>CM045742.1:19630000-19865000 GCA_024760905.1 Plotosus lineatus
TAATAATAAAAAAACAAGCAAACAAATCTAGGATCATTCTTTGGACAATAGACAAAGAATTGTGGAAATTCAGTTTTGTAAATCACCATGAGAAAACCTCTCCATTACAACAGATTATCTGAAAAGCGTGCAAGTTGCATATGTTTACAACTTCATTACATCAGTTTAGCTGGAATGAACTACTACAGGCTGAGGAAAGAAAAATTGAGCTTTATGTCAATAAATGCTCAAGGTCGATTTGGTGTAAAAGAAAAGTGACTGTCATAAAAAGAACCTTATTGCAACTGTAAAATGGTAAAAGTTCTTGAGTGTCTTGGGATTGTTTTTCTTCCAAAGGCTCAGGAATACCATCACGAACTCCATGTACTACCAAGAAATGTTAATTAAAAATTTGCCTACCTCTGCCAGGAAACTAAAATCATTGTTTATAACTGGATTATGAAACTTTAATTGGTTGCAAAATCTTACTCTATCTATTTCTTTGACAGAATAATAAATACTTTAATGTGAGGTATTTAATTATTGTGTTTTGATTTACATTTTAAAGTGTTCCAAGTTTTTGTTCACATAATTTTCTCCGGGATCAGTAAAGTATTCTGATTCTAATTTTTTGGAATTGGAGTTGCACTAATGGACTTTATCCATCATGAAAATTCAAGAAAATTCTTATACGGTTGGCCCTCTACTTACGAAATTAATCCGTTCCAGAGCCTTTTCCGTAACTTGGAGTTTCCGTAAGTAGAGGTGCATTTTACATGTAAAACGTGTTATTCGTTTCAAGGCTCCCAAGACTACCCCATAAACCCTTTAAAAATTCTAAAGGCAGGTAGGGTAGGTAAAGTCTGTTGGGCTTTTTACACCCGAGCCATAGTGGCTCATCAGGCCGGTGCTTATCCCCGGTTTCCGTAGCGTGAAGTGACCAGGAGTTCAACTCCTCCTGGATGGGACGCTAGTCCATCACAGGTTACCGTTCCAGTATATTTTTACTGGTGCCCATTTATACTGCTGGGAGAACAGAGGCACACTTGTGGTTAAGACCTTGCCCAGGGGTCTTAGCACAGTGGGGGTCTAACTGGAATTTGAACTCACAACCTCCCGATCATGAGCCCAGCACTCTAACCACTACGCCACCGGCCCCACATAAAAATTATAAAAGTACACCAATTTTGTATGAAATATGTATGAAATATGTGTTAAAAGTAAAAGAAAATCATTTACCTTTTTTTAAATCTCTCGAACCACCCATGCAATGCTTTAAAGTCCGGGGGTTGCTGGTCTGAAGAACCCTCACCCCCACCGTCCTTCACGAGGTCCTTAAAGATCTTCTTCTTCTTCTTCTTCTTCTTTTCCTTTCGGCTTTTCCCTTCAGGGGTCGCCACAGCAAACCGTCCTCCTTCACCACATCCATAAATCTTCACTTTGGTCTTCCTCTCGGCCGTCTGCCCAGTAGTTCCAACCTCAGCATCCTACTACCAATATACTCACTATCCCTCCTCTGTACATGTCCAAACCATCTCAATCTAGTCCAAACCATCTCAATCTAACGAGTTTCTTAAATATGCCGTCTGCTTTTTCCGAAGTAATCGCCTCCATCATTGTATCTCCGCTTTTAAGGTCTCCTTCTGCTTCAATAACGTCCCGATTGTAGACGGGTTTCAGCCATACTCCTGTGCGATTTCGCTCAACCGCATCCCACTTTCTTATTTTTTTATCTCCTGCTTCACTTCAATTGATAACTGAGCCCGCTTCTTCTTTTCGGTGTCACCGGGAATCCTTTCTTGGGGTCCGTGATGGATAACGAAATATAACGCTGCAATGATCACTCTCAAAAAAACTCACGAGCCAACAGTCCTGTTCAATTCTCCTTCACGCGTGTGACAAACAGGAAGTATGGGTACAGGAATGGATAGAGTTCAGCTCCCTCCTGGCCAGTGGGAGGCCAGTGGGGCGGGATGTTGGGAGACAGCCAATGAGAGAGCAACTTGTGCATTGTTTGAATGATTGAATGACGCGTTTGAATGTTTGAATGGCGCGTTTGAAATTTTGAATGGCGCATTTGGTGCTTTTCATAAGAAGAGGTTGTTTCGTATACAGAAGACGAAAATTTTGGAAAAAGTTTTTCGTAACTTGGATTTTTCGTATTCAGAGGTTTTCGTAAGTGGAGGGCCGACTGTATTAATTAAAAGCATAAAAAGTTACCATTACCTACGTTCTCCATGTGCTATTTTTACTTTGAGGCTCTTTGGATGTCATACTGAAGTCTTGTCTTGGGGTCTATTCAGAGATATCCATCTTGCTTTCACTGAATAATCATTATATAATTGGAAATGACATACCCTGTCAAACAAGGATTTTCTTAAGCTTTAGGGGTGGTGGTGAACTGTATAGGTCTCAAGTTTCAGGTCACAGTGTGAGAATAGTTAATAGATCATAAAACTGGGTCATACAGGCCATGAAAGAAAGATCTGTTGTATGTCACTGGAAACATAACCAGAATAACTACTGGGAAAGATTCCTGATTATGGGCCCTCTGTGCGACATACAATTTGGAACAAGTTGTGTTTGTTATGTTGTCATGTAAATCAGAAATGAATTTATCAGTTCATCATCTTCCTCAAACATTTAAGACATCTATGGCTCCTCTTCATATACAGGTCTCCAGAATATTGCTCCCCACCCAGATTAAGCCTCCAAGCCTTATATTAGTGTTTTGACTAAGAGCTGAGATCACATAGATGCAGAAGTGTTATGACTGATCCACTATGGAATCCAGGTCACAGAGAGCCATTTTCTTTCTTTCTTTCTTTCTTTCTTTCTTTCTTTCTTTCTTTCTTTCTTTCCATAAGTAAAACCCACTGAAAAAAACAGTGTATTTTATCATATTCACTCTCAGAAATTACAGAGAAAGACCCGACATGACATCCAGACATCTCATGAAAACACAAGGATCTTACCAAGAAGCTATAAAGAAAAACAATCTTGTAATTAGCAAACAAACAAATAAAAAAACAAAAGATTACAAAAGTGAAAATAAAAGAGATTCAAATTAGAGGCACTTGAATATAGGGGATAAAGGGAACCTGATCTCCTACCCCACTGAGTGTTAACAGTATTCACTGCCCTGCAGGTTCCAGATTGTGGGACATCTGAAAAACTCAGAGCACAGAGTTTAGACAATCAGGCTGTAGCTCAGTAGTGATTTATGGATAAAAACATGTGGTAAGGTTACTAAGGTAACAAGAGAACCTCACTCAAAGCAGAAGCCACGGCATTCCAAAAGGGTCCCAAAAGTATAAGCATCACCATTAAGAGTTGAAAGGAGATTGTGAGTCTCTCACCCTGTAGTTTAGGGTGACATATTAGTTGTACAGTACATTTAATCACAGTCATAAGCTGTTAGATCTAAAGGAGATGGATCTAAAGCCTAATATGCTCTGACTTGTATAAAAACTTCTTTTAACTGATTTTTACTGCGGTATCCAAACTATTCTCTTGGTGTCCTTGGCTAAAAAGGCAGATTACCATTAAGTCATCCTGCAGATATCACCCACTGAAGTTGCTGAAATTATATTTTGAAAATAACTTCCCCTTGATTATGTGTCATTCTTAGTTAATGAAAAATATTATGTGTTTTAAGATTGTCATACCAGGAGAATTTCCCTATTAACAAAAAGATGATTAAATGAGCAAATGAACCACCAATAATCATTTGTTTGTTTGAATTTTTTCACACTTGACCTCATGTTGGTAATGGCAGACAAATGACATCTGTGATCAGCAACTGACTCACCTTTTTGAAATTACAGTATTCATGGCCTTGGAAGTCTCATGCCATCATCAGATTTGGCTTTAAATCAGTAATCTATTTAATAGATAGATAGATAGATAGATAGACAGATAGATATATATATAGATAGATAGATAGATAGATAGATAGACAGACAGACAGACAGACAGACAGACAGACAGACAGACAGACAGACAGATAGATAGATAGACAGACAGACAGACAGACAGACAGACAGATAGATAGATAGATAGATAGATAGATAGATAGATAGATAGATAGATAGATAGATAGATAGATAGATAGATAGATAGATATAAAATATTCCTACTTTTAAAATATTTGAAAAATAGTTTCTGGGTTTTTTTTCTGGTCTATTTAAGTACACACTGAATAAGATCTTGGTATGTGCAGGAAAGCATTTGTGATTCAAAACATCATTCTACTATGATAATTATTGTTTTATTATGCAAAATCTCTCTCCGAATTTGTTTTTTTGTTCAAATATAGTCCATTTTCTATTAGTAAATTTCACTCATAGCAAGCACGAGCTTCTTGGTGCAAATATACTCGTTTCTTATGGTTCACAGATAACTCTTGGATGACTGAATTGTTTATTAGTGTGCTAATGGTGTTTCAGTTGTGTTTACAGAAAATGTAATAGGGAGAATAGTTGCAAAGAAATGTGGTCAGGCAAACAGATGACCACTGAAAATGTGCTCATCACTAAACCAGTGTGCCACACATCAAGTGGGTTAGAAGGTCTAATACTGTATCTAGTACATTCAGACAATCAAATATCTATGATAAATGAGGGTTTTTTTAATGGAGAGTAGTGGACTTTATTTTTGAGAAATGTCCAAAAGACTTTGTAATGTCATTCAGTTCACTTAGTGGTTTTCAAAATATGCAGTGTCCTTATAGCCGTGAGGTTTGGACATAAATCTACAGTTTATACTGTCCTTTCTTTGAGGCTAATTCTCATACAACCCACACATGCAGTAGACTGTAATAACATGTCATCTGAGGTACTAAATCCAATGACAGTGTACAGTATTCATTAACTGTGGTGGTTTGTTGTTGTTGTTTTAAATATTATGCATATTGTGCACTTTTATTGCTTTATTTTATGGATATGGGGTATGATTGACTGATTTATTGATTAATGGACTGATTGTTTTACAAGAACGCTTAAGATTTGCTTAATGAATTCATTCTTTCTCCTTGCTAAAGGTTTATATGAAAATTAAAAAATAAAAATAAACACAAAACACTGCGATGACCTGGCGAGTTGTCCAGGGTGTAACCTGGCCCCACCCGGAGTTGGCTGGGATGGATACTGCACCCCCTGCTGCACCCCCCCCCCCCTCCCCGGCGACCCGAATTTGGATTAAGCGGGCCAGAAAATGAATGAATGGATGAAAACAAAACAATTTTTACTCAAAGTGGCATGGTGGAACGTACATTTGAATTTGAGTGTGAATGTGTGTATATGTGTGTGTTTGTGTGTGTTAGCCAGACTTGGCTGAGATATGTTATAGCCTCATTGTAACTCAGTAGTAAGTGATTTGGCAAATGAATGAATTTATGAAGTTTTACTCAAACATTTAAAGAAGTTGTTTTTTAGCTCGAGAAATTGAATGCCTCTATTTTTATGAACAATTCTCAGAAACATAACTTACATATCTACCTCATGGACCTAAGCAGAACTGTCACATTGTTCATATGAGGTTTTGAACTGAATTTATTGTATGTACTGGAAGCTCTCCTCCTGGGTCAGTGTGACTCAGCAAGTATGCAGTGTTATCTGAAAGGGTTACCTTCGCCCTGCTCCTGCCTGTTTTAAGGTCATGTGATCCAAACAAATGTCACATGATCCTTACATCTATTCATCAGGATGATAAGCTCAGCCTAAACACCTTGTTCATTTGCATGTCAGAAATTTTGTGCAGTAAAAGATATAGGCAGCGTTATGTTTAGCATGTCCACCTCACAGCAAGAAGGTCCTGGGTTTGTTTCCCAGGCTCGGTGAGATCTTTTCTGTGTGGAGTTTGTAAGTTCTCCCTGTGCTTGTGTGGGGTTCAGCAACTGAATGAATGCATAAATAATCTATAGACTAAACATGGATATTTCTCATGGTTTAATAACATTAATTAATGAATGAAAATACTTCTGATTAGGCTCCAAGTAGCAGTGAATTGAAAAGAAAACATTATATGTAAATGATGGAAAAGCAAGCACCACATGTTCCTTTGACTCTGGTCAGACCATGGAATTTTCCTTAGAAGAAAGATTGCTCTCTAACAGAAAGCTGTATTAACCACAGTATGTTAGTGACTCCCGGATATAGAATTCCCAGCATGAGAAAAATGTAACCAATTCTGTCTTAGAACCCCCCAAAAAAACCCAGAAGCAATTCTTGTTATTGGACAGGACTCCCAAACCCAGCTGTACTTGATAGATGCAAGCTTAAAGAGATTAAAAGATCCCCCCTCAGGGCCAACTCTGCTGGGCAGGACAGCTTGTTCTAATGAAAGATAGTTGAATACCCAAAGCCCTCAACCTAAAGTAGGTGTGTGAAGTAGCATCCATCTAGGTTAATAGTAAGGGCAGTGGTGTCTTAGTAGCTAATGTAATGGGTTACTAGCTAGTCAGTCACCACTGTTGGGCCCTTGAGCAAGGCCCTGAACCCTCAGTTGCTTAAGTTGTATAAAAAAGAGAACTGTAAGTTGCTCTGAAAGCGCATCTCCCAAATGCTATAAATGGAATTAAAAAATTCCTTTTGGGGAAAATGGGTGGTTTTTCTCCAGTGGTTTGGACAAAGAGAGAAGCTCCTGCCATCAATACAAAATAAAAGCATTCTTGGAAAAAATCTCAAAGAATACTGATCATTTACATTCTTGATTATTATGCTTTATTGCTGATTGTTCCATACTTGTAAGCCTTGTAATCACTGATTGTGAAAGCACACCTTATGTCTTTGCCTAGCATTTAATTCATTATCATCACTAATTTGCTCATGTGTGCTTGTGTGTTGTCTCTTTATCTTCTGGTTAGTCAGTGATCTAAAAAAGTATGACTATGTAGACATGTAAGAAAGTAGGTGCAACTTGCTGCCATTTCCCGTATAAAGGCAGCAATAGACTCAACACGTAAAATTGAAATACTATATTTATCACATTATGGAAATTGTCTTTTTTGACATGGGCAATTTGCCAGATACCCTTGTCCAGCCTGACTTATATTTATCATTTTTATACAACTGATAGCCAAGAGTCTTACTCAAGAGCCCAACAATGGCAGTCTGGTGATACTGGGGCTTAAACCCACCAATCTTCAAATCAGTAACCCTCCACCACTGAGCCACAACTGCCTAGTCAACATCTGTTGTTGTTCAAAACGTGGTGATCCTTCCCTTCCCAACCCCACTAAAATCATTTTAAAGTTTTATTTTGGGCTATATTTGTATAATCCTATAAATGACTACTTGCTTGATCTGTAATTGTACAGCCCCCAACAGCAGTGATATTTAGCAAGAAGGCTTATTCTAATTGCATAACTGCAAATTCAGATTTCCATAATAAAGCTTTAGGTCTGCTGACAAAATGATATTTCTTTTGCTGTTTTTTTTTTCTCTTTAATGTTATTTCATGCTAAAATGTAATACAGTCGGCCCCCTTCTTATGAAATTAATCCGTTCCAGCGCCTGGAGTTTTTGTAAGTAGAGGCGCATTTTACATGTAAAACACGTGATTCGTTCCAGGGCTCCCAAGACTACCCCATAAACCCTTTAAAAATTATAAAAGTACACCAATTTTGTATGAAATATGTATGAAATATGTGTTAAAAGTAAAAGAAAATTATTTATTAAACCATTTAAACATTTTATTAACATATGAAACTATTTTATTCACATATTTATAAATTAAACCATTATTAAACATTTGTGAAGCGCTCAGTAGCACGCTCCGCCCACACTTGACGCAGCGCGCCACATTTGTATGATGCACCAAAACTTGAGTCCTGAAGGTAGTGCTTTAAGACGATAGCCAAAAATAAAAAAGCTGACGTAACACTGATGAATCTACAGGAGCGAGTGCTGCGGTGAGAAGCAAAGAGAAGCCAGAAGTCCGGAGATCTAAAACAGCAGGATCTGCCTCTTGACAGAATTCCGGCAGCTGGGGCACTCGGTCATGTGGTCGCCGCACAGCTGGCAAGTGCCATGGCCGCACATGAAGATCATGTTCTTCAGACGATGTGGGCGCCGCCCACACTCGGCAGAGCGCCCCACATTTATTAAACATTTACTGAATTGAACAACTTAAAAAACGAAAAGTAAGCTGCAATGAGAACTCTCAAAAAAACTCACGAACCAACAGTACATCTCTCCTGTACGTGTGTGACAAATAAGCATTGTAGATATAGTACTATGGAGATTCAGCTCCCTCCTGGCCAATGGGAGGCCAATGGGAGGCCAGCGGGGCGGGATGTTGGGAGACAGCCAATGAGAGAACAACTCGCACACTGTTTGAATGTTTGAATGGCGCGTTTGGTGCTTTTCGCAATAAGAACTTGTTTTGTATATAGAGTACAAAAATTTAGGAAAATGTTTTTCGTATACTGGATTTTTCATATTCAGAGGTTTTCGTAAGAAGGGGGCCGACTGTACTTCAAATTGTAACAGTAAATAAGTGCTAATCCACAGTAGAAACTGAAGTTTGTCAGCAGTAACTGAAGTTTGTAACCTCGTAATACTTTGAGTATGTGAACTTTAACTGTACTGTCTAATCCAATGTTTGTATATGTATAGACAGATCTGTCAACAATGTTATTGTCCCCTGAGTGCTGGCCAGATTTTTAGGTGCAAACACTGTTAACCTCCAAACTTTTCAATTTTAAAAATGGATGTAAGAAGGGAAGGTTACATAATAGAGGGTTTTAGAGTAATTACCAAATCAGAATTTAAACATTTTTTGTGTATACATGGAGGTCCAGGTGTAAATAATTACAACATTATTTTGATTTGCTGTCAGATTAGTTTCCTATTAAGGCAGGAAAAGCTTTGGACAAACAGCATTGTCATACTTTCCAAACATGCACATCTGCCCTTGAGAGAGATAAATGAAGAGCACATATGTTTATACAGAAGTGCAAGTGTGTGCATGTCTGTCTGTCATGACTATCTGTCCAACCAAAGCCAAGATGTAGCAGATAACAGAAGCAAACTCATATCAGGAATATGAAAAACAGGAAGAAGTGTTTGACACCAGAGCATAATTTGAAGGCTTGCTTTCACAACAGGAAGTGGGGGTGACTGGGATGAGAGGGGTGTTGACTGCTTCACAAAATGGGTCATCAAGTTCAGTTTGCCCAGAGATTTTTTAAACTGCACTGAATATACCAACTGTCAGATATCTCAGACATTATCTTTAGATAAGCAATTATTCAAATCCTGTTGTTAATAAAATTGTTAACATCCATAAGTTCAAGAGGAACTTTGCTTATATTTAGGGATTGGTCTAACCAGCTGCGTTTGTCTCTCATAGTAATGAAGTCAGCTTGTGGGTTCTTGCTGCTGTGTATGCCGTGAGCTCCTACAGGAGAAGGAGATGGTCACTATAATGAAGTAATGCCACCTGCCACAGGAACAATGCCATATTAAATTTAAGTTGTAGGCTGAATAGATCATGTTAACCATGCTATTTTTTTCCATGTTCTACATCAGTGGTTCCCAACCATTTTTTTACTCCTGCACCCCTAAAAAGATTTTGCTCTGACCTCGCACCCCTGATATTTTATACTTTGTTCAAGAATAAAGGATGTGGAATCATACTAAATTTTATCAAAAAATGTATTTCAAAAGTTACAGCCCTGCTTATCGCACCCCTGGAATGATGTCTCACACCCCCAGCGGCTGTGAGCACCCTTGGTTGGGAACCCCTGCTCTACATGGACTCATATCGAATGTGGATCTCAACCGCAAAGCAACATACAGAAATGAAAACCAGTTATAACACCTGATATTACAAATGGTATTTATTTAAAATCTAAAATTAAAAATATATAGGGATATTGAATTGAAATATATACATATTGCCGGCTATATTTATTTATTTATTTTACATGCAATGGCAGCAAGATTAGTCTGGGATGGTATCTTTTTTTTTAAGAGATACTGAGCATTGTAAAGCAGATAGTGAAGAATTCGAGGGCCATTTGTTCCAACCCTTCAGGAGCTGTGATTATAGAGAGAGGATGCTTGTCTGACTCAGCCTAGCACCACATGGCACACAGTGACAGTGATTTATTGCTGTGCACTTCCTCACCCGTCTGCAGCTCAATTCACACATCTGCATCCCAGAGATAGAAGCTGCAATCTACTGGTCTCAATTTAATAAGTACTTTACCTATATATATATATATATATATATATATATATATATATATATATACAGTGGTACCTCAATTTACAAAAGTCTCACCAAACAGAAAATGCAGGTTACGAAAGGCATTTTCCTAAAATTTTTGTCTCTGTATACGAAACAAGTTCACGTTACGAAAGTGCCATCTTAAAAATTCAAGAGCGCCATTCAAACATTAAAACACGCCATTCAAACATTTAAACAATGCACAAACCGCTCTCCCTTCAATGACATTCAAACATCTCGCCCTGCTGACCTCCCATTGGCTAACAACTGAGCTGTCGTTCATGTCGCCTTCACTCGAGCGCCATCTTGAACAGGTCCACCTGACGCCATCTTGGACAGGGATTCTATTGGCTAGGAGGGATGACGCAGCTACCTTCCATTGCCTATCTCCCAACATCCCGCCCCGCTGGCCTCCCATTGGCTAGGAGGGATGACGCAGCTCCCCCCGCATTGGCTATTATGGAGCTGAATCCATCATGATGCTTTTCGTGTAAAGGATAGAGTTACTGTTTTATGCTTTATTTCTTGACTCAGGCTTTTAACCTTCCATAAACATTTGTAAGATTATAACTCTGCTAAGAAGACATGGTCAACACACACACACACACACACACACACACACACACACACACACACACACACACACACACACACACACGCACGCGTGTGATTTCCAGTGAGTGAGAAGAAGAAATGGGCTCGAGTGATATCACAAAGGAATATGGCTAAACCCATCTACTATCGGTACGATATTGAAGCAGAAAGAAGTCTTAAAAGGTATGCTTTTATAATTTTTAAAGGGTTTAGGGCAGGGGTGCTCACACTTTTCCAGCACACGAGCTACTTATAGAATGACCAAGTCACAAAGATCTACCCACTACAAAAACATAAACATATGCAAAACATATATTTATTTTAAAGTATTTTGAGGATTCTTTATGTGTAAAAGTATGTTTATGTGCCTTGCATAACCGCATGAGCCAATATTGCACAACACAACATAATTAACTATGAACATTTCTTGTGACTAGTTCACTTTGATGACTGCACTGCACTGCACTGAATTGAATAAACCAGGGATGCATAGTCCGGACAGTAGCTGCTGACACCCAGCCTCAAACACACTTCCAAAAGCACTTTGAAAATGACATCATAAAAAAGTCCGCCTCTCATTCCGTATGAAAGTGATTTTCCGTATGAAAGTCTTCTTCTTTGCTCCAACATCCATGCTCATGTTTGATAAGCTTTCTTTACTTTAAGAAAAAAGTGAGGGCTTATAATAAGAGGGAACTCGCTGACTAGCTTGTTTTGCTGTACTTCGTGCTGTTGTTTGCACATGCGCGGTGAGCTAAAGGTCAGAAAAATACGTCTATTTTTTTAACATCATGTTATTTACCAATACTACCTTCGCGATCGACTAATATTACCTTCGAGATCGACTGGTAGCTCGCGATCGACATATTGAGTACCACTGGTTTAGGGGATAGTATTGGGAGCCTTAAAACGAATCACACGTTTTACATGTAAAATGTGGTTCAATTTACGAAAAATGCAGGTTATGAAAAAGGCTCTGGAACGGATTATAGTTCATAAAGTGAGGTGTGTGTGTGTGTGTGTGTGTGTGTGTGTGTATATATATATATATATATACATATATATATATATATATATATATATATGTGTGTGTGTGTGTGTGTGTGTGTGTGTGTGTGTGTGTGTGTGTGTGTGTGTATATATATATATATATATATGTTTGTGTATGACAAGTGGTACATCTTTAATAACATTCCTGTATAGTGACAGAATTTAAAACAATATTACCTTTGAACATTATGTTAGGCACTAACAAAATATCCTGTGAAGCAATCCTCACATACCACATATGTTTATTCAAAAGTCTGTCTGTATTAAATGTGAAATGACATGCACATGCAAGGTGGCTAGGGACACGTAGTGCTGAATATACCTTTGAAAACTCCTTTGATAAATTTCAGTTTTATTATTTATATATAAAAAAACTTCTATATTTTGTGTTTATGCGGACCCAGGTAGTCTGTGAAATCAAATTATGCAGATGTAATAGCATTTAAAGATAAATTTCTAAATCAGGAACAAACGACACACAACATAACATAAAATTACACACACACACACACACACACACACACACACACACACACACACACACACACACACACACACACACACACACACACATTTTTTTAGTCTACAGTTTTTGCCATTGCAGACCACCAACAAAACCCCCAGTTCATGACCTCAGTGACTTCTTTTCCTCTACACTCCAGTACAATGATCTCATTCCGGAAGCCCAGCACTCTACCTCCCTTACAGAGAAGGCCTTTTGTTCCTGAACACAGAGGGCCCCTCAAAAAAACAATCGGGAGATTTTCTCATCTAGCCAAGCAACGGCAATGAGATCAAGAGGAATGAATAAATGGAGCAAAAGTGAGGAAGTGGAACTGAGACATGGCGATAACGCATAAGCTGCTTGGATCTTAATGCTAAGCAACATCACTTGTCTCTAATTTGCATATGGGTGTTTCATGCTCATTTTGCCAAGTTAGTGTGTCTTGCATATCTTGGGATGGGGAAATCACCAACCATTCATCCGAATCAGACTGAGATTGAGGTGAGAAAGCTGGTTCCCATTAGTGAAACAAAGAGTGCTCTGACAGGAAAGTAGTGACCTCACCTCTTATCTCACTGGTGCCAAAATGTCTGAGAAGGGGCTATTTTAACCTTACAGATCACACTTAAAAAAAAAAAAAAAGTTTGAGCAGTTTAAGACTAAATTTCTTTTTCACAGGTGTTCCTCTTAATAAAAAATGTTTAAAAAGACATATTTCATCTCATAGTATGTGTGTGTTTGTATTATTAAATATGACCTTTTTATATACTATTATATTGAAATACTTGTAAGTAAAGGTTTTGTGCTACAAAACCAAAAATCACACAGTAATGCAAGCCAAGTCTTCTATTCATGGTCATGCCATGACATAACGCCTGAAGAATTTGGGTTCATGGTGCCCAGTACATATTCTGGGTGCAGGCCAAAGATAGACTCAGGATTTAAATTCCCGTGTGCACCATTTGAAACTAATGGCACAATAGAACACAAAAGGCTTTCAACAAATTCTTTTGAATAAAATATTTTTATTGTAAGATAGCAACATTTTATCTTTACATTACTGTTTTTTCTTTACAAAGGAAGTCAGTTTCTAGGTGAAGTGCATATGCAAAAAAAGGAGGGGGTTTAAATCACCTTTATGCAACTTGGATATTGGCGAAATACAAATTGTACTTCAAGTTCTGGGTCATAATTTATCTATACATCAAAAGAATGTACAGGTCAAATACATGTGCACATAAAGAATAAACTTCCAATATAAATTCCAGTATACCAATAATACCAATACCGATATACAGTTGTGCCTGAAAGTTTCTGAACAATTTACAAATTATTTTTAATTTCACAATTTATATTTTCATATTTCTGCATAAATATGACTTAAACCTCATGAGATTTCTATACAGGTTCAAAATATCGGTCAATTAAACCGGTCAACTATATGAAAAGTATTATGCTTGGTTATTCAAGTCATACACTATGACATATCTTTGGGTGACCTCTATTTAAAACCTATACAGAAATGTGTTTTCAATCAATGGGACAATCATGTTAGTGAGCACATTGTTTTATTCAAATAAGAGTGAGCTGTCAAAGAATGAGCTTCAGAACAGGTAGTATATCATGGCATGAGACAAAGATATTTGTGAGAATTTTTTTTTGCTGATACTCAATAGGTTGAAAAACGTCCTAATGGGTTTGCATTCCACTCATTCACCGTCATACAGGGAGGGAATTCAAAACCTTCAAGAAGATCCCTTTTTCAGGAATCTTCTGCCAATGTATGAGTCATCCAAAGTAAGACGTATAACCAACCAGGAGGACTATAAGGAACAATGGGTAACTTTCAAACAACTAAAGGCATGTGTGAATTGAAAACTTGCAAAGAGAAAGTTGCTGCTACTCAAAAACAACATTGCTGCCTACAGTTTGTTAAGGAACAAATGTAAAAATACAAATTAGTGTGAAAAAATGTGTATGGATGAGGCCAAAATAGATCTTTTTTAATGAGAACCTTTTTGTTTGGAGAAGCAAAGGACAGTGGTGGCTTAGTGGTTAATGCGACTGGTTACTAATCCAAAGGGTCAATCCCTACTGTCACCACTGTTGGGTCCTTGAGCAAGGCCCTTAACCCTCATTTGCTCAAGTTGTATAAAGATAAAGACTCTTAAAACCTATGTTTGTACAATGAATGATAAATGTAATGTTTCGAAATGGCCAAGTCAAATCCTGAGTTTAGTTTAATGAAAACGTTGTGTGAGTAATTTATGTAAGGAAAATCCAAGTTGTTTTGTACAGAAGAATGGACGAAAAATCCTCAGAGTTCAAGTGCGCAACGGATTGAAAATCAGCACAAATGTTTAATTCAAGCTATTACTGGACAAGGAGGTATGAAAGAAAAGATTTCCACTAACATACACGGTGCGCGGACAATTGTTCAGAGGACAAATGCTCACAACCTTAATGAAAAAAATGGACATTTGCTCACATCTTTTTTTTTTTGTTGTTTTAATAAATGCGTAATAAAAAAAGATCACAATGTGTTATAAAAATTATTTATTCTTCTAAATACATAATGCTAAATTAACTCATTATACAGTAGGGTTAGGGTTAGGGTTTAGGGTTATGGTTAGGGTTTAGGGTTAGGGTTAGGGTTAGGGTTTAGGGTTAGGGTTTAGAGTTAGGGTTAGGGTTTAGGGTTAGGGTTTAGGGTTAGGATTAGGGGTTAGGGTTAGGGTTAGGGTTTAGGGTTAGGGTTAGGCTTAGGGTTAAAATTGAACAAATTTTTTTATGCTGTGAGCAAATATCCGTTTTTTCATTAAGGTTGTGAACATTTGTCCTGTGAGCATTTGTGCTGTAACCATTTGTCCTGTGAGCAATTGTCCTGGAAATGACAAACTCATCATATTGTATGTGCGTTTGTGTATGTTATATTTTCTTCAATAAATCAATGACAAATGTAATATTTTATCTAATTTGTTTAACTGAGTTTTGATCGTCGACTTTTAAGACTGTGGAATTTTCCTTAGTAGAAAGATTCTTCACTAACAGAAAGATGTGTCAACGACCCTCTTGTGTGACAACTAAAGATGCTTGACATCATATTCTTCCTCTTCTTCTTCTTTTCCTTTCGGCTGTTCCCTTCAGGGGTCGCCACAGCTAATCATCTGCCTCCATCTCACCCTGTCCTCTGCATCTTCTTCTCTTACACCAAGTGTCTTCATGTCCTCTTTCACCACGTTCATGAATCGTCTCTTTGGTGTCCATTCCAATTGTTTAATGGTGCAATGCACATGATTGTGTTGCATTACAGTCATGACTCTTCACACAGTAGAAACCTGTTGGAATTTATGTAAATAGTTCCAATAATTTTGTGATATTTTAACTGCAACAAGAATACATTGAGATATCAGTGTAGGACAAGCTTTGTCCTGCACCTGTTGAACATTTATATAGGGAAATTGGATTAACATCATCTCAGAGACATTATGGTGTCCAACACTACAGGCATGAACTTAAATACCCTCAATGGCTCCAGTTTCTCATTGTTTATGTATCCAAAGCTTTGTTTAAAAATGCTAAATTGGAGTCATGATATTAATGATATTGGCAGGGGGAAAGGTCAGGCTGTTCTTACAATCCTGTTACAAGAAATTGTGTCCTGCTGACAGCTCAACACTCATGAAAAGGGAAAACATGCCATCTACTCTACTTCTGAATATGCAAGGCAATAACTAAATCAGGCTCATTTAGTATCAAGTCAAAAACAAATAGGAAATTTGAATGATCACATAAGCATCTGGATACACAGAACATGCAATGAGGGGAAAATGTTTCTGTTCCTATATTCATGTTGGATGTTGCAATGTTAATAATTCCTTTAAATTGTCAGTCTTGTAGGAGGCTTTGCCTCCTTGCAGCATCATAATGAAGAATGAGAAGCTGTTTATTTAAAAAAAAAAATTCAGAATTTGTGTGGTTTAGTTTATAATGAAGAGGTGTGAGCTGCAGTGTCTGCCTCCCTCTGTCTGCATTTCTCTCTTCAGTTTTCTGTCTCTCTCCTCTCATGCTGATCCAGAGCCAGTGTGTCCTCAGTTCACCTAGGTGCCGTACTGCACCACTCGGTTTTAAATGTTCACTGCATGTCTGGCTCTGTGTTCCTCAAGATGCCTTTCAAATATGCTTACTCTCTCTTCTAACAGACAGGCCGCGCTCCCCTGCCACCCATACAGTTCGTAATTGCCAAAAGCTCTCTTCAATGAAAAGAAAGCTGTTTTAATATGGAGGTTATTCTTTTGCACGGATGATTGTTAGTGAAGGTCAGTTGCTCTAAAATAATCTGAATACAATGAATTTCTGATAACCATCAACATTGTCTCTGACATGTGTACCTCAAATTTGCATTAGCATAGTCTTTTGGGTGTAATCATGGATACACTCACTAGGATTGTGCGAGGAAACTGAAGTACTTGGAGGAAACCCATGAACGCCCAGTGAAAACATGAAAACTCCACAAAGAGAAACACCACAGAGACTCGTACCCAGGACCTTCTTGCTGTGAGGCGGATGTGCCAATCACTGCATTTGTCTTTTTCAGCTAAAAAAGAAGGAGCAGCAAGATAATTGATGATTTAATGTGTAAATAATGATCTAATTTATAACTATATAAATAATACTCTAAGTATTATTATTATTATTATTATTATTATTATTATTATTATTATTATTATTTAATTCATTCATTCATCCATTTTCTGAAACACTTAACCCCAATTAGGGTCACGGGAAGGGTGATGCCCATTTCAGCCGATTTTGGGTAAGGGCAAAGTACACCCTGGACAGCTTCCCATACCATCGCAGGGCCATTATAATAATAATAATAATAATAATAATAATAATATATTATTAATATAATATATATTAACTAAATATATATTAAATAAATTAATATATAATAATAATAATAATAATAATAATAATAATAATAATCTCTCTTGCTCTCTCTCTCTCTCTCTTTTGGTGTGTGTGTGTGTGTGTGTGTGTGTGTGTGTGGGTGGGTGTAAAGCTGTGGAATGAGTTAACCGAGTGCCTGGGTGGTGCTGCAGGAGCTGCATTCCCTATCATCACAATGCACTCAATGACCCACTGTCCACCACGCCTTTTTCCAAACTACACCCTCACGCACATACTGAGGTCCCCTGCTGGGCAAATGTGGATCTATGTCTATAAACTCTTTTTATTACAATCTCAATTGCTTTGCAACATTCTATTTCCATAATTATTACACAAAAAAAAGTATATGATCTTTTCTAACTTACTTTTAATGGATTCTGAGCCAGATTTAGGTGGCTGGATTTATTTATTCACATGCTCAGTAAATGCTGACCAAGCTTATTTTAGTCATCTGGAAAATTCAGGATTGTATGAGTCTGGGATTGTTTTCCTCTCGTTTAGAAGTTCTTTTAGAAAGACTGAAACTGCTGCCTGGTATTTGGATGGAAAAATATACACTAGAAGTGAGAACCCGATTAAAATGAGTCTTTTTTTGTTTTCCATCTGGTACACTGCCTTAATGCATATGCTATAGTCCATTGCCTCATTAATTTAGAGATGTGTGAAAAACATAGCTCAAAGAGTTTGGAAGCAGTTGGCTCTCAGAATTCACTGCCTCCTCAAAATTTATTTAGAAAAGTCAGCACACATTAACAGATTTTTAAGCATTTCCATGGCAACAGCTGGATCTTATTTTGTCGTTGGACCCTGGATGGATGAACTGAAATATTCACACGCCTCAATGCAAAAGGAATGCCTCTTTTATAGATATCTTACTGGCGGCGTCCATCTGAAGGAAAGCACACACACACACACACACACACACACACACACACACACACACACTACAAATAAGGTCCTATATCCATTAAAATCACTTTTTTTTTAATAAATACATGTCATGTGTTGTGTTGCTGATATTACACAGATAAAAGTGTATAATGATTTTTGTTATTACTACAAATTGAATTTATTTAATGAAACCAAATTTAAATCAGGCTCTGAACCCTGCACAGTAGACTTCACACCTGTTTCTGTAAAAGCTAAGAAATAATCAAATACCTTTATAACTTAAATGAAGCATGTCAAGATGGCAAGTAAAGCCTTCTTTTGAAGTACACTCAGTCACATCATCTGTACTCTCTCTTAAAATACTCTAATAGCTTACCAACATCCTCCTTGACATTTATCTCATGCATGCAGCCACACGTTCAGTCCCCCACAACTCTTAAAAGGGCATGTGTCCTCTCTCTGTACTACAAACAGAGAAAGTATACATTGACTTGTGTTGGAGCATCGAATGTGAAGCAACAGCTGACCGTGTAGGGATTTGGCCTAATAAGGCTGCTCGCCCACTACCAGATGCCACACATGTGACTTATCACAATCTGTGGATATTATATTGGCCTCCCAAGTCATCCTCTCACCACACACAGACTCAGTCTGTCCAAACACATCCTGGGAGGCTGTAGATGCTAGGCTGTAGGGAAACAGAAATAGGGATAGTAATTTCCCTGACAGACATCATTTAGTCAGAAACAGCAGGGCTGCAGTGCTCACAGCCATGTGTCCTAATAGAGTAATGAGGCTATTTGCTTTTATTCTAAGTGGAAACACTTGCTATGCCAGAATATGAATTTATAAACTAAAATAACGTGTAACCTTGTTCTAGCCAGCAGTGGCTTGTGGTCATAGATTTCAGAGAGGCAAGAACATTTTAATATTATCATTACATCAAATAAAATAACATTGAGAGAGTCTATCATGTACACTTTAATATTGTATTAGAGATAAATTCATTCCTCCATTAATTTTCTTGAGATCAGAATCAGAATACTTTATTGATCCCAAAGGAAGTTGTGTGCACACAGTTGCTCCATACAAGTGAGAATGAGATAAAGTCTCGACAAAGAATAATTAGAATATTTCTATATATACAGATATACACAAGGGATCTACATATATATCTATATACAGATACAGAATGAATCCTGTTAGTGAGTGTTATGTACAGTATTATCAATATGATAAACAGTAGAATGTAAATGTGGTGCAAAATGCAAGTGTATAACTGTGGATGTTGATGATGTATGGAGGAGTTGTACACTTTAATGGTCACAGGTAGGGTAGGAATGGTTTCCTTTGTTGTTCAGTAGTGCATTTAGGTGGTAGAAGTCTCTCACTGAACTTGCTCCTGTAACTGATCAACAGGTTGTGAAGTGGAAAGTAGGCATTGTTCAGTATTGTTTTTATTTTGGACTACATTCGCCTCTCCGACATTATCGTCAAAGAATTCATTTCATCCCCATAACATTACCAGCTTGTGGATCAGTTTATTCAGTCTGTTAGCATTTGAAACCCTCAACCTGCTGCGCCAGCATGCAACAGTATAGAGGATAGTGAGGTAGTAAAGTTTGGTAGTGTTCTTAACCCAGTCCAGTTTATTATCAATGTGAAACTATATGGTTCATATATTGTTTGTATCTTTATGGTTTCATCCAAATGAGGACAGGATTATCTTTTTTGGCCTGGTTCCTCTCAAGGTTTCTTGCTCGTGTAAACTGAGGGAGTTGTTATTTGTCACCGTTGCTGCCATGTTGCTCATTAGGGATGTGTGGGGGTTGTATAAAAGGTTCAAATTCTTTTATACTTTCTAAACTCCTACTTTTACTGTGTAAAGCTGCTTTGCGACAAGATCAAATGTAAAAACATGCTATACAAGTAAAACTGAATTGAATTGAATTGAACTCCAAGACATTCCTTATTGATGCCCGGATTGAAACAGGAGTCGCTGGTGTTTTGGATCTCCTAAAATCCACAATCAACTGTCCTCTAGTATTGCTGACCACTCTGATATGCAGTGCTGCAGGTGCACATACTATGGTCTTCTAGTCAGGTAGTCCACAATCCAGAACACAAGAGAGGAATTCACCCACATCACTGTCATCTTCTCACTCAGGAGGGTCAGCCTGATGGTATTGAATGCACTGGAAAAGTAAAAAAAATATCTGGCTGTCACAGTGCACGCTGGATGGTCCAGGTAGGTCTAGACATGGTTCAGCAGATAGATGATGACACCCTCAACTCTGAAACATGGCTAGTAGACGAACTGATGGGGGTCCATATGTTTAACTATGGGTTGTAATTTATCCAGTTTGAGTCTCTCGAAGGTCTTCATAACATGTGAAGTCAGTCATCATATCCAATGTCAGTGGAAGGAGCCAACTCTAACCGACAACACCAATTACAGATTTTTGAACTTCAAAGCAATGATTTTTCAACATGCAGTCTACAGCAATACAAACAAAAACTTACTCACTCATTTGTCACACCACTTAATCCTACTAGTAGGGCTGCGGGGAAGATGGAGCTGGCGACGCTGGGCGAAGGCAGGGTACAACATGAACCATAACAATATAACGCCATACTAATATAGTTATGATATAACTTATACAAATATAAGTCTTCTTATTCTAATACCAGACAATCACACACACACACACACACACACACACACACACACACACACACACACACACACACACACAATCATTAACACTCAAGCATACATCTCGGGGCAATTTGGAATAGTTAATTAGCCTATGTTGCGTGCCATTGGCTTCTAGGAAGAAAATAGAGTACCCAGATGAAGGCCATGCAAGCAGGGGGAGGACATGTAAGGTCCATATAGAAACACCCAAGCCCACGACACAAATCCAAAATCATCTTGCTCTGAGGCACTAACCAGCAACCATGCCATTCACTCATATACAGCTTAATTTATCACAAAGGTAGTTAATGTATCCCACGGGGTCTTGTCTTCATTCCAATTGTAATTTCAATCTTAATGTGTTTATGGAATCCAGATATTTGGCACTACAGCGGCCATAATATTATTTTAAGTATTCCAATATGTAGTGGTGCATTAGACATACAAACATTCTACAATTAATTTATGGTACAGTGGCTAAGTGGTTAGTGCTGACATTTTACAGTGAAAAGGTTCTGGGCTTCAATCTTGTGACCAACAAGAGCCTTTCTCTGTTTAGTTGAATTTTCTCTGAGCAGGTTTCTCCTAGGAGCTTCACATTTGGTCTGGCTACTCTGAATCAACTCTAAATAGGTGTGAATGGTTGTTAGCCCTGCAGTAGTCTTGTTTGGGCTCTATCCTGCTTAATTGTCAGCTGGGATTAGCTCCAGCTTCTTCCACAGCCCTAATAGATAAGCAGTACATATAATAGATGGATTTACATGACATAGATGCTAGTTAGCTGCACTGGGGGGAGGGACAGTGACAACCTTGCAACCTTGTGGAGAGTGGGACTCGAACCCCCAACCTTGGGATCAGCGATCCAGCGCCCTATACCACTAGACCACCACTGCCTCACTCCAACCCATCTTCACCCAGTATCAGCTGAAATAGTCACAAGCCTCCCTGCAGCTTTAGTGAGATTAAATTGTTCAGAAAATTATTGAGTGACGGTATAATAAATATTACTTGGAGTTATGATGAACTCTGCTCTGAATGACATTGATTCCTCTTTTATCCATTAAATCTATAGTGATATTTGGCAGATGCTTCAATTTGATTTACTGCTTTTGCTTAAAATGATTTGCCAGGGAGAATATACCGGTTTGTATTTATGTTTAACATTGTTCTCATTTGCATTCCTAATTTAAGGAAGAAGCTGAACAGAATGGAGATAAAGGGAGATGTTTTTTGAGAGGTGGAACCTGAGACTATGCTTTGCTAGGAACCATATGCTTCGATCTCAGAGCATAAAAGTACCCAAGGATCCTCACCTTTTCAAATAAACAATAAATAAAAATTAAAAATCAAGGGGTCATTGACAAGAGTGTGTCCTCAACCTTTTAAATAAACTTATTAAGATATGATAGGCCAGAGAACAAAGCAATAGTGCACACAGTAAAAATGTAATATTTGCTGGTATGTAGCACATACATCAGTCTGCAGCAAAGGTAATAACAGGCACAGTTCCATATCAATTCTTGAAGCAGAGATGCTGTATAGGCAGAAAGAACTCTCCCATTTCGCTGCCAGTGGCTGGTAACAGGTGTCCCTTCTATTCTCGTCTTTGTTAAGCAATGAGACACTCTCCAGGGAATAGCTATACAATGCTATGAATGGGATCATGAATATTAGAGGTATTTGAGAGTGCCTGATGTGGAGTCTGTGAAACATGTCTATTTCCATATGTTTTTCATGGATTTACCACTGCATTAACTCATCTGCTGTGATAGTCTGGTGAGCGGTCCAGGGTGTACCCCACCCACACTCAGAGTCGGCTGAGATGGGTATCAGCCTCCACGCGACCCTTATTAGGTTAAGCGACTCAGAAAATGAATGAATGAATGAACTCATCTGTTAATGAAAGACTGATTTATGTGTGTGGGGGGGAATGTCTGTCTGTCTGTCTGTCTGTCTATCTATCTATCTATCTGTCTGTCTTCCTTTCGGCTTTTTCCCTTTTACTCGGGAGTCGCCACAGCGAATCATCTGATTTGCACGTTTGATTTGGCAGAGGTTTTTACGTCGGATGCCCTTCCTGTCACAACCCTTTTAGCAAGGGACAGAAACACGCTGACGACTTTGCAGCTACTCTTTACGAAAGTCAGCAATGGTTCTTTTACATGCCTCTCACCATAGACAGTGAGAGACATGGCCCGCCTTTGATAACCCAGTTAGCCGCACTGGGGGTGTCTATCTATCTATCTATCTATATAAAATGATTTACTGTGTTATAAATCAATAAAATATCAAACCTTAATGTTAATAAATCAATGAAGAAGTAACAAATAAAAAATAGGTGTCTCTGTTTGTTTGTTTGTTTGTTGTTGTTTTGTATTTTTGTTTTTTAAGTGTATGTTCTAAGAAATATACATCTTTTATTTCTTTGGGAATGAAAATCCCCTTCTGAGAATGTTTAATTTTTGTAACATTTCATTTATTTATCTCTATTTATTGTTTTACTGTCATACTTTTTCATTTCTTCAGTTATTATAGGAATACTCATAATTTTCTACCCAAACCTATTTCATATGACAGGATTAAAATCTGATGTCGATTTCTACAAATGTATCTGATCTGCATCAAGGTTTGAGATGCGTTTGTTCTCACCATATCTGTAAAGATTGGTAATTTGAGTTTCTGTAGACTTTCTATGGGTTTAAAGCAGTCTGGCCATTCTCTTCTGACCTTTACCATTAATCAGGCATTTATATTCATCTCATATATTATTTCAAAAGACATATTTTTTTCATCATGTATAAACACTGACTGAAAATCAGTCATTTCTGAAGTACAGCCTTTAAATTCATGTTAAATGAGTCCATTATAATTTATTGCCTGTGTTTTAATTAATATTCTATTGTTGTAATTTTGCTATTGGCCCACTGATGTGGGGACATTTGTGCCTGTATGGTGTTGTATGGATAAAACAAAGTTATTGGCTCATGTTATACATGCAAGTATCATTCTTTATTTAATCATTCTATCATTATTTATACAATATGTAATAAATGACTAATATGTAATAAATAGACTACCTGTCAAAAATATAAAAAAGGTTTCTTTAATCAAAATGTACATTTTCTTTGCAGTTGTATTAATATAAATTTAAAACAGGCTTTAAGTGTAAAAAACAAACTTCATCAGCAAACTTGGTAAAAGTATTTAGTACAGTATAGCCTTTAAAACAGTGAGGATTTTCACTGGATTCAAATCTATTATCTTGGCCAGTCTGTCATTTGCAATGTTCCAGATTGTTGTTTCATGTTCAAATAACATCTGTATAATTTTTATAAGGCCTTGCAGTGGCCTTGCAAGCTGTTCAGGGCTTTCCCTCATCTTCACCCAGGGTCGGCTGAGATTGGCGCCAGCCTCACCATGACCCTGATTGATATTAATTGACTTAGAAAATTAATAAATTAATTAATAATTTAGATGAATGTTTGGAATTGTTGTCTGCCTAGTATATGAACCCACAGCCAAACCGGTTAGGTTTCTCTTAATTATAACAAGTTGTTAAAAAACTGCATTTAATATCCCACATTCTCTCTTCTATAGAAAAGGACAATAGTTAGTTGAATTTAATCACTGATGTACTGTATTAACTGTGACCAAAAATGTTCTATAGGTTATGTCCAAGGCTGTAGATTGACCGTACAGGCACAATCATCATTCAAAAATAAATTACTTTTATTTTGGAAAGGACTGGGATGACCATGTGACCTTCAACAATATTAGGTGTATCTGACCTTTTCAACATCAACTCTGCTTATCACTGCCCTATTCACCGAAGATGTTAAAGAACAGCATATGGGAAGTCTAAACATTTAGTGGACAGATAATGTGTCTGCGGGTGTTATATTATGTCGGACTCCACAATGGTCACTGGGACAGTGGTGGCTCAGTGGTAAAGGCTCTGGATTACTTATCCTAAGGTTGGTGGTTCAAGCCCCAATCCTGGCAACCTACCACTGTCAGGCCCTTGAGCAAGGCCTCAATTTTTCAGGTGTATGCTAAATGCAATTGACTCTGGATAAGAGTGTCTGTTAAATGTTGTTAATGTAGGGGCAATTCATCTCTATGAAAAGAAAGACTCGTATGAAAAGAAATGCTTGGGTCAGCAATCACCTATTGTAAAGATGTGTGGAAGGTGTGTACAGCAGATTCAATTGTTGGGGAAAACATCTGCCTCACAGTTCAGTTCATCATTTTCTGGAACCGTTTCATCCTAATTAGGGTCGCGGGGAGGCTGGTGCCCATCCCAGCCAACTCAGGGCGAGGGCAGAGTACACCCTGGACAGCTCGCCAGGCTATCGCAGGGCGGAAACACGCTGACTGCTTTTCAGCCTACTCTTGTCGAAAGTCAGCAATGGTTCTTTTACATGCCTCACACCATAGACAGTGAGAGACATGGCTGGCCTTTGATAACCCAGTTAGCTGCACTGGGGGGGGGACAGTGACAACCTTGTGGAGAGTGGGACTCGAACCCTCAACCTTTGGATCAGCGATCCGGCACCTTATACCACTAGGCCACCACTGCCCATATCTGCCTCACAGTTGAATTAAAAAAAAAAAATAGCTTTTTATCTAATTTTTTTTACATATGACTTAATTTCACGGTACAGTACATACTTAAACCCAGAAACAGTGAAAAGGTCGATCCATATCTCACACTCTTCACGCTTCATGTCCTATGAATGTAATGTTCTAATACAGATGTTTTAGCATCAGCAGGGCTGCATACTGCACAACTTTTGAATTTACTGTTTAGCAGACTGAAACAAGCATACATATCTTTCTCTGTGTCTCCATTACATTTTTGTTTTAAGTGCCGCTTTGACTGCATCTTTCAAGAATCTTTCCATAGCCAGAACTAGTTATAAGTACACTGAAGTCTGGACAGCCCAGGAGGACACTAGGCTTGTCAGTAGATCTAATCATTCACTAAATATAGCACAGCAGCAAAACAACCATTTAACCAAAATCTTCAGGCGAAACCATTATAGAAGCATTATATAAATATATGATTATACTAGATAGTCCAGAGGTATCTATTTATGAAACACCCTATTTTTGATCCAGTTTTAATCATCACAACAGAACCATTTTCAGAGTAAATAATAAACTACAGTACAAGATGCTGACTGCAGGAATACTGCATCACTGCCATCTGCTGGGCACTCACTGCAACAAATTGTAGAATAAAAACAGAGAAAATACAATACAGTACTGAACTGTACGTATTTTAAAACGTGGTTCTGTATTGTACACGTAGAAGTAGATTTTATTCACTCACTCATTTGCCAAACCTCTTAATCCTATTAGGGTGTAGGGAGGCTGAAGCCTATTTTGGCTGACACTGGGCGAAGGCAGGGTACACCCTGATCAGCCTGAACAACTCTTCATGTTGACTCTTATACTTAAGAGCAATTTGGAACAGCCATTTAGCCGAATGTATGTCTTTTTACAGTAGGAAGGAAACTGATGGAAACCCACAGAAGGACGTCAAGAACATCCAAACTTCACGGAAAAATGCCTGAGTCTGGGACTTAAACCAGAACCTTTGCAGATGCCTCCGTGCTGCCACTAGATGATTTTATATACATTCTACATTCTTCATTAATTTATTCATTTTCTAAGCCACTCATTCCTAACTCGGGTCACAGGAAGGTTTGGGCCCACCTCAGCTGATCTCTAGGCGAGGGTGTGGTACACCCTGAACAGCTTGCCAGGCCATTGCAGTGCCACTTATACAACCGTTCACGCTCACAGGCAAACCTAGGGGTGATTTGGAGCAGCTAGTAATCACACCATGTGTGTTTTTGAAATGCTTGAGCCTGCAAATCGAACCCAGGCTTTCGTGCTGTGACTAATTTCAAATATTATTACAAAAGACAAAAAATTTTGCTTTAAAAAAAAAAAAAAAAAGTCTAATGCTTATGGCTTCTGCAGCCCCCCACCCCCACACATATCTTTATAAAAAAGATCTTCAGCTCAAAGGGTGGCTGCACATCCGCTTCACAGCAAGAATATTGGTCCAGCGTTCGAGTTCTGAGCTCAGGTGTTTCTGTATGGAGTTTGCATGTTCTCGTTGTGCTTGTGTGGGTTTCCTCCGGGTCTTCTGGCTTTACCCCACAGTTCAAAAGACACACATATTAGGTTATTTGGTTGTGGGTATGAGTCTGGGTCTGACCCCAGCATCCCTGGTAGTAGACTAAACAGATGAGATGAGCCAGCTTCGGCTCAACCTCATAATAACAGCGACATCTAGTGTATTTCTCAAAGTACTTCAGGTCCAAGTTACAGTGTATTCTATTTGGTTGACAGACGAAGGACTGGGTTGAAGATAGTCTGAGAATATTTACATAATTTATTTAGGTGTTTAAAAACTGTTGAGGGAATCGGTGGGTGAATAAGCGAGTGTAAATGATAGAGACTGAGTGAGTAAGTGAGCACTGTACATCTCAAAAGTTTGGGTAGACAGCCTGGAAAACATTGTGTGTGAGACTGTGTTTGAGTCCCTACTGGGGATGTTAGGCATTTTACACAGGTTACAATTCAGAATAGACATTTACTAAATGCTCACAAACATTAACTCTCTTACAGTTTACGTAAATGTTAGTTTTATACCCGGTGCTCTGACAGTTAAAGCAGTTGACATGAGAAGTGAGCTGCTCTCTCTCCTCCCCCTCTTTTGTAACTGGGAGCCAAAACACAGGCACCGTCAGATCGGTGCTAGCTGTTAGCACACAGGCTAGCTGTTAGCATACAGGCTAGCTGTTCGCCCGCTCACCTGCGGCCTGGCTGGACATGAGTAGAAGATGTCTGTGTCGGGGCTCAAGGCCGAATTGAAGTTCTTGGAGTCAATTTTTGACACGAATCACGAACGTTTCAGAATTATCGACTGGAAACCAGACGAGCTGAGCTGCCAGTTTAATGTGACTGGCGAAAAGCTACTGATCATCCATTGCAATATTACGGTAAGCGCAGACGAGAGAGAAACGTAGCCAGCTAGCCGGTTTAATCCTAAACGTTCTTCAGCAGCGTTGTTGGTGAAGATCAGGAGCCAAAGTTCCGTCAAATATTTAAGAGTACACCGCTGGCATTTGCGCTGACCTTAAACGACCCCCTGTAAACGCGTTATCGTTGTGTATTGATCAACAATGTGTTGCTAATGATGCTAATGCGGTTAGTTTGAAGAAAACAAGTTGTAACAAGTGACAAAGTTGACCTAATACAGACTCAGTCCTCACTGCCAGCTAGTTGTTTTACCAATCTGGTGGCTGTGATCTTTAAATAAATACTGTAAGGCTGATTGTTGTCTCTGTGTGGTGTGTAAGTAACTCATTAAGTACGTCGCACATCCGTTTATCTGCATTGCTGTGAGGGTTATTATCTCCTGAGTGATGCTAGCTTGTAAGCAGTAGAAAACTGTGCTGAAAGTTAAAGACATACTGTAGTTAGCTGATGTCACCGGGGGGGGGGGGGTTGTGGTGGTGTTATCAACCGGGTGTTAATGAGCTACTAGAAACTGGGTCAGAGTTTCTGGGTGTGTAACTGTTAATCTGTGAATGTATGACTTTATCGAAATTTTTTTCTTTTTAAATATTATTGCTGCATTACTAGCTGACTTAATACCGAGCTAGAAAACTATATTTGTAGTCGGTGTATGTCTAATCCATCCACAATGGGTTTTTGAGACATTTAACTCTTAAAAAAATCACCAGTAAGGAGTAAATAGAGTCGTTAGTTGCATGTCGGGAATCCAAACCTCAGTCAGTCAGTCAGGAGTGTAGCTCGTGCCACCCTCGTGAAAAGCTCGCTAGCTTAGCAACAAACTACATGCACAGTATTTCACGACCATCTGTCGTGTTGGTGACGCGTGTATAGCGTCTTGAAGGTCACGATAACATGAAGATAAAACATAACTGAAGGCGCTGATATGGATATAGTTGGCATAGTGGTTCGCACAGCCACCTCGCAGCAGGAAGGTCCTGGGTTTGAGTCCCGGGCTGTCCAAGGGCGTTTCTGAGTGAAGTGTGCATGCTCTTCTTGTGTGGGTTTCTTTCTGGGTACTCAGACTTCTGAAATATGCTGAGGCATTAAGTGTAAAAGGAAGAAAAGAAGATTCCAGTACAGTACCCTGACTTTCTCCTGAAGAAACGACAGTTTCCTATGAACTGTTGTATTAAAGTATTTTTCAATTATTATTCCAGTACAGTATCTAAGTTAATGTTTAGAATGTTTGTGCGCGAGATTTTATGTTCTGTAGCACGTTTAACAAACGATACCAAAAGGATAAACTTCATTACGCTTCATGTCCTTTTACATTGAACTTGGAGTGATGTCTCCAAGATGGCGCTGCCTAGAAGACGACGTCACAGAGTTCTCAGGGTCAAATTGTTTCTTTATTCATTTTAATTTGTTTTATTTGTTTGTTCATGTTTTGCACTATGCTCATCTATGACTGGTCGACCCGACTTCAGCTATAAGATCGGAGTCTTCTGAAGTTTAGCACCTTCCTAACCTGAACTAATATGCTATGGTAGCTCAATGCTAGCCACACCCCGTCTAACAATAATCCCAGTCGGGAACCGTGAGTGCAAAACCGTGAATAGTCAAGGGCCTACTGTACACTAATATTTCATTAGATTGCCTTAAGCTTTGGTTACATTTACCATTATTTATTTATTTATTTTTACTACACTCATTTATTACATACACCATGTCCTAGAATTGTTTACTTCAAATTGGCAATTCAAAAACGACTCCCAGCATATGCCTTAACATCCTTTTCCCCAGCTAAATGATATGAAATTTTAAAGCACTACCTGACCTGTGTCCTCGAGTTGTAATTAATATACTGTATATATTTCATGGCACAGAGATGAAAATGTTGAGGTTCTCTTTGGGAGTAATGAGGATGGATACAATCAGGAATGAGTACATCAGAGGGACAGCCCATGTAAGATGCTTTTGGATACAAAGTCAGAGAGGATAGATTGAGATGGTATGGACATGTACAGAGGAGGGATAGTGAGTAGTATATTGGTAGTAGGATGCTGAGGTTGGAACTACCAGGCAGAAGGCCGAGAGGAAGACGAAAGAGAAGATTTACGGATGTAGTGTGGGAGGATATGAAGGTAGTTGGAGTAAGAGTAGAAGATACAGAGGATAGGGTGAGATGGAGGCGGATGGTTTGCTGTGGCGACCCCTGAAGGGAAAAGCCGAAAGGAAAAGAAAAAGATTTTTTTTTCCATCCAGAGTTGAAGTATTTTATGATGAAATCTTAACGATGAGGAGATCTTTAAGGTCAACTGTTGCATCAACAATGAAAGTCTGTTTAGCAGGAATTATTTAAAAAAGTGCACAAAAGATAACTAAGGAATAACCCTAAGATATACATGTGCATATATACACATATATATCTGTCCTATGCACACCTATACATACATACATGCAGAGAAGGGTGCATGATATGTCAATGATATACAGGGATCCCTTGCTACTTTGCGCTTCAATTCATGCGGCTTATTGCGGGTTTTTTTTTTTTTTTTTTTTGGTTAAATATTCATTGAAATTAAAGGAAGAATAGGGGAAAAAGTTAAGGAAAATGCCACAAAAACAAGGCCAATCATGCAAAAAAAAAGAAAACCCTAAACAAAAAAAAAAAAACAACCCAAAACCTCCCATGAAAACGACTTATACCCCCATTTCACTGGAGCACGGCAGACTTACGGAAGCAAAAAATGTTGTCATCTGCAAATGTTCCGCAATTATTCCCTCATCTTTCGTGTGATTCTGTAGTTATTCCTAAAGTCTTCCTTCACTTCTGTATGCTTCCAGCAGGCCAAAATATTCTGTGAATGTGCTTTTGAACATGTTTGAACAATGATCTTCGTAACCCGGAATTTTGTACCCAGGGGTCTTCGTAAGTAGGGGGCGGACGGTACATTTTATGCATTGTTTTGTAATGTTTAATTGTTATTATAAGTGTTTATAGCATTGACTATATATTTATTGATATTATATACACAGGGCAGTGGTGGTCTAGTGGTATAAGGCGCCGGATCGCTGATCCAAAGGTTGGGGGTTCGAGTCCCACTCTCCACAAGGTTGTCACTGTCCTGCCAGTGCAGCTAACTGGGTTATCAAAGGCCGGCCATGTCTCTCACTGTCTATGGGGTGAGGCATGTAAAAGAACCATTGCTAACTTTCGACAAGAGTAGGCTGCAAAGCCGTCAGCGTGTTTCCGCCCTGCGATGGCCTGGCGAGTTGTCCAGGGTGTACTCTGCCCTCGCCCTGAGTTGGCTGGGATGGGCACCAGCCTCCCCGCGACCCTAATTAGGATGAAGCGGTTACAGAAAATGAACTGAACTGATATTATATGCACATATACATTTACATAAATGTCAGTTAGGGCCGGGGGGGGGGGGTGCTACTTCGTGGAATTCGGTGGTCGCGTGGGGATCTTGGTCCCAATTAACTGCGGAAAGTGAGGGATCCCTGTACCGGGTAATTGGTAAAACTTTTTAATCATAGGGTGCATGGTGCTAAAATGTTATACGATTTTTAAGCCCTACTCTAAACATGAGTATTGCACTATCCAGGAAATTGGTCTGAATCTTTCTGCAAGAATTAACTCTGTAAAGTCTTCTCGAGTACATCCCAAAATCACGCCGTGGCATTACAGTCAGAACTCTGGTGCCAGTTCATTTGCGAAAACTTTTCATGCTCCTTGAGACACACATTCACTACCTGAGAAAGAATTTAATTTCCATGCCATCAGAGAAGAAAAGACTCATTGATTTTTAGAACCTGATCATTCAGTCCTTTCAGGTCATCAGTTGACTACATTTTTTCATATGATATTCCTTTAATGTCATACTGCTACGTAATGTTGCTGAGCTTCATCCTAACCAACTGGAGCAACCCCAGATAAGAATACTGCCCAAAGAGATGTGTATTGACCTCTGTGAATGATGGGTGCATACATCATTTGCTTCCTCTTTTACCCTGACTCCTTCTGATCATATGACCTATTTCCATTGTTCCAGAATCTGATTTTTATGTTGTCCTGGAAACTGAAACCTTTTATTCTGATTAGCCTCACTAATTGGCCTCACAGTTTACCCCATGTCCTGTGAGTTCTCTTCTCATTGTGGACTTTCACAATTTTGCGTAACTGGTTTCTGTCCCTTTTTAAAAATATTTTAGCTTGTACTTCAACAAGAGTGATTGCCATTAAGATTTTTTTGCTCTTGACATTAATATATAAGCATGTATGTCTTCCACCATCGCAGTGTTTGAGTTTTCTCTGATGACCACTCCACCTATGGTGAATAACTGTTAATTAGTCTCTGACCCCCTATTTAGTGTAGTTTACTTTAATCACAATAGAATGTCGGTTTTATTTACAACCTAAAATCGAGATGCTGATATATTTTAATGTCCTGTTCTGTATTTAGGAGGCTTACCCTTCAACTCCACCCTTATGGTTTGTGGAATCAGATGATTCAAGTCTGACTGAAGTTTTTGAGCGCCTACAGGATGTCAGGAAAGGCAGTACTTTGGTAAGAAATTAGTTTTGAAAAGATTGGTTGTCATTGCTTCATGTGTTCTTTTGATATCCACACTCTGAGATAATTACTGCTAATCAAGATTTCACAATAGAATCCTAAGCGTTTGGGGAAACTGATAATGTAGAATTATAATTTTTTTATTATTTAGCTCCTCCAACAGTTGAAAAGACTTCTCTGTGATTTGTGTCGGCTGTATAACCTGCCCCAACACCCAGATGTGGAGATGCTGGACCAGCCTCTTCCTACTGGACCTATAAGTCACGAAAGGAAGGTAAATGAAATGAGTTGTTTCATGTAGGCTATTGGCATTTTTTTCTTCTAAATTTCTTTGAATGTCATTTTGTTATTTGAATGAATATTAATAAACACAGTATCTCTTCTGTTCATCATCAATAGCATGTAACAACAGATGAAGTAACATCTGATGAAGAGGAGGAGGAAGAAATGACAGAGGTGGTTTTGTAATAAATACCTTAAATGCAGACTAGTTTTTAAGTGTTTAATGTTATTAACGTTTCTTCATTATTTGTGTGAATTAGCAGGACATTGAAGACCTTGACCATTATGAGATGAAAGAGGAGGAACCTGTAGATGGCAGGAAGTCAGAGGATGACGGGATAGAAAAGGAGAATCTTGCAGTTCTAGAAAAAATCCGGAAGGCCCAAAGGCAGGACCACTTGAATGTAAGTGTTGGTTGAGCAGTGAAATTTGAAACCTGTAGTACCGTACGTTTACTCACTCATTCAGGATAACCTGTTTCCCACATTTATTGAAATTTATTCAATGAATTTATTCAATTATTGAAACGTTCCTATGGTTGAGTCAGAGCTGAACCATTATTAAGAGACAAGCATTGCTGATGTCACTAAATTTATACCCCTTTACGTCAGCATTCACATTGCGTGTTTCTGTAGCAATGCTTGATTTTTAAATGCAGTATGTCTTCTGCTCCATGAAGTATATTACTGGTACCACATAGTTCTAACATCTCAAATTATACATGGAAAAAGTAATAAATGTTTCTGAAAAGTGGGTGCTTCATGTACTTTAGGGTGCAGTGTCTGGCTCTCTTCAGGCCTCAGATCGCCTTATGAAGGAACTCAGGGAGATCTATAGGTCACCGAGTTACAAGACCGGTCAGTATGCATGTCTGTTTTTGTGTAATCTTCTTTAAATAGTTATGAGACAGTGTTTGGGAAATAAAATGCTCATTCAGAGTTTTGTGTTTTTCTAGATTAGGAAACTTGTTTAAATCTCTTACTGATCCTCATTAGATGTGTTCTTTAAGATCCTTAGGAGATTTGATGTTAGCCAGGATGTGCGTACGAGTGCATGAGAACAGGTTCCTGATCCATGTTAAATCTGTTGGCTGGGCTGCCAACTTGTACGAATTTATCTGTATTCATATAAAAAATAACAAGATACGGCAATACGATTCATTCAGACATTAATACGAATTTCAAACCTTCAGGAAAATGTGTTCCTTTCAATTTTATTTCACAATATTTTATCAATAATTCTGATGAATTGCATCAAATTAGATCTGCGTTTACATGTTTACCTTCCTGGCAAAGCCAAGTCTCACGATAAGCTCACGGGATTTTTACTGTTGTATTTTACCATGTGATTCATTAATCGGCAGCAAGGTAGGTTGATTTACACGAATCAGCAGCTATCTTACATACACTCCATGGTAACCAGAGCGAAACACTGAAGGGTTGTGGGAAACCCCAAATGGCGCCTAAAAGAAAGTAAGAATTTTTATGAGAATATTCAAAGACTTATCCATTTAATTAAGAAGCATGGCAGATACACGACCCTTTTACACAATGTGCAATGTGAAATTTAGCATTTCGTAATCAGGCGGTTTTGATATTAAAACACATATAACGGGAGGCAGACACAGCCAGCTAGCGACTGGTTTGCTTAATAACTTTTTACTTGTCCTGAACTCTCTTACTTGTTATCTGTATATGTTGATATCAAATATCATTCAGGGTCATACATAATATAATAAATATGCAATATATTATAATTATTAAATATTATATTCTATATTATAACACCAGTAGAATTATGCAAAATAAACATGGTTTTCTCAAATATGCCGTTGTTTCATTATTAATCCAAAATGTAGTAAAATTTGACAAAGATAACCTGTATGTCCATGTATGTAATTTTGTGGAATCCTAATTTGAGTACAGTAGGCCCTTGCTTTTTGCGATGGTTCGGTTCTGGTCCTTCCCACAAATCATGAAAATCCACGAGTTATTGATGCGGTTTTAAAACCCCATTTATGATATTACATACACGAAAATATGCTTCTTAAACACATTCTATGGACAGTCTTACTCATTAATACGGTGATAATGCAGCAAAATGTAGTAATGATTAAGTAAAAACTTTTTAATTTTGCACTGTGATAATATTTATTCATAAATAAAGTGCTTAGGCTATTTACCAGAAGCTAGAGAAGATGCAGGGCGTTAGAGTGGCATCACAAGGCTTAAATAATCATTAAAAACACACAAAAAACCTTCATAATTCACAATTCAAGCAGTCACGTTGATGACATGTGTGTGAAGGAGAAAAAAAAAAGAGGTGTACACATCATCTGCAACCAATCAGCATGAGGGAGAAACAAAAGCTCTCAGCCATTAGCTAAATTTGAATCACGTGCCAGTTACTTCCGGGTTTGTCGGTAATCCGTGAGTATGCAGGGGCGCGAGCGCTGAACAGCAAATGGTCAAGGAGCAACTGTACTAATTTTGTTTATTACGAATACTAATTTTTGATTTATCGACTCCAAAATGGTACTTTCCTGGGTTGGCAGCCTTGTGTTGGCGGTGTTTGGTTGGATTACTCTGCTTTTAAATAGTGAGCCAATTTTGTTTCAACTGGTAAAAAAAATGTCCATTATTGCCCTCCCAGGTATTTATTCAGTGGAGCTAGTTAATGACAGTCTTTATGAATGGCATGTCAAGTTGAGGATGTGAGTATACACTTTATTAAGGATATTTGAGATTAATTTCTGCTTTGTACAATAAGTGTAAATATTGGTGAATTGAGTAATGTAAAAATTCTGATTTTCTTGACACGTGAACTACTTTGCAGGGTGGATCCAGATAGTCCATTACACAGTGACTTGCAGGTCTTGAAAGAAAAAGAAGGGATCGACTTTATCCTTCTCAACTTCTGTTATAAGGTTAGTTTATTTCCTAAAGGACTTGATGTCATTATTTGTCCATCTGCTAACAAATTTGACCTTTTTTTGTCCTGTTTATTTTTCAGGATAATTTTCCATTTGATCCTCCATTTGTACGAGTAGTGTCTCCTATACTCTCTGGAGGGTCAGTACTGCACCATTATGTGTGTGTGTGTGTGTGTGTGTGTGTGTGTGTGAGGGGGTGTGTTTGTTTTGTTTCTTTTGTTTTTTTATTTCATAGGTGGAAATCCAGAGTGGTGTGGAACTGTTCACAGTTAATATTTAGCTGAATATGCTGTATTGTGGAATGAGTGATATTGATTTTTAGATCATTTAAATATTTAACATTGTGTATGTCCTAGTTATGTTCTTGGAGGAGGGGCCTTGTGTATGGAGCTACTAACAAAACAGGTTAGAATTTAACGGATTTTTAAGAGTCACTTTAAAACTGGACGTGAATCTAATTGTGTATGTGCATGCTAATCTGTGTGTGTGTGTGTGTGTGTGTGTGTGTGTGTGTGTGTGTGTGTTATGCACCCTCAGGGCTGGAGTAGTGCCTATTCCATAGAATCTGTAATTATGCAAATCAATGCTACCCTAGTCAAAGGGAAAGCCAGAATACAGTTTGGAGCTAGTAAGGTTTGTATCAGGTCTTGAAACAATTTTTGAATTCCCTTTGTTCCTCAAGTTTTTATTTACCCACCTGTGACATGAAGTTTTATTTTTTTTTAATTCCTAATAGAACCAGTATAATCTTGCCAGAGCACAACAGTCATATAAGTCATTGGTCCAGATTCACGAAAAGAATGGTAAGGATTGTTAATCTTTTTGCAATTTGAATTTTGATTTGTTATGATGGTGGAATCAGTGTGATTTTAGGTAATTGCCTATAAAATTCGGTACTTTGTTCAAATATCCATATGAGAAACTAATTTTAAGTGTTAGTTTATCAAAAATATGAATGTACATTCATAATGCATGAATCTATTAACTAAACAGTATCAGCCACGATACAAATGAACAGTCTGCAGTTATTTTAAAGTGAAAAAAGCTAGTTATAGTTTTACCATAGAGTCATGAAAAAATATGTGCATGTTATTTAAATTGTTGTTTTGGTTGTTCTTTGTTTTTTTTTCTTTTTTGAAAAAGCAGGCATTTTACTCTTCAATTTTTAAAAATCATTAGTTCAACATAAATTTCATTTCTACTTGAAGGCATTTTGTATACTTGTCAAGTAGTCTCTGACCATCAGTCAGCTTTCTGAATTTTTTGGTAGCAAAGTGAACTCTAGCCCTGTGTATAATGTTTAAAAATATGCAAGTATTTGATAAAATATGATAGTTCAAAGTTAGGCCATTTTTCTTTTTTTATTCCTTGGTTGGCGGTTTCTATTATGTAAACTCGAGACAGGAAAATTTTGATTTTAGGAATAGGTTTTTTTTTTTTAACAATTTATGTATTAGACCTAATGAATTGGGATTTTCCATGGATGGAAAGTAGGCAAAAATATCACCAATGCACAAGAAACACAGGAATTCCAAACGTACAAAATAAATATATATTTTTAAACAATTATGATCAATGAAACAGTTTTTAAATTTAGAACATTGATTCAAAATTAATTTCATGATCTATTTCTGACTTTTATGGGTTAGTCCGTGCCCACAGCCACCTCATACTAGTCCTTCTCAAAAAATTAGCATATTGTGATAAAGTTCATTATTTTCTGTAATGTACTGATAAACATTAGACTTTCGTATATTTTAGATTCATTATACACAACTGAAGTCGTTCAAGCCTTTTATTGTTTTAATATTGATAATTTTGGCAAAAAAGTAAAGAAAAACCAAAAATCCCTATCTCAAAAAATTAGAATATTTCATCCGATCAAGAAAAAAAAAGTGTTTTTAATCCAAAAAAGTCAACCTTCAAATAATTATGTTCAGTTATGCACTCAATACTTGGTCGGAAATCCTTTAGCAGAAATGACTGCTTCAATGCGGCGTGGCATGGAGGCAATCAGCCTGTGGCACTGCTGAGGTGTTACGGAGGCCCAGGATGCTTCGATAGCGGCCTTAAGCTCATCCACAGTGTTGGGTCTGGTGTCTCTCAACTGTCTCTTCACAATATCCCACAGATTCTCTATGGGGTTCAGGTCAGGAGAGTTGGCAGGCCAATTGAGCACAGTAATACCATGGTCAGTAAACCATTTAGCAGTGGTTTTGGCACTGTGAGCAGGTGCCAGGTCGTGCTGAAAAATGAAATCTTCATCTCCATAAAGCTTTTCAGCAGATGGAAGCATGAAGTGCTCCAAAATCTCCTGATAGTTAGCTGCATTGACTCTGCCCTTGATAAAACACAGTGGACCAACACCAGCAGCTGACATGGCACCCCAGACCATCACTGACTGTGGGTACTTGATACTGGACTTCAGGCATTTTGGCATTTCCTTGTCCCCAGTCTTCCTCCAGACTCTGGCACCTTGATTTCCGAATGACATGCAAAATTTGCTTTCATCCGAAAAAAGTACTTTGGACCACTGAGCAACAGTCCAGTGCTGCTTCTCTGTAGCCCAGGTCAGGCGCTTCTGCCGCTGTTTCTGGTTCAAAAGTGGCTTGACCTGGGGAATGCGGCACCTGTAGCCCAGTCCACTGCTTCTACAGGTCCCCCAAGGTCTGGAATCGGCCCTTTTCCACAATCTTCCTCAGGGTCCGGTCACCTCTTCTGGTTGTGCAGCGTTTTCTGCCACACTTTTTCCTTCCCACAGACGTCCCACTGAGTTGCCTTGATACAGCACTCTGGGAACAGCCTATTCGCTCAGAGATTTCTTTCTGTGTCTTACCCTCTTGCTTGAGAGTGCCAATGATGGCCTTCTGGACAGCAGTCAGGTCGGCAGTCTTACCCATGATTGCGGTTTTGAGTAATGAACCAGGCTGGGAGTTTTTAAAAGCCTCAGGAATCTTTTGCAGGTGTTGAGAGTTAATTGGTTGATTGAGATGATTAGGTTAATAGCTCGTTTCGAGTACCTTTTCATGATATGCTAATTTTTTGAGATAGGAATTTTGGGTTTTCATGAGCTGTATGCCAAAATCATCAGTATTAAAACAATAAAAGACCTGAAATATTTCAGTTGGTGTGCAATGAATCTAAAATATATGAAAGTTTAATTTTTATCAGTACATTACAGAAAATAATGAACTTTATCACAATATGTTAATTTTTTGATAAGGACTGGTATAAATAACATGTTTCCTTATGAGAAGTATTAAGACACCGCTACCAACTTCTTTCACTGTATAGGTTGGTACACACCTCCTAAAGAAGACGGTTAAGAAGAAGAAGAAGAGGAAGAACGATCATTCTGAGTACCGGGAATATGGAATTTTTGTTGAACTATTTGCATTGTAATTGATCAGAAATGCCTCAATTTCTTCTGTTCAGATGGAGTGTGAGGCTCTTCTGGTCTCCTTCTGTCTGTCCCGTTTCCTTACAGTCCTTTATGTCAGCTCTCATCCTATGTTTTCTCCTATTTGCTGCCGGGGATGGAAGGATGCATGAGAGGCACACAGCTGCAGTAATAATGCAGTAATCTTACACAGAGCAGTCTGGAACAGGCTTTGTTGGATCAGTACCTGATTGGAATAACATGTAAAATGTCTGGATTTATTTCTCATGCTCATCTTTTAGTGTCAGACCTAATTATATCTATTTCACATCAGACTTTTGGCAGGGGTTTACTGAACTTCAGTCAGAAATGGATGCAATGAGAGACCACATGAAGCTTTGCCCCTCTCCTCTAGCTGCTGGCATTGCTGTCTTTAGCTTTTGTTTTCTGGTTTATAGTTTGTACATTTAATGCTGGTATTCTTTCTTTTTCCATCATATCATTTTCTTGAATGATGAAAGGGAAATTAATGTAAGTATGGGATTTATTCTTGACTTATTTGTGCACAAATACCATTCTTTATCCTGTTCCTTGTCAACCTTTGGCAGTATCTCACAAACACAAGCCATAAAACCAGCGATTACAGAATTGTTTATTCTGTAGTTGGACGGAAACCTGCTTGTGTTCTTGTAGTGGCTCTGTGGTTTAAGTTATTCTTAATGTGGTGTTTGTTGATGTGAAGTCTTTGGCAGTGCGGCATTATCCAGTGAAGACCATATGATCATAATATTTAATTGGATGCCTTAAGGGTAACTTGTGTTTATTCAGGAGTTTTGAAACCATCTTTTAATTGATAAGTGGTGTCTGATTATCATTCCTTTATCTGTTGAAGGTTGTACTTCATTTATTTCTGGATTGCTAATTTGCCAATTCATGTTTTTCTTCTTTTTTTCTTTATACAAATCAGGACATAGTATAAAATGGTCACTGTTGAGACTTATTCTCTTTCTGACAACAGATAGTGCTGCTTTAACGTGATGATTTTGGATTTTATATTGTCATTATCCAGTGAATCTTCAGGAAGTCTCTTAGACTGATATCATTATTATTATCATTATCATTATTATTATTATTATCATTATCATCATCGTGGCTATTATGCTCAAGCCAATGGGTTTAGTGTTTTTCATGTCAAAAAATTAGCACTGTTTACATATAAGCTGGTTTAATTGAAATCTTAAAATTTCAACAGACCTTACAGCAGGTATTATATGTTTGCTTACTCTAATGAAGAATATTATCTGTGTTAGTTCGGTGGGGGCTTTAACCAGAGCACTTTTTCAGCATCATTTGTAGTCATATACAAAGTGTGGGCAAAAAGTTCTGCTGCACATGTCCGACAATGGCACGCACCGTTCAGTTCGCTACAGGAACAGCCCCGAATTATTATTATTATTATTATTTATAGTCATGATTATATATATGTGTGTGTGTGTGTATGTATGTATATATATAGATATATATATCTATGTATGTGTGTGTGTGTGTGTGTATATGTGTATATATATATATATATATATATATATATATATATATATATATATATATATATATATGTATGTATATGTATATATGTATGTATATGTATATATGTGTGTGTGTATATATATATATATATATATATATATATATATATATATAGGTGTATATATATATGTGTGTGTGTGTATATATATATATATATATATATATATATATAGGTGTGTGTGTATATATGTGTGTGTGTGTGTGTGTATGTATATATATATATATATATATATATATATATATATATATATATATATATAACATTTGCACCTCGTCTAGCATCCATTAAGAAGAGGATGATTGCCAGACTTGATTGGTTTTAATAGTTTCCTTCCCAATACATGTTTTTTTAAATCCTTGATTAATTTTGCCACAGGAAATGGCCCAGAATGTAAAATGCTTGGCTCTTTTTGCACAGTGTATTTAAAAATGTGCCTCATAAATGACTATAAAACTATGGGGTCATGTCCAGACTCTAAGCCAATCAGTACAGAAAAGCCATATTTAAAACTGGCTTACTGATCCTCAAATTTCTGACATAAAGTCAACCTTTGGTATGTAAATGTAGGTCAACAGAAGTATTAACGAAGGTTTATCTTGAAGCATATGATGGTGTTTGCACTCTAAGAGTGGCAAAGTTGAACATGATTCAGTCTTGAAATTGCTGTATTCCAGGTTTTAGTGCTCACTGCAGGTTAATCAGTCTCTGTCAGACAATGCTTTTTGAATGATTTTTAACTTGATTTCACTTGGAACACATCTGCACTTCTTAATCAGGTTGGGCCTGGTTGTTTGTTATGCTACCAAGTATGACTGGATCGCGATAGCTTATTTTTCTTGAAATACTGACCTCAGCATAACTAACGACGGTGTTCTTTTTGGTGCCATCTTATGGTGGACTTACACTTTAAGCATGCATTCAGGTTGTTCTTTTCCATTGCAAGAGAACTTTGATCATGTACAGTAAATTTTGTAAACTTGCATCAAGTTTATGAATAAAGAATTTTACAAGCGTGGTCCGTGTAATGGAATTTCAATAATAGTTTAAGCTGCTCTGTAAATATCATAACAGATAACCCAGTTTTAAAGGTCTCGTGCAAATAATAGTTATGAGGTAAATATTTAACGTATTTGTTTTAAGTTTTGTCATGTACATACAACAATGGAAGTGTTACTTGCAGTGAAATTATTGTACTCAAAACTCCTGCAATACTGAACATAAAGTAAGATTTAAACAAAAGACTAAGAGAAAATGAAAAGTACATTAAAAAAATAGAATATAACACTAAAGTATTGAAATAGAATAAGTACAGAGTACTTTAAAAGAAAAATAACGGCAGTGCAGAGATGGTGGTGTATACATGTACAGTGTGTACAATGAGCCTGCATATTGTTCAGTAATTCAGTAGTTTAACAGCCTGAGTGTGATGTATGTAGAAACTGTCCTGAATGTACTCGTGCAGATCAGGATGTTCCTGTACCATTGGTCTGAGTATTTCAGAAACTGTTAAGTTTAGGTGGTTAGAAAAATGGATGTTTTGCTTCAGTTACATGTCCCTAAGTCTTAAAATTTGTAATACAGTTTTAAACTCGAATTAAATGAACCAGACTAGCATTTATTCAGGAGCTCCCATCCCGTGAGGTGTTTGGCCCAGCTCTAGCTTTGACCTTCATGGGTGGCAGCAGGTGTAATTATCATAGTTATATCATAGATATCTCGTAATAGCCATTCAATATTTATTTTGGCACAAATATATACCGTGTTAGTTTGCTTACTCTGGGTACACCCTGAACGGCTTACTAATCCATTGTAGGATAACACACATTAAGAGCTGTTCACACTCACACCTGTGGGAAATTCGGAGCAGCAACTTCAGCTAATATTCTTTTGGCTTTGGGAGGAAACCGTATCCTCCCGGGGGTGGGGGTGGGGGGGGGCACAGGCATGGGGAGAAAGTGCAAACTCCAGAGGAGTGACCTCACTGAGTCTGGGACTCAAACCCAGGTCCTTCTTGCTATTCTGTGGATGTGCTAACCACTACACCACTTTGCTGCTCGAAAAGAAATCCATGTTTCCTAATCTAAATGAAGCTGGGCTTTGCAGGACAGAATATAATGTGTGTGTGTGTTTTTTTTATTGCTATCATCACTGTAGACACTAGTTAAGCAGTACACACATTGCAAATAACTGTGTAATAAATATATAACAGTTTTCCATTTAAGTTACATAACAGAATGACCTATAGCTTATAGAGCATATCAGGTGTGGTTAGAAGTTTCACCCTTTAACTCACTGGTATATGAACTCTGAACACTATGTACAGAGGTGCTCTTTAACTGAAAATCTACCTGAAGGTAATAATTTGATTAACTTTACAATGTTGGAGGATCTTCTGGGTCACATTTAACATTACTTACCTATCACGCAAGAACTATCAACTCAGGCAGGCACAAGCAAGCTTTTATGAAAGCAATTGTGCATAGCAGAAATAGTAAGACCACTGTAAAATTAAAAAAAGAAAATATATAACAGTGTATTTATATAAATTGCAAATAAAAATAATCGTGCTCAAAGTAAAAAAAGTATACGTATAATTACTGGTAAATATAAAACTCAAATTATAAATATCAGTTTATCAGTAAGCATCTGATATGATATATAAATACATGTATTATATATACTTGAAAAAACTTGTCGTTCCTTTATCAAACAACATCAACATAAATACACACTCATCTAGATAGCCATATAAATAGAATGTAATTGCATTGGAGTTACCACTGTTATGGGCAAATGTATAAATGTAAATATAAATACAATGCATGTATAAACATTGAGTGTAATTATATTCAGCTAGTTTGCTGTAAATAGTGACACATGGTATGACTCAGCTGTTTTAGGTCTGGAATTGCCCATTAGACAACTGATGGACTGCATGCGCTCTAAGGTGTTTCAGGTGATTGAGAAAATTCTAGAATGGGATCTTCCCGAACTTTGGGGAGGTTATATTAGGACCCGTTGCTGACCAGCTGACAGATCACTTAAGGAGTCTCTTCAGCGCACAGATCATCTAAGGAAACCCATTTAAGGCGGGTCAGCCAACGCACTTTGTCCAAGTTCCGTTGTTCAAGACTTCATCACCCAGGTCCATCCTCTGAATTCACCCACAGCCAACGCGAGGATTTTTCATCATTTGTTTCTTTCGATATGCGGGATTCCAAGCCTTATTGCCGGCATGCTCTAAATTACACTGCAGCTTCTTGGTGGCTATCTCTATTGTTTTGGGGCCCTTGTTCAATTTGTACAGTATTTTGTTTAGCTCTAAGCTGTAAGTTATTATTTTACCTTATTTTGTTCATGCTATTAAATTGTATATATTGTTTGTCGTGCTTTGCTGGTTTCACGGGGCAATTTCCATCTTCTTAATTCCATACGTAACACCACATAATAAAATGAAGTGGTTTGAATTTATTTTTCCATTAATTATTGCAAGTTGTCCAGGCCCCGAGGCAGCAAAACATCCCCAAACCATTATGCACCCTCCACCATGCTTCACGGTGGGGATGAGGTGTTGATGTTGGTGAGCTGTTCCATTTTTCCTCCACACATGATGTTGTGTGTTCCTCCCAAACAATTCAACTTTGGTTTCATCAGTCCACAGAATATTTTGCCAAAACCTCTGTGGAGTGTCCAAGTGCCTTTTTGCGACAACTTGCAATCATCAATGGAAAACTGAATTCAAAAGTTTATCAGGATGTTTTGCAGGAAAACCTAAGGCCGTCTGTCAGACAGTTGAGGCTAAAAAGAGGATGGATGCTGCAACAAGACAATGATCCAAAACACAAGTAAATCAACTTCAGAATGGTTTCAGAAGAGCAAAATACATGTTCTGGAGTGGCCAAGTCAAAGTCCAGACTTGAACCCCATTGAGATGCTGTGGCATGACCTCAAGACACCGATTCATGCAAGACATCCCAGGAATCTGACTGAACGACAGCAGTTTTGCTGCATCCCAGCTGAGTGATTTCCATTCCTGCACAGTATGTGGACACTGTCTGACCTTGTATTTGTAGTGATCGATGATGGCCTGACAGACCTCTGGTAGGAAACTTGCGATGGTGTGACAAGATACCCTGAAGTTGAAGGCTAGAGTTGAATAATTGTCGCCCGAGGCCAGATGACGCATGGTGACAGCGAGTTTCAGACCAGGACTGAGTGCGCTTCTGACGTTTGTATCCTTCTTTGTCAGTCAAGGAGCCAAAACCATCAGCAACTCGCCAAACAGCTCAGGTGGGACCCAGAAATAATCTTCGAAACGAAGCTCTTCCATAAGGTTGTCATAGTTCCCAAGACCAATTCTTCATTTCACCCTCAGCCATGGACGTACCCAGAAGCATTTGGGTGTGTAGCTCCTTCTTTTTTCTCGTCTTCTGTGGTCAATGACAATGTCTCGTTGCATTTCAGTGTATTTGTGAAGCAACAGAGCATGTGGAGCAGTTCCAAGTAAGCCATTTATCTATCCTTGTCCATTTCGGGAGAGGTTCTTGATGTTTCCAGTACATGTTTGCTTGGCAGAATGAGATTCCGTGATCGAATCCACAAATTTATAGGCGGAATCGGGAGCAAATCCTTTTATCTTTGCCGATTTTTCCGTATTGAAACAAGATTAAACCGAGTATTCCTAAGTCATTTCATGTTGAATATAAACATTCCGCTTTCATTATGCATGTTTCCACAATCATTCTGAAGCTCTTCCTTCTCAAATGGAGTAGTGCCGTAGTTATTCCTCAAGTGTTCCGTGCTTTCTGTGAACAATCCGTGAATTATCTGAAAGCCTTCCGTTGCAATCCATAGCTATTCGTACTTGTTCCGCAGTTAATCTGTGCGCTTTTCTGAATTTATTCCTAAATTGTACTGTAGTCTAGGGGCAGTGGTGGTCTAGTGGTATAGGGCGCTGGATCGCTGATCTAAAGGTTGGGGGTTCGAGTCCCACTCTGCACAGGGTTGTCACTGACCCCCCCCAGTGGAGCTAACTGGGTTATCAAAGGCCAGCCATGTCTCTCACTGTCTATGGTGTGAGGCATGTAAAAGAACCATTGCTGACTTTCGACAAGAGTAGGCTGCAAAGCCGTCAGCGTGTTTCCGCCCTGCTATGGCCTGGCGAGCTGTCCAGGGTGTACTCTGCCCTCGCCTGAAGTTGGCTGGGATGGGCACGAGCCTCCCCGTGACCCAAATTAGCGGGTACAGAAAATGATGATGATGATGTACCGTAGTCTTTCCGTGCCTGTTCCGCACATGCCATGAACGTTCTGAAAGTGTTACGAATGTACAATTTTCCGTAGGATTTTGACCCATTTTCCGTGTAAAAATGCTGAAGCTCTTCCGTAGACTGCGTTTCACGCCTTTCCGCTATGATCATTGTATTCCGTGCTCTAGTGAAATAGGGGTATTCGACATAAGATGAGAAGCTCAGCCATCCTTGGGGAGCTCGGAGTAGAACTGCTGCTCCTCTGCATTGGATGAGCCAGTTGAGGTGGCTCGGGCATCTGGCTCGAATGCCTCCTGAACACCTCCCTGGTGTGATGTTTCGGGCATGTCCAACCGAGAAGAGACCCTGGGGTTGACCTAGGAAACGCCTAGGTGTCTCCACAGAAGAGCTGGAGGAACTGGCAAGGGAAAGAAAAGTCTGGACCTCATTGTTTAGGCTGCTGCCCCTGTGAACAAACCCCGGATTAAGCGCATGAAGAGGCATGAATGTATGAATGAATAAATAATTACAGTATTTTATGAACCGTGTAATGGACATGTAAATAAATGTGTGAATATAAATATAATGGATGTATAAACGTTGTATATAATTATATTCAGTTAAGTGAGCTGTAAAGAGTGACATGGTATGACTCAGTTGTTTTTGGGTCTGGGGCTTTCCAGCATAGACCTAGTTGCACTTCCGCCCTGGTGAAGGGTCAGATGATTTGGAATTTTCCAGAATGGAACATTCCCGAACTTTAGGGAATCTATATTAAGGACCTGTTGCCAACTGGCTCCAGTCTCTTCGGGTCTGTTTGGCACGCAGATTGTCTAAGGAAACTCATCGCGGCGGATCATCTCATCCAAGTCGGATCATCTCATCCAAGGCGGATCATGGAATGCGCGTCACCCAAGTTTCGCCGTTCATTACTTCATCAAATTCCATTATCCACGTTCACCCACAGCCCACGCAAGGATGTTAATCATTTGTTTCTTTCGAAACGCGGGATTCCAAGCCTTTCCTCGCCAGCGCGCGCTCCGTCTCTAGATTTACCATGCTGCAGGTGCTTGGTGACTTTGAGACCTTGTTTAATTTGTATTTTGTTTAACTCCAAGATGTAAGTTATTATTTTGTCTTATTTTGTTCATATTATTAAATTGTATATAGTTTATGTCGTGGTTTGTCGTGCTTTGCTGGTTCCACGGGGCAATTTTCATCTTCTAAATTCCATATGTAACAACCGGAATACAGAATGTCAAACTCATCAATACTGCTCTGCAGCCACTTAACCTGCAAATAGGAACTTTATCATTAACAATAATGGTACATAAAACTGTTTATTTAAGTGCATTTAATTTCTTTTTATAAACACCTTAAAAAACTGTGCATGAACAAGTTTTTTTTTGCGCAGGAGAAAAAACCTCACCCTTCAATGCATGAAGTGTACAATGAATGTACAGTATCTGTAGAGATCAGCAGTGTGAATAAAGGACTCGATTCTCCCATTTTCTTCCTAATTTAGTATCCATTTCCCACCCGTCAAGTACCGCTTTCCCGTCAAGCAATCACCACCAATCAGGGAGGGGCGAAAGCATGCACACATCTCCTCCATGACATGCAATCCTAGCAAAGCGATGGATATAAGGATGGTTTAAAAAAAAATCCTGGTTTCTCATCAGAACCTTAAGGAAACCTAAACGTGGAACGTTTTATTTTCCACCAATAGAGAAATGAATTAACTGTGTCGAAGCCCAAAATCTAAATGTAGGTAAGATGACTAAAGCTATATAATACTGCTTGTGAACAGGTTTTTATTATTATTATTTTGCTATACTGTATTAAATCCCACAAGAGAAATTACTACCTTTGTATTTATCCCTTCCAAAGCGCACACACATATTTGGAGAAATGGATTGCCACACAGATTGGAGGTGCCTGATCAGTTGGGGTTTAGGTACCTTTCTCAAGAGCATTTCAGCTATCAAGGTGGAAGAAGGGAAGATGCAGTTTGCCCCACCACACATTTGAACCAGAAACCTTTCAGTCCCAAAGCCACTTCTCTATCCATTAGGTTAGAGCTGTCCTTTATACATGTACTTTTAACATTAATCTCTGAAAAACTGTCTATAAAACAGCTGCTTTGCAATACCAAAATCTTTAGAAAATAGAATAATTTCAAACAGAACTTAACCTACAGAATCAGATTCTGTGTCATTATATTGTCTGATGCCTTTCCTGTGGTTTTGGGAGGGATTCTATTAATAATAATAATAATAATAATAATAATGCACCAATTTCCGGGTGCAGTTGCTGATGAGAAACAGAAAAAAAATTATTATGTAGGTCTAGAACATTATCATATTTATGATATTTATCATTACCGTTTCATTGAATCTCTACTTCACAAGCTTTCTTTGTTTATTACTGTCTAAAAACATATTTTGTTTTTAAATAAGAAGCTATCAAAATAAATCATGTTAATGTCTGTCTTCCTTTCGGCATTTTCCCTTTTACTCAGGAGTCGCCACAGCGAATCATCTGATTCGCACATTTGATTTGGCAGAGGTTTTTACGTCGGATGCCCTTCCTGTCACAACCCTTTTTTAGCAAGGGACAGAAACACGCTGACGACTTTGCAGCTACTCTTTACGAAAGTCAGCAATGGTTCTTTTACATGCCTCTCACCATAGACAGTGAGAGACATGGCCCGCCTTTGATAACCCAGTTAGCTGCACTGGGGGGGGACAGTGACAACCCTGTGGAGAGTGGGACTCGAACCCCCAACCTTTGGATCAGCGATCCAGCACCCTATACCACTAGACCACCACTGCCCAATAAATCATGTTAATATCTTATTTAATCTACAAGTTGTGAAACACAATGAACTTTGATCATGATGTAAAAAGGTGCTGTTTACTTCTTTCTGAAGTCTAACCGTCACTGATTGGCTTCCACCCTGCACTCGTGATCACAAGGACATTTAACCTACATGTACCTGTTTAAATAGTGTGGGCTTTATTCATGTCCTGAAAGATTTTCACACAATACTGAAACTCTTGGCAACCGGTAAGGTTTGTTTTGATTTTTGAATATGTACTCGATGTAAAGTTGAAAGACAAGTTTTTGTATTTTTCTACTTCCATTAGAACTAACAGCCAATGTCACTGAACTGTAAATATCAACCCAAAATATCAGTGATATCTAATGAACTAAAGCTCAGTTCGGTTCATTTTCTGTAACCACTTAATCCTAATTAGGGTCGCGGGGAGGCTGGTGCCCATGCCAGCCAACTCTGGGCAAGGGCAGGTTCATTTCATAGACAGTGAGAGACTTGGCCGGCCTTTGATAACCCAGTTAGCTGCACCGGGGGGGGGGGGGGGGGGGGCACTGACAACCTGTGGTGAATGGGGCTTGAACCCCCAACATTAGGATTTGATCCAGCACCGATACCACTAGGCCACCACTGCCCCAGGTGAACTAAAACTAATATATTAATTCATCTATAATTAACGGACTGGTTACTTTCAGTAAGGCTTCACTATATAAATGTTGTATGTATATTGAAATATGAATGGATGTGAATTAGTACAGATTTTTATCAACACTGTTTTTCTTTGAAAAGTCAATTCCCATGATATCCCTTCCAATTACACAACAACTACTGATCAGGAAGGGTGAAGCCACGAATGAACTTCCTTCAATGCATGTGTAGAACTGCTGCCAATATGCAGGAGTAATTTAACACACCTTGGAGTGTCCAGCTCCTTGTATATACATGGGCTCATTGCCTCTGATAATGCAGTGATAGGTTTGAGTGACATGAAAAAGAGTGCATCTAATATAAAACTGTAAAAAGTTTTTTTTAATTAATTTCATTTTTTTATTATTCCCACCGGTCTTAAATTGGCATGAATTTTATAACCTGAACATTTCTTGTGCGAAGCCCCGATCTTTTCACGGTCACCCCCTTACAGACGCTCGAAAGCGTCGCCTTGCCCAGTTTTTGTTTCTAGTCCAGCAATATACAGGGATGCACGCGTGTTCAAACGTTTTTCGTGTGAAACTATCTAAAGTGATATTGCCGATGTGTAGCTCTCGTGGCCATTCCTGAGGTTGTATGTTTGGGTTTGCTGTGACTCTTGGGCCTCGTGTACAGGTGATAGTTTTTGCCTATTTACCGTTCACAGAAGACCCCAGTGTGGTAGAACTAATGCATGAGTGGGCCATTGGCCATATGTCTAAAAAAGTACTTTTAGTGCATCCTTCTTTTTGAATGGTGTTGAAAACGTTATGACAGTATGTGTCACTGGTGTACTTAAAGGGTACCTGTAGTGAAAGCGCTCATATACCTAATTTGATGTATTGTGTATAGCTAGTGACAATACACCTATAAGGCGTTTATTACTGTATATTCTCTCACAAACCAGCTTTAAGCGATTTAAGGGCTTCACTAACGTCAATCTTCAGAGCACAGGAGTTTTAAAACGGCGCATTTGCCATGACATCATATCGTTCACAAAGCCTCGACCGGAACTGCGAGATTGCAATGTAAACGTAAGGCTATATACCTGATATATACAACACAAGCTCACGGAAAATTGGAAAAAACAGACATTATAGTAGTTTTTTTAAACCATGGACAAAGACAGTTTCGTAGAAGGATTAGAAGGTTATTTATATGAACCACTGAAGAAGACTATCCACATTTAGTGAAATCGGACCAGGAAAGTGACGACTCGGAGGACGATATTGGAGAGTCGGCAGAAGCGCTTACACAGAAAAATCGTAGCAAACAACCAGCAAATATTTGGTTCTCGTGTGGAAAATGCGTGCGTCAAAAAAACGATCAGGAGTGCTATTGTTGTAAAGAACATGAATTGCTTGAGGAAAATATACTGACATTCTGCAATTGGCTATACGACTGTCAACGATGTTACATCACAATGACCTTTAAGCCCGGTGAAAAGAAGCCAACATGTTCGCGCGCTCAACCTTCGTGAGCAAGGAATGTCATATAGAAGAAAAGGAAATGTGGACTTATAAATAAACTACCGACATCACGAGATGTTTAAAAGTTAATAAGGTATAGTGGATATTTTTTAATGCTGTAAATTTTGGGTACATGTACCCTTTAAAGCAGGAGTTTCAACAGAATATACCGAGTATGAAACATATAAATTTATCATTATCATCATCATCATCATCATCATCATCATCATCATCATCACCTTCTTCCGCTTAATCCAGGGTCGGGTTGCAGGCGCATCAGCCTAAACAATGACGTTCAGACATCCCTCTCCCCAGCCACTTCCTTCAGCTCTTTAAGGGAGACACAGAGGCATTCCCAGGCCAGCGAGAGACATGATCCCGCCAGCGTGTTCTAGGTCAACCCCGGGGTCGCTTGCTGGTTGGACATGCCTGAAACACCACACCAGGGAGGTGTTCTGGAGGCATTCTAACCAGATGCCGGAGGCACCTCAACTGGCTCCTTCAATCTAGAGAAACAGCGCTTCTGCTCCAAGCAGCGCTTCTGCTCCAAGCTCACCCCGAATTGCTGAGCTTCTCACCTTATCTCTAATGGAGAGACCCACCACCCGACGAAGAAAGCTCATTTCAATCGCTTGTATCCGCAATCTTGTTCTTTCAGTCACTATCCAACACTCGTGACCATAAGTGAGGGTTGGAATGTACATTGACTGGTAAATTGAGAGCTTTGCTTTGTGGCTCAGCTCCCTCTTCACCATGACGGACCGGCAAGCTCCGCTTTACAGTAGAGGCTGCAGCAATCCGCCTGTCGATCTCCCGCTCCATCAGTCCCTCCCTCGTGAACACGACCCCGAGATACTTGAACCCCACCCCTTGGGGCAGGACCTCATTCCTGACCCAGAGGGTGCATTCCACTCTTTCTGACTGAGAACCATGGCCTCGGACTTGGAGGTGCTGATTCTCATCCCAGCCATTTCACACTTGATTGTGACTCACTCCAGTGAGATCTGGAGGTCTTGGATTGATGAGGCCAAAAGGATAACGTCATTCACAAAAAGCATAGACAAGATCCAGGGGCCACCAAACCAGAACCCCTCAACAACTCTGCTGCGCCTAGAAATTCTGCCCATAAAAAAATTATGAACAGAATTAGTCACAGAGGACAGCCTTGGCGGACTCCAACCCTCACCGGAAATTAATTCGAGCTGTTGTTCCCAATACAGGCCAAACTTTGGCTGTGGTAATACAATGACTGAATGGCTCGCAGCAAAGGGTCCACAACCACAAGATAGCCAGAGGGACACAGTTGAAAGCCTTCCCCAAATTCATAAAACCCATGTGGACAGATTGAGCAAACTCACATGCCCTTTCCAGGATCCAGTACAGAATATAGAGTTGGTTGAGAGTACTCACATTGTTCCTCCTCTCCAGCACCCCTGCATAGCCTTTCCCGGTTAGGCTGAGGAGTGTTGTTCCGCCATAATTGGAACACACCCTCCAGTCCACTTTTTAAAAAGGGGACTACCACCCCAGTTTGCCAATTCAGAGGTACGGCCCCAATGACCACGCAATGTTGCAGAAATGTGATCGGTTGACAGCTCAGCCATCTTCACTCGAGTGTCCGGAGCATGCTTCCGCAAATAAGAATGACCTCAATTGAATTTTTATTTTTTGTCCTTGTCTCCTCTCTTGTGTTATCACATACAATCCTAATCGGGTTTAAATAATAGAAACCAAACTAGGAATAAAAAAAGAATGACCTTAAAAATCGGTTTCTTTGTAAAACTGCACAAAATGTCTCTGGAGCTTGGTTGTAATGGTCAAATTACTTTATCACTGTGTAAATAACTTCATATCATTGTAATGTACCTCTGCACCTGAGAAGGAACGCTGAACAGTACAGTAGACCCTTGACCATATTTGCGGATTGCCGACTGACCCAAAAGTCACTTGTCATGTGATTCAAATTCAGCCAATGGCTGTTCTATATTCATATTCACACTCACACCTAAGGGAAATATTGAAGAGCCAGTTAACCTACTGTGCATGTTTTTGGACTGTGGGAGGAAACCCACACAAGCACAGGGAGAACATGTAAACTCTGCACAGAAACACTTGAGCTAGGGATCAAACCCAGGACTTCTTGCTGTGAGGCAGACGTGCTACACTAACCACTACGCCACCGTGCCAGCAACTTTATACAAGTTATTATCAAATATTTTTTAAATAACAAGCAATCAAAATAAATCCTATCTTTTTAAATTTAATCTACAGGTTGTGGAGGAAGATGTACCACTCTAATCTTCTCACAGTTTTGTCGCTGTTATCTGTTCCTTGTGGAGTCTATTCTGGGCAAATTCTGGTATATCCGGTGGATGGAAGCCACTGGATTAATATGAAAGTTCTCATTATGGAGTTATATTCGAAAGGTCACAACCTCACAGTGCTTCGGACTTCACACAGTATGTACATTAAAGAGGAGTCGCCCTATTACAATTGCATCACTATTGATATGGGTGCACCCGATGTGACATTTTTTACCACATTTCTTTCTCAGCATTTACAAGCTCGGAGAAGAGAAAAAAAATCCGTTTGGGGTGAAATCAAGCTTTACGTAAAGACCGTGGACGTAATGTCTAAGATACATGAGAAATCATGCAATGAAACAGCCAGGATATTTGAAAATCAGACCTTGATGAACTCTTTGCAGGAAGCTAAATTTGACATGGTCTTGACTGACCCAGCTATGGGAGGTGGTGTGTTACTTGCACACAAACTTGGGCTCCCTCTTGTGTTCAATGTTCGTTGGACTATTCTTGGAGAGGGTCATTTTAGCATCGCTCCCAGCCCACTGTCTTATGTACCTATTCCTGGAGCAGAGCTAACAGATAAAATGACTTTTATTCAAAGAGTCCAAAATGTATTGTTTTACTTCATTATTTACTATCATCAATCTGTCTTTATTGGCCGTACGTACAAGGCTTTTTGTCAGAAATACTTTGGACCTGATGTGGATTACTTTTCCCTTTTTCAGAATGCTGATATCTGGCTAATGAGAAATGATTTTACTTTTGAATTTCCACGACCCACAATGCCAAATGTGGTCTATATGGGTGGCTTCCAGTGCAAGTCCTCCAAACCACTTCCTGATAACCTAGAAAGGTTTGTCCAGAGTTCAGGGAAACATGGGGTCATTATAATGTCTTTGGGAAGTCTTTTTGGAGAACTTCAAGGTGATATTGCAGATGAAATAGCAGCTGCCTTTGCTCAACTTCCTCAGAAAGTCATTTGGAGACACACCGGATCTCGACCCTCTACTCTCGGGAATAACACGTTACTAGTGGACTGGATGCCACAGAACGACTTACTTGGGCATACCAAGACTAAGGTGTTTGTAGCCCATGGAGGAACCAATGGTATTCAGGAGGCTATTTATCATGGCGTTCCCATATTGGGTCTTCCTCTCGCGTTCGATCAACCTGATAACCTGTCGAGGATGACAGCAAAGGGAACAGCTAAAGTCCTGGATATTTCTGAGTTGGACAGATCAATATTTTTAGAGGCACTAAAGGAAGTGTTGTATAATCCGTCTTACAGAGAGAACATGCAGACTTTGTCTCAACTGCATCATGACCAGCCCATAAAGCCTCTTGACCATGCAGTCTTCTGGATTGAATATGTTATAAATAATGGAGGTGCTCCTCACTTACGTACACAGTCTTTCAGAATGTCCTGGATTACTTATCACTCTGTGGATGTCATACTCACATTGCTGGGAGCTGTGTTGATTAGTGGCTGGCTAACATTTTTGTTGTTGAGATATTTTTGTTGTCCAATAATCTTTAAAAGAAAAACTAAACGTGAATGATTTCATTCTTATTCTCCTAATGATCAGATTCATTTAATTAACTTAACTCTCTGTGTTAACACCAATGATATTGTATAAGGATAAATGTCTGGACAGCTGATGGTGACTGGCAGATACATTACGAAGACATGAATATCTCCAACAATGTAATTGTTTTCTATGGTTTTTCTTCAAAATAAAAAATAAAAAAATAACTCATCTTCGGTTTCTAGATATCATCTACAAGCAAACCTCGGTTTCCAACCACAATTTGTTCCAGAAGGCTACTCGAATAGCGATTTTTTCGAATTCTAAATCTATTTTTCCCATTACAAATAATGTAAATGCTCTTAATCCATTCCAAGACACTAGAAAACTACCTTTCTTAAACATGTTATTTCATAATGTCATTTATATATCTTTTTTCACCAAATCATCAAACACTTCTCATTCTTTGCAACAAATAACATCCTCGCTTACACTATCTTCCACTAACTGCTGCTCATTTATGTATATAAGCAGTAATTTTTTCACCTCCTCCAGTATTTGTTGTCTTTGTTTACTAATCACTGTTGATCCTTTTGCCACATCACTAGCTTTAACAGCCTCTTTGTTCTTCAAAATCGTACTTATTGTCGATTTTGCCATGCCATGTTCTGTCACAAGATCGATAACACGCACACCTGATTCATATCTAGCTATGCATTCTTTTTTAAATTTCACATTTTTCCACACAACTGACTTTTTCTCACTAGATTTACACTTGATTTCTTTGGAGGCATGTTTATATGTACTAACACAAACACAAAAAATATGGTACAGTTTGTAGAACACAAACAAACACATCAACACGAGACAGTGGTTGAGTGGAAAGAAAACAAGAGTTTACCGGAAAGCGTGAATTTTCCCTCACTTTTGGTCTCGTTTTTTTCTCGACTTGTCTCACGATTGGCATCACTTGTTTGTTTCGCGTTCGGCTTCTGAATTTTGTTTGACTTCTGGAACAAAAAATTACAAACTTTTTGGTCGAATACTGATTTGTTTAATGTCTAAAGTGTTCAAAAACCAAGGTTTGCTTGTACTTTGAAGCGCATAAAAGCCAACTCGGAGAATAAGAACTTTCAAGTCATCACTGTTCTGTCATGAAATGCATAGCTACCAACTGGTACGTTTTCTTGGGTCTGAGTACGGAAATCAATTTTTGGGTCGGATAATACGTATTTGAATAATAATAATGTCGACTATTTCACAAAAAATAAACAAACAAACTTTCGCTACGAAGAATGAGAATAAGAAAATGTATGAGCCACTCAGAGTACCGTGCCTTGCCAAATTTAGCAACTGCGCATGTGTATGGACACTGAGCATGTGTATGAGCACTGTTTATGCTGTAAGTTGGGCCATGAACTCGCACACATCTGTGATGCAGCACTGTAAGAGCAAGGTAAGAGCAAGGTAAGAGAAAGGTGGTCGTGGGGGGTTTTCTGTAATTGAAAGGGCTTTACAATCTGAATCGGAGATAGGACGTGTTCAAACTTCATTGATTTCTTTCACTTCAAAGACAGAAAATTTCAATGCTATCAAAGCTGAATGTTTGTTTGTAGCCTTTTATGTGGAGCATAGCATTCCTCCGGCTCAGGGGCCCTTTTGACTAAGAGAGCCAAAAACCCCCCACATATTTTAAAATCTAATCCTCTGAGAGCCATATACAGTAGGCCCTTGACTATTCGCAGTTTTACACTCGTGCCTGAGCATATTTGCGGATTTCCGAGCAACTGTCACGTGATTCAAATTCAGGCAATGGCTGTCCTCCTTCCTGCTGATTCGTTGAGATGATGTATATGTCCCTTTTTTCTCATTCATGCACAAGTTGTCAATAAGCCTTTTTTTAGTGTTTTTTAATTACCAGTTGATCTCTATGATGCTACTCAAACGCCAGCTAAGTGATAGAAAAAGGTAATGATGTTGGATGTCTCTTCTGAAGAAATAAGACTTTCTCCTGAAGAAACGACAGTTTCTTTTGAAGTGCCTGAAGAGGAATAATCATCTGAACTGTTGTAAAGCACTGTAATATTAAAGTCTTTTTCAATTCTTATTCCAGTACAGTACCTAAGTTAATGTTTAGAATGTTTGTGTGTGATTTTATGTACTGTGCTGTAGCATGTTTATTCTTTTGTTTTGTTTATCCAATTTATTACATTTCATGTTTTTATGTTCTTTTTGTTATGGTCTGTGTTTTTGGGGGACTTTGATTTTGGTGGCTGTGCCTCGAACTCTGTTTTCTCTCTGCTCCGGCTGAGGGGCATAGCTGAGCTGCTCAGTGCCTCACACCTGAATTCATTCTTCTCATCTATCCCCAATAATCACAAGCACACTCACTTCAGTTAAAGCCAGCTGCTTAAGTGAATAATGCCCTTTGAATAATAAATCCACTCTGCCATCTCACACTGCCTCCTGCATTCTGGGTCCGGTTGAAAGCTCATTACGTTATTACGTCACACTTTTATGTTCTTTATGTACAGTACAATAAATGTGAGTCGCTCCATCGAATGGAGGCGCTTGTCGCAAGTGACGCATGGTGCTTGTGAGACAAAGCGTGGCTCATTTCAACTTCCAATCTTTCAAGTGAGCAAGTGTGCGTTGAATACTTGTTTAGTACTCAAGCTTCACTTGCTCACTTGAAAGATCGGAAGCCTGGATAAGGCGCGCTTTGTCTCACAAGCACCATATGTCACTTGCGACAAGCGCCTGCATTCGGTGGCACGCCTTAAATGCAATCCCTCCCTCTAATGGGCATCTGATAAGCATTTTTAACCACATAATGTGTTGTACCTGTATGTTCTTTAATATATATACTGTATGAAACACAGTGACTCTGTATATACAGTATATATTAACTATCTATATCAATCAAATATATACATAATAAATATTTACATTCTTCTTTACTTGCAACTCATTGAAGTCCCTGTGATTTTAAGGCCCCCTGATGGTTGTGGTGGAGTACTGCAAATACGAAAATCTATCCAACTACCAAGGCAAAGAAGGAATTTTTCCTTCCATACAGGGTATGATTCAGATCCCCCCAGTGCAGCTACCTGGGTTACCAAAGGTCAGCCATGTCTCTCACTGTCTATGGTAAGAGGCATGTAAAAGAACCATTGCTGACTTTCGTAAAGAGTAGCAGCATAGCCGTCAGCAAGTTTCTGCCCCTTGCTAAAGGGTTGTGTCAGGAAGGGTATCCAACGTAAAAACCTATGCCAAATCAAACATGCGAATCAGATGATTCGCTGTGGTGACCTGGAAAAGGGAAAAAGCCGAAAGGAAAAGATGTGCTGCACTTCATAGAGTTTGCTCGTGCAAAATACTGCCGCACCATAGCACGACAATGAGAGTGCCACTGCCAACTAGTGGAGTGGAGGTGCAATTACACTTAATTCTCCTACGCTATTTCAGAAAAGCATGTTTCCCAGGGTCATACGCGCGCATACTATGCCCCACTATTTGAGAAACACTGATATAATCCAATGAAATTAGAGTTTCATGCAATTGGACCTGCCCACACACTGGAGTACAGAAAGGATTGGCTCTCCGCTGTGCGCCACAGCAACAAGGGGCGTTGAAAATGGATGTATAGATTAAAATGTGTGAGATTTATTTTTCTGTTTTTGTGTGGTTTAATGGCTTTTTTCTGGATTTTTATTTAAATGACAGCGAAATTATGTGTTAGTTATTCTGTTAACAAAGGCCACCTGATTTATCTGAGAGCCTGATGCAGTCATCAAAAGAGCCATAGGTTCCTGACCCCTGCTCTAGCTGCTGTATACCATATGGGCAAACTGCTCAAGTAACAGATGTAAGCAAGATGTAAACATTTCAAATGTAGTTCTATTTTTCAGGAGGTTGTGTTTTCATTATCTATGTGCGATATGACGCAAAAAAGGTTATTCACGGATTTTGAAAAAAATTGTTTCTTGTCTAGGGTGGGCAACAAGTAGCAAATCATTACATTTTGGAAGCGATTCATGCATGGGATGTTTTTTTTTTTTTAAATCCAGAGATCCCAAAAAATTTCAAGTGGCAAAAATTCCAGTAAATGCTGGCTGGGAGAGACATGTAATAATTATACCAAATTCTGAAAATCTGCAGTCTCTGGTAGCCGTTTCAGGTTAAACAGCGCACAACAGTCATAACTCAGCATAATCCATTTGTGCCTGACAGAGGTATAGGTCTAGTGGTATAGGGCGCTGGATCACTGATCCAAAGGTTGGGGGTTCGAGTCCCACTCTCCGCAAGGTTGTCACTGGCCCCCCCAGTGCGGCTAACTGGGTTATCAAAGGCGGGCCATGTCATCACTGTCTATGGTGAGAGGCATGTAAAAGAACCATTGCTGACATTCGTAAAGAGTAGGCTGCAAAGCCGTCAGCGTGTTTCTGTCCCTTGCTAAAAAAGGTTGTGACAGGAAGGGCATCCGACGTAAAAACCTCTGCCAAATCAAAAGTGCGAATCAGATGATTCGCTGTGGCGACTCCCGAGTAAAAGGGAAAAAGCCGAAAGGAAGACAGACAGACAGAGGTATCTTGCGCTATATGAGTTCCCCTGTAGGTTTAAGGTTCGTAGTTCTTGTCAGGTTCAGTACAGTTAGCAAATGAGGATCTAGGTCATGACAGGTAAGTTTATGTGATTTATTGACAGTACATTTAGATATAATATCATAACCAAAAGAGGCAGAGCTTCAGTAGAGGTCTGGTCAGTTCACACAGAGTAACTGCTCGGAGGGCACTACGAGGTAAGAGTGGGTTAGGTATAGCAGATTATGATTACAAAGAATATTAGTTAGTAACTTTGGTGAGGGAGTTCCCGAGCACTTGGGGAGGGGGTTGAATAGGGTACTGGCAAACTAACTGATCCTAAACTGATCCAAATTATGAATCCAGAGACAGTTGAATTTCAAAAGCATAGAGGCACATAAAGCACAGCGGGAAATCCAAAAAATGAATTTAAAATCCAAATGGTCCAAACACTTCAGAGACGTGAGAGACGGAGCAGGGAGACCTGGAACAAAACATTGAGAAAATAACTAATATAAGAATTAATCCATAATTAGGGGACTGGTTACTTTCAATAAGGCTTCACTATACAAACATTGTATATATATTTAAATATTAATGGATGTGAATTCGTACAGATTTTTATCAACACCATTTTTCTTTGAATAGTCAATTCCCATGGTATTCCTTCCGATTACATAATAACTACTGACCAGGAAGGATGAAGCCACGAATGAACTTCCTTCAATGCACGTGTGGAACTGCTGCCAATACAGTATGCAGGAGTGATTTAACACACCTTGGAGTGTCCAGATCCTTGTATATGCATGGACCCATCCCCCCTGATAATGCAGTGATAGAGTTGAGTGATATGAAAAAGAGTGCATCTAATATAAACTGCAAAAAGTTTATTCAGCCTGGTTTAAACTTGCCATGAATTTTAAAACCTGAACATTTCTTGTGCCAAGCCCTGTTCTTTTCACGGTTACCCTCTTATGGCAGCTTGGAAGTGTTGCCTCGCCCAGTTTTTGTTTCGAGTCCAGCGATTTACACGGGTGTATGCGTGTACAAACGTTTTTCGAGTGATACCATCTAAAGTGATACTATCAACATGTAGCTCTCGGGCCTATTCCTGTGTTTGTACATTTGGGATTGTTGTGACTCTTGGGCCTCTTGTGTAAAGGTGATATTTTTGCCTATTTACCGTTCATGGAAGACTTCAGTGCGGTAGAACTAGTACATGAGTGGGTCATTGGCAAGGAAAAAAATAACAATGACACAAATTGAATTTTTAGTTTTAGTTTTTCCTTGTCTCCTCTCTTGTGTTATCAAATACAAATCAAATCGGGTTTAAATAATAGAAACCAAACCAGGAATAAAAAAAGAACAACCTTAAAAATCAGTTTCTTTGTAAAACTGCACAAAATGTCCCTGGGGCTTGGTTGCATGGTCAAATTCTTTCATCAATGTAAATAACTTTATATCATTGCAATGTATCGCTGAAACTAAGTAGGAATGCTGAAGAGCATCTGAAATGAATTATAAAGGAGAAAATTAAGACAAATTATGTTTTTCTCACTCATTCATTTCTCTTGATGTTTATATTCTGCCTACTGTCAGCTCCCAACCCAACCTGGGGAGAATGGTGCACTTTTCAAAAGCAAAGGATTGTTACACCAAATATTGACTTAATTTAGTTCATAATAATGTGCATAGTATATTTTTCTATAAAATAAAGATTCTCATTACTTTTGAATGCATTTCGATACAATATTAGAATCAAACTTCATCAGTTTTCTGAACTGCTTAATCCTAATTTGTGTCTAGGGGAGGCTGGCGCCCACCTCAGACAACTCTTGGTGAGGGTAGAGTACACCCTGGAAGACTTGTCAGGCCATCGTAGGGCAGAAACATGCTGACATCTGTGCACCCTACTCTTCATAAAAGTCAGCCATGATTATTTTACAGCCTCTCAGCATAGACAGTGAGAGGCATAGCTGGCCTTTGATAACCAAGTTAGCTACACTGAGGGGACAGCAGTGAAACTTGGTAACAGCGGAGCTTTAACCCTGATCTTGTGATCAGTATCCAGGCCCCCTCCCAACAGGCCACCCTTGCTCCAGATTAGAACATTATATATTCATTTATTTTCTGAACCTAATTAATCCTAATAGGGTCACGGGGAAGCTGGCACCCATCTCAGCCGGCTCGGAGCGAGGGTGGGGTACACCCTGGAGAGCTCACCAGGCCATCGCAGTGCCAGCACTCACACAACCATTCATATTCACAATCACACCTAGAGGAGATTTGGAACAGCCGATTAACCTACTGTGAATGTTTTTGGTCTGTGTGAAGAAACCCACACAAGCACGGGGGGAACATGTTAACTCCACACAGAAACGCCCGAGCTGGAAATAAAACCCAGAGCGTTCTTGTTGTGAGGCGGATGTGCTAACCACTACGCCACCATGCTGCTGCTAACTTCATGTAAATTATTTTCAATTATTTTTAGGATAACAAGTTAACAACATAAAACCTTTTTTATTTAATCTACAGGTTGCAAAGGAAGATGTACCACTCTCATCTTCTCACAGTTTTGTCGCTGTTATCTGTTCCTTGTGGAGTCTATTCTGGGCAAATTCTGATATATTCGATGGATGGAAGCCACTGGATTAATATGAAAGTTCTAGTTATGGAATTACATTCAAAAGGTCACAACCTCACAGTGCTTCGGTCGTCAACCAGTATGTACATTAAAGAGGAGTCGCCCTATTACAATTGCATCACTATTGATATGGGTGCACCCGATGGTGCATTTTGGACCACATTTCTGTCTCAGTATTTACAAACTCGAAGTGAAAAAAAATCATTTTGGCGTGAAATCATGATTTTCGTAAAGGTCATGAACATGCTCTCTGGGTTTCATGAGCAAATGTGCAATGAAACAGCCAGGATATTTGAAAATCAGACCTTGATGAACTCTTTGCAGGAAGCTAAATTTGACATGGTTTTGACTGACCCAGCTATGGGAGGTGGTGTGTTACTTGCACACAAACTTGGGCTCCCTCTTGTGTTCAATGTTCGTTGGACTATTCATGGAGAGGGTCATTTTAGCATCGCTCCCAGCCCACTGTCTTATGTACCTATTCCTGGAGCAGAGCTAACAGATAAAATGACTTTTATTCAAAGAGTCCAAAATGTATTGTTTTACTTCATTACTTACAGTCAACAATCTGTCTTTGTTGGCCGTATGTACAAGGCTTTGTGTCAAAAATACTTTGGACCTGATGTGGATTACTTTTCCCTTTTTCAGAATGCTGATATCTGGCTAATGAGAAATGATTTTACTTTTGAATTTCCACGACCCACAATGCCAAATGTGGTCTATATGGGTGGCTTCCAGTGCAAGTCCTCCAAACCACTTCCTGATAACCTAGAAAAGTTTGTCCAGAGTTCAGGGAAACATGGGGTCATTATAATGTCTTTGGGAAGTCTTTTTGGAGAACTTCAAGGTGATATTGCAGATGAAATAGCAGCTGCCTTTGCTCAACTTCCTCAGAAAGTCATTTGGAGACACACCGGATCTCGACCCTCTACTCTCGGGAATAACACGTTACTAGTGGACTGGATGCCACAGAACGACTTACTTGGGCATACCAAGACTAAGGTGTTTGTAGCCCATGGAGGAACCAATGGTATTCAGGAGGCTATTTATCATGGCGTTCCCATATTGGGTCTTCCTCTCGCGTTCGATCAACCTGATAACCTGTCGAGGATGACAGCAAAGGGAACAGCTAAAGTCCTGGATATTTCTGAGTTGGACAGATCAATATTTTTAGAGGCACTAAAGGAAGTGTTGTATAATCCGTCTTACAGAGAGAACATGCAGACTTTGTCTCAACTGCATCATGACCAGCCCATAAAGCCTCTTGACCATGCAGTCTTCTGGATTGAATATGTTATAAATAATGGAGGTGCTCCTCACTTACGTACACAGTCTTTCAGAATGTCCTGGATTACCTATCACTCTGTGGATGTCATACTCACATTGCTGGGAGCTGTGTTGATTAGTGGCTGGCTAACATTTTTGTTGCTGAGATATCTTTGTTGTACAGTAATCTTTAAAAGAAAAATTAAACGCGAATAGATTTATGATTTATTCAGTTCTTATTGTAAGAATGCAGGTGAAATGTGTAATTATGTACCAGAATAAATTTCAATGCTTTTTGCTCTTGATTTTTAAGCATCTTGGCAAACATTATACTTCTCATATACTGTATCATTTAGTGATAAATATATCTTTCTGAAAAATAATGCAAAATATTTATAATAATTGGAGGCAAATTCATAACATATACCCTAAATCCCAGTAAGCTGAGTTCACTTCACTGAAATGGATTTTTATGTTATATTTGTGGTGAAGTTGCAACTTGTGATTCCACAACTATAGTCAGAACTAAAACAACTAGTAGACAACAAAATTATCTCTTGCTATAAATTTCAACTAATACTTTTCACAATCACTAGCTTTGACTGGATCTGTTTAATACATATAAAGCATGATTAATTTCAATCAGTTACAAATATTAATATATTATCCTACTTGGGTCATGGGAAGGCTGGAACCTATCTTAGCCGACATTGGGAGAGGGCAGCGTGCACTCTGAACAGTTCACCAGTATGTCGCAGGACCAACACACACACACACAAAATCATCAGAATCAGAACACTTTGCTGATTCCAGAGAAAATTTTTAGCACACAGTTGCTCCATAACAAGCAAAGAATAAGATAAATATAATAAGTTCAATAAAAAAATTTAAATATCTCTATAGATACAAATATACATGCATATGTCTTAGTCACAAATATCTATATAAAGGAACACTGTCAGTGAGTGATATATATACAGTACTATCAATGGTAAATGGTAGAATGTTAATAAAAATGAAAATGAAAAATGCAAATGTTTACCAGTGGCTGTTGTTATATGGAAGAGATGTACAGACTTATGGCCACAGCTAGGAACACAACCAGTCATACTCCATTCCCACTCAGACCTAGAGATTGCCAACTAGTCTACTGTGCATATCTTTGGGATGTGGGAGGAGACCCACGCAAACATAGGAGAACATGCAATATCCTTTTGTTGGTCCTACCTTCCAGTTTTAAACAGCCAACAGCCATGCACTGCCTGATCTCTAGTGTTACCGAAGAAAACTCACAGCACAGAAATATCAAAGTTAATGGTGTAACAAATTTACTGATAATAACTAATAATCAAATAACTGATGAATGTTGTAGGGGAAACAAAGGGCCGAACCAAAAGAACCTGACACAGTATGAAAACTACTTCTGTTTGACAGCATAAAGTTCTGGCCTTGCTAAACATACCTTAATAAATTAAATAGAATTGGTGTAAATAATTACAATTTATATTAAAGGTGAGGTAAAAAAAAAAAAAAAAAAAAAAAAAAAACACGAATCACTCAGTCCTGAGGAAAATCCTTTCCAGCTTAAAGCCTTTGAGACGTGTACATCTAACAAGAAAGCAGTATATTTTTTCAGCACTCAGTTTCAAACTTTCTCATCACTCAGTAGATCAGTTTTTTCAGGATGGAGACCACTCCATCCCAGCCCCAAGTTCCACTATAAATGTTTGAACGAAATGAGATCCAGGTGATTTGCTGACTATGTCAGTGAGTTGAAATGTGTTTCCTGAAAAAAAGTTTTAATGTTCATTGATGTGTGGAAAGATGTAATATGCTTTCAACATAAGTTGCTCAAAACCAAACCTACTTTCGATTGATAAGAAAAATAACTTGAATTTCAACGTACATTTGTGCACTTACTGCAGAGATAAAGATTACAACCTGTCCTGTCAATCAGCAAGTCTGCAAGCCCTCTCTTTGGTAGACTAATTTGCATATTTAGAATTGTGCATGTATTTGTTTTAGACACATAATACAAGGTGACATCAGTTTTCCTTATTATTGATTGATTCTAAATCTTTTCTTTATTTGATCTGAAAACAAAGCCATTCATTTGAACAATTTTATTTCATTTCTTTAAGTGTGTTTTAAAAAGCCAGAATGTGTTCTGCTGTTCAATTTTTTTTTGTCATATCTGTAATTTTTATAGATTTTGTGTGCATTTGGTAAATTGCAAAGTTAGTATAATTCCACAGTTTTCCTTTGTGCACTTTCTTTTTTATAATTGCTGTTAAACAAAGAACTGCAAAATGATTTTCATTGTTCGTGCAACAGTTAATAAAGATTTGTTTACTATTATCTTTTCTTTATCTTTATCTTTTTCCACAGCCATGGCTGGAAGTATTTCTTTCGATTTCTTGGAGTGGCTGTAATTATATTATATTATATTATACATTTTTTAACCCCACATTTTTTAAACTACGTTACATAATAAGATGTGTTAAAAGTGCTTATTTATGTGTTACTACAACATACAACTCCTATTATTCCACTTAGTTTTTAAGGCAATCTGTTTATATGTTGTTGTTGTTATTGTTTTAAATAGTCAACTAATTAAAATGTATACCGCATACTCTGTAGTAAGCCGCATACAATATGAATAATATGGAACTAGCATTCAAAAATTTAGTATATACAGTACTTCATGGAATTGGCCCAGTCTGATTGGTCCACTATCTTGTTCTTTTCCCTTCGGCTGTTCCCTTTTTTGTCAGGGGAGCCACAACGGATGGGGCGCCACAACGAATCTATGATTCACATGTTTTATTTGGCATAGGTTTTTACGTCGGATGCCCTTCCTGACACAGCTTTGCAGCCTACTCTTGTCAAAAGTCAATAATGGTTCTTTTACATGCCCCTCACCATAGACAGTCAGAGACATGGCCAGCCTTTGATAACCCAGTTAGCTGCACTGGGGGGGACAGTGACAACCCTTTGGAGAGCGGGACTCAAACCCCCAACCTGAGGATCAGTGATCCAGCACCTCTTACCACAAGGCCACTACTGTCCCTGATTGGTCCACTAGATCTGGATTAAAAAGACATTCAGAGCAGGCAATGCTTGAATCAAAATGATGGACACACAGTTTTTTACCCAAGCAGGTAGCATCATTATCATGCTTCAGATATGAAAATATAGTTTCTTTGTTTTTTCTTGTATTTCATTGTGGTGTATACAAAAAAATGTAATTAGTATGCAAACACACTTTAAGAGATTTTTTGTGTCATTGTATTATATAAGATTAGCTCTATGGCACAGGTCTCAAACTCAGGACCCTGGGTACCAATCCAAGCTCCTTTTATGTGGCCTGTGAGAGCTTATGTAGAGTATGATAACTGTCCATTATTTGCAACATAATTCATTATCCACTAGGTGGCAGAAACTTATATCAAGCATATAGCTAGTTATTCATTACTGAATAAAGAATCTGAGCTAGCTTTCTGTTAGCCTTTATTTGTGTATATAAATTACTGCATATGAGGCTCATTAGAACAGTTTCTATTCCATTATTAACTATGATGCAGTGTGCACGCGTTCTGACAAACACTTCTGTGGTCAAGTGTCATGATGACATAAAAGAAAAACATTCAGTGAATGGGAAATTACCCTGGTAGTTGTGTTGGGTTTAAAAGTTCTTGAATAAACAAATTGTTTCGCCTTGCAAACTTCATGGTTGCCCTTTTGGAAATGTAGTGATGTGGCCCTTGGTAAAAAATTGGTTGACACCCCTGCTCTACTGCATGAGTGCTGAAATCACTGTTTAGCTCTGCAGCTAAAAAAAGCAAATGAAAAAAAAAATTCTTAATCTTCTAATAAGTAATACACTAAGTATTTTTTAAATTATCATTTCAAATGTACAATGTGTACTGTATTTCAATATATGAAGGCCTGGAATGTTTGTAAGTCTTTACGTGGTAATTTATGTCCAGGTTTATCCTGTTCTATCATCTTTGGGTGCAAGAAATTTGCACCACAGCAGTGCAGCAAATGCAGCCTACCAAATAATAAGTCAATAAAAATGTAAATAAACTATAAAAATCTTGTTTTAGTTTGCTTTTCATTATGTTTACACAGAGTACTACCAAAACTCTGAAAAAAGTACGAAGAGATGCTGTCACACAGCTCAGGCTCTGCAAGTGCATGTCCTAGTAACATTAAAAAAACAAAAAAAACAAAACATAAAATCATTTTATTGTGATATAGTGAGTCAAAGTTCCCTTTTTATAGAAAAGAGGAAACATCTATAAGAAGAACCGAAAATAAACAATAGTCACTTCCTCCCCATTAGATAATTTATGGTTTATTTTAGGTGATACGGTGGCACAGTGGTTAGCATGGCTGCCTCACAGTAAGAAGGTTTGGGTTTGATTCCCAGCCTGTGCGTTTCTATGTGGAGTTTGAATGTTCTTCCCGTGCTTGTGTGGGTTTCCTCTGGGTACTCTGGTTTCCTCCCACATTTCAAAAACATACACAGTAGGTTAATTGACTGTTCCAAATCTCCCCTAGGCATGAATGGTTGTGTAAGTGTTGGCCCTGCGATGACCAGGGTGTACCCCGCCCACGCTCGGAGCCGGTTGAGATGGGCGCCAGCCTCACCACGACCCTAATTAGGTTAAGGGTTTCAGAAAACAAAGTGAATGTTCAATACAATTAAATAAAATAAGGTGGCATGGTAATGTAGGAGCTAGCACGCCCGCCTCACAGAAATAAGGTCCTCAGTTCAAGTCCCAAGCTCGGAGAAGGAATTTCTGTGTGATGTCTGCAAGTTGTTCTTGTGTATGTTCTTCTTCTCTGGTTTTCTTTCACAGTCTAAACACATGCACTTTCGCCTAAAGGGCTGTTATAGATTGTACTTAGGTGTGAATGTGAGTTTAAATATTTGTGCAGATATTGGCCCTGCGATGGTCTGGCATGCTGTTCAGGGTGTACCCTACCTTCACCCAATGTCGGCTGAGATTCCAGCTTCCATGCGGCCCTGATAGGTTAAAGCGGCAAATCAGTGAGTGTGAGAGTGAAACCAAAAGAAATAAAATAAGGAATAATTACAAGGAAAGGGGTAAAATCGCAAGTCACGCAAGAAAGTATCGCGCGATTTGGCGAGAGGAGGCTCTGCTGCGCTCTCATCTTTTATAGCGGGTGGATGGAGCAGGTGCTTTTTGCTTTCCGTGCGCTATTGCTAAGCAACCAGCGGGCTCAGTGACCCGGTTCAGGCTCCACTGGTTCTTGCGCTCTCACTCTCAGGAGTCTGTCTTGAGCTTCAGCTTCCGGTGAAACCCGACGCAGAGTTGCACGCACGTACCGTTGGGTGTTCTCTGTACCTGCCGACTGAGACAGAAGATGTCTAGTCGTGGAATTCGAGTGATGCTCGTGCTCGGAGTGGCGGTGCTGCATGCTGTGTCTGCTTTGATCGGTAACGCTTGTTTATGATCTAGGAAAAATTCTTGTAGCTGCCTGATTATGTATTGCTCGGTTTTTGCACTGATGATGATGATGATGATGATGATGATCTTCTGTAGTCTATACCGACCAGGTTTATCATGAAGATATCAGATTTTTTGATACCTACATTCAAAGTAAAAAGGCAAAAGCAATATAAGCCAGCAAACAGTTAGGCCTATTTTATTTAATTTTTTAATTTGTTCATATAAAAGACACATCTTTGGGTTTTAGGTTGAATGAGTATCATGCAGGCTTTCGCTGATGACTAAGTGTTTAGGTTTCAAATGATAAGCAGACCCATATGAACCGAGCCTCGGCCGCACCAGCGTGGACCATGTGCAATTTCCATACATCACTCCAGCTCAGGAATGGATCCGTCTCCTCCTACAGCATTCACCATGCATAACTGCATTAAACCCTGAGATGAGGAAAATGAAAATGATGTTAAGCTGAGATAAGTACTTATGCACATGCACCCTGCAGCACCGAAAATAGAAGCTCGAGCTGCTGCATGGTGCTATTTATAGAGAGAAGCTGCAGCAGTTGGAGTATCCTCCTGGTGGTCCTCTTACAGCCTCCAGAGTGGATCATAAAAACACCACCAGCAGCACTTCGGGGTTATTAAAAGAGTTTGCAATTGATGAATGAATGCATTAAATCTGTAATTAGTGATGTGTGTCTAACCAAAGAGGCATCTGGTGTTATACTTGAGGAATGTGCTCAGCTGGCCCTTTCAGGCAGAGATTGAGGACCAGTGCCACTTTTTAAAAAACAACCTCAGAAAGAAAACCACTGGAAAGGTTTTAATTCAGTGGAAAACCAGTTTATAGCATCTCCTGAACATGGCCGAGCAGTATAAATGCACCATATATGAACATTAAGAAGAAGAAGAAGAAGAAGATATGAGCATTAGTCTCACTGAAAGATTGATAAGGGCAACATGATAAATTTTCACTGCTGTACAGTGACAATGCAGTTGATGCTGATTCTGTATTATTGTGGAAAAAAGAATAGATTATATACTAGAAGAATTATTTGCTTTGCTCGTTTTGCATCTTTGTACAATTACTCAATGATTAAGATGCTTGCCCTCTTTCTCTTGACCTCATTTATTAACACCCAACCACCATCAGACATTTTCCATGAGATCAGGTTGCAGCATTTAAATAGATTGTCTTTCCATAAAAGGTCTTTTTTTCTATCTTTTAGCCTACAAACAGTGCTTTCTTTTCCACCCTGAAGGAACAGCGTTTCAGAATTCTCTTCCTTCCAAGCTGACTCATGTGTATCTATTAAAACCTACTATATGCACTATCCTGCCCACACATGCAGCAACCTGACCTCCTCACTCTTCGGATCTGCCACACACACTGACAACAACCCAATGGACTACTCTTTTTATTTTCAAATGGTAGAGATGGTTCTTTTACATGCCTCTCACCTCAGACCATGAGAAACATGGCTCTTTGATAACCCATTTAGCTGCTTCAGTCCAGATAAAGACAATTGTGTTTATGCTTAATAATTTATGCACATATTAATTCAGAATTAATATTTCTGCATTATTTAAATTAACTATTTGAATTACACATTTTTAACAACAAAAACAACAGCAATAACATTTCTACTACTACTACTACTACTACTACTACTAGTGATAATAATAATAAAAATAAATAAATAAATAAAATAATAATAATAATAATAACCAGTAACATGGGATCTCAGAGGTTAGCACTGTTGCCTCACACTGAGAAGACTCTGGGTTCAAGTCTTATGGGTTTCTCTATGGTTTCATTTAGAACAGGCAGTAATCGTAATGTGCATGTCTTCAGATTGTAGAAGGAAACCAACACAAGCATGGGGAAAATATGCAAACTTTACACAGAAATGCTTGAGCCTGTGACTCGAACCCAGGGCCTGCTTGCTGTTAGGCCGGTGTGCTGACTGATACACGACAGTCCCATCCCATTATGTCAATTGACTACTTTAAATTGCCCACAGGAGTGAATGTCAGTGTGTCTGTATTAGTCTTGTGTGTTTGCTTGACTTGTGCCCAAAACTCCATCTTACCCTGTGATTCTGACAGAAAAGTTGTACAGGTAAATGGATTATTATTATTATTATTATTATTATTATTATATATTGTCGGGGACATGATGCCCCTGGTAGGGTCACCCAAGGCAAACAGGCACTGGGTGAAGGTCCAGACGAAGTGCGGTTCAGAAGATCTCTATGCGACTTAAAAATAAAAGTACACAGTTTCCCTTGCCCGGCCGTGGGTCACCGGGGGTCCCCCCCCTTCGAGCCAGGCCTGGGGGAGGGGCTCGAAGGCTGGCGCCTGGTGGTCGGGCTTCTGCCCATGGAACCCAGCCAGGCTCAGCTCAAAAAGGAGGCATGGGTCCGCCCTCCCATGGACCCACCACATGTGGAAGGGGCTATAGGGGTCGGGTGTAATGTGAGTTGGGTGGCAGCCGAAGGATTGGGTTCTGTCGGACCGATTCTTGGTTACTGACTCTGACTCTTGGGACATGGAATGTCACCTCTCTGGTGGGGAAGGAGCCTGAACTGGTGTGTGAGGTGGAGAGATACTGACTAGATATAGTCGGGCTCACCACAATGCATACCTTGGGCACCCATCTCAAGAGAGCCTGGACCTTATTCCATTGTGGAGTTGCTCATGGGGAAAGGTGGCGAACCAGTTTGGGCATCGTTGTTGCCCCCGTCTCGGGTACCAACGTTGGGATTCTTCTCAGTCGACGAATGAGTAGCTTCCCTCTGCCTTCGGGTGGGGGAAGGGTCCTGACTGTTATTTGTGCTTATGCACCAAATGACAGTTTAGAGTACAGTACTCACCCTTCTTGGAGTCTTTGGGGGGGGTGTTGGAGAATGCTCCCCCGGGAGACTCACTCGTTGTCTTGGGAGACTTCAACGCCCATGTGGGCAACGATAGTGTGACCTGGAAGGGTGTGATCTGTAGGTATGGTATCTCCAGTCTGAAGCCGAATGGTGTTTCGTCATTGGACTTCTGTGCTTTTCACAATTTGTCTATCACGAACATCATGTTCAAGCATAAGGGTGCCCATAAGTGCACTTGGCACCAGGACATCCTGGGTCGCATTTCAATGATCGTCTTTGTAGTCACATCACTGGATTTGCGGCCGTATGTTCTGGACACTCGGGTAAAGAGGGAAGCTGAGCTGTCAACCGATCACCACCTGGTGATGAGCTGGCTTCGATGAAGGGGGAGGCTGCCTTCCAGACCTGGCAGGCCCAAGCGTGCAATTAGGGTCTGCTGGGAAGATTTGGCAGAGTCTCCTGTCCGAGAGGCCTTCAACTCCCACCTCCGGCAGCGCTACAGCCACGTCCCGGAGGAGGCGGGTGACATGGAATCTGAACGGGCCATGCTTCGTGCTTCCATTGCTGAGGCAGCAGCCCATAGCTGTGGCTGGAAGGTCGTCGGTGCTTGTCATGGCAGTAGCCCCCGAACCCGGTGGTGGACACCTATGGTGATGGAGGCTGTCCCGCTGAAAAAGGAGGCCTATCGGGTCTTATTGGCCTGTGGGACGCCTGAGGCAGCAGACAGGTATCAGCAGGCCAAACGGGCTGCAACCAAAGTTGTTACAGATGCAAAATCTCGGGCGTGGGAGGAGTCCGTTGAGGGCCTGGAGAGTGATAATTGGTTGACCTCAAAAAGGTTCTGGACCACCATCCGACGCCTCGGGACGGGGAAGCAGTTCTCCACAAACACTGTTTACTTGGAAGTGGGGAGCTGCTCACCTCGACTGGGGATGTGGTTGGGAGGTGGAGGGAATACTTTGAGGAACTCCTCAATCCCACCAATACGCCCTCCGTGGAGGAGGAAGACCCTGGGGGTTTGGGTGGGGGTCTGCCTATCACTGGAGTGGAGGTCACTGAGGTAGTCAAAAAGCTCCTTGGTGGTCAGGCTCCGTGGTTGGATGAGATCTGCCCTGAATATCTCAGAGCTCTGGATGCTGTAGGACTGTCTCGATTTACACGTCTCTGCAACATCGCGTGGTCATCGGGGGCTGTACCTCTGGATTGGTAAACCGAGGTGGTAGTCCCCCTTTTTAAAAAGGGGGACCGGAGGGTGTGTTCCAATTATCAGGGAATCACACTCCTCAGCATACCCGGGAGGTGTATGCAGGGGTACTGGAGAGGAGGATCCGACCGATATTTGAACCTCAGATTCAGGAGAAACAATGTGGTTTTCGTCCTGGCCGTAGCACTCTTGACCAACTCTATATGCTCCACAGGATCTTGGAGGGGGCATGGAAGTTTGCCCAATCTGTCCACATGTGTTTTGTGGATTTGGAGAAGGCTTTCGACCGTGTCCCTTGGACTATCTTGAGGGGCGTGCTCTGGGAGTCTGGCGTTCCGGACCCGTTGCTACTGGCAATTTGATCACTGTATTACTGGAGCCAGAGTTTGGTCCATATCGGTAACAACAAGTCAAATTTGTTTCTGGTGAGGGTTAGAGTCCGCCAAGGCTGTCCTTTGTCACTGATTCTGTTCATAATTTTTATGGACAGAATTTCTAGGTGCAGCCGATTCGTTCAGGTGGTCTGGTTTGGTGGCCATCGGGTCTCGTCTCTGCTTTTTGTGGATGATGTTGTCCTTTTGGCTTCATCAAGCCGAGACCTCCAGCTCTCATTGGAGTGATTTGCAGTCAAGTGCAAAGCGGCCGGGATGAAAATCAGCACCTCCAAGTCGGAGGCCATGGTCCTCAGTCGGATAAGGGTGGAATGCACCCTTCAGGTCAGGAATGAGGTCCTGCCTCAAGTGGAGGAGTTTAAGTATCTCGGGGTCTTGTTCACTAGTGAGGGAAGGATGGAGCCTGGAATGGATCGACAGACGGATCGCTGCAGCCTCTGCTGTTAAATGGAGCCTGTACCAGTCCATCATGTTGAAGAAGGAGCTGAACCACAAGGCAAAGCTCTCAATTTACCACTCAATCTATGTTTCAACCCTCACCTATGGTCATGAGCTTTGGGTAGTGACCGAAAGAACAAGATTGCGGATACAAGCGGCTGAAATGAGCTTCCTTCGCCGGGTGGTGAGGCTCTCCCTTAGCGATAAGGTGAGAAGCTCTACCATCTGGGGAGAGCTCGGAGTAGATCTGCTGCTCCTCCGCATTGAGAGGGGCCAGTTGAGGGGCTCGGGCAACTGGTCAGAATGCCTCCTGAACGCCTCCCTGGTGTGGTGTTTCGGGCATGTCCAAACGGGAAGAGACCCCAGGGTCGACCTAGAACACGCTGGATGGACTATGTCTCTCGGCTTGTCTGGGAACACCTCGGTGTCCCCCCCGGAAGAGCTGGAGGAAGTGGCTCCTTCTGGACCTTTTTGCTTAGGTGACTGCCCCGCCACCCGATCCCGGATTAAGTGGAAGAAGATAATGATGATGATGATGATGATGATAATAATAATAATAATAATAATAATAATAATAATAATAATAATAATAATAATAATAATAATAATAATAATAATAATAATAATAATAATAATATTTTTTCTAGTAACAACAAAGCATGTCATATTGGTAAGTGCAGACCACATCCTGAACTAAACTACTTTAATTAAAAATAATAAAAGTTAACTCTTAAGTCTGGGTTTACAATGTTCATGATGTCTGTCATCTCAGTGAATTAAGAGAATTGTGATGAGTTAGCAGGATCATAGGAGCAAATGAGGAAACTTGCGGGATCAGGGGTGAGTTTTGAGGGAACTCAGTGGATTCATGATTGCATTGATAATGGCAAACTTTTTTGACTGTCCAAATTATTACAATTTATTATGATTTATCAAGAATACTGATAAAACATGGGAATAATGATAGCGTTTAACGGACCTTAAGAGAGCGTAACGGTCCTTGATGTGCCATTGTAGGTTATCTTGATCTTGTTTGTGATCTTCTTGGAAACACAGTTGCTTCAGGTTTTATCTCTTGGTGCATCATGTCTCCTTTTTATACCCTAATTATGCCCCATGCAAATAAAATGTGTATCTTAATGCTTTTTTGAATCACAAAGATCATGGACATTGTCTCCCAGTGTAAACCCAGGTTAGTAAAAGTTGTTCAATTGTAGGAAGACATCCCCAAAAGTTAGTGATTTTTTCACTTGTATGAATATGTTTACAGGGATCCTTCACTTTCTGTGGTTAATTGGGACCAAGATCCCCACGAAACCATCGAAATCCGCAAAGTAGGATCACCCCCCCAACCCCCCGTGACTGACATATACGTACATGTTTCTGTGTATATAATATCAATAAATACATATTCAATGTTATAAATGCTTATAATAACAATTAAACATAAAAAAATAACATAAGATGTAAATAAAATATAAAAACACACACACATACAAATGGTATTGCATGAGAAGAAGACGACACACATACATATGCATGCGTGCCCGCACGCCCGCACATGTGCGTGCACACACAGATGCAACAATGTGAGTAGTTTTGATGGGAGATTTTGGGGGTTTTTTTGTTTTGTGTTGGTTAGGGTTTTTTTTTTTTTTTTTTTGGTGTTGTTGTTTTTTTTTGCATAATTGGCCTTGTTTTTGTGGAATTTCCCTTAACTTTTCCCCCTATTCTTCCTTAAATTCCTGATTTTTTAATTCGATGAATATATTTATATATTTTTTTAATCGCGATGCACTGAAACCGCATGAATTGAAGCGCAAAGTAGTGAGGGATCCCTGATGAAGAAGAAAATTCAGTCTAGTCCCTACAATTGCAGTTCTAAATTATTTTAGTAAAAGTGTTGATATTAACAACTGTTTTAAGCCATCCTCACATTTTCTGAGTGTATATTTAGGTCTATATGGAACATAATCTAGAGGTTCTGAGATGAGAACTTCAACCAGCAGTATCACTGGTATCTTAGAAGTAGTATGTAAAATATGTATACCTCGAGAAAAACACAGATGAAAGTATACCTCGACTTACGTCATTAAGTTGTTCTCGATTATACTGTACATCGGTTTTCCAAAAATATATGGAAAAAAATAAAAAATAAAGTTTACATCATTATAATCATATATTATATATTATATATTATATTTTATATATATCTAGTATATTAAATACGTACATATATATATATATATATATATATATATATATATAGATAGATAGATAGATAGATAGATAGATAGATACAGAAGACAAAGTGGTGGAAGCTGAAAAAGGAAGAGTGTCATGTTGTCTTCAAGGAGGAGTTGAAACAGGCGACTGGACAACTACAGCTAATGTGATCAGGGAGACAGATAGGAGAGTTCGTGGTGTGTCCTCTGGAAGGACAGTAGATAAGGAGACTTGGTGATGGAATGAGGGAGTGCAGAAGTGTGTAAAAAGGAAGAGGTTAGCTAAGAAGAAGTGGGACATAGAGAGGACCGAAGAGAGTAAACAAGAGTACAGGAAGACACAGCGTAAGGCGAAGGTAGCGGTGTCAAAGGCCAGATGTTTGATGACTTGCATACTAGGTTGGACAGTAAGGAGGGAGAAAAGGATTTATACAGGTTGGCACAGCAGAGAAATAGAGATGGGAAGGACATGCAGCAAGGACAGAGAAGGAAATGTATTGACTGATGACAGAAGTGTGCTGGGAAGACGGAAAGAGTACTTTGAAGAGCTAATGAATGAGGAAAATGAGAGAGAAAAAAGAGTAGAAGAGGTGACTGCTGAGGACCAGGAAGTAGCAAAGATTAGTAACGGTGAAATGAGGAGGGCATTGAAGAGGGTGAAGAGTGGAAAGACAGTTAGTCCTGATGACATACCGGTGCAGGTATGGAAGTGTCTAGGCAAGATAGCAATAAATGTTCTTGTCAGAAAATTTATTGCTATCTTGCCTAGACACTTCCATACCACAGAAGTGTGCTTGTGCCCAATTTTAAGTATAAGGGAGATGTGCAGAGTTGTGGCAACTACAGAGGGATAAAGTTGATGAGAAATACGATGAAGTTATGGGAAAGAATAGTGGAAGCTAGACGAAGGGCAGAGGTCAGCATTTGTGAACAACAGTTTGGTTTCATGCCAAGAAAGGTCACCACAGATGCAGTGTTTGCTTTGAGAATGTTAATAGAGACGTACAGAAAAGGCCAGAGGGAGCTGCATTGTGCCTTTGTGGATCTGGAGAAAGCATATGACAGGGTGCCGAGAGAGGAACTGTGGTATTGCCTGAGGAAGTCTGGAGTGGCAGAGAAGTATGTTAGAGTGGTGCAGGACATGTATGAGAGATGTAAGACAGTGATGAGGTACGCTGTCAGTATGACAGAAGAGTTCAAGGTGGAGGTGGGACTGCATCAAGGGTCACCTCTGAGCTCCTTCTTGTTTGCTATGGTGATGGACAGGCTGACAGACGACGTTTGACAAGAATCTCCATGGACTATGATATTTGCAGATGACATTGTGATCTGTAGTGAGAGCAGAGAACAAGTGCAGGAAAATCTAGAGAGGTGGAGGTATGCCCTGGAAAGGAGAGGAATGTAGATTAGCCGCAGTAAAACAGAATACACTGTCGTGTGTGAACGACAAGGACCCAAGAGGAATGTTGAGGTTACAGGGAGCAGAGATAACGAAGGTGGAGGATTTTAAGTACTTAGGCTCAACTGTCCAGAGCAATGAAGAATGTGGAAGAGAGGCGAAGAAGCATATGCAGGCAGGTTGGAATGGTTGGAGAAAAGTGTCCGGTGTGATGTATGATCGGAAGGTATCAGCAAGAATGAAAGGAAAAGTGTACAACATGGTGTTGAGGCCACCGATGTTGTATGGTTTCGAAACAGTGGCACTGAGGAAAAGACAGGAGGCAGAGCTGGAGGTAGCAAAGATGAAAATATTGAGGTTCTTTTTGGGAGTAACGAGGATGGATAGGATCAGGAATGAGTACATCAGAGGGACAGCACATGTTAGATGTTTTGGAGACAAAGTCAGAGAGCCTAGATTGAGATGGTTTGGACATGTACAGAGGAGGGATAGTGAGTATATTGGTAGTAGGATGCTGAGGTTGGAACTACCAGGCAGAAGGCCTAGAGGAAGACCAAAGAGAAGATTTATGGATGTAGTGAAGGAGGATGTGAAGGTAGTTGGAGTAAGATTAGAAGATGCAGAGGATAGGGTGAGATGGAGGCAGATGATTCGCTGTGGCGACCCTTGAAGGGAAAATCCAAAAGCAAAAGAAGAAGAAGCGCCTTCTCCTACTGACAGTGTCTTTTTTCTCTCTCTGCTCCATTCCTCTGAATTTCAAACTCTTGGTTTGCTCTTTGGATTGTATCGTGCCACTTGGGTCTTTCAGTGAGATTTTTGCCAAAGAAATGTGTCTTTTAAGCTGGTCTTTGTAGCGCTTTTTCGGAGCACCGCGGTGTCACTTTCCAGACTTGAATTCCCCGAACAGGACATCTTTTGGCATACGAGAGTCCTCCATTCTCACAGCATGGCCTGCCCATTGCAGCTGCTGTTTAAACAGTATGGACTCGATACTGGGAAGTTGAGCTTCTTTCAGGACATCTTCATTGGACACGAAGTCATGCCACTTAATGTTCAGGATGGAGCGTAGGCACCGCAGATGGAAGCGTTCAAGGAGTCGCACTTGTCTTCGATAAGGTGTCCAGGCTTCTGCACCGTATATGAGAGTGGGAATGACAACGACTCTGTAAACTTTGATTTTGGTAGGTAGCTAAAATGAGTGGTTATTCCAGACTCGCTTGGAAAGTCTACGAAAGGATCTTTTTGTCTTCGAGAACCAATTGTCGAGGTCCTTGTCAATGGTCAAATTCGTTGTTTGACATCACACTGCAAAGGTAGGTGAAGTGTTCAACTGCATTTAGAGTTGTGCCATCAGTAGTGATGTGAGGAAGGTTGTAGTTTTGCAGAGGTACTGGTTGGAACAGCACTTTGGACTTTTTCAGGCTGATTGTAAGCCCGAAGGCATTTGAAGCTTCAGAGAAGTGGTCAACAAGGTTTTGAAGAGCAGCTTCTGAGTGTGCAAGAAGTGCACAATCATCAGCGAACATCAGTTCTATGATGAACTGCTCCATTGTCTTGATGTGGGCAAGCAGCCATCTAAGATTGAGCAGGCTGCCATCAGAACAGAAGAGGATGTAGATTCCATCTGTGATATTCTCCATTGCCTGGTGTAGCATCATGCTGAAGAAGATGGAGAAGAGTGAGGACGCAAGCACGCAACCTTGCTTGACACCATTGGAGATTGGGAAGCTGTCTGAAAGGATGCCATTGTGCTTCACCTGACCTTTCTGGCCTTCGTGGAGCTGGCGGATGATTGTGAGGAACTTCGGTGGTCAGCCCAGGAGGGAAAGTATCTTCCATAGACCATCCCTGCTCACGGTGTCAAATGCCTTAGTCAGATTAATGAAGGCAACAAAGAGGCCCATGTTCTGCTCTCTGCATTTCTCCTGGATTTGACGAAGTACAACGATCATGTGGGTGGTTCTTCTGTTGGCTCAGAAAGCACACTGGCTTTCAGGGGTGAAGTCTTCAATGATGGAGGGAATGAGTCTGTTCAGGAGAACTCGGGCAAGCACTTTACCTGCTATGGACAGGAGTGTAATACCATGGTAGTTTGAGCAGTCCAATTTCTCCCCTCTGTTTTTGTACAGCAAGATGATGACTGCATCCTTGAGGTCCTGTGGAAGAACGCCCTGTTCCCAACAGGAGTTGAACAGTTCCTGCAGTCTGCTGACTGCAACCTTCCCACCATGCTGGTAGATCTCAGCTGGGATCCCATCCGATCATGGGAACTTCCCAGGTTTAAATTGACTAATAGCAGTTTTGATTTCTTTCACTGTGGGAGGCTCATCAAGCTTATTCTTTGGCTCAATGACAGGGACCTTCCCGATGGAAGAGTCTGCTACTTTATGTTGGTTGCTGAATAGGCCCCCAAAGTGTTTAGCCCAGCAAGTCATGATCTAGTCTTTATCAGTGTAAAGAGTGGTTCTGTCTGCAGAAAGGAGTGGGGTTTGGGTTTGGTAGGAGGGGCCGTAGATGGCTTTCAAAGCTTTAAAGAAGGAGTGAGTGTTCCCAATGTCTGTTTACAGTTGTGTCTTTTCTGCCATTGCTACCCACCAGTCATTTTTCATGGTTCTTAGGCTGGTCTGCAGTGCTACAAGCCTTTCTGTATGCCCCCTTGGCGGAATGGTCAACAGGCTTGGATAAGAGGTGGATGTAGCAGGAGCGTTTCTTGTCCAGGAGATCTTGGATGGCTGGGTCAGACTCATCAAACCAGTCTCTGTTCAATCTGACTGAGAAGCCGAGGGTTTCTGCTGTATAATAGTCTGTACTGGGCATGACTCTGGTGTGCAGAGCATCTCTGGTGTCACTCTGGCGAACTAGGTTGCTCTTGCTGTTGGAACAGTGTTTTAGTGATGGTTAACTGGTGTTGGGAGCAAAACTGCAGGAGCAAGCACCCATTGTCATTGCAGTTGCCAAGTCCGTGTTTGCCAAGGACTCCTTTCCACAGTTGGGAGTCACTGCCCACCCTGGTATTGAAGTCTCCGAGGATGATCAGCTTGTCCTTGGGGTCTATACGTGTGATGACAGTGTGCAGATCACCATAAAAGACCTCCTTAACAGCCATGTCCGCTTGAAGCGTTGGGCTGTAGACACTGACGAAAGTGACAAACTTGTCCCCTTGGAGTGGTAGTCGAAGGGATATGATACGGTCATAATGACCTGTTGGTAGTGCATGAAGCTTGTTGGCAATGACATTTATCATGAAATCGACACCTAACTGCCGATGTTCTTCCTTTCCTCTCCCACTCCAAAAAAGGTGGTAGCCTGCTCCATGTTCAACAAATCTGCAGCAGCTTAGCAGGCTGAGACGGCTGTGGTGACCTCAGGACTGTAGGTTTTATATCAGAGTTTTCGTCTCCTAAATGCACTGTCTGCCAAGACTAATGAGCTGTATCTGCCCGGGTTTGGAATCAGTGTTGTCCTTCACCTAGATGGGCTGGCCTCCTGAGTTGACAAGCCCCATCTGCCTGGATCAAACTGGTTTTAAGGCGCCAGAGGCCCGCCTTCGTCCCTTCTACTTGTCGGTGGAAACAGGTCTCGCCGGGCTATGAGATGAGACAGCTGCACATGAAGGTCAGGGAGCTGGGCTTTAGCTGACAGAGGCTCCGTTGAAGCATGCCTTTTTTTTTAGCACTTTTTCGGAAAGTAAGAGCTCAACATTACAACCCTCCCCGGCAGTGTTAGCCGTTGTGACCCATATATATATATATATATATATATATATATATATATATATATATATATATATATATATATATATATACATCCATAGATATAAGTAAAGTTGGCATAGCCTAGAGACAAGCTAATTCGATTTCAGTCGTTTTCTACTTAAGTCATCTCTCCTGGGACCAATTAACAACATAAGCTGAGGTATACCTGTACATAAAGCAAGAGAAAGACAGATAAAAGCAAATGGATGACCACATGAGTTTCAAAGTCATACGGATGTCCAAAACAGTGTTACATATTTTGCTCTCATGTGATTGTCTTTTTATTTATTTGCTGCCCTATCTTGTCGACTAATAAATAATTTTGTCATTATTTTACACAGTCTCTTGTTAGTCTTCATACAGAATTGAACACGTATGTGTGTTTCTCTGTGTGTGTGTTTTCGTCGATTTGTTTATCTCTCATATATATATGAGATTTCCTTTTGGCTTTTTCCCTTTATCAGGGGTCACCACAGCAAATCATCCACCTCCATCTCACCTTGTCCTCTGCATCTTCTCTTACTCCAACGACCTTCATGTCTTCCTTCATCACATCCATAAATCTCTTCTTTGGTCTTCCTCTAGGCCTTGTGCCTTGTAGTTCCAACCTCAGCACCTACTACCAATATACTCACTATCCCTCCTCTGTACATGTCCAAACCATCTCAATCTAGCCTCTCTGACTTTGTCTCCAAAACATCTTACATGGGCTGTCCCTTTGATGTACTCATTTCTGATCCTATCCATCCTCGTTACTCCCAGAGAGAACCTCAACATTTTCATCTCTGCTACCTCCAGCTCTGCCTCATGCCTTTTCCTCAGCGCCACTGTTTCTAAACCAGACAACATCGCTGGCCTCACCACCGTGTTGTACACTTTTCTTTTCTTCTTGCTGATACTCTCCTATCGCACATCACACCGGACACTTTTCTCCAACCATTCCAGCCTGCCTGCACACGCTTCTTCACCTCTTTTCCACACTCTTCATTGCTCTGGATTGTTGAGCCTAGGTACATAAAATCCTCCACCTTCATTATCTCTGCTCCCTGTAACATCACCGTTCCTCCTGGGTCTTTCTCATTCACACACGTGTATTCTGATTTTCTGAGGCTAACCTTCATTCCTCTCCTTTCCAGGGCATACTTCCACCTCTCTAGATTTTCCTGCACTTATTCTCTGCTCTCAATACAGATCACAATGTCATCTGCAAACATCATAGCCCATGGAGATTCTTGTCAAACGTCGTCTGTCAGCCTGTCCATCACCATAGCAAACAAGAAGGGGCTCGGAGCTGACCCTTGATGCAGTCCCACCTATACCTTGAATTCGTCGGTCACGCCGACAGCACACCTCACCACTGTCTTACATCTCTCATACATGTTCTGCACCACTCTAACATACTTCTCTGCCACTCCAGACTTCATGCAATACCACAGTTCTTCTCTTGGCACCCTATCATATGCTTTTTCCAGATCCACAAAGGCACAATGCAGTTCCCTCTGACCTCCTCTGTACTTCTCTATTAACATCCTTAAAACAAACACTGCATCTGTGGTGCTCTTTCTTGGCATGAAACCAAACTGTTGTTCACAAATGCTGACCTCTGCCCTTAGTCTAGCTTCCACTATTCTTTCCCATAACTTCATTGTATAGCTCATCAACTTTATCCCTCTGTAGTTGCCACAACTCTGCACATCTCCCTTGTTCTTAAAAATGGCCACTAGCACACTTCTCCATTCCTCCGACATCTGCACTCTCTCTAAGACCTTGTTGAATGTTCTTGTCTGAAAATCTACTGCTACCTCTCCTAGACACTTCCATACCTCCTCCGGTATGTCATCAGGACCAACTGCCTTTCCACTCTTCATCCTCTTCAATGCCCTCCTCACTTCACCCTTACTACTCTTTGCTACTTCCTGGTCCTCAACAGTCACCTTTTTCTATTATTTTTTTCTCTCTGTTTCCTCATTCATCAGCTCTTCAAAATACTCTTTCCGTCTTCCCAGCACACTTCTGTCATCAGTCAATACATTTCCCTCACTGTCCTTTATCAATATAACTTGCTGCACGTCCTTCACATCTCTATCTCTCTGCTGTGCCAACCTATATAAATAATTTTCTCCCTCCTTACTGTCCAACCTATCATACAAGTCATCATACGCTCTCTGTTTGTCCTTAGCCACTGCTACTTTCGTCTTATGCTGTGTCTCCCTGTACTCCTTTTTACTCTCTTCGGTCCTCTCAATGTCCCACTTCTTCTGAGCTAACCTCTTCCTTTGTACACACTCCTGCACTTCTTCATTCCATCACCATGTCTCCTTATCTACTCTCCTTCAAGTAGACACATCAAGTACTCTCCTACCTGTGTCCCTGATCACATTTGCTGTGGTTGTCCAGTCATCTGGAAACACTTCCTTGCCACCCAAAGCCTGTTTCAACTCCTCCTTGAAGACAACACGACACTCTTCCTTTTTCAACTTCCTCCACTTTGTCTTCTGCTCTGCCTTTACCTTCTTCACCTTCCTCACCATCAGCATCGTCCTGCATACCACCATCCTCTGCTGTTTGGCAACACTCTCACCCACTACCACTTTGCAGTCACTGACTTCCTTCAAATTACATCGCCTACACAAGATGTGGTCTACCTGTGTGCTCCTACCTCCGCTTTTATAAGTCACCCTATGCTCCTGTTTCTTCTTGAAGAAAGTATTCACCACAGCCATTTCGATCCTTTTTGCAAAATCGATCAACATCTGTCCTTCTGTGTTCCTGTCCTGGATACCAAACCTGCCCATCACTTCCTTGTCCCCTCTGTTGCCTGCACCAACATGTCCATTGAAGTCTGCACCAATGACCACTCTTTCACCTCTGGGGGTACTCTGCATCATTTAATCTAAGTCACATGAGCATCACACCTTCAATTTCTAACTTGAGACTCATCACTCTCTCTGACACTCTTTTCACTTCTAGACTATTCCTGACAAAGCCCTCCTTCAAGATGACTCCTACTCCATTTCTCTTCCCATCCACACCATGATAAAACAGCTTAAACCCTGCTCCTAAGCTTTTAGCTTTGCTACCTTTCCACCTGGTCTCCTGAACACACAGTATGTCCACCTTCCTCCTCTGCATCATGTCAGCCAGCTCTCTACCTTTTCCTTGCATAGTTCCAACATTCAAAGTCCCTACTCAGTCCTAGACTCATGTCTTTCCTCTTCTCTCTCTGCCTACGGACACGCCTCCCGCCGCTCCTTCTTCGACGTCTTCGACAAAAAGTGGTGCAATTTCCATCAGCTCCCTGTTGGTTGACAGCACTGATGGCGGTCGTTGTTAATCTGGGCCTCGACTGATCCGGTATGGGGGTAATACTTCTGATTTGGTTTTATGTCGGATGCCCTTCCTCTGCATTTCTCCGGGTTTGGGACTGGCATAAGGGGGAGAGACACTGGTTAGTGCCCCCGTCTCATTGCTGCATAGCATGCCGTTTGTTTCATCCATGATAGAATTATATGACACTTTCATAACAAGTCTTATAACTTTCTGTCAAACCAGTGTATGGTCAACTTGGAGCTACAGTGCAACACCATATCCTAATAATCATTGCAAGTTGGTCCATGTAACACCTCCTTAATTATTATCCTACATTGCATGTTTTTTAATCGAAGTCACAAGTTGCAGCGTGTTGCTGAGCCTGACATTGTGTGGGAAATGGCATGTTTCAAATGAATATTTGACGTTTTCATAGCATGGACTGTGTGCCATATTGCCACTAAATTTGTACAACAAATACAAAAAATGTGTCTCAAGTTTCCTTCAACAAAAATATATATTTAAATTATTTTGCTTTATAAAGTTGTTAATTTTGCTACCCTATTCTTCCGAAATTTTCTTGCCTTTGGATTACTTTATGCTTTGGATTTTCATTTTACAAAATGCAACAAAACTTCAACAGTCTGCTATTAATTGATTTTATCATTATGACTTTATATCTTAAAACATAATATCTTCAGAGCTGTAGTGTAAATGCCCTCTGAGGGTCAACAACAACAGTCCTCATAGTGTGCTAAAGGTTAACCTCCTGATCCCTGCTCATTGACTGCTATCTGATTCACTGCCCAGTTAAGGATGCACTAGGACATATTAATTCTTGAACACATTCTGTGCATTACTGTTGACTCCCTTGACAGTAGACGATATTGAACTATGGATTATTGTAGTCAAGTCGGGGTGGTGCATGTGTGTGGAATATATTTGGCTCTTGGCACTCCCACCCCTGATAACACAGGTCCTACCAGCTTTGTTGCTGCAGGTGCTACTATGGAAACAGGGGTCATATTTCAGAGCACACCCACAAAAGAGAAGGTAGATGTCTCAATAAAACATGGAACATCAAAGCATTGTAGCTGCTGAAGCATTATTCAAGGTTATCGTGCTATTGTGAAAGACTCTGTCTTTAAAAATGTTTAACTCTTAGAGTTGGGCACATTTTACTAATTCACCCACACAAACAGAAAAGAAAAACCTTCCCTCTCCTCTCCTCCCCTCACTCCTTCATGCAACTTTAAGGATTACAAAACACAAGGTAAAAAAATGTAAAAAAAAAAAAATAGATGAAAGTGGGATGTAATGCAGTGTAAAAAAAAAAGGTGAATCACACAGAACATGCATTTAAATGAAATATTTCAAAATACAGGAATAAATGTAAATGGCTTTTGCAGTAAAAATGACAGACACGTCTAAATTCAAGCATCACAACAGCACAAACTGCGTAATACACATTTACACATCACACATACTCATAGGATGCTAAAGACTACAAACCACCCAATCTTTATAATACTAATGAGAAATACAAAAGATAACTGTTTAAATATATAACTATATAAATGGATGGGGGTAAGAGTGGCGTATGTTGTTAAATAAACTCTTTGCAAAATTCACAAAAGGAGACCATGTGACTATTCCGTCACACTTCCCTCTGCTATAGTTAAGTTTTTCTAAAGGAATTAGAATGTAGAAATCTGTAGGCTTATTTGACTTCCAATGAATTAAAATGAGTCGTCCAACTATGAGTGAAGCAAATTCTATGTCTTAGGTGTGGAAGTAGTAAAAGCTGGAGGGAAGCTTTGCGGATCCACACAGAAATGTCCTCACTGGGTATGGGGTTCAAACCCAAGACCTTCTTGCCATGAGGTGGACGTGCTAACCACTTTGCAACTCAAATGGCCTCAAATTTATTTCTACAAATATACAGTATTCACATTCAGGCAAATTAAAAAAAAAAACATTAAAATGTTGCTGGGATCTGGTGACATCACAAACAGCTTGGAGCCATATTGTGATATACACTGTCCTGCCAAAAAAGTGCACTTGCTTATACAGTATTTAATTGGGTGTCTTTAGCTTTGATTACAGCATGCATTTGCTATGGCACTGTTCTGATAAATGTTGTTTTATATAATATCACAACTTTAACAAGTCCATATTCATAATACTTTCTTATTTTTTTCCTCTCGGCTGTTCCCTTTCAGGGGTCGCCACAGCAAATCATTTGCCTCCATCTTCATGGAAGTCATATCAACGATTCACATTTTTGATTTGGCATAGGTTTTTACGTCGGATGCCCTTACTAACACAACCATTTTGCAAGGGATAGAAAGACACTGACGGCTATGCAGCTACTCTTTACGAAAGTTCTTTTACATGAACCTCACACCATAGACAGTGAGTGACATGACCGGCCTTTGATAACCCAGTTATCTCCACTGGGGAACAGTGACTCGAACCTCCAACCATAGGATCAGCGATCCAGCACCTTTTACCACCAGGCCACCACTGCCCCATATTCATAATACTTTGTGATTAAGTGATGAGAACTTGTACTACAGAAGAAAGGTTCAAACCTTTGGGCGTATAGACTGGGACTGTCGTTCACTATTTAATCCCAAATTTTATATCTGTGATATCCAAGAAGAAAAACTCCATAGATTTGATATCTTGGTCTTTAAGTCTGTTCAGGTCTTCAGCTGAGTTTATTTTATTGCTACAAAACATTGGTGAGCCCCAATTTGACCAACTGAAGCCACTCCAGATCATGACACCACCTCCAGAGGTTACTGTGGCCACTGTGGATGATGAGTACATTGCCTCTTGCACTTCCCTTCTTACACTGACACCCCTGTTGCTCTGGAATTTGCTACATCTGGGTTCATCAGATCATCTTTATCCACTGCTTCAGAGTCTGATCTTTAAGCTGTTCAGCAATCTGAAATATTTTATTCAAATTATTCTGACTAATCAGCTGTTTGATTCCAGTTCTGTATGTTCTTGTCTATTTTTGCATGTGTGGGAATACTTTGGCTTTTGCTTTTGCTCTTAAACATAGCCAAAAGTTCTACTGTCCATTTTATTACAACCCAGCTTCACCAAGTGTTTACATGATCTCTGATTGCCTCGTTAGTAATGATTTTTTTTCTCACCGCATTCCATGGGTGAAATTGACAGTTCAGCATTTTCTCTCCTAGTTTTAATAATTGCACCCTTCTTAGGAATCCTGAGTAGTTTTTTTTTACTTGGCACAGTCCAATAATTTACAGGAACCCCCTCTGATACCTTTCCAGGTCCATGGGCTATGACATGGTTGGTTAATTATTGAGAAGGTTCTTCCTGCATCAATTAAGGTTGGTCGTAAGTGAAACATAATTATCACTGCAGTAGTTTTATTATCAAATTGCTCATTTAAATCCCAGTTGCTTATATATTTATTTGTTTTCGCAAGGCATTTGTTCAGTCATTTTCTGAACCGCTTAATCCTAATTAGGGTTATGGGGAGACTGGTGCCCATCTCAGTCAATTCTGGGCGAGGGCAAAATACACCCTGTACAGTTCGCCAGGCTATCGCAGGGCAGAAACATGCTGACGGCTATGCAATCTACTCTTGTCGAAAGTCAACAATGGTTCTTTTACAGCCTCTCATTAGAGACAAAAAGAGACATGGCCGGCCTTTGCTAACCCAGTTAGCTGCACTGCAGTGCATTTTTTTAAATGAGAGCGATGTTAACAGTGTAATATAAATTGCTTATTAACCGAGTGAGAAGTCTGTTTAAATAAATAAGTGAGTCAATAAGTAAAATATAGAAAGGTTCAGCTTTCTTTGTACAGCAAATAAACATATTTGTTTTTAAGTTATGAGTGCGTAGTTATATTTTAATATTCACAGTGTGGACAGCATTGTAGGTGCAATCAGGAAATGGATTTAGAATCTCTCCTTTCTCTTCGGCTCCTTCATGACATCACCCTGAATTTTCTTAGTTGTATTTTTCCGGTTTTCTGTATATTCCATGTTTTTGGTGTTTTCTGTACATCCTGCTCATTTGGTTTCGTTTGTTCTGGTTACCTAGTCGCATGCTATGTTTTCTTGTTTATGTTTAGGTTTCATTTCCTTTTGGGTTGCCAGTTAACAATAAACTTCTCATCTAGCATATGTATCCTGTTTTCGCATGTATTGGTAACATAAAAACGCTTCCATATCACAGCATGATTAGTGAAGCCTGTCACGCACTACGATATTGTGGACTTAGCTATTTTGTAGTTTTTCCAGCTGTTTGAGAGAAGTCAATTGTGTCCCTCAACACAACATATAAAATTCATTAATGACCTCTAAAAATGAAATTGTTTAACAATATTCAAACATTTGTTTTCCAGCTGACAAACAGAGTGTAGAAAGGTATATATATATATATATATATATATATATATATATATATATATATACACAAAAATTCCTTTCAGATTGCAACTTGCTTAATCCTGAAGTTGATGGCTATAAAAAGGTTGACAAAAAATATCGGATGGTTGACCTCATGGAATGTCTAATGTTGAAACTGCTTGTCATCAATCAATTCACTGCAGAGCTTTTCGGGATTTATAAGTGCAGTGACAGTAGAGAACTGTGCATCTGTGACCAGCATTAGAATATGTCATGTAACTGGAATTGATGGACCCTGTTGCAGGAAGGGTGCATTAAATACGTATAGAGCTTGCAGTCTTACTGATGAAGACAAAGCAAGTTCCTGGATTACTAGTAAATGTGCACGGAATCTAACCAAGCTGTAGGGAAAGTTCTTTATGTCTGCAACAAATTATTACTGTATTTTGTCAATTTATTAATCTGTTATTTCTTTTTGAGTACCTAACCGGATGTATGAGGGAATAATTTATCATAGTAGTACAACACCAAAATTCAGGGCTATTAGTCTGTCCATTTAAGAAGCACAAGGGATTGTGGAGTGGTTTTACCTGATGTGATGCTGATGAAATTGAAAACAGCCGTAATGCAGAGGCAAAAAATACAACCCCTCATAATAAGGGATGCTTGTGCATGTGGCGGTTACAGACAATACATCAACCGAGAATTAACAAGGTCTATCTGCCATTTGCATGAAATTGCAGATAGGCCTTGTTAAGTCTGAGTTGAGAAATACAGTAGTTCTCTTCTTATTGTTCCTGTCTGAATCTACTCTAGATGTATAATCTGCTAGTGTTCTTGAATAAGGCAGTACCTACAGATCAATAAGAGTGCACAGGTAGTGTAGATCCTCCAGGGTGGTACATTCAAACCTGAAGGTTTGTTGTGTCTCCCAACACAGTCCTAAAAGCATGGATGAAATACCAGGAGACAGAATTTGCACAAGGAGAACTGGACAGGGACATAGAACAACATCAAGCCATCACCAGGTATCTGCTCCTTTGTTTGAGCAGGAACAGGAGGAGCACTGTCAGGGGTTCACAGATTGACCTCCAGCAGGCTAAAGGTGTTCTTGTTTCTGACCAAACTGTCAGAAACTGACTCCATAAGGGTGGTATGAGGGCCTGATTTCCTCTAGTAGGAGCTCACAGCCCAGCACTGTATAGCCATGTGTTATCCAAAGGACACCAGAATTTTTAATTTATTTATTTGCTTGGCTGGCTCAGACTCAACATTGCTGCTTACTGCTGCCTTTTCTTGTGCAATGAGATGTTTAAAAAGCATATATGATTGAGACGGTATGGGGGTCCACACACTTTTGACCATGTAGTCTGTCTGTCTTCCTTTCGGCTTTTTCCCTTTCACTCAGGAGTCGCCACAGCGAATCATCTGATTCGCACGTTTGATTTGGCAGAGGTTTTTACGTTGGATGCCCTTCCTGTCACAACCCTTCTTAGCAAGGGACAGAAACACGCTAACGACTTTGCAGCTACTCTTTACGAAAGTCAGCAACGGTTCTTTTACATGCCTCTCACCATAGACAGTGAGAGACATGGCCCGCCTTTGATAACCCAGTTAGCTGCACTGTGTGTGTGTGTGGGGGGGGGGGGGGGGGGGGTCAGTGACAACCTTGTGGAGAGTGGCACTCGAACCCCCAACCTTTGGATCAGTGATCCAGCGCCCTATACCACTAGACCACCACTGCCCCACTTTTGACCATGTAGTGTACAGCAAATATAATAAGTTTTATTTAAGCTAACCAGATTTAAATTTGTGTGGATTGCAGTGATGTCATGCATATTACATAACAAAAAGTTTGAGCAGGATGTAATTCATTTGCAGGTTAATTTCAACTTCAACCTCTTTACTAATTTAGCAAATTCACAGTAATTGTGACACGTTTTTGACCAACTGAATCATTCAACAATACAGTTTGCCATATTTAACTCAGAATTAGATTGTCTGTGATTATCATGTGCTATATCTGCTGCTTTTTAATGTGGCTTTTCACTGTGTACAGTGGTTCTAAGAGGTAAAGTGGTTGAAGTGGTTTGACATTACAAGTTATGTAATGTGCTTTTGATTCACAGGCTTAGACTTGAACAATGTCATTTGGTAGCACTGATTGTAACCATAGTGTTTGGAATGTTTATGACACACAAGATTTTCTCCTGTGGTAGCACATGTACCTACTTCAAGAGCTCAATGACACGAATGCAAGCTATTTTAACATTCATTTAAGTGGAAGTAGTCAGTTATGAAGCTCATGGGACAAAGAAATGTCACATTTTTGTACACTGGATTATACTGAAAAAAGTGTGGTGCTTATGATGCATTTATTATGTTCATTCATTAATCATCAGTAAATACTTTATCTTGGTCAAAACAGCTATGGTTTCAATTAATTATTTATAGTGGAGCTCCTGTGTGGAGCCCCACAGGCAAGTAGCACGACTTCAATGGCTATCCCGTGTCCGTATGTTCATCCATCCGTGCCAGCCCTATCACTGACTTCATGCTGATAGGTGCCAGAACAGACTGGGTAGTTTGTCAAAATGTTTCCTGGTATGGTTATGCAAAAACATACATGAGGATGTCATAGAATTTATCTAGTATTACTCATTATAACAGTTATGTAGTATACACAATTTTCTCCAGGATGAGTAAAGTATTCTGATTTTTTGAACGAGTTAAAGGTTTGTAAAATTGATTATAAAAGAGCAAAAATTTTACACAAGTAGTATGTCTTAATTATGCTGGTGATGCTTTTACCATGCCTTGAATTCAGGTCTGAATTTCCAGCTCAGTTCAGGCCATGCGTGGGCGATGTATTCTATGTCATTTCTTTCTTCTGCCCAAGAAAGAATTAGGTAGATGTGGGGAGCTCCTTGAGACAGTGCCTAAATTTTTATATTTTTGGGGGGCGGGGGGGTGAAAAAAAAAAAAACCAATTCCTTTCTATAATAATAAATGTTGGAGAAGGCAGAATTTGTCAGACTTCATACAAGACTAGAATCAGTCATGCAGCAGCAGCTGGATTCATGTACAATAATACATAAATAGTTATTAATTTTTTTTTCATTGTTGAATAACCAAATATTTAACTCTCTGTGCTATAGTGCCTACAGGTGATATAATATAATCCAATACATAACATTTGCTTTAATTTACTATCTGTACCTTGAAAAAATACATGTAAGTATACTGTTATATTTATCACACTTTCAAGGCCATAAAATTTGAATCAGTTCTTCCAGATTAGGTGCCATTTATTAGAACCTCCTGGACGTGTAATCTGTCTTATTTAAAATTTGACCAACCAATGACCTGCTTCCAGACCACATGTTACCACCCAACAAGGGAACCACCATATTCATGTCCAGCACCTTCATAATCACGTCTGTCCAGCTACAGTTACTGCGACAAAATCAGAGTCCAAATATTTCATAGTTGGTTATGGGAAGCAGGTTTACTCAACACTGAGTCTTAGATTGCCGCTGACACCTGTGCATCGGTGTGTGTGTGTGTGTGTGTGTGTGTGTGTGTGTGTGTGTGTGTGTGTGTGTGTGTGTGTTTGTGTGTGCCTTTAGTGGTTGTGAGCACACCTGTGCTGGAATGTGCTCAAATGGAACGGAGATGTTTACTGACAAATCACATTTCAGGTTGAGTGTTGCTGACAGGAGAGTTCGAGTTTGTCAAAGACATAGTTGCATAATGCAGATTCTATTGTTTTGGAGCAATAGGGTGGCTAGGTGTCATGGTTTGGGAAGGAAAAGGCAGTATACACTGGTCTGGTCTGGTACCTTCTGAGTCATAGGACAACTCTTGGTGACCTGCCATGAAGGATAACACCTTGAATATCATCTTCATGGAGGTTTTGTTGGCAAGGATAGTGCAGTGGTTTGCCATTGCTTTCTGCACAATGCGGACCTACAAGCAATTTAGAACGGCCAATTAACCTACTGTGTATGTTTTTGGACTGTGGGAGGAAACCGGAGTACCCGGAGGAAACCCACACAAGCACGGGAAGAACATGCAAACTCCACACAGAAACGCCCAGGCCTTCTTGCTGTGAGGCGGACGTGCTAACCACTATGCCACCGTGCTGCCCAGTATACACTACACACATGGAATTCAATCTGTGTATAAGGTCAGAGGCGATCGTACGAGGAACTGATCAATAACCAAACTTTCATTGTTATAATGAATTTTCTTAATTTAATTTTTTTATTAATGTCCTTAAAACTGTCTGATAGACTTGAATCATTTTTGTTTAAAAGTAAATATTTAACTTGTGATGAAATTTTTCATGCTCCAGAATATATTTGAGTGCTGAACTGAAAATTTGAGTCAGTATATATTTTTAATGTGAAACTGTACTTGCATCATTTAGTTGTTGAAATGCTGTTTGAATTGCTCTAGTTCAAAACAACTGAAATGATAAAGCACATTCTATTGCCTTGTATTTGTTTTCAGAGCCATCAATTAATGCATCGGACCACCTCATCCTACCATCAGATTACCATGGGCCTTCAGTCACACTGCAGTGTAACCTGACTACCTCCCAGCTTACACTTCAGGAGAGCTACTGGATGAAGAACGGAGAAGAGATTGAAGGGACGCGGAAAGTTGACCTGAGGGCCACTGAGTACACGTAGGCACAGAAAACTGTGACATGCCACTTCAATAAATGACAACATATTTTATGTCTGGTATATTTTGCAAATTTGACAAAATTAACAAACTACACAGAATGTTCTGCATGTTCTACATTCACTACACACATTTGGGTGAGATACACACTGGGCTATATTTTGCTATAATTTTGATCTTGATTATCTGTCTACCTCAGTTGCTATAATGCCAGGCCTGAGCGATTATAAATTTGAGCAAGGGAACCAACCATGAAGCATTTCAACTACCCACATTCAGTAACAACAACAGTTTATGAAAATGTGCATAAAATATAAATTTGACATTGATTCTGGACTAAAAAAAATACTTATTCTATAAATAAATAAACTATAGGAAAATTGCTGAAATCAGCAATAGTATGCAAGACCTTAAATGTAAACAATAGAAAAATCCTACTCTATAAAAAAGTCCTTTCACATGAAGGCACACAGTCTGATTACTATTGGAAGTTGAGACCACAAGCGCAAGTGTCAGTGTCTTGTCTGTGGTGAGTGTGCTGAAGAGCCGCAGGAAATTTCTAAAGAGCAGAGGCAGAGATAGACTGAAATGCAGAATAAAAGGTGTTTTAATAAAGAAAGAATTAAAGCAAACAAGCTGAAAGTAATACAGAAGGAGGCATATCACAGTCCAAACTCAGAGCACACAAATACACAAAATGACAAAGTATGGTATTGTCATCGTATCGTGGTCCTTAAATAAACTGGATAAATCACAGATTTCAAATTCATAGTCAGGTCCCAGTCGTATCCCATTAAGTGGAGCTTATGCTATCTTTACAGCATAAACCAGGAGTTGAAGTCCTGCTTTTCACTGACCCAGAAGCGTCCACTCATGCTGCAGTGCAGAACACACTGTCTTAGCTCCTGCATGGAGTATAGAAAACAGAGGGCATGGAGTATAGAAAACAGAGGGCATGGAGTATAGAAAACAGAGGGCATGGAGTATAGAAAACAGAGGGCATGGAGTATAGAAAACAGAGGGCATGGAGTATAGAAAACAGAGGGCATGGAGTATAGAAAACAGAGGGCATGGTACTTGGGGAGCACACATGAATCAGAGATGGGTTGGTTTTAATGCTGCACCACTTTATGATTTCTGGGACGGCATGTAGGCGTTAGTGTGTCTGCCTCACAGCAGGAAGATCCTGGGTTGGAGTCCTGTGCTCGGTGAGAGTTTGCATGTGGAGTTTGCATATTCTCTCATACCTGTTTGGGTTTCCTCTGGGGTGTCCAGTTTCCTTATACAGTGCAAAGACATGCAAGTTAGACTAATTGGCTGGTTCAAATTGTCAGTGTGTGTGTGTGTGTGTGTGTGTGTGTGTGTGTGTGAGTGTGTGTGTGTGTGTGTGTGTGTGTTGAGAGGTTCGTGGTGTATGCCGCCTACACCCAGGGTTGGTTGGGATAGGCTCATGAGTTGACAAATTAATGAGTTACAGTCCCCTAAATAAAAATCATACAACTGCAGGCTTACAAGCTGTACATAACAACTTGTGATAAAATTATAGAAGGTTTAGTGTTCCTTCTTTACTTTCTAATGGGAACCAACTTTAGAAACCCATTCAAAGTTATTCTGACTGATTTCCTTTGTATTTGAGGCAGGATTTCAGTGTTTTCATGTATAGGTCATAAGGGCTCAATGAATGGTTAATTAACTGATGAAAAAATAATGTGTATGTAAATATTGAGAACAAAGGACCATTAATTGAGTGGTAACTGAAAACCTCTCTCTCTCTCTCTCTCTCTCTCTCTTTCTCTCTCTTCTCTCTCTCTCACACACACACACACACACACACACACACACACACACATATTGATATTGTTCACTTATTGCACAACCTCAACCCTGTTATTATTTCACTACGCTGCTATGTTATTTATGTCTCTGTCTATTTCTATTGTAGTGAAACTACTGTTTCACTACCTCAATCGTTAATACTCTACATCATTTCATTTATTTTATTAATTTCATCTTTTTTTTTTACATTTCACTCCACATTCTTTTTTTTTGGAACTAAGTGTTCTTGTGTTGTCTTTTTATTTTTGGTACTTTTCTTTTTGTACTGCATTTGCATTGTATTTTCTTTTCACACTGTGTAATTGTTGTTGGGGTTGTTTTTTTGTTTTTTTTTGTATTTGAACTTTATGTTGTATCGTTATGTAGGACCATCTCCCGGAGAAATATCTCATTTCACCATGAACTTTTCGAACTTAAACTTGAATTTGAAAAGCTACTAGGTCCAAAGTTTTGAAAAATGAGGCTGCTGTTGTGAATAGACTTTCCAGGTTCTTCTGCAACCTGAAATGTACAATTAAAAAAGTACAGTCCTGCATATTCACAGAGACAGTAGCACAGTGGCGTAGTGGTTAGCACGTCCGCCTCACAGCAAGAAGGTCTGGGTTTGATTCCCAAGTTGGGTGTTTCTGTATGGAGTTTGCATGTTCTTCCTGAACTTGCGTGTGTTTCCCCGGGTACTCCGGTTTCCTCACACATTCGAAAAACATGCACAGTAGGCTAATTGGCTGTTCTGATTTACTTCTAGGTGTTAGTGTGAATGGCTGCATTGCGATAGCCTGGCAAGCTGTCCAGGATGTACGCAGCCCTCACCCAGAGTCGGCTAAGCTGGTCACCAGCATCCCTGTGATCCTAATGAGGAATAAGTGGTTCAGAAAATGAATGAATGAATAAATGAATATTCAGAGAGACAATGTCCTGGTGAAAACTTGTAGGTGAACAAGTGGTCAGTCGTCTGCTGAAGGTTTTCATTGTTTCTCAAAATGCTATTTGAATTACATAAAAGGTTTTGACTTTACAGTTATTACTAAATTTTATTTTTGTTATATAAAGTCAATATTAATGATCTCACTGAATGCAGCAATTGTTCCAAACACTGGAAATACCAGTTCTCAGAGTTAACAGTTGAGCACAAGTGCTAGCAGGACATGCCATAAGAAAGCTTTTTTGTTATTTTATTTTTTTATATATATATATATATATATATATATATATATATATATATATATATATATATATATATATATATATATATATATATATATATACACAGAATCTCCAAGCCAAGGGCGGATGATGCAGGAGAGTATATGTGTGTGTACACATTTGACCTGGATCCTCCTGCCAATGCCACCATTGAAGTAAAAGGTACGATTTCCTCAAGTTATTTCAATATTAAACAGACTACAGTAAGCTTGCTTCTTTGCTGCATTCACAGAACCACAAGTTTATTTAAGGATAACTCAGCGAGTGCATTTTTGTGTGGTTTGTATGTTTGCTCATGCTTGCTTGGGTTTCCATAGGGTAGTCCAGTTTCGTCCAACAGTACAGAGACATGCATATTAGGGTAACTGGGGTTCATTGCTCCTTGGTGTGATTGTGAAAGGTTGTGTCTATGTGTATGTGTGTTGAACCTGTGATGGAGCAGTTCAGGGTGTACCCCACTCTTGTCACGAGTCAGCTGAAATAGGATTCAGTGACCTTGTGACCCTAGTTGGATTAAATGATTCAGTAAATGTGCGCATACCTGGATTTCCCTCCTTATCCTGCTGTCTCTCCAACCCCACCTCTGATAAGCAGAGGAAACTGGATGGACAGATGGAAATGAATGTCCAGTATGCACCTCACTTTTCAAAGACATCAGTAGATGGTTTTCGTATGTTCATTATCCCAAGTGCTGCCAATAGTCAAATTTATAATTAATAATTATGATGTGCCTTTAAAATTATGTATTTTAAAGAGTGTTGTTTTAAAATATTCTGTTGGTACATTTAGCAATACAACATTCCTGATGTCCTGTTCTATGCGGGATTTGCAACCTGCCATCTACAATGTAATTAGGGTTAGTAATCAATCTAAACAAATGCTTTTTTGGTTATGTATAGCCTACAGGCAACAATCAGGAACAGAAGCTGAAAATCATGTGACTCAGTCAGTGTACTGAGACTGAAGGACAAATTCATGAAGCAAGGTGATAAAATGGAGGCCAGGATGACAGTGCAGAATAGTTCGCTCTATCACTGTCTGCTAAACTCTTGTACATATCTCTATTGCTTCATCTATTATAAAAGCAATGAAATATCGTTTTGATATCGTTGTAGTAATTTTTTTTTTTTTTTTATGTCAAATTTTCTATCATAGACGGATTGTGTTAAATAGTCTGATGGCATGACCAGGTTGCTCGGTTTGGTTTGGTATGACAGTGTCGAACCTCTTTATTCATTCATTTTCTGAACTGTGTAATGCTAACTAGGGTCGCGGGGGTACTGGCACACATCTCAGCCGACTACACCCTGGACAGCTTGGCAGGAAATTGTGGGGCAGAATGTATATTAATGGCCATGCAGCCTACTCTTAATGAAAGTCAGCAATGGTTCTTGTACATGTCCCTCACCGTAGACTGTGGGAGACATTGCTGGCCTTTGATATCATGGCTGCACTTGGGAAACAGCACTGACAACCCGTTGATTGTGGGCCTTGAACCCTCAATGTTGGTATCAGTAATCTAGCCCCTTACCTTCGGGCCACTACTGCCCCCAGTGTTGAACTTTCATCACACAAAGGGTATCTAAATGGGATTAGTGATTAAATGCTCATGCCCCTTGTGAATGGCATTTGGATTTTCAGTGTATACCAGAATTTCACAGGGCTACATAAAATTACAATTAAAAAAAATGTAGTGCTGTTCTTTAATGCTGACAAACTAGGCCAGAGAAAAATCCTGGTGGGAGAAAAAGCTAAAGGTTATACATATTCTGTCAGCTAAAAGTCACTCTGAATGCAGTATTATGACAATAATGTGTGTAATAGTTTTTATATCCAACAGGACAGAACAATCCAAGAACTAAACTTCAGCACAGATGGTACTGAGAGAAAAGTTGAAAATATTATATATAGAGAAGATGCCCTAAATTTCTGATTTCCACTGTGAAGTTTATTCTTTACGATTTGGCTTTTAATAGCTTTTCATGGCTGTGACTTCGAAAAATCTTTGGATCCCTGCAAAGCCCAATAGAATGAGTCTGCTAAAAATATGTCAGAATTTAAAAAATGCCAATGTTACAATAGATTGCTGTGCAGTACATGTGTTACAGTAGGAATTTTGTGTAGACTGTGCCTTTATGTCCTTTATGTCCTTTTGTCTTTTTTTTCTTCAGCTGCTCCAGACATCACAGGACACAAGCGTAGTGAGAATAAGAATGAGGGAGAACGCGCCGTCCTCTATTGCAAGTCCGTTGGCTATCCTAATCCTATCTGGTCCTGGCGCAAGTTAGGCTTTGCTGTATGTTTTACTTTTATTCCAGCATAAAAGTTCTGTTTTGATCAGTCTCACAATGACATTCATTTTGATTTGTGTGACATAATAACCACTTAATCTTGTGGAAAATATGATGAGCTGAAAACACTGTATCCCTGAATCCCTGATTCACAGAGGATTTAGAAGTCTGGACGATTCTTCTTAAGTTTGGTGTAGTCCATGTTTACGGAGAAGATCTTGTACTGATCAGTTGGCCCCAGTTTGTTCCAGGGTTCAGGGTTGTTCGTTTTGTCCCAACGACGTGTTTATTTATTTGTGACAACAAAGATGTTCGGCACAGTTGCTCAACAGTTGAAAAACCACCCTGTTCTGATCCCCATTGTCATCCTCATCGGCAGGGGCTGTACGATGTCATTAACTTACCTGGCCAGACTGACTCTCCGTAACCCCGATGTCTGCTACCAAACCATAGATAGTGTAGGACTTCGTACATTTTGTAGCAATGATGAGCTTAATGGCTAACAGGGAGATGAAACCTATGGAGCACTTTGGTTTTTCCAACAGGAAGGAATTTAACACACACACACACACACACACACACACACGCATATATATATATATATATATATATATATATATATATATATATATATATATATATATATATATATATATATATATATACACAAAACAAAAATAAAAGGACAGGACAAAGACTTTCTATTGAAACTCCATTTATCACTACAGATCTGTTTCGAGGGGTGGTGAAACCATCCTCTCTCTTCAGGTGATTATAGAGATAGAAGATTATATAGAAGATATATAGAAGATATATAGAAGATTATATATAGATATAGAAGATTCAATATAGAAGATTCTTCTATAATCACCTGAAGAGAGAGGATGGTTTCACCACTCCTCGAAACAGATCTGTAGTGATAAATGGAGTTTCAATAGAAAGTCTTTGTCCTGTCCTTTTATTTTTGTTTATTTGCTCTACCAAAAAGTATTGAGCACTCTCCTACGGAAGGATCTACTCAGAAAATCATATATATATATATATATATATATATATATATATATATATATATATATATATATATATATATATATATATATATATATATATATATAAAATAATCCTATATTATATATACTATAATATATATATATATAAAAATCACATAAATTAGCACTTATAAATCATCAGTTTGGCACAGGTACCATCTATTTTGTTTAATTCCCAAACAACAGAATGCGATTTCTTTTATTCTATTACTCTTTTATTGAGCGATTGCATTTCTCCTGTGAAATTAGGCATCAAGCTATAAGCAGAGTATGACTAGAACATAAAAAGGTACATGCATACTGATTCATAACTGATGCTCTGTCCTTGTCCCTGGTATACTGCTCATGCTACTGTGTGGTTTAAAAATAACCATTGTTGCCTGAAGTCTTTGTTAATGGTTAACACAATAACAAATTTGGAGGCTTTCGGCACTGATGTGTCTACCTGGTTGAAGTGGAAACCTGCACCCACATGGGCCCTTTGCAGATGAGAATTGACATCCCTATTATATATAGATTATATATAGTCAGCCTTTGTTTTTATGGCTTACAGTAAAAGAAAATTGCTGAAAGTGTTTATTCGTGTGAGGGTAAACTTTCTAAATGTGACACACAAGGTACAAAGCCATAATTAGTGGTCCTCTTAAATCACATTACTCTTTTAATCATTCTCTTAAATCACCTTGCAGGATATTGACAACTCCTCTGGCCGTTTTTTCATCAGCAACAAGGACAACTACACAGAGCTGTCAATCATTAACTTGGACATCAATGCTGATCCTGGAGAATATGAGTGTAATGCTACTAATATTGTTGGCACCTCGGTCATGACCTCAGTGCTTCGTGTGCGGAGCCAGCTGGCTCCCCTCTGGCCCTTCCTGGGCATTCTTGTCGAAATCATCATTTTGGTTCTCATCATTGTCATCTATGAAAAACACAAGAAGCCAGAAGATGTTCAAGATGGTGAGTAAAAATGCAAAATGAGACTAATAATCTTGAAAGAGTATTGCACTCTTTGTACATTATGTTAATGTAGATTAATTTTAGATAAAAGTTTAAGGCTAGGATGAAGAAAATTGCTATTTTTATGACCAAGTACACACATTTCTCTATCAGCTCCTTGATATTTCATAATCAGGTGGCTTCTATTGGACTGATTTGAAAGATACATGTGATGATAATTACACCAATGTGTTGTTCTTATAGCTTTTCATAGTATCTTCAGTGGACCTACTGATACACTCACACACACACACACACACACACACACACACACACACACACACACACACACACACACACAGAGAGAGAGTGTGGTTTCTATAACTTCAGGGGACAATACAAAGACTCACATTTATTTCCTGAGGAATTGCTCTAACCTTTTCTCCTGAACTGAAAACATGCTTACACCTTAAAATTTAATGATTTACATTTTGGGTGCTTTTTTTTTTTGGACCACATAAGGAAGTCCAGTCTTCATAATGAGACTGTAAACAGAAGTAGGCCTCGTACAATACCCGCATCTGGCTCTCTCTCTCTCTCTCTCTCTCTCTCTCTCTCTCTCTTTCTCTCCCCCCCCCCATCTCTCTCTCTTACACATACATAAACACACACACATTTTTTATTTTGTTTATTTTGATATACTGTTCTGTACTAATCCTGTAAGGGAAATTATTTACTCTGCATTTAATCCATCCAAAATGAGCTCTCTCTCTCTCTCTCACACACGCACATACACACACACACACACACACACACTTGGAGTAGTGGGCTGCCACATACATTGGTGGCTCTGAGAGCAGTTTGGGGTTCGGTGTATTGCTCAAGGGCACTTCAACCACTAATGTGTGAGAATGTGCTGATGATTTTGGTATCCTTGGATTACTTCCAAGTTATCAAAGGTCAGGAGACTTAGAATTTGCCTGCAGAAGCAGAAGTACATACGTACTTACACAATACACACACACACACACACACACACACACACAGAGTAAATTATTGTTTCTGTTAAGGATTAATCTAAATACACTTTTAAATGAAAATGAGTTTACTAAATTTTAAGCTAGGTAGTACAACACAGCTGGGTTTTTAGGGCAGAAATGAAAATGTGTTTTCCTTTGTACTGTACTGACTGCATGGGTTTTGTTGTAGTTGTGGATTGCGCCGCACAGTCTCAGGTGTGCAGGTTGATAGTGACATCTGGTGGTTAAAAATATTTTGCAACGAATAATCTACTAATTAATTAAATAAATAAATAAATAAATAAATAAATAAATTGGTAGTCCTGATAGTTTTTCCATACTATAACCCGCCTTTCTCTCCCCTGATTTGCATAACCTAAAACACTGGGTGGTAAGTGAGAGAATCTGCATGGTGTTAAAGTTTGCTGTTTATTCAAATATACAGTATCTTCCACTGCACTGTTTTGTGGCTTTAATAAACTGGTTTGGCTAGATTGAAATGAAAGCTTACTTTTTTATGATTTGAGCTTAAACTGAGATCATGGGAAATTTCTTTTACTAACTGACATGGTCAAATATTTAATTTGCATTGACATGAGCATGACATTGCCACATGCTTTATGTTGGGTCATTTTCATTCAATTTAAATGTAAGAGAGCAAAAAAACTAATTTGTTCAAACCATTAATGCAAATGTGTCATTACTGTTATACCTTTAACAGCATTGTTTGAAATGCATCATTTTAAAAAATGTCTGTTTGTTTGTCTTTGCACATGATGTTTTGTTTTTACTGACCTTTATTCCATGTGACAAATCATCCTGCAGATATAATAATTGAGATTATGCATGATTGAGTCCAATTCATTAGATCATATCTGACATGCTCTAATGCATTCAAATCTGTCATAACCTTTGTTTATAAGACTTGTGTATGATGCTGAAGATCCTTATCTAACATGGTTAATATTTTATTTCCCAATCTGCTCAAGATGATGAATCAGCTGGGCCTGTGTAAGTATCACAACCTATTTCCTCTCATATACCGACAGATAGACTCTTTACAAACATTAACTCATGAATGTATGTATGTGTGTATGTATGTATTTGTTTATTTGCTGAATGAAAATGGGGAATTAGATCCTCTCTCAGCCCTATGAGGGGGAATGCAGGTACACCTTAAGTAGCTTGCCAGCCCAATACAATGTGTGTTCTTAGATTGGTGAATCCCACTGTCTTCATAAATGGAAAGCACACACCAGTTGCTTTAATTAACATGGGTGAATGCCCCCCAAATTCCGATGAAAGAACATAGAGGCATGTGCGCACACAAATATTTATGAAGACAAAGTCAATGGCAAAGCTGCACAGGAGGGCCAAGGAAAAGATTTTCTTATTCGGAAGTAGAACTGCTGCTGCTGCTGCTGCTGCTCTAGGTAAATTCATCCATCCATTCATTCATTTTCTGAACCACTTAATCCTAATTGGGGTCGCAGGGAGGTTGGCACCCATTTCAGTCGAAGGTGGGTGAGAGCACAGTACACCCTAGACAGCTTGCCAGACAGTCACAGTAGGAAAATTCCAGATGAAATATCATATTAAATAATGTGAATGGTGGATATAAGGCCAAAGATGAAAGTAAAGCCTGGGCACAGCACATTGGGACAAGAAAAACATCGTCATGCACAGGCATGAGATACATGTACTGGCAAATTGTGTAAAGCAGTTTACCACCAGCATTGTAATGTAATGTAAAGCATGTCATTTTTGTGAGGTGAAGTCCGTTGGGCTTTTTACACACAAGCCATATTGGCTCAGCGGACCGGTGCTTATCCCCGGTTTCCATACCGTGAAGCAACAACTTGGAGTACAACTCGTCCTGGGTGGGACGCTAGTCCATCACTGGTTACCTTCCCAGTATATTTTTACTGGTACCCATTTATACTGCTGGGTGAACAGAGGCACACTTGTGGTTAAGACCTTGCCCAGGGGTCTTAGCACAGTGGGGTTCTAACTGGGATTTGAACATACAACCTCCCGCTCATGAGTACAGCACCCTAATCACTACACTACTGGTCCCACTTAACACATTTTTATTAATAAATAATAATAATAAAATAATAATAATAATAATAATAATAATAATAGTAATAATAGTAATTTTTGTATACTGTATTAAATGTATAATGTATACATTGCAGCAGGAATTGACTCCTCCAAGTAGCCCCTAGGTGTGAATGTGAGTGTGAATGGTTGTGCAAGTGTTGGTCCTGAGATGGCCTGACAAACCATGCCCTTGCCCGGAATTGGCTGAGACGAGTGTTGACGGCCTCCTCGTGTCCCTAATTAGGATTAAGCGGCTTAGGAAATGAATGAATAAATGAATAATGCAGCAGGTCATTGTTGGAGGATAAATTATCAAAAGAGCCAAAAGCCATGTGTCTTTCAGCAACTCCTTGTTTCAAGCACATACCCACTGAACTGTTTCATAAAATATATAAATGGTGTGCATTCCCTGAAACTGGGGATACCGGATTTAACAGATGTTTCTGGGTGTCATTAATTGAGTGGTTCCCTTTACAATGGAGTAAAGGAATGGACTGGGAGATTGGGACACATGTGTGTGTAGACTATTGTTTCTATAATATTGTATCTTGTGTGGTCTGTAGACCTTCCAGGACTCGTGGCAAACACGGCTAATAGATGCCTATGATTAACCCTCCCCATCTCCAAGCTCAAAATCAGTCACTGACATCATATTATGAATTTTGAATATTATGAAGCTGAATGAGGCCCATTGTTCATATAACGCAAACACACTATTGAGGACTTATTAAGAGTATGAAGCATTAGAACATATAAAATGGTGTTTCCTCCCACACTCCAAAGATATGTGGATTAGTTTATGTAACTAATCTACACTGGTCATAAATTAAAGTTAACATAAATTAAATAACTTTCAGTCACTCTGTGCAAGCTTCCTCATAGATTGGCGATACAGTCGGCCCCCAATTTACGAAGACCCCTTTGTACGAAATCCCCGGATTACGAAAAACATTTTCTTGAGTTTCCGTCCCCAAAATATGAAACAACCCCTTCTTATGAAAAGAAATTCAAACGCGCCAATCAAAATTTCACATGAAGTGCGAGTTGCTCTCTCATTGGCTGTCTCTCAACATCCCGCCCCGCTGGCCTCCCAGATAGAGACAGAAGGAAGCTTCACGCTTTAGTTTTTAGTTTTGTTTTTTAAAGTTGTTTAATTCAGTAAATGTTTAATAAATGTGGGCACATTTGAGCTCATCTGGCATCCCGATCCCTCAAGGAATCAAATTAAAGTAGAGTTTGTCAAGCAGGGAATGCGCTTTGAATCCCATGTCCTGTGGGCGTGGCCCACAGCGCACGCGAGAGAAGGAGATAGAGAGAGCAAGAGAGACGGGTGTGTGTGTGTGTGTGTGTGTGTGTGTGTGTGTGTGTAAATGTGTTGTGTGTGTGTGTCTTAATAAAAATGTTTAATAATGGTTTAATTAATAAATATGTTAATAAAATGGTTTAACAAATAATTTTCTTTTACTTTTAACACATATTTCATACAAAATTGGTGTACTTTTATCATTTTTAAAGGGTTTATGGGGTTTATCCAGTCCAAGGACTGGAGCCTTGGAACGAATTAGGCGTTTAACATGTAAGGTGGGACCCCTACTTACGAAATTCCCGCATTACGAGAACGGCTATGGAACAGATTAATTTCGTAAATTGGGGGCCAACTGTATTTCTAAGATGTTCCGTGCGTCTTATTTATAGTCAGCTGTTATATATATTGGCCCCAGTTAACCTGTAATCCTCAGTGGATAAGTGGTATAGAAGGTACACAAGTGGATAAATGTGTGCAGAGGAATGTAGTGTATAGGGTTCCTATATTGAGAGGTAACTTTGGGACTATAAGTTTTACAGTAATCATGAACATAGTGAAGTTCATAAACTTTTCTGCTCCCAACAATTTCAGTAAAAATTAGTCATGCCATTGTAATATTGTATTTTATTGTGCTGATTGGCCTGATGAATGATGCTGTGATGTCTCCCAGGAAAACAAATTCAACTAACAATCACAAAGACAAAAACCTGCGTCAAAGGAATACAAATTAAACCCATCACTATTACAGTAAGTGAAATATTCCTACTTTACTCTCATAAAGGCAAAAGTTAATTAAAAACATTAACAATAATGAAAAATAAAGCTAACATTGTTACCTGCAGTTGATATGAGAAAACATGATGATTTCATTTTTGTAACCATCTATTTTCTTTTTTATTTTGCTTTGTTTTGTTTTGTTTAGATAAAACCATTCATATCATGACCATATGAACGTAACATAAAGGAGTCATTATTTATGAAAGCATATGCTGGAGTTACAAATGTATTGATGAGATGAATTATATATGACCACTCAAGGCATGCCTTAGGAATTTTCTGGGAAGAAGATGTCTGTTAAAATCAGTACTAATAACAGTGTAAATATAATGAACGTTTTATTGCATGGTTGTGTTGCTTTCAATAATTATGTTTTATTCACATGTCTTTTTTCATGTCAGTAAATAGAGATTATGTAGTGCATGTAATATACAGTATTAACCTGCTAATTAAGAAAGATATAAGGTTTTGTTTGTGTATTTCAGAGTGATCCCATGTAGATAAGATTTATTTTTCAGGCAAATCTTTAACTTTGCGTTGTAAGCCAGTTCACCAACCTTGTTTCTGGTGTGAGCGTTTTTGTACTATTATATGAAACTATCATTTCAATGTTTACCTTTTGGTAATATGGCATATCATTTTATTCAGTTAACTTTACTTAATTCATGAGTTTCAATAATAGATAAGGGCTTTACAATGTCCTGCAATGTATCATTTTGCATATACTGTTCATGAATTTATGTCTGTAACATACCATTGCAGATATCTATAGTTATCTGAATGTTACCTATTTCTGATGCACTACGTTTTCAGATGCATTCTGAATTGTTAACACCATTTCATTTCCCAAAGCTAAACCTTATCTATCTATGACTCAACATTTTAGCATATGCATTATATACAGCATGGCTTTTATCCTATGCAATATTTGTTCATAAATAAATAATTATATATAAATATCTATACATTAGGTAGAATAAGCTTTTTTTTACGACTGGCTTTTGGTTGTTTGTTAAAGCTTTAAAATGATATAGGTTTGCTGTTAATAGCAAAGTACATGGTTCAGACTAAGAATGAGCCCTGGAAATATCCAGCTTCACACAGCACCACTCCATCTTCATGAGCTCCCTTCCAATGCAGAGGCCCAACGGCGTAGACGAAAGAATGTCAGACAGAATGGATGGTCATAAGGCAATTCTCTACCATTTTTAACAATTAAACATTCTAATGTGACCATTTGGTGTCTGTGAGATTGTTTTACTGTACCTCCTTATTCTATATGTGACAGGGTTTTTTATTTAAAAGTAACAATCCTAGAATATGAAAACACTGGTATGAGAGTTATCCTAAACCGAAGATTACTTTGATTCCGTTGTTTCTTTACCCTTTATATACTTAACGTCCACTTTATTGCGAACACGAAACAAAAAAGTGAGGTTAGTGGGCCTGGAGGCCGGTAATCAGTTGCCCACCCAATCAGAAGCTCTAAACAATGCTGATCTATTTTTAATTGGCGGGGGGGGGGGCTCATCAGCCAATGTCAAGAAGGGCTTAAGTTTATATAGATATCAAATATGAGATCTCTGATTTTAATCATGACACAGATGTTGATACCAGACATCCAGCGCAGCTAACTGGGTGATCAAAGCCCATATGGTGAGAGGTTTGTGTAAAAGAACCATTGCTGACTTTCGACAAGAGTAGCTGCAAAGCCGTCAGCGTGTTCCTGCCCCTTGCTAAAGGGTTGCGTCAGGAAGGGCATCCGATGTAAAAACCTATACCAAATCAAACATTTGAATCAGATGATTCGCTGTGGTGACCCCTGAAAAAGGCAAAAGCCCAAAAGGAAAAGAAGAAGACAGATGTTGATACCAGAAGGATTAGATTGAGTATTTCAAACAACTGCTGACATCATAGGCGGCACAGTGATATAGTAGCTAGCATGTCCCTCTCGCAGCAAGAAGCTCCTCAAATCCTACTTTAGTTGTTCTCATGTTTTGTACTCAAATCCTACCCTAGTTGACACGTTTCCCCCGCTCTTGTGTGGGTTTCCTTTAGGCCTTCCAGTTTCTTCCCAGAGTCTAATGACATGCACATTCGGCTAATTGGCTAATTTCCATTAGGTGTGAATGTGAATGATTGGGTGTATGTTGACCCCGTGATGGTTTAGAGAGCTGTTTAGGGTGTACCCAGCCTTCACCTAGTGTTGGCTCAAATAGGCATCAGCCTCCTGTAACCCCACTAGGAGAATTAAGTGTGAGTGGCCACTGTGTGAGTACTGACATCCTGACAAATTAATTCACAATAATCTTTATAGTTTATACAAAATAGTTTGAAAAAATGTTGTGGCCAGTGGGACTGCAGGCTGAAACACCTTACTGATGAGAGGATCACATGAGAATGACCAGACTGGTCCGAGCTGACCTGAGCTGGTCTGAGTCTACGGTAACTCAAATAATCACTCTACAACTATGATGAAAAGAAAAGCATTTCAGAAACACGTCAGCACATGGTATCAAACATTGAGGTGGGTGATCTACACAAATATTCTAGATGCTGAGGTTTTCTTTCTGCTCACCGTGGATGTAAAGATTCTTTTAACCCCTATTTGGCTATTTTCATCTGACCTTTCGAATCAGCATATCATCCTGTGCACAGAACTGTCACTCACCCCTGTTTTTACCTCCCTACACAATTCTGTGTAAATACTACAGACTATTCTGTGTGATCTCCGTGGAGATCCTGGATTTCCAAAATATTCAACAAACCCATCTTCTTCTTTTCCTTTTGGCATTTTCCCTTTCTCAGGGGTCGCCACAGTGAGTCACCTTATTTGCATGTTTGATTTGGTATAGATTTTTACATCGGATGCCCTTCCTGACACAACCCTTTAACAAGGGGCAGAAACACGCCGACGGCTATACAGCTACTCTTTACAAAAGTCAGCAATGGTTCTTTTACATGAACCTCTCACCATAGACAGTGAGAGACATGGCCGGCTTTTGATAACCCAGTTAGCTGCACTGGAGGGGACAGTAACAACCTCGTGGAGATTGGAACTCGAACCCTCAACCTTAGGATCAGCGATCCAGCACCCTTCACCACCAGGCCACCACTGCCCTACTCAAACCAGCTCATCTGGTACCAATACCGGCACTACAGTTAAAGTCACAGAGATCAGATTTTCCCCTATTATTTGATCTGAACATTAACTGAAGATTTTGACCTGTATCAGATTGATTACATACACTGTGCTGATGCCACATGATTGGTTGGTTGGATGGATAACTACTTATATTCTAATTTAATTGTACAGTATATTTCTGTTTACTTTTACCTATCTTATATTGTGCACTGCTGCCTCGGACGTATTTAGCAAACATACAGAATAATACCTACAGAAGGAATTGCAATAAAACGTAGCCATGGCCTTGAAACAGCACAGTTTACTTCAGAAACAGGGAAAAAATCAAAATGATAATAATAATAATAACAATGTGATTCTCAGTATATAAATAATGAATACATGACAGCTTCAATATCAATAATTCTACTTAAAATGTTTATTAATTTGAGGTTATTTAAAGAGAGACCGACATGTTATGATCACAAATGTTTAATAGAGAGTCAGTCTGGCAAACACCTCCTGCAGCAATTCTAACAGCATGACAGGGGGGGGCACTGCAGAGCCAGAGTCACTCAATTTATTCTGCATTTTACTTAAACTAATTTTTATTTAGTCATTTATTTTTCTATATAAATAAGGATTTTGTATAATTGTATTGGGGCAGTGGTGGTCTAGTGGTTAGGGCACAGGATCACTGATCCTAAGGTTGGGGGTTCGAGTCCCCACAATGTTGTCACTGTCCCCCCCAGTGCAGCTAGCTGGGTTATCAAAGGCAGGCCATGTCTCTCACTGTCTATGGTGAGAGGCATGTAAAAGAACCATTGCTGACTTTCATAAAGAGTAGCTGCTAAGCCGTTAGCATGTTTCTACAACCTGGAGAGGGACGGGCGCCGCCAAGCCAAATCAGTCCAATTCTCACCATGAAGACATCCCCAGATGTTAAGGGTGAAGTGAAGAAGAATAATAATTTTATATAACAATCATTGAATAAAACTGTTTGTAATTGAGATTATATTAATAAATTATTATTTATTGTCGTTACAACTGATCTGAGAGGGTAAGATATTAATTTTAATTACTATACTGTGGCTGAAAATCAGAGTTTAGCTTTTTTTTACATTTTACATATTGATTGTACAATAATCCAAAATTTACAGGTGAGTCTAATGAAGTTAATAGATAGATCTTCAAAAAAAATTTTTGAAAAAGGCCCACAATCCTTTGGGTTTCCCAATGGAAAGGCAAATGCCGATACGACTGGGTTCCAGTGCCGCTGCAGGAGAGAATCTACAGTCAATTTAGAACGGCCAATTAACCTACAGTGCACGTTTTTGGATTGCGGGAGGAAACTGGAGCTCCCGGAGGAAACCCGCACAAGCACGGGGAGAACATGCAAACTCCACACAGAAACGCCCAAGCTGGGAATCAAACCCGGGCCTTCTTGCTGTGAGGTGGACGTGCTAACCACTACGCCACCGTGCCGGCGGCAGTCCATTACAGGAAACCTTTTTGGAAAGGGAAAAACCAAAGAAACCCAGAGGAGACCCATACTGCTACATGAAGAATACAGCACATGCATGCTCCCAAAAATATATACATTCAACAATTTGATCTACAGTCAACATGGTGAAAACATCGAATACTTGGGGCTGCAGAAGCCAAATTTTAAAATGTGTTTTCCTCAGTAACCTCACAGAACATTCTAAAATTTCAGGGCATGGTGAGCAAATGCACAGTTCATTACTTTCTCCAGGTTAGTTTTTTGGGAAAAGAATAGAAAATGTTTGCACATCCATCCAAAGTAGGTGTTTAGACAATACATCAAATAAATAAGAAGTCAAAATCTACCATAATAATCTTCCTTAAAAATACTTTATTAATCCTCTATAAAGAAGATAATACTTTGAACCACCCACATTTTTAAAAATTGGGGCAGTGGTGGTCTAGTGGTATAGAGCGCTGGGTCGCTGATCCAAAAGGTTAGGGGTTTGAGTCCCACTCTCCACAAGGTTGTCACTGCCCCCCCCACACACACACACACAGTGCAGCTAACTGGGTTATCAAAAGCCGGCCATGTCTCTCACTGTCTATGGTGAGAGGTTCATGTAAAAGAACCATTGCTGACTTTCGTAAAGAGTAGACTGCAAAGCCATTGGCGTGTTTCCGCCCTGTGATGGCCTGGCGAGCTGTCCAGGGTGTACTGTGCCCTCGCCCGGAGTTGGCTGGGATGGGCACCAGCCTCCCCGTGACCCAAATTAGGATTAAGTGGGAACAGAAAATGAACTGATCATTTTTAAAAGACTGAGATTTGAAAAGAAATTAAAGCCCATATACACATACCAAAGGCAGCACAGTGGTGTAGTGGATAGCACATCTGCATCACAATGAGAAGGCCTGGCTTCGATTCCCAGCCTGGGTGTTTCTGTGTGGAGTTTGTATGTTCTCCCCATTCTTGTGTGGGTTTCCTCCCACAGTCCAATAAACATGCACTGTAGGTTAGTTAATTGGCTGTTCCAAAGTCTGAAAAGCTGTGTGAGTGTTGGCCCTGCAATGGCCTGGTGAGCTGTCTGGGGTGTACTCTTGCCTGGAGTTGGTTGTAATGGGTGCCAGCCTCCCCACGACTCTAATTATGATTAAACAGTTCAGAAAATGAATGAATGAATACACAGCTCAGCAATAACATGAACACCACCTGATTGGTTTGCAGCTATTCAGCCCCATATTGCAGCAAAATGATGTGTTCTGACACATTTCTATCATAATCAGCATCGAGTTTCAGCAGTTTTCAGCAGCTCTTCTGCAGTATCAGACCAGACATAATAGCCTTCGCTCTCTACCTGCATCAGTGAGCCTTGGAGCTCTTGTCAATTCATTGGTTGTCCTTCCTTGCTGGCTACTGCTAAATGCGTATCAGGAATATACTATAAGACCTGCTGTTTTGGAGATCAGTAGGTATGGGTGTTTAGCCATCACTGAGTAACCCTTGTTAAAGTCATGAGCTGGTGACCATCTTAGCCGACTCTGGACGAGGGCAGGGTACACCATGGACAGCTCGCCAGGCCATCGCAGGGTTTATACTCACACAAACATTCAGACTCACACTCACAACAAAGGAATGAGTTGGAACAGGCAATTAGCCTACTCTGCATGATTTTGGACTGTGGGAGGAAACCGGAGTACACGGAGTAAACCCCCACAAGCAAACACAAACTCCACACAGAACTGTCCTGAGCCTGGGACTCAAAAAGGGGACCTTCTTGCTATGAGGCAGACGTGCTAACAACTATGCCATCATGCTACCCTATTTATCAATCTATTTGTCTGTCTATGTTGTTTTATTTATTCATTCATTTTCTGAACCGCTTAATCTTATTTAAGGTCGTGGGGAGGCTGGCGCCCATCTTAGACAATTCTGAGCAAGGGCAGAGTACACCCTGGACAGCTTGCCAGGCCATCACATGGCAGAAACATGTCGACAGCTATGCAGACTACTCTTGATGAAAGTCAGCAATAGTTCTTTTACAGCCTCTCACCATAGACAGTGAGACACAAGGCCAGTCTTTGATAACCCAGTCAGCTGAACTGGGGGACAGCAGTGACAATTGTTGACAGTGGGGCTTAAACCCCATACCTTAGGATGGGTAATCCAGCACCTTACCACTGGGCCATCACTGCCCTTATATATACATATTTTTAAATGAAATAAAATAAAAATAAATACTTTATTTCTTACAATCCAATAATAAGTGTGAATAAAATAAAACAGTAATGCCTCTTCCTCTTATGAGAGATGACTGAGTGTGGTGCACGTGGCCTCACCAGATATCAGAGCATATCAGATTTGAGTTCATGGAATAACATGTTTTTAATGTTTTAGCTGACTGAAGACAGAATAACACTAAATAGATCACATGACCTACAGGTGGCGCAAATCTAAGTTCTATTAATGTCACGTATAGATTGAAAAAAAAAATCAATGAACACAAAAACACAAAGAAAAATCACAAAATAAATCACAAAATTATGCAACGTGGTTTACACCACGTATTTTTTCAATAATATTTTAAAACAGTAGGAGGAAATAAAAAACAACAAATACAGAGGAAAAAACTCATGGGGATATTGAGGAAGCATGTAAGAGTTTACACAGGCAGCACCAAAAAGCTATGCTTATAAATGGTGAATGGAGCTGTGAGACATCAACACTTTTCCTATTCCACAGTTTGCCCCTATTTCACGTTTGTTAGTCATTTAAATTATCTTGTGTTCACTCAAATCTACCAAACAATATTTTTCTTTTTACTTGGGTAAGAACTAACAAGAAGACATGTTTTGTACCTCTGTTGAGTATTCATTATCTAGGGATGTGCATGAAGTACACCTTTAATTAACCTTCATGATAAAACTCCAATCAAATGTGATTAATAGCAGCAATATATATATGTATGTTCATTTTCTGTTCCCACTTAATCCTAATTTGGATCACGGGGAACAGCCAACTTCGGGTGAGGGCAGAGTACACCCTGGACAGCTCGCCAGGCCATCGCAGGGCAGAAACACGCTGATGGCTTTGCAGCCTACTCTTGTCGAAAGTCACCAATGGTTCTTTTACATGCCTCTCACCATAGACAGTGAGAGACATGGCCGGCCTTTGATAACCCAGTTAGCTGCACTGGGGGGGACAGTGACAAGTGGGACTCGAACCCCCAAACTTTGGATCAGCGATCGATCCAGCGCCCTATACCACTAGACCACCATTGCCCCGTGAGTATATATATATAGTATATAGCTGTGATTCATCAAAACACACACACACACACACACACACACACACACACACATATATACAATAATACTAATAATAATAATATATGTGTGTGTGTGTGTGTGTGTGTGTATATATATATACCAATTTCACCCAAATTGTTTGATCATGTGACAGCTGTGATTCATCAAAACCGTAATAGAAAGTCGGGTTTCTGAGATTGGTCAGAATCACAGGCGTCACTGCAGGGGAGAAATAATGAAAGTGACTAGCCATGGATTCTGGTTGGTGGAGGGGGTGGGGGTTTAAGATTGAAAAGTTTGCATGCAGGTACAAGATGGGAAGGGGAAGGAAGAGAGCAGGATAGATTGGAACACACACACACACACATACGCACGTTCACACACACACACACACACAGACACGCACGCACGTTCACACACACACACATACACAGAGACACGCACGCACGTTCACACACATACACACACACATACACACACACCCATCATAAATGCACTTGAGATTCAGAAACCCTTCAGTATTCCAATACTGTATATCTTTTGTACAGAAATTTGTTCGACTCGTTGTCTGAATGTTCACAGCACACACTGTGATTTACTACTGCAAAGGTCACCATCACAATAACGATGAACAGATCACATAATGCGCAACCCTGATGGAGGCAGCGAAGGTCTATATGATGTCCTCGGGAATGGAGGCGCGTGTTTTATTCTAATTTGTCCATCATGTGCAGTAATGCCATAATCCCAGTCGAACACCAGCAAATGAGTAACCTACACGAGTCTGTGGCGTTTTACGAGCACCCCTCCTCCTCCCGTTTGGTTTTAGGTGGTTCGAGCTTATTTGCTTGTGGCAACCTGACAGGTTTTTGTCCTCGTGGACGTTCACGCAACAATAACACCGGTCAGATCAGCGATGGCGACGGATCGCGTGCACGTTGATGTTTTTGAACCTCAAACCTTCCCTGAATGGAACACTTGGGTACGCGCGGCTGTTTGTCATTGAAACGCTCATCAGTTTGTTTTGCTCGTCGCTCAGATACGTCAGCGCTCCAGCATCCCGACATCTCAGTGGGAGCGAGCGCGCTCATTCCACTCTCACCGACCTCACAACACCTGGGAATGTTTCGGTGAGAGCACAGCTGCAGTGCGATGCGCTTGCACCGATCTGCGTTTTAATTCCCTGTAGCAGAAACGACGCGCATTTTGTCGGAAACTTGAGGGTTATGCGTGCGTTTGCCCTTCTCTCACTCTGACCGCAAATCGTTCTCTGTCTCGTGCCCACGCTCGCTTCGTGCGCTAAACCATAATGGACAGGCTGCATTCTTCCATGCGCAAGCGTCTCTACAGCTTGCCCCATCAAATGGGACAGAAATCGGACGAGGCAGACGCGGACGCGCGGAGGAAGAGCGTCCGCATGAAGTCTTTGGTGCCTTCAGCCTCTCCGGAGGCCGTGAGCGCCGAGCCAGATGCGCTCAGTGCGCTCAAAGGCAACGCGAACGGCGACTGTCGGCGGTTTAAAGGGAGTCTGTCGTCCGTCACCAGCCGCCACTGTACGGACGCCGAAGCGCAAGAACAGAAGCGTCTCATCGCCGAGGAGGAAGACGACGACGGTGGCGGCGCCGGGAACGGAAGTCCAGAGGAAGGTGGAATGGCGGAGGAGGGCGCGCGCGGCGGCGCTGCTGGTGGTGCTGCTGGTGGTGCTGGTGCTGGTGATGCTGGTGGTGGTGGCGCGGAGAGCCAGCGCTCGGCCTCCGATGAACACGAGACTTTCATCAAGTTGGAGGGCAGCGAGCAGATAACGCCAGACGACGAGCGCTTCTACCCGGCGGGCTTCGTGCACCGGCAGCTGGGAGCGATGCTGCAGCCCGGACTCAACAAGTTCTCTCTCCGCATGTTCGGGAGTGAGAAGGCGGTGGAGCGCGAGCAGGAGCGAGTCAAATCGGCCGGGTCGTGGATCATTCACCCGTACAGCGACTTCAGGTAAGAATTCTCACAGGTATGTGCTTCTGATCTTTATTTCTCAACCACTTATTTGTCGGCTCTCTGGCTGTCTGTTCCTGCATCATCATCATCATCATCATCATCACTTTTGACAGATGGGTCACGTGTGAAACTTCTCGTGAATGTATTACAGTATTTTGTCTCACACCAAATTTGTCCTCTACTTTTGCCTATACGTAATGGGTTATTTTGGACCTAATGGTGCTGATGAAGTTCAAGCTCTGGTGCTGCTCCCAGTGATAAACCTCAGTGATTAGTACAGTAATTACTTCCTATATTAATGATTGATGATCTACTTCTCCTTCAAATGAGAGAGCAAGGCCTTGAAGCATCAGTTTCTGCCAATCCCCTAGAATCTAGAATGACAGGTTTGTTTTTATAAACAAGTATTAATAGTATAAAAAAATTGGCATGGGTCATTACATAATGACTATTTCTTGGCTCAGGATAAAATAGCTTGAGAATAAGGCCAGAATTATTTTGTTTACACTTGAATCAAGAAATGAGGAAGATGCTCATTTTCCAATTCAGTGCCATGTGTGGGTGTTCTCTAATCGCACCAACCATGGCTATGTACCCAAGACTCAATTTAATCAAAATGGGTTCATACAAACACAGGTGTTATGAGGAAACATGCTAAAAGAGATTATGACAGCAACAATTTATTTAATTGCTTTGCCCTTGTATGCAATGGGTAATTGTAACTGTCAAGTGATTGATGTTCCATTGCCTTACTACAGTAATAATGGACAACCTTAAAGAGTCCACCAAAACAATGATACTATGATCTCTGACCATTTGAAGAGTCATCTAGAGAAAGACATTAAGAGAGTTTTTAGGGTTTTTTTTCTGTGTGACCTGGTTTCAAGGAATAGGTGCATCTTTTGCTGTATCATAATCTGACTAAAAGGAACACTTCTTCCTGTCCTTTGTTTCTTTGTTTTTTACATCATTGATAGTAATAGAATTCTACAAATCTGAAATGGTTGATGGCTTTTGTTTTCAGTCTAATGTCATTCTGCATGTTTATAGTTTACCTTTTTACCCCACGTTCTATCTCTCCTGCTTTCAGTCTTATCATGTTGAGTGGGTTGCGATTTTATTATTTGGTTTATACACAAAATAGTCTGCAGCAAGTGTGCACTGGACAGGTAAAAACTAGTAAAATATACATTGTGCCTGAAGAGTGTTTTGGATTTCAAAAGCATGCCAGACATGGTTGACAGAACTGATGATTGGTGCTTGCCACAATGATGACAGTTCTCCAAGAGAGACCATCATAATTGCTGGCATGGGGATTGGCAAAGACAATTAGGATCTATAAAATTCTCAGCAGTACCAGTTAAAATGGGAGAATGAGAGTGCATTTTTGGCAGAGGAACAAGAGCGAGCTGATTATCTCAAAGGCTTTCGAGCCAGGATTTACAGTGTTTTATTCTACACATAGCCTTATTGGACACTCTTTAAATCTCTTTTTAATGCAATGTCAGTATCTTCTGTGACTGCTTCCCACACCTCTGATAAATGCACACACTAGCATCAGCAACACTCAACTCAATATTCATCAGAAAATAGGACTCTGCTCCATCTGAGAGTCCACACATGTGAGTGGAAGAGTTGGCGTTAGCACCTGGTCCACAACTCAGATGTTAGTCGTATAAACCTGCATTCTGTAACCGACAGAATGTCTGCTGATTATGCTCTGGTCTGCACAGCAATAACTGTAGATGGATGGAAGTGATTGTGATTGTGATGGTGTTGGAATATGGCAGTCCTGTAGTGAAGCGCTGGCATGTCGTTTGGGGGCATGTGGTTGGGAATTGATGCTGCCAGGTCATTGTACTGTCATAACAGCCTTGAAATCATGCATATTTTGACTTGTAACATTCTTATGACTTTTCTTTGTGGTATTCCACTGACAAAAATTACAATGGCTCGTTTCTTTCTCGCTCATTTTTATGTGATCATACCACAATCAGGCGCTGAATCAAGTAAAAAAAAAAAGGATTTAACTTGGACAGTGTTGTGGTTATATATTGATTTTATTTATAGTGTTCTATTTACAGTAAGGGAAAGGCCACGGTTTTTCTTAGTGTATAATCAAGTGGAATAAAGCACAATCACAAAAATCCCCAAGAAAGATTAACAGGAAATAACTTGGATTTGTATTATTACCAAAGTAATGAAGGGGCAGTGGTGGTCTAGTGGTATAGGGCGCTGGATCGCTGATCCAAAGTTTGGGGGTTCGAGTCCCACTCTGCACAAGGTTGTCACTGTCCCCACCAGTGGAGCTAACTGGGTTATCAAAGGCCGGCCATGTCTCTCACTGTCTATGGTGTGAGGCATGTAAAAGAACCATTGCTGACTTTCGACAAGAGTAGGCTGCAAGTCGGCGTGTTTCCGCCCTGCGATGGCCTGGCGAGCTGTCCAGGGTGTACTCTGCCCTCGCCCAAAGTTGGCTGGGATGGGCACCAGCCTCCCCGTGACCCAAATTAGGATTAAGCGGGTACAGAAAATGAACTGAACCAAAATAATGATAATTACTTTTAAAAAGTTCATAATTTCACTGTTCTTTTAAAAATTTGAGTTAGTATTCATTGATTCATCTCTTAAACTGCTTAATGCTAATCAGGGTCCAGCCAATTAGCCTGCTGGTCATCTTTTTTTTTTTTTTTTTTTTTTGGGGAGGGGGTGCTGTGGGAGGAAACTGAAGTTTTGTACACAGAGGAAACCCACGCAAGCATGGGGTAACATGAAAACTCCACGAAACACCCAGTGTATGCTTAAATATATTTAAATTTACAGTATTGTCAATAAAAATTTCTATCAATATGAAAGTCATGCAAACAAAACAGTGGAGTGGATTGAGAAAGCCATTGTGAAGGGAGAAAGCAGATACAATTGCTGATGTACGCATTTGTTTGTTCGTTCATTTTCTGTAACCGCTTAATCGTAAGTAGGGTCGTGGGGAGGCTGGCGCCCATCTCAGCTGACTCCGGGCGAGGGCAAGAGTACATCCTGAACAGCTCGCCAGGCCATCGCTGGGCGGAAACACACTGATGGCTTTGTAGCCTTCTCTTGTTGAAAGTCAGCAATGGTTCTTTTACATGAACCTCACACCATAGACAGTGAGAGACATTGGCTGACCTTTGATAACCCAGTTGGCTGCACTGGGGGTGTATGCATTTGGTTTTTTTGTAAATGATCTTTTGATCTGTTCTATAAAGATAGAAAACGCAAGACCATTGTGCCGAAATTTTCCATTTTAAAAGGATTATAAGACACTGTCATGCACTGCATGCTTTTATGTTACGGTGATTTTCCTGATGTTGCTGTAGGAAAGTAATGTCTTTAAATAGAAAGAATTTTGTATAAATTAATGTTTCTGTTGATTACTTTGGGGGGCACAATGGTTAGCACTGTGAAGAATCTCAGCCAAGGGCCCTTCTGTGTAGAGTAAGCAGTTTCTCTGTGTTTGAACTGTTTCTCTGGGTTTCCTTTGCCGCTCATTTCAAAGACATGCACATTATATAATTCATTCCGTCATTCACTCATTCATCACCCGACTCTGGACAAAGGCAGGGTACACCATGAGCAGTCCATTACAGGGTCAGCACATAATGATCATTCACTCTCACACCTAGGGGCAATTTGGAACAGCCAGTGCATGTCTTTGGACATTAAGAGGAACGTAATCAGAGGAAACCAATGCATGCCCAGGGAGAACTGCCTATAGATGTGAATATGTCTAAAAGATTGTTTGTGTGGATGTTAGCCCTCTTGGCTGGTGATCTGTTTGGGGTGTGTTCTTGCCCATAGTCAACTGGGATTGGCTTCAGTTTCTTGAAAGTCAAGTAGTACAGATGATGGCTGGATAGTTGAATGGATTTAGTGGTCAAGCACAAACTCAGCTTCCCACCTTTTTCTATCAATTGTCTGAGCTAACATAATACATACTAGTCCTTCTAAAAAAAAAAGCATATTGTGATAAAGTTCATTATTTTCTGTAATGTACTGATAAAAATTAAATTTTCATATATTTTAGATTCATTGCACCCCAACTGAAATATTTCAGGTCTTTTATTGTTTTAATACTGATGATTTTGGCATACAGCTCATGAAAACCCAAAATTCCTATCTCAAAAAATTAGCATATCATGTTCAGGTAGTCTAAACGAGCTATTAACCTAATCATCTGAATCAACCAATTAACTCTAAACACCTGCAAAAGATTCCTGAGGCTTTTAAAAACTCCCAGCTTGGTTCATTACTCAAAACCGCAAACATGGGTAAGACTGCCGACCTGACTGCTGTCCAGAAGGCCATCATTGACACCCTCAAGCAAGAGGGTAAGACACAGAAAGAAATCTGAGTGAATAGGCTGTTCCCAGAGTTCTGTATTAAGGCACCTCAGTGGGACGTCTGTGGGAAGGAAAAAGTGTGGCAGAAAACGCTGCACAACCAGAACAGGTGACCGGACCCTGAGGAAGATTGTGAAGAAGGGCCGATTCCAGACCTTGGGGGACCTGTGGAAGCAGTGGACTGGGCTACAGGTGCCGCATTCCCCAGGTCAAGCCACTTTTGAACCAGAAACAGCGGCAGAAGCGCCTGACCTGGGCTACAGAGAAGCAGCACTGGACTGTTGCTCAGTGGTCCAAAGTACTTTTTTCGGATGAACGCAAATTTTGCATGTCATTCGGAAATCAAGGTGCCAGAGTCTGGAGGAAGACTGGGGACAAGGAAATGCCAAAATGCCTGAAGTCCAGTGTCAAGTACCCACAGTCAGTGATGGTCTGGGGTGCCATGTCAGCTGCTGGTGTTGGTCCACTGTGTTTTATCAAGGGCAGGGTCAATGCAGCTAGCTATCAGGAGATTTTGGAGCACTTCATGCTTCCATCTGCTGAAGAGCTTTATGGAGATGAAGATTTCATTTTTCAGCACGACCTGTCACCTGCTCACAGTGGCGAAACCACTGCTAAATGGTTTACTGACCATGGTATTACTGTGCTCAATTTGCCTGCCAACTCTCCTGACCTGAACCCCATAGAGAATCTGTGAGATATTGTGAAGAGACAGTTGAGAGACACCAGACCCAACACTGTGGATGAGCTTAAGGCCCTATCGAAGCATCCTGGGCCTCCGTAACACCTCAGCAGTGCCACAGGCTGATTGCCTCCATGCCACGCCCCATTGAAGCAGTCATTCTGCAAAAGGATTTCCGACCAAGTATTGAGTGCATAACTGAACATAATTATTTGAAGGTTGACTTTTTTTGTATTAAAAACACTTTTTTATTGGTCGGATGAAATATGCTAATTTTTTGAGATAGAGATTTTTTTTTCTTTACTTTTTTGCCAAAATTATCAATATTTAAACAATAAAAGGCTTGAACTACTTCAGTTGTGTGTAATGAATCTAAAATATCTGAAAGTCTTTATCAGTACATTACAGAAAATAATGAACTTTATCACAGTATGCTAATTTTTTGAGAAGGACTAGTATAGGATTGTGATGTCAGTAAAGTTTTTTCTGAATTCAGTGATTTGAACTAGCATTGCAGTCAAGTGGGTTTTAGCCAAAATTTTTAATCATTATTATTTTCCCCGATTTTCTCACTAATTTTAGTTGTATCCAATTCCCACCAAGGAGGCATTGCCTTACCTATCACACGATCACCACCACTTACCGGGGGAAGGCGTTTACATGCCTCCTTTGTGATATGCAGTGCTAACCACCCACCTCTTTTTTCGAACTGTGGCACCGTGCACATTTGTGGTCGGTCTAACACTCTCAAAGGGAAAGTGCTATCCAGCCCCTCGTACATATTACCTCACAGATGCCCATGATTGGCTGGTGATCACCGTGAGTGACAGTTCGGCCATCTTAAACCAAATTCGAACTTGCGATCTCCGAGGTAATAGTCAAGCACTTAATCAAGATTTCAATCATGTTCATGACATCTTGGGGAGTTTTTAAGACATTAATACAATTAAAAATTTGAAACCTATGAACAGTTGGGCGGCACAGTGGCGTAGTGGTTAGCACATCCGCCTCACAGCAAGAAGACCTGGGTTCGATTCCTGGCCTGGGCATCTCTGTGTGGAGTTTGCATGTCCTCCCCATGCTTGCGTGGGTTTTCTCTGGGTGCTCTGGTTTCCTCCCACAATCTAAAGACATGCACAGTCGGTTAATTGGTCATTCTAAATGGCCCATAGGTTCACATTGTAGCTAATGACCCGGAGAGGGATGGGTGCCACCAGGCCCAAGTCTTGCCATGAAGGCACCCCAAGAACATCCCCGGATGTTAAGGGATAAGTGAAGTATGAACAGTTACCCCAACAGTTATTTTAATAGCTGTTCAAATATTTACACTTCATATTCTTTGGATTGCTTACTCTCTGTTTTATATAGATAAAATAGCATTGGCTTCAGAGTTGATGAAAGTGTTAACAGAAAATAAAATAAAAGATCACAGCTCGGAAATGTGTGTATCATTTCAGAAATGCAACATTAATCAAAGTGGTGGTTCATCAGATGATTCATGCAGGGACAGAATCTGGGTCTTGCTTTCAATACTGTGTGAGAAGCATTGTGCAATGAAATGTTTAACATCCTGTTTAAACTAACAAGCACATGCATAATTTATTATTCTAATGAATATAACAAAGAAAGTCGTGCTGAGGGAATCAAGTATGCTGTTCTCCAGTAGAAAACATAGCTATGGATTTTGGAACGCAGTGGTGTTTTTACCTCCCAGAAGGATTTCTGACTCTTCTGCCACAAACCAGAGATGTACCAATAAGGTCAATTGGCTACTCAAAAAATTCTCATTGGTGTAAATTGGAGCATGAATGGCTACCAGTCTCTATACCAGTCCTGCAGCAGATTGTCAGATTGTCTGAAATATACCTTTCCCATATTCAGGTAGGATTGACTCCAACCTTAAGTTTGTACACACATTTGCTTGGACTGACATTATTTTCTGGGTTTAAGAGTTTAGAAAGAACAATAATGGTGCACATACCTCACTGTTTTAAACATCCTGCAAAGACATGAAAAGCTACTATTAAGGTCCATTGTTTTGCCAGCCAGTTAATCTGGAGCACATTAGTGCATCATGGTGTGCTGGACCTTATGATTCATCAGCGGCACTGCCCCACAGTATGTCTGCCCATCTCGGCCTGCCTCCCAGCACACTAAGTGTGGCGCATTCAGGTGGCCAATAAATGGAAGGAGAGTCCAGCAAAGAAAAATTAAAGGACTAAAAAAGTGTATAATATCTGTCCTTTAAGGCACAGGACTGAAATGTTGAAGTGTGTGGAGACAATATCTTGAAACTGAAAAAAAAAAGTCGTCTGCAAAAAGGAAATTTTAATGAAACCTTTGTCATTAAATTAAAGAGAGAGTCATTTGCTTGCCTTTCACCTTGCTTTCCATATGTCAAGTATGTCAGGAAGTGATGACACAATGAATACAAGTAACATATAAGGTGTTATGTTTGTTGTAGTTGTTGCTGTTGTTTGGTTGGGTTTGGTTTGCTTGTTTTTTTCCATAAGACATACAAAGATTTGCATTGGCTCTATTGATTACAGAACACAATGCAGTACAAGCTTCTGCTGCTGTGATTATGAAGATTTCTGTTGAAATACATTTTTTCAATATTGTAAGAAAGTAAGTAACTAACTAAGAATATCTGAGGTTGCATGCACAGATTTCTCAATGGAAAAAGCCCACTCCATCCACCAAGCTGGCTTTTGCCCTGCAGTGTGTATAGATGCTTTGGTATTTTGCAACCATAGCTTATTTTATGGAATGGGGCAGTGGTGGTCTAGTGGTATAGGGCGTTGGATCGCTGATCCAAAGGTTAGGGGTTCAAGTCCCACTCTCCACAAGGTTGTTGTCACTGTCCCCCCCCAGTGCAGCTAACTGGGTTATCAAAGGCGGGCCATGTCTCTCACTGTCTATGGTGAGAGGCATATAAAAGAACCATTGCTGACTTTCGTAAAGAGTAGCTGAAAAGCCGTCAGCGTGTTTCTGTCCCTTGCTAAAAGGGTTGTGACAGGAAGGGCATCCGACGTAAAAACCTCTGCCAAATCAAAACATGCGAATCAGATGATTCGCTGTGGCGACTCCCGAGAAAGGGAAAAAGCCAAAAGGAAGACAGACGGCTTATTTTATGGAATACAAATGCAAAATAACTGAAAAGCGAACAGAGTAATCATAAATGTTTAATCACTGCTGATTACCCTAATTGCTTTGTATTTTTGTAAAGCATTTTCTAATAAAAGGATTTTCCTTGCTATTGTAATTTACATTAAGTGGCTCATAGCACAGTTATATTTAGTGTTTGGGGACTAAATGCAATACTGTATTGCTTAGCTTTAAGAATTAAGCTTAAACACAGACTATTTGTATTAGGCATTTCTTAAGCAGCATCCTCACAAAAGATATAGACGGATAAGTAAATTGCTTTCCTGCTCTACACCTCACGATGCCAGCGAACAGCTTCACCACTGACAGCTCTTGCTGCTGTTTTCTGTGTGAAACTGTATCATCGAGCTCGATTCCTGCAGAAGATCTGTGCGAGCTTCTGTTATCATCATGTTGTATTATTTTCATCAGTATTATTCACTTCACTTATCCCTTAACACCCGGGGATGTCGTTGGGGTACCTTCATGGCGAGACTTGGGCTGATTTGGCCTGGCGGAGCCCGTCCCTCTCCAGGTCGGAAACACGCTGACTGCTCTGCAGCCTATTCTTTATAAAAGTCAGCAATGGTTCTTTTACATGCCTCTCACCAGAGACAGTGAGACACATGGCCCGCCTTTGATAACCCAGTTTGCTACACTGGGGGGGACAGTGACAACCCTGTGGGGACTTAAACCCCCAACCTTAGGATCAGCGATCCTGCACCCTATCCACTAAACCACCATCAGTATTATTAAACACTAAAATAGAAAGGAGACTCCTGTGCATCGTAGGCCGGGAAGAGTTAAATTTATATTAAAATATAATTCTAAATGAAATATATATAGTTAATAAAAATATATATAATAATGTTATATTTAGATATAACAATAATGAAGTGCTCTTCCATGCTGAGGTTTGTGAAAAAATTATTAAAACTCACTACAGAAAATATTTTCCGGAGCTCAGCATTTAACACCATCTGTCAATCTATGGAATCTTTAAGCTCTGATTGGTTATTGTTAGAGCCACATTGAGTGAAAGCTCAGCTCAGTTGAACTGTGTTTGTTTTGCTGGCTTTCACTGACTTTGCTTGGTATCTTTTTACTCATTACTTCCTGACACCCTTTTATATTTGTCACTTCTGTTTTTCTTTTTAAATTTGACTTGGATGGAATCAAAAACTTTTAAAATGCTGAGAATCAATTTGTATTGATTTATAAAGTGTATCAGCCATCTGTGTGATTGGTGTTGTCTTAATTACACCACTGGATGAGAATTTGTTATACAAACATATGGCCATATGGACCATCAAGCTGAGTGTGAGTAATTTAAAAAAATTGAAACTTGTGCATGTGAAAAACTGACACTCATTTAATATCATCACAGATTTTTGACTATTCACTGTAGCTCAGAGGCCAGTGTTCAAGCTGAAGAATAATATAGGCATGAGGTTTAATATAGATGTGATGTTTACCACTTTGTGACCTATGAAGTGAGGAAAACAAATAGCTTAAAATCTTGAAGGCTTGTATGCTAATTAAAGCTTTGCACTGCAATTATACTGTCTTCTGTGTTACCGTTTTACCCTGCAGCTGATGTTTTAATGATAAACCGGCAGGTTTGCACGTGACGTTAAGTCAGTGCTTCTCAAATAGTGGGGCGTGGTATGATGCCAGGTGGGCGCGGTATGATGCCGGGGAGAGCGTATGACCCTGGAGAACATGCTTTTCTGGAATAGTGTACAAGAATTAAGTGTAATTGCACCTCCACTCCACTAGTTGGCAGTGGCGCTCTCATTGTCAAGCTATGGTGTAGCGGTTTTTCGTACGAGCAAACGATATGAAGCGCAGTACATAACCCCTCATACCTCTTAAGACATAAATAAATAAAATGAGTTTAAATAAGGGCAGTGGATCGCTGATCCAGAGGTTGGGGGTTCGAGTCCCACTCTCCACAAGGTTGTCACTGTCCCCCCAGTGCAGCTAACTGGGTTATCAAAGGCCGGCCATGTCTCTCACTGTCTATGGTGTGAGGCATGTAAAGGAACCATTGCTGACTTTCGACAAGAGTAGGCTGCAAATCCATCGGTGTGTTTCCGACCCTGTGATGGCCTGGCGAGCTGTCCTGGGTGTACTCTGCCCTCGCCTGGAGTTGGCTGGGATGGGCACCAGCCTCCCCGCGATTAACAATGTTATGCAGAGGTGTTCGAATAACAATTTTATAGACAAATAATACTATTTATAGTTGCTCGTGGGGGTGTGTGAAATATATTTTTCTTCCTAGAGGGGGCGCAACAGAAAATAATTGAGAAGCACTGCATTAAGTACAATTAATGTATACAGTACTTCATTTACGTGGACACTACATAGGTTCCGTTAAATGTTATATTGCTCAAAATATTCAGAATACTGACTGTATTTTTCAAACGATTGTGTCATAATGATTAAATCATATGTACTTTTCTGGTGTATTTCAGATAAAATATATTAATCTGCTTTGTGTCAGTAGATTTGCACCTGCTACCATAAAGCACACGTTTATGTTGGTGTTTGCTGAATAATTTGTTTTCTTTTTGTCTATTGCAGGTTCTACTGGGACCTGATAATGCTGCTTTTGATGGTGGGAAACCTGATCATCATCCCAGTGGGCATCACATTTTTTAAGGATGAACATACCCCAGCCTGGATTGTTTTCAATGTAGTCTCTGATACCTTCTTTTTAGTGGACTTGGTTCTGAACTTCCGGACTGGCATTGTGAAGGAGGACAGCACAGAGATCATCCTTGACCCACAACAAATAAAGGTGAGGTACTTGCGCAGCTGGTTTGCCGTGGACTTCATCTCATCCATCCCTGTGGATTACATCTTCCTCATCGTTGAGACACGGATTGACTCAGACTTCTATAAGACAGCCAGAGCTTTGAGGATTGTTCGCTTTACTAAGATTCTCAGTTTGCTCAGGTTGCTGCGACTGTCTCGGCTCATCAGATACATCCATCAGTGGGAGGAGGTATGCCTGCACTTCTGGTATGCTAACTGTACTTCTATATTAAACCCTTGAACAACTCAGAAAAACAAAGAGAATTAGAAGTCTCATATTATAATCTCTATTTAAAGTTCGTCTATATACAGGGTGTCCCAATAGTCACTATCCACTTTTAATAAATTCCTAAAAATCACAAAAGAATTTGAGTGCATGTTTTTTTATCAAAAAACTAATTATTGCCGTTTTACTTTCTCAACTTGCCATCACGTTCCACCACCTTGAAGACTAATTGTATACCTCCACATGAGTACCTCCATTTTCAACAATTTTAAGCCACCTCCTAAGGATGCAGTCCTCTCCGACCTTTTACAGCGTCACTTCCCCGAGCTCAAAGCAGGCAGTGCGAATTCTTTTCTCAAGCTGTGACAGGTCATGGGGCTAGAGCAGTGCTTCTGAAATAGTGGGGCGCACCCCGTTTGGGGGCGCGGTATGATGCCAGGGGGTCGCAGTGTGATGCCGGGGGGGAATGCGTATGACCCTGGGGAACATGCTTTTCTGTAATGGTGTATGAGAATTAAGTGTAATTACACCTCCACTCCACTAGTTTTCAGTGGTGCTCTCATTGTTGTGCTATGATGTAGCGGTCTTTCGCAAGAGCGAACGATATGAAGTGCAGTAAACAACCCCTCAAGAAACAACACAGAAATTTTTCGAACAGGAACAAAGAGAAAGGTGGAGAGAAACAGAGATATTAAGGCATAAATAAGTTGAATGAGTTTAAATAAGGATTTATTTCAGGCACATTGGTGCACTTTAAATCTTTTCTGTTACAGATTAAAAAACAATGTTAATGAAGTGTTTCTTTATGAAAGTTGAACTATATTTCTTTCTTTTTTGTTTTTAATGTTAATAAAGATACAATGTTATGCAGAGGTGTACTAAGAATAGTTTTATCGGTAAATAATGATATTTATAGTCGAGGGGGGGGTTTCTTCCTAGAGGGGGAACCACAGAAAATAATTGACAACCACTGGGCTACAATCATATACCTTGCTTTTGATATAGTGCCACAGAAAAAAATCACAAGGTGTGAGGTCAGTGGAGCACGAAGCCCATTGCCAGAGACCACGTCGACTGATCCATCAGTCAGGAACCTTGATGTTCAGGAAATCTCTTACTACCCCTTTCAAAGTGGGTAGGGATTCCACCTTGGTGAAAAAACACATTAGCAAGGTCATTCCTCGCCTGAACTTATTGCAGAGAAAATTCCTGAAGCATCTTCAGGTAATATTCTCCTGCATCCCAAGGAGGCTGAAGTGGAGGCACTCATGTACAGGTATACTGCTAGTCTTCAAGGCGTTGGCACCTGATGGCAAGTCTTGCACATAAAACCGAAATGACTCCTTTGTTAATATTAATAATATGAATATACTCAGATTCTTGTGTAATTTTCAGGAATTTATTAAAAGTGTTTATTGTCTTTTTGGACGCCCTGTCTATAGCCATTTTGTCAAGTAGAAATTATTTGGAAATATAAAAACCTTAAAATAGCCAATAAAGCCATTTATTCTTGCTACTCCCCAAGTATTTTTATAGTTAGTGTGTTATACATTCATTCATTCATTTTCTGAACCGCTTAATCCTAATTAGGGTGCCAAGGAGGCTGGTGCTCATCTTAGCTGACTCTAGGCGAGTACAGAGTACACACTGGGCAGCTAGCTAGGCCATTGCAGGGCAGAAACACACTGACGGCTATGCGGCTACTCTTGACAAAAGTCAGCAATGGTTCTTTTACGGCCTCTCACCATAGACAGTAAGAGACATGATCACCTTTGATAGCCTAGTTAGCTGCACTGGGCGGGACGGGGAGGGTGGGGGTGGTGGGGGGGTGACAACTCGTTGATGGTGGGGCTTGAATCCCCAACCTTGGGATCAGGGATCCAGCACCTCATCACCAGGCCACCACTGCCCGAGTGTGTGTTATACAATGGTAGTATTTGGATATTAACTTCTTTCCATAATTCAGTTTTAAGATAAATAGTTTAATTTGTTGGGGTTTTTTTTTTCAAAATCTCAATGATGCAGGTGCTACCTGTATGTGGGGGCAGTAAGAGCTAAATTATCTGTTTCCTGAGTAGGTCAAATGGCTAGAAAATCACTTTATCTCCAAGATAATGTATGTGGAATAAGATAGATAGCACTGACATCAATTCATAAGATAGAGTTGACTGTCTGGCTTTACATTTTAACTTAGGTTGGAAGATAATTTATGACCAGGTGGACATGAATAGGCAGCATATCAAGATGAGTAACAAATAAGAAAAATTACCCCCAAAAAAAACAAGGATTCATGAACAAGACACTGCATGACTTCTGTTATTTTGTTTTAATTGCCGAGGTCATTCAATCAAGGGACTGGTGGTAATGCATTACTGTCTGTGTGGATATCATGGCATGCACTGTATATAGTGAATCCTTTGCGTTATAACACACATCCCTCACAGAATATTAAAAATAGCATAGAGATCTATCCCATTCTTCTGGCTCCCCAGATTTTCCACATGACCTATGACCTGGCTAGTGCTATGGTGCGTATAGTGAACTTGATCGGTATGATGCTGTTGCTGTGCCACTGGGATGGCTGTCTGCAATTCCTTGTGCCCATGCTTCAGGACTTTCCTGCTGACTGCTGGGTCTCCAAAAACAAAATGGTGGTAAGCGGAAACCAACAAATATTGTAATTTATCATCCAACATATTGTAACGTCCATCTTCTATATGTGTTGTAACTTCTAGTTTATGCATTTTCATATTCAGCTCATATCGTGTTGATCATATCGTATTAGACAACAGAAATTCCTGATAGGCAGGGCCAGCGTTTCTTTTTTTATCAAAATCTGACAAATCTTGACATTATTACATCACAGACAAAGCACAAGTACTTGAGTTGATCAGGAATATTGAAGGTGTTTACTATAACATATTTTTATTCATTGATACGCTTTTTGTTTATTTCAGGAATATTTATTTCATTTAAAAGCAACACATAATGTTAATCAATGTCCCTAAATGGCTTTGTATATGATTTAGCTTGTAGTATTAAAAGAGTAATTCAAAATCAAGAATAAAGTAAGTTGTTGATTACAAATATTTTTATGACCATTATCAATCAAAATATGATAAATTTGAAGCTGTGGAGTACACTAGTAGATCATTTCAAAATAAAGATTTTAAACTTCATCAATGAATTTTGAAGAATCAATCAATTTTGATGTTTGTTTTTTTTTTTTGTTTGTTTGTTTTGTTTTGTCTTTTTGATTTTGATATACTGTATTAGTTTTGCAAGGGAAATTTTGGCTCTGCATTTAACTCATCCAAAGTGAACACAGAACATACGAACTTGGAGCAGTAGGCTGCCACATTGCAGCTGGAGAGCAGTTGCTGTTACTGTAGGTGCCTTGCTCCAGGCCACCGCAGCCATGAAGGTAGAGAAGGGGAAGTTGCTGCTCACTTCCCCAGCCACTGCACAATTTTCCTGCAGGAATAAAACCAGTGAATCTTTGGTCCCAAACCCATCTAGCCATTTGGACAAAATGATTGGAAACAGATTTACTAGTGGAAGAAGGAACCTTGTGTGCTGAATTATAAAAACAAGAAAATTTTCACTGAAAGAATCTTTTTTTTATTATTATTGGTATTCAGTGGGATGAATGTCAGTTCAGTTCGTCGAAGGTTCCATTTAAACTTTCCATTAAACTTAGCCAGTACTTTATAGGGTTTTTTTTTAACTCAATACTGAGATAGTAGATTTCTGATTGTTACAGAGAAGGAGCCACCAAAGGTTATAGGAGCGAAGAGGAAATGCAATCCAGTGATCAGTGACAGTTGTTGAATTCTGCATTGCTGTGACATGTAGTTACATTTATGGAGGTACACTTCAAGCTGCACTGTACTGGGGTGTAGATTGGATGTAGAAGTAATAATTGGAATTTAAACTGAGGAGAGTTTATTAAAGACAGAGAGGCAAGGCTTGGACGTGAATATTGAGCAAAGTGAGGAGGAAGAAGAGCCCTTAAGACTTTTGCGGGGATTGAAACTGCGTCGCTACACTGCGAGAGTACAGAATTTAACCAGTGAGCCAACAGAGATTAAAGTGGTGGAAGGACATGGTAGAGCAGGGGTTCATGTGCAGACGTGTGCAAGCATGGCTTTTGGAGATCGAAGATGAGTGTAGGCAACACAAAGTGCTTCAGTTAACATTGGAAAGCAGGGTTATTACGAGCAACACAATAATGTGCAAAAAGGAAACCCAAAATTCACAAAGATAGTCAGATTTGTAGATGAGTGGATAAAACGTTGGATATTTATGCTGCAGGAAGAAGAGGTTCAGCTGGGCTGCAATCACGAAGCCTGGGAGAGCAAAATGGACAACACACCAACAAGCACAAACAAAAGAATTTAAAAAAGAGATGAACAGGAGAGCAGAAAAAACACAGGAAAATGAAAAGGGCAAACAAACAGGAAGGTATGGCCATGACTGTGACACCTTTGCCTGGATTGTCCTAGTGAAAGATCTTGATGACAGAGGAGTCTGAGATGACAATGTGATGGACCTAAATGTGCTTCTCAGGGCCGTGTCCTTCCCACTTGAAGGAAATGGAAGCCCTGGCTTCAGCACTAGATATCATGTAGCCATGAGACAATGTAATCCAGGTGACCATTAGTGATCCAGCAGACAGATTAGGTGGGACAACAACAAAGGGCAAAACGATACAGGCTTAAACTATGAGATGTGAAAAGTTGGGTGAACATATTTCCACAGAATGGGAGAACTTAAATGTGAAGCATTGATGATGATCCTAAGGCTTTTGATTTCAAATGGTCTGATTCAACAAAAAATGCAGATTTTCTGTAACCTCAGAGATGAAAATGTTGAGGTTCTCTTTTGGAGTAACAAGGATGGATAGGATCACAAATGAGTACATCAGAGGGACAGCACATGTAAGACGTTTTAGAGACAAAGTCAGAGAGACTAGATTGAGATGGTTTGGACATTACAGAGGAGGGATGGCGAGTATATTGGTAGTAGGATGCTGCGGTTGGAACTGCCAGGCAGAAGGCCTAGAGGAAGACCAAAGAGGAGATTTATGGATGTGGTGAAGGAGGACATGAAGGTGTAAGAGAAGAAGATGCCGAGGATAGTGAGATCTAGGCAGATGATTCGCTGTGACGACCCCTGAAGGGAACAGCCGAAAGGAAAACAAGAGCAGATTTTCTTTTATTTTCTGGTTTTGAGTGGGCTGTTTCGGAAATTTGGGTGGTGCGGTGACATCATAGTTAATATATCTGGCTTACAGCAAGAAAATCCAAGGTTCAAATCCTGGACTTGGTGTACGCAATGCTGTGTTAAATTTACATGTTCTCCCTGTGCTTCTGTGGGGTGCCTTTGGATACTCTGGTTTCTGGCCTTATACACATTAGAAGAATTGTCAGTGTAATGGCATGAGTGTGTGTGTGTGTGTGTGTGTGTGTGTGTGTGTGTGTGTGCTGGCTGGCTGGCTCTACGATATACAAGAAACTGTTAAAGTTTTTTTTTTTTTTTTTTTTTTACTGCAGCTTCAGCCAGAGTTGGCTGTGATAGGCTAATAGTTTATTCAGGCCATGGTAGTGTATACAAGGGTGCTGCATAATGGCCTTTTTCACCACAAAGAAGAACCCAGTGCATAGAGTAGGGAATGAAGAATAGATTACGCCAGCTGAGAGGGAGTCATTTGTTTATTTCGTCATGATTTTCCATAGGGCAAAGGTAAACAGTCGTCAGAGTGATCTGGTGGTGAAAGAGATTCATTTGTTTATTCTATCCCTCTCCAAGGTCATGATGCACTGTCTGTGACACAGGTAAAGACTGTTAATTATGACACATCATGGCCTGAATCTGCATTTGTGGTGGAAGACAAAAGTTCAGTGTCTGTCTTTCAAGGTACTACTTGCAAACCTCTTGTTTTGGTTGGCTGCAATATTGACACTTATCTATTCTCATTCTCGGGAGTCATTCAGTGAAAGAAAGGCAGTGCACCCAGTGGAATGGGATCTTCTCTTGGGGTATTTTGAATGGCAGTGCTATGAGTTACTGGAGATGTTAAAATGAGACATGTTCTGGCAGGTTTTGATGAAGTAATGTGATAGGCTGCCACTGGAGGTTTTCATGGCATTCCCAAAAAGGGCTTTTTAACCAAGTGGCCTTAGAAATGAGGGAGTCAATCCTTTCATTTGTCATTCCACCCCAAGTCAATTGCAAGTGTCCCACATCATATTCAGCAGCAACATGGGAACTCTGGTGGAGGATGATTAGATGCATCCCCCAGGATGGATGGACAAAACCATTTTTCATCACTTCACCAACGGTTGTGAAAGAGGAACAAATCTGGTTGTGAGAGGATGAAAATGTAAAGAATTTTCAATGCAGGAAGATGATTGTGCCTCAATCAAGGAAGCGCAATAGAACGAATGGGATCATACACCCTCTGCAACAACACACAAACAGGCATACATCAAAAAACACAGATGGACAGGGAAGGGTTAGGGAGAAACATGGAGAAAATGGAAATGGAAAACATGCTGGGAATCAACAGAAGGGAAGGCCAAGACATAATTTAATTATACATGAAGTCTCATATTATCATACGTGTTACACTTAATAGTTTTATCTCTTTATGCAAATATTAACCTGTCTCATTCCCTTTTTTTCTCATTAAAATGAAGTCTCAGATCCATTTTAAGCATCTGTAAGAAATCCCAAGGCTATTATTACATATACTTTATTATGTAATAAAGGCATTTTTTAAATCTCTTATCTCTTTATCTTCATCGTTCCTTTCTTTTTTATCTCTGTTTAAATCTCTCTTCTCTTTCTTAACTGTACAGTATTCACATCTAAAGTTTTTGCTCCTGTAACTAGTTTTTTAAATGCTAAAGGATGTGCATATTTTATTCTTTGTGTGTCTTCTCTCATCTGTATGCACTTCTCTGTCTCACTCCATCATCTCTCTCTCTCTCTCTCTCTCTCTCTCTCTCGCTCTCTCTCTCATGCCTTTCTCATTCTGTCTCCCCTACCACACCCCTTCTTTCCCTGCAGAATGATACTTGGGGTCAGCAGTACTCCTACGCCCTGTTTAAGGCAATGAGCCACATGCTGTGTATTGGGTATGGCATGCACCCACCTGTGGGCATGACAGATGTGTGGCTGACCATCCTCAGCATGATTGTGGGTGCCACCTGCTATGCTATGTTTGTGGGTCATGCCACTGCCCTTATTCAATCACTAGATTCGTCTCGAAGGCAGTACCAGGAGAAGGTTAGTGTGAGGTGAAAGAAAAATGCTGATGGGTTTCTCTGATTAAATTTAAAAAATGGGGAGGGGGGGGTGGAGATAAAGAGAGCACCAATATCTTATAGTTGCACAAAATGCACTATTCTGTTGTAACACATATTCTAGACAGTTTCTGCTAAGGTAAGTAAATTCATCTTGAGCATGATTGGTATGCAGCGCAGCAGACAATACACTACTATACTGTGAATCTGTGAAGTAGCTATCGCATCAAATTTAATCAAAAGTAGGTTTATATTATGGCATTTTTTTTTTAATTATACTATTTTTTTGTCCTCTGAGATGTTTCTATTTTGTCTTGTACACCAAATACCTTTTGAGTGTTAATTGAACTCTTGCTATTTTTAATAAGATGGTGATACAAGAGCTTTGACCTCTGCTGTGTCAAAAGACTTGAGTTAATTTTTCCCCTTGCAGTTGCTATGGCAACATGCCTTGTTGACAAAGGATGGTTTTATTGATGGAGTACCCACTTCCTCTTGGATATACCACGTAGCCCATGTTGTCCTATAAAACAATGCTTTGAAAAATAACACCACATATTACAGTTTATCTTGAGGATTGTTTTATTTCCCTTCATGCCGAAGGCAAAGGAACATTGTGTATTGTGATTGCACTCAGTAAGCTTTGCAGTTTTTTCTTGACACAACTGAAAGCTATGAAATAGTGAAAGCTGTAGGAATTAAAGAACATGCAAAGATCCCTACTATTTTATCAAAGTTAAATATTTATCATTGCTTGCGATCTCTCTTTCATCTTTTGGTTTGATAGATGTGTTTGATTACATATATTGTTATTGGCAGCAATCTTCTGACAACACCGTTACTCCTGGTCCCGAAAAGGACAAATTCCAATGACACTTTTTTAATGCTGTGAGTCATACTTAGCCTACTTTATCATGACAGTTATGTGGCTTTTCTACCCCCCCTGGTCTCAAGAGTCTGGCTCAACAGCCCTGTTGTCTCAAGTCTTCCCTGCTGGCTTTGTCTTGTGTCCTTGAATATGATAATATTCATATTGAGATATCAGCAGCAGTACAGAGGGAGGCAGAATTACTGCTTGCAGCACTGGTGAAAGCAGACACGGCTGACATGGCAGCATGGAGCATTAGCATGAAGTGAAGGGTACACTAGAACCACTGCAGTCAACGATGAGTTTATGAGAAGAGAGGGCGAGAACAGCTGTTGAGGTGGAGGCGGCTTGGTGAGAAAGCTTATGAAACAGAAAGAGTAAAAAAGAAAATGGTTTTTTTTGGTTTTTTTTTTTTTTTTTTTTTTTTTTTGTTGAAGGAGCCTGTAGGCAAGAAAATGATAAAATGCCTGGTGAAGAAGAAGATGATGTGCAGAGGAGGGCAAAAATATTTCAGGCCTATAAACAATATCTCTTGTTCAAAGAAGAAATAAAATTGACAGTTTGAAAACACAAACTCTATCAATCAAAAAAAAAATCCTTTTTCGAAGCTAACAAAGCAAATGGAGAGAGCACAGAGAAGTGAAAGATGGTTGTCGGTGTCAAAACACTGCATTGTGATTAAACCATGAGAGTTTTACTTTATACAGTTTGTAATAGTTTCCAATCAGTTTGTTGAATTTTTAAAAGATTTTCAGTGCGATGTCTGCATCTATTTAAAGATTTTGATTAACCGATTCAGATGGTGTGTTACTGATGATACTATTTTTTTGGTCAGTATAAACAAGTGGAGCAGTACATGTCCTTCCACAAGCTTCCTGCTGACATGCGCCAAAGGATCCATGACTACTATGAGCATCGTTATCAGGGCAAGATGTTTGATGAAGAAAGCATCCTTGGAGAGCTGAATGAGCCACTTCGAGAAGTAAGTCTTGAATCCACTCGCCTTTCTCAGTATTTTTCGTGTAGAATATGAACAAATGATATGGGTGTAACCGAAATAACTATGGAAAAAATACACTTATAATGTGTCTTTCTACTTTTCATTCCCATTCTTTATTCTTTGAACGTGAAGGAGATCATCAGTTTCAATTGTCGAAAGTTGGTGGCCACGATGCCCTTGTTTGCTAATGCAGATCCCAACTTTGTAACCTCCATGCTTACCAAGTTACGCTTTGAAGTCTTCCAGCCCAGAGACTACATAATTCGGGAAGGCACGATAGGAAAGAAAATGTACTTCATTCAACATGGTGTGCTAACAGTCCTGACCAAGGGTAGTAAAGAGACAAAGATATCAGATGGATCATACTTTGGAGGTAAGTAGGATTTATGTTCCTACTATTCAAAAGGTAATTGATTTCATGTGTGATGGATAGAGACTGGGGAGGGAAATTACATATGGTATTTGGCACTTAGTATTTTATGTAGCATGGGGCATTTTCAAATTTGAGAGTTACAAACATTCATTCTCTTATTCATGACCACAGGAATGTTGGCGTCTATGTCAACAGACTCTGAGCGAGGGCAAAGTACACCCTGGACAACTCAGCCAGAGTCTTCGCAGGGCAGAACTGATATGGTTAATATTCCCTGAATATAAGGAAGGTGGCCAAATAAAATTATTTTCAAATTGATATTATGTTAGTAGGGAAGATAATATTTACTCGGTTCTCTAGAGGTCACCCTTTTCTCACCACCCTGTCTGGAGTCGACCAACCCAGGCTGGAAGACTCCTGGTGATGCTCCTGTGAGCAGTGTTGTTGAAGCCCTGTTAGAAGTGCAGGTAGAGGCAACTAAGGCAGTTTAGCAGGTGGAGGGGGTTGGTTCAGTGCCGTTATCATATGCCGTTAAAGGAGAACATATTTCTGGATTCCATCATGCCAATGTGAGGAATCAAAAAAGAGAACTTCTCCCACACCAACCACTCTGTGTTGTACATGACAGTAATGGCATCTCCTCCTGACCCACTCTTCTTGTGGCATTTCTTCAGCCGGTCCATCATGGTTCTCGTGCTCCTGTACCATATTTTATGTCATAGTCTTTATCTTGGCAGCCTGTGCAGAGGACAGATCCTGATTCTGGATGACATCTTTAAGCCTTGCAAGGTGTTTGCTGTAGAGGAACTCATTTCTCATAAGGAACTCAGTGATTTACTCATTTTCCTTTTCAGTGAAGTTAGTTTCGGGTTTTTTTCCTGTTGGCTTTTTGGGGGGTCATCTGCTGTGGGGCTGGCTCTTGCTGGACTGGTTCAGGCTCTAGGGGTAGGGAAACCTTGCCCTTTCCTTTCTTGCCTCTGGTACTCCTAAGTGGCATCTCTCAAACTATCCAAAGCAAGTTGATATAATGAAGGTGTGCTCTCTTCAAGTGTTGACCACTGAATGAGATGCATCCAGTCTTGTCGTATCAGATCATGAGTGTTTGTGACTACTCGTATCTTGTCACATATACTCGTATCAGCTCATGAGTTATTTGTGTCAGGTACTCAGTAATGGTACATGACAGATCATGGGAGATCGCGGCACATCTCAACAGAGCTTGATGTTTGTCTTGTCCAAGGTTGATCCTGATCACTATGATTTGGAAGCATGATTAGATGCGATCTGTCGTGCTTTTTTACGATCCAATATAATCTGATGCATTTATCAGTATTGGGGATTAATTATGTTAATTGTATAAAAATTTTAAACCATCCAAAACCTTATATGATTTGCACAATTTCCATGACTGACTTTAAGATCTGACAGAATCACCACAATTACTCCAGAATTAAGATCATGATTTCAATCGTAGCATGAATAGTGATAGTAGGACGATAGCATTAACAATTAACAAACAAACAAACAATTCTTTATTGTCAAAGTACTTTTACATACATTGAAATTTGGTTTGTGCTCTGGGCACCTGTCGCCACTGTGCAGCGCCAGTTATTGCGTTGTTCTATCCTTTTGATGCTGAGCGCCAAGCAGGAAGCAACAACTACCAAATTTTAACGTCTTATGGTATGACGCGGCTGGATTCGAACTCCGACCTTCCGGAGGATAAAGCGGACGCTCTACCAACTGAGCTAAATCCCTGGTTTACGCCACCGCTAACCCAAATTACTAACATTTAAAAACATAGAAGCTCACAAACCTTGTTAGATTGTAAGTTGTGTTATATTGTAAATAAAATAACAATGATAGCCACATTTGTTTGCCATCTCTATTAATTCATCATAATTCAGTCATCAGAAATACATTCAAATGTACCTGGCCTCGCCTGCACAGCCACACAAGATTCTAAAACTTCCAAATATTCCAGGTTCCCCTCATGTAGTTTTTGGTCGGGATTGTATATGTATTGGATTGTTTCAAGTTCACATTGTCACTTTTTCTACTTTGGCTTGTCAAGAATTGTTGGTGTGATAACCGTAGGAGAAAATAACACTATATTTAGTGGATGAATTCCCCTCATGAAGGATCACCAAATTTGATGTATGGTTCCCTTTCAAGGGCAATTATGGTTAGATTGCATATCGTGACCTTGACCTTGTTTCAAGGTCACAGCAGGAAAATCAAGTTATTTTATATTGGGGATTTTAAAATTCAAATTAAATATTGTCAAATGTTCCTGCCAAAGGCAATGTCTGGACACTTGTGGTTCATTTTTAATTACTGTTTTGCCTCTGGCATTCTTTTTACCCTTTTCGATTGAACTCTGCAAGTTTATTGGTTAATTCTGATTGTGTTATGGATTGTGTTCCTGTGTTTTATTAAGGCCACAATTTTATCTGCATCTGATGCTGCCTTAATCTTTGCCATCTTCTTCTTTTTCTTTCAGCTTTTTCCCTTTTTCAAGGGTCGCCATACACAGTATACTTTAATTTAACATAAGAGTCCAAGAATAGATATTTTGTTTAATCAGTTCAATTATAAAAGTAAATTGTCCAATACAATTATTCAACAATATCATTACTAAAGAATATTATATATATATATATATATATATATATATATATATATATATATATATATATATATCTATATATATATATATAATGCAGCCATGAGGTGGGGGGGCACTAACCAGTGTCTCTCCCCCTCATGCCGGTCCCAAGCTCGGAGAAATGCAGAGGGTTGTGTCAGGAAGGGCATCCGACGTAAAACCAATGCCAATTATTGATGATGCAAATCAAAAGTATTACCTCCATACCGGATCGGTCGAGGCCCGGGTTAACAACGACCGCCATCAGTGCTGTCAATCAACAGGGTGCTGATGGAAATTGGACTACTGTTGGTCGAAGACGTCGAAGAAGAAGAGGTGGGAGGCGTGTCCATAGGCAGAGAGAGAAGAGGAAAGGCATGAGTCTAGGACTGAGAGTGGGGACTTTGAATGTTGGAACTATGCACAGAAAAGGTAGAGAGCTGGTTGACATGATGCAGAGGAGGAAGGTGGACATACTGTGTGTTCAGGAGACCAGGTGGAAAGGTAGCAAAGCTAAAAGCTTAGGAGCAGGGTTTAAGCTATTTTATCACGGTGTGGATGGGAAGAGAAATGGAGTCGGAGTCATCTTGAAGGAGGAGTTTGTCAGGAATGTTCTAAAAGTGAAAAGAGTGTCAGACAGAGTGATGAATCTCAAGTTAGAAATTGAAGGTGTAATGCTCAATGTTGTTAGTGCTTATGCCCCACAGGCAGGATGTGAGCTAGAAGAGAAGGAGAGATTCTGGAGTGACTTAGATGAAGTGATGCAGAGTACCCCCAGAGGTGAAAGAGTGGTCATAGGTGCAGACTTCAATGGACATGTTGGGGCAGGCAACAGAGGGGACGAGGAAGTGATGGGCAGGTTTGGTATCCAGGACAGGAACGCAGAATGACAGATGTTGATAGATTTTGCAAAAAGGATGGAAATGGCTGTGGTGAATACTTTCTTTGAGAAGAAACAGGAGCATAGGGTGACTTATGAAAGCGGAGGTAGGCGCACACAGGTAGACTACATCTTGTGTCGGCGATGTAATTTGAAGGAAGTCAGTGACTGCAAAGTCATCGTGGGTGAGAGTGTTGCCAAACAGCATAGGATGGTGGTGTGCAGGATGACTCTGATGGTGAGAAAGGTGAAAAAGGCAAAGGCAGAGCAGAAGACAAAGTGGTGGAAGCTGAAAAGGAAGAGTGTCGTGTTGTCTTCAAGGAGGAGTTGAAACAGGCTTTGGGTGGCCAGGAAGTGCTTCCAAATGACTGGACAACCACAGCAAATGTGATCAGGGACACAGGTAGGAGAGTACTTGGTGTGTCCTCTGGAAGGAAAGTAGATAAGGAGACTTGGTGGTGGAATGAGGAAGTGCAGAAGTGTGTACAAAGGAAAAGGTTAGCCAAGAAGAAGTGGGACATTGAGAGGACCGAAGAGAGTAAACAGGAGTACAGGGAGACACAGCGTAAGGCGAAAGTAGCAGTGGCTAAGGCCAAACAGAGGGCGTATGATGACTTGTATGATAGGTTGGATAGTAAAGAGGGAGAAAATGATCTATACAGGTTGGCACAGCAGAGAAATAGAGATGGGAAGGACGTGCAGCAAGTTAGATTGATAAAGGACAGAGAGGGAAATGTATTGACTGATGACAGAAGTGTGCTGGGAAGATGGAAAGAGTATTTTGAAGAGCTGATGAATGAGGAAAATGAGAGAGAAAAAGAGTAGAAGAGGTAACCATTGAGGAGCAGGATGTAGCAAAGATCAGTAAGGGTGAAGTGAGAAGGGCATTGAAGAGGATGAAGAATGGAAAGGCAGTTGGTCCTGATGATATACCTGTGGAGGTATGGAAGTGTCTAGGAGAGGTAGCAGTAGATTTTCTGACAAGAACATTCAACAAGGTACTAGAGAGTGAGCAGATGCCGGAGGAGTGGAGGAGAAGTGTGCTGGTGCCCATTTTTAAGAACAAGGGAGACGTGCAGAGTTGCAGCAACTACAGAGGGATAAAGTTGATGAGCCATACGATGAAGTTATGGGAAAGAATAGTGGAAGCTAGACTAAGGGCAGAGGTCAGCATTTGTGAACAACAGTTTGGATTCATGCCAAGAAAGAGCACCACAGATGCAATGTTTGCCTTGAGGATGTTAATAGAGAAGTACAGAGAAGGTCAGAGGGAGCTACATTGTGCCTTTGTGGATCTGGAAAAAGCATATGACAGGGTGCCAAGAGAAGAACTGTGGTATTGCATGAGGACGTCTGGAGTGGCAGAGAAGTATGTTAGAGTGGTGCAGGACATGTATGAGAGATGTAAGACAGTGGTGAGGTGTGCTGTCGGTGTGACCGACAAAGTCAAGGTGGAGGTGGAACTGCATCAAGGGTCAGCTCTGAGCCCCTTCTTGTTTGCTATGGTGATGGACAGGCTGACAGACGAGGTGAGACAAGAATCTCCATGGACTATGATGTTTGCAGATGACATCGTGATCTGTAGTGAGAGCAGAGAACAAGTGCAGGAAAATCTAGAGAGGTGGAGGTATGCCCTGGAAAGGAGAGGAATGAAGGTTAGCCTCAGAAAATCAGAATACATGTGTGTGAATGAGAAGGACCCAGGAGGAACGGTGATGTTACAGGGAGCAGAGATAACGAAGGTGGAGGATTTTAAGTACTTAGGCTCAACAATCCAGAGCAATGGAGAGTGTGGAAAAGAGGTGAAGAAGCGTGTGCAGGCAGGCTGGAATGGTTGGAGAAAAGTATCTGGTGTGATGTGCGATAGGAGAGTGTCAGCAAGAATGAAGGGAAAAGTGTACAAGATGGTGGTGAGACCAGCGATGTTGTATGGCTTAGAAACAGTGGCGCTGAGGAAAAGGCAGGAGGCAGAGCTGGAGGTAGCGGAGATGAAAATGTTGAGGTTCTCCCTGGGAGTAACGAGGATGGATAGGATCAGAAATGAGTATATCAGAGGGACAGCCCACGTAAGATGTTTTGGAGACAAAGTCAGAGAGGCTAGATTGAGATGGTTTGGACATGTACAGAGGAGGGATAGTGAGTATATTGGCAGTAGGATGCTGAGGTTGGAACTACCAGGCAGAAGGCCTCGAGGAAGACCGAAGAAGAGATTTATGGATGTGGTGAAGGAAGACATGAAGGTCGTTGGAGTCAGAAAAGAAGATGCGGAGGACAGGGTGAGGTGGAGGCGGATGATTTGATGTGGCGACCCCTGAAGGAGCAGCCGAAAGTAAAAGAAGAAGAAGAAGATATATATATATATATATATATATATATATATATATATATATATATATATATATATATATATATATATATATATATATTTATATGTATATTTATATATATATACTATATACATACATATATATATATATACATACACATATATACATATATATATATGTATATATATATATATATATATATATATATATATATATATATATATATACACACACACACCAATGTTAATAATAAATGATGTATAACATAATCAGCACTTTAAAAATAAATCCAGTTCTTCTTTATGGTGTAACACAACAACTGTCAGTCAGGTGGACATGAATTTCAAAGCTACCTACTACTGTACTACAGAGAGCAATAACCGCTCTCTCTCTCCTGTCTACTGTACATTTGATAACAGATGAAAACTAATGCTACACTGATTTACCATCCTTTCCTCGAATCCATGGTCATTTGTTCTGTTTTATTTGGGTGGTATCATCAAGATATGGACACTTGCACAGTTGTGCTTTTATTAGCTCTCTGCAATGAAGCCTTTCATTACAGCTTTCTGGATGGGCGTCTGATTATAACATCACTGCCAAATTTTTATCTTTTTTTTAAACATGGTTTGAAATTTATATTGATGTCACCAGCAATGTCCACACGGCATGTTGAACGCATCATGATTCTGCATTCAAAAAAGGTTTTTGCTATTTCCTATATCACACGATGCAAACCACTCGTTAGCAGTAAGAATTACAGAGCTAGGTTTGAATTCAAAGAGAAATACAGAGATGAGCTGAAGATTGTCTGCGACCTTTAAAAAGTAGAAAAACGATAAAATACCGTATGTACAAGTTCATTGGTCCAGCATGGTGTAGTCTTATGGCCTGAACGTGCGTGGCTGCCTTTAAATGGGCTTCTTCTGTTGATGATGCAACTCAGAATGCTCGCAGCAGGATGAAGTCAGAATTCTACAGAAACATCTGTCTGCCAAAGAAAAATGCATTAATCAAACTGGGAATAATTTAATCATACAACAACACAGTTACCCAAAACACATTGTTGACACAATAAGTACTTTATCAGGTGCCCAAGTGAGCATGTTTTCACTTTCTGTAGAAAAGATTTATTTGAAGAAACCCTCTCAAACAAAAGACAACTTAAAGAAACTGGTACAACCTGTACAACTCAAAGAAACTGTGGTGCAAAAGTATTAGAAGAATGCAACAGTTTGTTGAAGGTAATGACCTGCCACCTTGATGTAGGTGCACACAAGTGCTATGCACCTAAATATTGATTGTTGTTCAGTTTAATTTGTTCCTGTGTTTTTGCTCACTTAACATTGGGTGGTCTGCAATGAAATGTGCAAAGGTTGAACACATGTAGATGCAAATATCAAGAAATTAAAGCTAAAATTCATTGCATATTAATCAGCTGATATTATAACCAAATGCCTTCAGTGTACTGTATAGCAAAAACAGCAATTTTGGCCTCGCCCTTCCAGTCATTACAGAGGCGTCTCACTATTTCAACCCATAACATAATTTTCTAAATGATCGATGAAGATCTATTTATGGCAAATCTGTGCTCTATACTCCACAATTTTAGATCAAACACATCAAATCCTAGCAAGCCATCAAAAGAAATCATGGCTGCAAACTCACTCTGTGATGCATTCTAGTCAAATACTGTTGAATCCAACATGTCATGTATTATTCATAACTATGTTAGTAGGGATCCCTTTAAGTTAACTCAGTTGTTTTTAGCTGCAGTATTTGTAATAAGCTTTACTGTGCAGACAGAAGGAGCACTGTTTGAACAGTGTTATCAGCTGATCCTCAAGGGGTCGGAGTAGTGAATGAGCACATTTCAGGAACATTGGGAAATTCCTCACCTGACATCAGTCAGTCATTCATGAATTTAATTTTCCTTGAATGTCACTCAGTGGGATTTTGTAATGACTTCCAAATTATAGGAAAACAGAAGAGTGAAAGCACAACAGTGTACAATGCAGTGAAATACATTTTATAAGGCTGATAATGTTAGATGGTGTGAGAAATTGTTGTCGGGCTTTTTTTTTTTTTTTTTTTTTTTTAATTGCAGCTGTCCATTGTATCTCACATCGGATTGTTTTAACTGATCCCTCACTAAATTTACAGTTTTAATCCAGAACTGGAAAAAGCACTAGTTATTAAATGTCAGCTGTTAAAAATAACTTAAAAGAGCAATGACAAAATTAATAGCTGTCAGATGTAAAAGAATGAAGCCAATACAAATATTTTCTTTTTCAACTCGTAAAAAGTTTTTATGCCCTGTGCATGAAGAATTAGAATAAAATTAATTTATTTTAAAAAACAAACTAAAAAAGAAGTTCTATTGATTTCTTTTTGTGTCCCTCTGTCATTATTTCTATGTGTGATAATGAGTATGTGAGCCCCAATGGAGTGGTTCTTGTCTCCTTGTTGTTTATGACTGAGGCTGTGACGAATGGAGAGAGAGAGCAAGAGAGAGAGAGAGAGAGAGAGAGAGAGAGAGCGTGTAATCCCTTTGGCCATTTCTGCTGCTCTATCTTATTCAAGCATCCCCACTCCATTTTGGCTCCAGTGTGATGGAAGGGCCACAGGCACTTTATTTGTGGCTTGTATTTTCACTCATAAATGTACACATTGCAAAAACCTCCATCGTATCTGGAAGTAAAATGCAATGTACAGTTTGAAATTATATGGATTCACTTAAACAGACTTTAAGAATGCATATTAATGACTTATACCCCCATTTCACTGGAGTGCGGCAGACTCGCAGAAGCAAAACCGCAGTCATCCTCCAACGTTCCTCAGTCATTTCGTCATCTTCCGTGTCCTTCCGTACAATTCCAAAGGTATTCCTCCTCTTCCGTCAGGCCAAAAGCTTCCGCGAATGTGCTTTTGAACATGTTCAAAGCACATTCGTGGAAAAATTTTCCGACAGTGTTCCCTCACGTTCCGCAGTCCTTCCGCAAACGTTCTGTTTTTTCCACAAATGTTCCGTGATCGTTCCTTTTATTCCGCAAGTCTTCCTTGAACGTTCCGCGAACATTCCTCCTTCTTCTGGGTGGTCGAAAGCGGCCACAGTATCCCCACGGAATACTCATGGAAGGGTTGCAGAAGACATGCGGAACGTTTGTGGAATGGTTGCGCATAACACAGAAGACTTGCGGAACACCCAAGGAAGTCAGTTCCACTATAAATTATTCCAGTTCACTCACTTTATTTTTCCTGTTTTCCTGTTTATGTAATAAAGTTTTGAAGTTATAATCACTGTTGTTTGGACTTGTGCGCATGGTTTTTAGTCTGGAATGATTGAGGTGCAAATAAAAGGAATGTATTGACAGCATTGATATTAAACATATTAACATATGTTAAATTTTAAATTTATTGTAAATTATAAACATATTGCACATTAGAAACATGGTAAATTACAAACCTATGTTAAATTTAAATTTTATTGTACATTATAAACATATTATACATTATAAACATATAGTATGAATGAGAGAATGCGCTTCATTGGTCATTCCGCGTATTTATAGGCAGAATCAGGAGCAAATCCTTTGACCTTTGCCGATTTTTCCTCGTTGAAACGTGGTTACGCCGTATATGTCTCAGTCATTCCTCAGCCATTCCGTGTTGAATGTGAACGTTCCGCCTTCATTCCGCCTGTTCCGCGATCATTCGTGGGTCTTCCTTCTAAAAAGAAGTAGTGCTGCAGTCGTTCTGCAAACATTCCATCCTTTCCGTGTACATTCTGTGAATTACCCGAAGGTCTTCCGTTGCTCTCCGCAGTGGTTCCGAGGGTGATCCGAGGGATTTTACGCATGTATTCCGACATTGTGCCGCGGTCTTTCCGTGTCCTTTCCGCGCATTCCGTGATCGTTCCGAGGGTGTTCCAAAGGTGCAATTTTCCGTAGGTTTTTGACACATTTTCTGTGTAAAAATGCCGAAGCTCCTCCACAGAGTGCGTTCCGTGCCTTTTTGCCATGATCCTTGCATTTCACGCTCCAGTGAAATGAGGGTATAATGCATGTATTCCTTTAATGCAAGGACCCAATAACAGTGTTACACAGGCTCTCTGTTAAGGATTTCTTTTCTCTGCTTCTCTTACACTCGGCAATACCCACAAGCCTTCTGCAATTATGCTAGGAGCTTTCCTTTTGACACCATAACATAATTTATCGCTGAATACCAACCAGAAGAGATTAAAAATTGATTTTTAATTTTAACTAATTAGACATGAAATAATTGTTATTTGTTTTTGATATGATTTCATTTATTTATATGTACAGCATATACTGTACTGTATTTACTATTTTTATTTAACCTCATTTCATGCTCATGATCTTAAAACTTTTCACAGAGATTTGTTTGCTGACACGAGGTAGAAGAACAGCCAGTGTGAGAGCAGAAACATACTGCCGTTTGTACTCTCTATCTGTGGATAACTTTAACGAAGTGTTGGAAGAGTATCCAATGATGCGTCGTGCTTTTGAAACGGTAGCCCTTGACCGTCTGGATCGCATTGGTGAGAGCTGTCTTTAATATGGGTTTTGATCCATGTACAGTTTGCAAACATCAACAGAAAGGTGCAAAATATGAAAACTTGCCAATGCAATTGTCAACATTAAACTTTTAGATGCACTAAGTCCATTTTGTGATGCACTTCATCCAAAAGGTTTCATTCATGTGTAGATTTCAAAACACATAGCACAAAATACAAGAATATTAGATATTTTCAATTTAAACCAACGTTTATTAACAAGGTGAATATTTATTTCGGAATAATGTAAGGTATAAAGTGTTGTCTAGATATTGTGTAAGCATTTAATATTTTTTTCTTTTTATTATAGGAAAGAGAAACTCTGTTCTCCAACACAAAGTGCAGCGAGATCTCAACTCAGGTGTGCTGAATTTTCAGGAGAATGAAATCATCCAACAGATTGTACAGCACGATAGGGACATGGCTCTCTGTGCCCACCTCATGCAGACCTCCTCACCAGGTCCTCACACAACCCCAGCTCCTTCTCACACTCCAGTTATTTGGGCTCCTCTCATCCAGGCTCCTCTCCAAGCTGCTGCAGCCACTACTTCAGTGGCCATTGCCCTTACTCGTCACCCACATCTGCCCCATACACTTTTCCGGCCTCCAGTACCCATGCTGGGTTCTCTAAAAGATCCACCAGGCCATTTAAAAAGGTTCCCTGTGGTCTCTGGTGTTACAGCACTGGGTAGTTCATCCTCTGGAACAAGTTCTCAGCTTGGCTCTGGAGTGGAGACTCCTATTTTGGAATCATTGAGAGCCAGGAGTGCTGCATCTTCCTCACCTGCTTTGCCTTCTGCCTCCAGTTCTTTGCCATCTTCCACAACAACCACTATCACCACCATCACATCCAGTATCAGTGAGGCATCCACCTTCACTCAGAGACCGCTCAGCACCTGTGGTTCTGGATTTTCCAGTGTGGCTCAGCTCCATCCCCAACCTCAAATTAGTCATACTTCTTTCTCCAGCATTACTGCGCCACTGCCTGGCTTCTTCCAACAAGGAGCAGTAGGAAGAGACCCTGAACAATTAGCCATTCCCTCTGCCTCTACCATCACTCCTTTGATAGCCCATTCCATTAGCCCTATACTGACACGACTGCAATCCACTCAGCCCAAACCTACACAAGTTAAGTATAGTCAAGAGGTAAGCAAAGCAGTCAGGACAAACACTCCATCACCTTCTACTGGATCCCCACTTTTGTCTACAAATCTCCTAGAGCCAACTGTCCAAAACACCCAGGCTCAGGATCTTCATAGTAGTGACCATCTCCTCCAGCTGTCCCATGAACCATCTGCTCTGGCTTCACTAGCTCAATATGGCTCTCTAAATGCTTCCCCATGTAGCACCCCACCAGCCTGGAGCCCTACATTTCGGAGTCCTATGGTTCAGAGGAAGCGAACACCTATTAACAGCAATCCCTCGAGTACCTCAGGATCCCAAAGCTCTCTCCTGTCCACTCAGATCCTTTGTCCTCTGCCTTCCCAGTCACAGGAGAGAGAGGGGTCTCTAGTTGATCTCCCTTCTCAGGACGTCAGTACTATTTCCATATCAATTCCTTCACCACGACCTATCGAGAGGCCGAGACTAGCAAAGCAAGGCCCACATGTTCCCGATCAGTCATATCTGGTGTCAGCATCTGGATTCAGCCATATGTCTTTCCCAACCCCTGTTACCAAACCCAATAGTTCAATACCCGGCCATGCCGCTCTTTCAAGACAGGCTTCCAAAGCGTCCCAAGCTCAAACTGGGTCTTCTGTTAGTCTTGGGACTCAAGACAGTTCCATTCCAGGGACGCCAATCAAACATCCCAAACTTCCATCAAACTTATGAGAATGGATTGTGCTCTTGACTACTGTACAGACCATGTTTTTACCAATGAACAATATTAATCAAGGAACAATAAATTTTTTGGCTAAGATGTTTGTCTACTTTAAAACAGTGCAATGACTATTTCTCAACTCATAATACCAAATGAAGGAATAGATATGTGTCTTTTGATTGAATGAGAGTGTATGTAAGTGTGTGTTTGTGACTGGGTGGTGAATACGTGTACTATTTGACTTTGTCTTCCAAGTTCCTTTAGCTATTTTGCAATACTAATGATGGGGACATTATTTTGGGATATGCAACAAATAACAGTTTCCAAAAAGACACAAGAAACAAACAAACAAAATATATGAAATCAGTACAGTAATAACAGGCTTATGGGTCCTCCACAGGGAGTATGCTGAGAAAGTAATGCAAATATTTTCCTTGCTATATATCATGTCATTGTGGTGATAGAACAGTTAGTAATGATCATACTTGTCAGGTTTAGGGCATGTATACACACACACACACACACACACACACACACACACACACAAGATATAGTAATGTTCATTATCAGACATGCACTGACCGTTTCACCAGATCTTCCTCTATCTTCATTTTGTTGTTTCCCAAGGCACACTGCTCAGTATCTATGGCCTTTCCTTTTTTAACTGACTGCCTTAGAGTCTGATTGACAGGGAAAGATCCCATCACTTCCACTGAAAATGAGATAAAGTAAAGAATGTATCGCAATCATTTTATATGTGCTTTGTATGTGTACTTGTGCAGTACATGAGCAATAAAACTGTATGCTTGGTTTTGTACCTGCACAGAGATTTATACATTGCAGCTTTCTTCCTTGCAATGAATATATATATATATATATATATATATATATATATATATATATATATATATATATATATATATATACATATATATCAATCAGCTCATAAAAATGATTGATTACATGTTAATATGATATGGTGATATAAGCCCATTAATGCCAAAGCTTGTGTTTCCAGAATTATAACTGTAAATTTGCATTGTGATTGTTTTAATGTATGGGAAAATACAGCATATTCCACACTGTGATGGATTGGTAGATCCTGTCTATGGTGTATTCTTGCTGATTGCAAGATCCGGATTCACCTAATTGCAGACCAGGCTGAAGCTGACCTTTGATAAATGAATGGGCATATTCCACATTTTGCACAGTATTATTTCAGTAAAATTAACAATTAATATTTTTTTGTAAGGAAAAACTTTGTCCCAACCAGAAATTTGACAATAACATACGATAATAAAGGTCTTTTTTGCCATACTGATATAAATTGTGTTAGAACTATCAAGTGTCCTTCCTTTTGGGCATTTCTAGTTTTGCATAATAACACTGAAGTGTTGGAATGCTAAATGTTCTGCTCGATCTGAAACCAGCAAGGCATGAAATATATAATGAGAAAAACAAAGACACCATTATCATCCATTTCTGTATGTTGTTGGTCGGCATGATGGTGTAGTGGTCAGCACCGATGGGTCACAGCAGGAAGATCATGGGATGGAGTCCTGGCTTGGCCAGGGTGGCAACGGTTTGCTTGTACAGTCATAAACCTAAGCAGAAGCATACACATTCGGTTCCAGGTGTGAAGTGTGAGAGTGAGTGCTACGTTTTTTTATTTATTTGGGAGAATGATTAATATCATTGAGAACTCAGAGTTGACATTTAAGAGCAGATATTTAAAACTGACTTGTGTTTTGCAGGAAAGTTGTCATTGAAGCATTATTAGAAGTACAGTATTCCCTTTTATACTACCTCAAATATCATTATTTTAATCTGCATATCCACATGGGGGAAAACAAATAAAACAGCGGCTCACAGTCCTAGATACTTATTAAACTAAACTAGAATCAGTGGGCCTATTTATCAGTGCTGGAGCATTATTAATGACCCTGTGTAGATGTTTTGTGTCCTGTGTGTGAGTTTATGTGTTTTGGCATGTGGGATTATACATGGAATATGCATTCATTATTTTTATGACACATTTTGTAGTGTTTAATTGCTTTCAAATTTTTGTTTATTTGTTTTTGTGTGTGTGTGTGTGTGTGTGTGTGGGTGTGTGTGTGTGTGTGTGTGTGTGTGTGTGTGTGTGTGCTTTTTGTTTTATACATTTAATTGTCATTCATCTGGAATGATTATCAAGATCATCAAGTGAAAAGAGTCATTGGTGTTAAATTTAATTTCTAACTGATTGTGCCACTTTGAATTTCCTTTCCAGAACTGGTTTATATGTAATATGAATTTGTTTGTACATTATTTAGCTAAAATATAACTGGAATTATACTGTAATTATTTTTCTCATAAATTTACTATGCTGAGAATGAAAACACTGCGGTGGAAAAAAAAAAAAAGCAGAAATACATATTTTTTGCCAAGACCATTTAGTTGTTTTTTTGTTTTTCTTTTTTTGTTTTTTAATCCTCCTGCCTTCACACTTTGTCTCAGTGTCTTTTGGTCCCCTGTGATAATTCTTACTTCTGTTACTGTTTTCTTCATCTTTTGTATTGTTGCATGCAGAGGACAAATGTGAAGGTCATGCCATTAAGAAGCATTATTCTATTTAAAATGTGTTGCTGTTTTTAAATGTTATTCTCTTTTAGTTATTTGGGCTTGGGGTCTGTTTTTTTTTGGAGCATCACACTCTTGTAGTTGCTTCACTGTTGGAATAGAGATATTGTCCAATTCATATACGCCACCAACACAGTGCTGCATCAATCTTTATTTCCCACTCCAGTACCTCGCCAAAGCTCAGCGAGATAGTTCAATATTTATCCTACATTCCACATACTTCACCGAGGAGTGCGAGACAAAAACTGGAGAGGAGAAAAAGGACAAGGGGGAAATGGGTAATAAAAATCAGATCCTACATTATAGTTACATTTACAGGTTATTGATTATATACTTTAAAAAAAAAGAAGAAGAAGAAGAAACTGAAGAAAATGGTGTGAATTTTTTCCTTCCAAGCTTACCATTTGTTTTACTGAGAATTTTACAAACATTATCTTCTTTTCTGTGGGACAGCAGTACAGTGCATGCAAAGCTAAGCCTTACTCCATTTGCATACAAATTGCCCAGCTGATCCCTGTCATCCTGATACTGCAGTTTGTGAACAAGCACGCTTTCTCCATGCTAATTATGGCAATGATAAAGCACAGCCCTCTTGTGATCAAGATCCTCAAATGTAAGACCACACTGATGACCATGAAGCTCTGAAGGAATTAATTTACTATTGATTTTTACAGACTCTTGTGGAGGTTTGATAAATTGCATGAAATATACCTGGTAGTCACATCAAAGTGATGTGAATATTAATAGAAACTCTGAGTGCTGACTCATTCTGCACCTGAACTACTACTAGGATGCATGTGAATGGGGGGGGGGGAAGCCTCATTGCTGATATTTTCATTTTCACTGCACTATACGTGTCATCAGTCAGTCTAGATATTTGAAGTAACATGACTATCAGGACATTTTTGGAGTGCTGTATTGTATATGGTGTCTAATTATACACTGCCCTCTAGTGTATGAACACACACATGCATAGCCTTAATAAAACAAATAATACTGTATACAAAATAATCTTCCTTGTTAATGATGCTGCAGTGTTTTGTTTTGTTTTGTTTTTTTTTAAGTGTAAAGGCTGATTTAAACTATATGATACAATAAGTTAATGGGAAAAGCAGAATATCAATTAAAGCAGTGTATTACATTAACATCACTGGGAATACTGAAAATGGAATATGATGGCTAATGTTCAACATTGATTTTACTGAAGAACAAAAAGTTAATTAAAACACAAAACAAAAAAAAAGCAGATTATAGGTTACATATTCCATATGTGGAATATGTAAGGAATGACATTGGACAGCTCTGAATGTCAACACTCTTTTCGAAATTCTCCACTAGGGGGTGATACTTACCTGTGTGCAATTTTTTTTAATACCAGTCAAGCCTATCATCTGCAGACGTAACATTTTGTCAGCCAAGAAAGGAAATAACACATCTCAAGTGATCATCAGTTTAATAGATGGGTCAGTGGTCAGTGTGAAATAAGAACAGCTATGAGAATATGATATGAAATAAAGTGGCAGTGTTACAATTTAATTGATGATCATACAGCAACTGCTCCACACACTAGCACTACACAACCTGTCAACATCAACAATGCAGCATCAGTAAAGAGTTGCATATTCTTGGAGGTTAGGCACTGTGGTGTTGAAGAGTGCAAATATCTGGACAGTTGGTCAAAGTGTTTTAAGGTTTCATTTTTGTAGAGACGAGAATTAACAAACTGCATTGTAGTAACCTCTGGAAATACCACCTGGTATAGATGAGACTTTGTTTATAGTGTCAACATGTCAATTAGATAAAATCTAGGTAGAAAGGAACAAAAAGAGTTGGGGATTATTGGGAATGGTACAGTTCTTAATCATGGTGTTCAAGGCACCAGAACAACCCGCATAGTATTGGTGTAGCCAGAGCCAGGACGCCAACCAGTGACAACAATCACCACATCACCAGATTTGTAGAACTTTCTGGCTTTACCTGGAAAAGAAAATGAATGTTAAACACCTTTCCGAACCTGTAGACAGAGATTGCATAGCCAATGTATAACATCAATATTATTATGGGGTTTAAGGTTAGAGAAGTGGCTTTGGGACTGAAAGGTCTCTGGTTCGTTTCCTGAATCAGAAGGAAAAATGTGTGATGATGGGGGGGTGAGCTGTACCTTCCCTTCCTCCACCACCTTCATGAATGAAGTGCCCTTGAGCAAGTCAGCTAACCCCCAACTGCTCTCTGTGGTGTGACTAAGGTGTGTGGCAGCCCACTGCTCTGAGTGTGTGCTCATTGTTTACCTGTGTGTGTGTGTGTGTGTGTGTGTGTGTGTGTGTGTGTGTGTGTGTGTGTGTGTGTGTGTGTGTGTGTGTGTGTGTGTGTTCACTTTGAATAGGTTAAATGGAGAGGCATTAATTTCACTTGTGGTATCAATACAGCATGTCAAAATCAAATTTCCAGAGCCGAAAGGCATTTAATCCACAGTTATGTTCATATTTACAGATGAAATGAGGAACTGTGTCCTTACCCATCTCCAGGGCGAAGCTGACACGTAGGTCCACATCCTCAGCCCACACATCATTGGCAGGCTTATTGTAGAGGATAGGGTAAATGCCACGGTACAGATGGCACTGACGTGCCGTCTGCTCGTTCCGGGTCACAGCCATGATAAGGGCACGAGGCCTGTATCTAGATAGCAGATGAGCAGACCTAGAAAGAATGTGAAAGAGGAAGTTTGAGAGAGGGAGTGACACTGAAGACATTCCAAAAGATTTACCGTTAAAACAGTTCAGTTCAGTTCGTTTTCTGTAACCGCTTAATCCTAATTTGGGTGGCGAAGAGGCTGGTGCCCATCCCAGCCAACTTCGGGCGAGGGCAGAGTACACCCTGGACAGCTCGCCAGGCCATCACAGGGTGGAAACATGCCGACGGCTTTGCAGCCTACTCTTTACAAAACTCAGCAATGGTTCTTTTACATGCCTCACACCATAGACAGTAGGAGACACGGCCAGCCTTTGATAGCCCAGTTAGCTGCACTGGGGTGGGGGACAGTGACAACCTTGTGGAGAGTGGGATGTGAACCCCCAACTTTTGGATCAGCGATCCAGCGCCCTATATCACTAGACCACCACTGCCCCACCGTTAAAACAGGGGTGTCAAAATAAATTTAAAGGTGTTTGAGGACCACATAGTCATTCTAAAACAGCAACCATGAAATCTGTATGGCACAATTATTTGTTTAAACATTTGTCCTCTTTTACGTGGCACGGTGGCGTAGTGGTTAGCACGTCCGCCTCACAGCAAGAAGGCCTGGGTTCGATTCCCGGCCTGGGCGTTTCTGTGTGGAGTTTGCATGTTCTCCCCGTGCTTGTGCGGGTTTCCTCCGGGTGCTCCGGTTTCCTCCCGCAATCCAAAGACGTGCACTGTAGGTTAATTGGCCGTTCTAAATTGACCGTAGATTCTCTCCTGCAACAACACCGGAACTCAGTCGTATTGGCATTTGCAATTCCATTGGATCCTTCCGGTGGCGCCGAGACGGGGGACTTGCTGCTTGGGTAACAGTCTGTCCCTCATTACTCCCTACCCAGGCTCTGCACTGGGGAGTATCACCAGTCAGGATACCAGCCAGAGCGCAGCCATAGTCCTTCGGGACTGACGGAGGCCTACCATACCCTGTCCTCTTTTCCTTTATTCACTTAAATTCTTTGATAACGCTTAACAGCGAGAAGCTAGTATGACGTCTTTCTTGAAATAGACTGCCCCAAGTGGAAGGATGACAAATTAGGTTTTGTGTTAATGAGATTTCCTTTTGGCCTTTTTCTCTTTCTCAGGGGTCGCCACAGCGAATCATGGCATGTTTGATTTGGCAGAGGTTTTTACGTCGGATGCCCTTCCTGAAACAACCCTTTTAGCAAGGGACAGAAACACGCTGACGGCTTTGCAGCTACTCTTTTTACGAAAGTCAGCAATGGTTCTTTTGCCTCTCACCATAGACAGTGAGAGACATGGCCCGCCTTTGATAACCCAGTTAGCTGGACTGGGGGGACAGTGACAACCTTGTGGCGAGTGGGACTCAAACCGCCAACCTAGACCACCACTGCCCTTTGGTTTTGTGTTAATGATAGATGCAAAAAATGTATGATAAGCATATTCCTTGAAAACTCTTGGTTGGGCAGTGGAGGTCTCGTGGTATAGGGCGCTGGATCGCTGATCCTAAGGTTGGGGGTTCGAGTAAAGAGTAGCTGCAAAGCCGTCAGCGTGTTTCTGTCCTTTGCAAAAGGGTTGTGTCAGGAAGGGCATCCGACGTAAAAACCTATACCAAATCAAACGTGCGAATCATTCGCTCTGGCGACCCCTAATAAAGGGAAAAGGCCGAAATGAAATCTCTCTCATTCCTTGAAAACTCTTGCAGGTCACATGAAATGAGTCGGTGGACCAGATTTCAGTTTGCCATCTGTGCTGTAAAGGTTACATATTTAAGCCAGCTGTCTTCACTTGTCCACACTATCAACATTAAAACACAAATGGAATTAATACTGGTTTAATAGTTGTATCAGACTACATAACTGGCTTTAAGTTTGAATGTTTTTCTTTTGCATTGCTCTATTGGTAAGCATTTTGTTAGCACAATATATAAAAACATAAATTCTGAATGTCCTTCAGCAAGTAGACCTTGTGTATATAATGAGCTGTACGGGTTCACCACAACAGCTGAGTGAGAAGTTTAAATTAGCCTTCAAAATGTCAGGGTTCAGGCCAGCAAAGGTCAGTATAAGCATGAGGGAACACATTTCACATTGGCATTACACAGGGGATGTGTGTCTGTGTCCGTGTGTGTGCTTGTGTGTTAGCATAATATGTGAGAATAAGATACAGTAAAAAGAAATAAAAGTGGTAAACAATGCTATCAATGATATCACTCTGAATATCTAAGGATGGATGATCATTCTATGCGTACCTTCCAGATTTGGTAAGAACGATGATGGCACTAGCACAGCACTTAAATGAAGCTTCCACGGCTCCTATGGCCACAGATTCACAGGGGTCACGAGTCAGGTGTGTAGAACGACGCAACTCCTCAAACACTTGCCTGTGGAACATGGCTGCTTCTGCCTCACGGGCAATCTGAACCCAGACACACACACATAGGTAAGCAAAAGAAAAAATCAGAATAATTGAATGATTGAAGTCTAGTATGTACTGAAGTAAAAAGCTTTTTTTTTTTTTTTCGTCGTACTCTAAAATTTGGTAGGATGTCATGCTGAATTAATCTTCACTCACTCACTCATTCACTCACTCAATTGCCAAAACATAGAATCCTACTAAGCTCAGGGGGAAGCAGGAGCCTATTTCAGCTGATACTGGGTGAAGGCGTGTACGTCCTGAACAGCTTGCCAGGCCATAGCAGGGCTACACAAACAACCATTCACACTCATGCTCAGACCTGGGGCAATTTGGAACAGCCAATTAGTCTACTGTGCATGTTTTTTGAATTGAGTGATGAAATTGAAGTACCCACAGCAAACCCACATGAGCACCGACAGAATATGTAAACTCCAAACAGAAACGCCTGAGCCCAGGATTCAAACTCAGAACTTTCTTGCTGTGAGGCAGATGTGCTAACCGCTACAGCACTGTGCCGTCTCGTGATGAATTGTGACTTACAAAATGGAGCGTGCAGCAAGTTTAAAGTGCAAAACACACATGCTTAAAGTTTATCAACTTCAGACATAGTAAAGAAGTATCAAATAATCAAAAACCTTTAACAGTGCGCCAGGCTGTGAGAAAAGCTATTGGCCATCTCCTCAAAAGCATGCAGTATCAGTGGCACCACCGTACCACAACAGACACGCTTTGTACATCTTCCACAAAAGACGGCAAAGCACACTGATAAAAGGACAAGACATGGACTAGTACAACATGATGGAAATCACACACAATCAGGCATCAAATAAATGACCAAAAGCTGTTACTAATTACTGTGAAACACACGCACAAATATATATACTGTATACAGTCAGCCCTCTACTTACGAAAACCTCTGAATACGAAAAATCCAGGTTACGAAAAACTTTTTCCTAAATTTTCGTCCTCTTTTTACGAAAACACCCTCTTTTTACAAAAAGCGCCAAACGTGCCATTGAAAACTTCAAACGCGCCATTCAATCGTTCAAACAATGCATGAGTTGCTCTCTTATTGGCTGTCTCCCAACATCCTGCCCCGCTGGCCTCCCATTGGTCAGAAGGGAGCTGAACTGTACCCATACTTCCTATAACCACACTTCCTATTTGTCACACGTGTGAAGGAGAGTTGAACAGGACTGATGGCTCATGAGTTTTTTTGAGATTGATCATTGCAGCGTTATATTTTGTTATCCATCATGGACCCCAGGAAAGTGATTCCCAATTACACAGAAAAGAAGAAGTGGGCTCCGTTATCAATCGAAGTAAAGCAGGAGATACTATAATAAAAAACAAAACAAAAGTGGGATGCGGTTGAGCGAAATCGCAAAGGAGTATGGCCGAAACCCCTCTACAATCGGGACGATATTGAAGCAGAAGGAGACCGTAAAAGTGGAGATACAGTGATGGAGGCGATTATTTCGGAAAAAGTAGCAGCCATATTTCAGGACCTCATGAAGTAGGGTGGGGGTGAGGGTTCTTCAGACCAGCAACCCCCGGACTTTAAAGTGTCGCATGGGTGGTTCGAGACATATTTCATACAAAATTGGTGTACCTTTATCATTTTTAAAGGGTTTATGAGGTAGTCTTGGGAGCCTTGGAATGAATCACGCATTTTACATTTTACATTTAAAATGCGCCTCTACTTACAAAAACTCCAGCTTACGAAAAAGGCTCTGGAACGGATTAATTTCGTAAGTACGAAATCTTCTGCTTCAATATCATACCGATTGTAGAGGGGTTTCGGCGATAACGAAATATAATGCTGCAATGATCTCAAAACAAGCCAACAGTCCTGTTCAACTCTCCTTCATGCATGTGACAAACAGGAAGCATGGGTACAGGAAGTATGGGTACAGTTCAGCTGCCTCCTGGCCAATGGGAGGCCAGCGGGGCGGGATGTTGGGAGACAGCCAATGAGAGAGCAACTCGCGCATGGTTTGAACTTTGAATGGCGCGTTTGGCGCTTTTTGTAAAAAGAGGGTGTTTTCTTAAAAAGAGGAATGTTTTTCGTAACCTGGAGTTTTCGTACCCAGAGAGTTTCATAAGTAGAGGGCCGACTGTATATATATATATATATATATATATATATATATATATATATATATGAGTCGTCTACTTACGACCTATGCAAGTTACGTCTGATTGACTTTACAACCGCAAAAGTGGTGAAGCATGATTCATGGCAGTGCAGTGCGAGTGTTGCGTACGACAGCTGTTTGTGCTACCGGCAGCATCAGCATCTTAAAAGGCCAAGCAGAAGATGATGCAGCTTCACTTTATAACTGCTCAGAGCAAATCTATTTATCTACTTTCAATGCCATGTCACTATGGCGCAAAGTGGAGAGCCAATCCTTTCTGTGTGGGCGGGTCCAATACCTTGAAACTCTAATTTTATTGGACTCACACGCTGCAGTTTTTATGTGACAGGAAGCGCATCCCAAGTTTTGGCACTCAGCTGGTCTGTGGGTTGAAGTATTTCCATGTCTGTCCATTTGTGTTTGCTTGCCAGCTGTGCTTGGCTTCGTGGAAATGAGCTGATCAAAACGAGGGAAATTTATCTCTTTACTCAAACAACACGCGCAGTCTGTGGCTGTTGTTATAGTCCAATAAAATTGGAGTTTGAAGCTATCAGACCCGTCCACACATTGGAGTACAGAAAGGATTGGCTCTCCGCTGCGTGTCACAGTGACGTGAAATTGAAAATAGATGTATGATGCACAAGATTTATTCATTTGTTTTTGTTTGGCGTGAGTGTATTTGGATGGAAAGTCGACATACGACCAGATCGATTTACGACCGGTCTGCCGGAACCAAAAGCGGTCTGAAGTCAACGACTCACTGTATATATATATATATATATATATATATATATATATATATATATATATATATATATATATATATATATATATATATTTTTTTTTTTTTTTTTTTTTTTTTTAATTAATGGAACTTAATCTCACATTTGACTGCTTATGACAATACACAAGTAGACAGTAGGACAGTTGACAGTTTAGTGACACATTTAGTGAGGAACAGCATATGAAATCAATATACTGTTTAAATGTGTAGGCATGTTTCTTTGCAGCATATTTCAGAGATAATTGTAGTCAGTCAGACTGTTTAGACACGTCGACACGTAGTAGCAGTAAATCTATTTAGAACATTTCTCTAAACGCAATCAAATGCCATGCAAGAAGGACAACATCACACTAACCAGGTGCTGTGTCAACACAGACTCAACGGGGTACTCGCCCTTGGCTGTCTCTCCACTCAGCATGATACAATCTGCACCATCCAGTACAGCATTGGCTACATCGCTGCTCTCAGCACGAGTAGGCCGGGGTTTCTTAATCATGCTCTCCAGCATCTGTCATTCCAAAGAAACGAAGTCACCAGTGGGCGGGAGCCAAATTTCAATTGTGTGATACTTGATAAAAAAAAAAAAAAAATCAAGGTCTACTGATAAGGTCATTATGAAGGTTACTTCATCACCTGTGTAGCACAAATAATAGGCTTGCCAATCCTGTTGCTGCGTCCAATCATCATCTTCTGAGCCAGGAAGACCTTTTCTGTGGGGATCTCAATGCCCATGTCTCCACGAGCAACCATGATACCATCACTGGCCTCCAGAATCTCCTGAAAACTGTGGAAAGAGTGACAAATCAAAGTAAAGTAAAACACACTAATGTACATGAAAACTGAGAAAAACAAAACTGAAAACCTTTTTCAAATCAAGACTCTTGTAAAAAGTATTGAAAAGAAAAACTGAGAAATCTTTCACATGAAGTATACCATTCCATCAACGTTTACAGTCCTACACACTCACTTGCGCACCCCCTCATGGTTCTCCAGCTTGCTGATGACTTTGATGTTCTTGCCCTTTTCCCCTAACACTTTCCTGACAGCATGAACATCAGCAGCCTTGCGGATGAAGGAGGCAAACACCATGTCCACCCCTTGCTCCACACCGAACTGCAGGTCTTGGATGTCTTTCTCAGAGACAGCAGGCAGGTCGATTTTTGCTCCAGGAAGATTTACACCTTTCTTACTGCCTAACATCCCACCATTCTCAATCTCACACACCAAAAAGTCACCACCTGGATCAAAAGTCAGAAGAAGCTTTAGACTTTCCAAAGAAGTATAAACAAAGAGAAAGTCTTTCTTTTAGCAACCTTGGTTTAGTTATGCTTTGCTTTAAACTGAACCGTGTGCTTATACTGACCAATTTCCAGGACTTTCAGAGAAATGAGGCCATCATCAACATAGATCTTGCTGCCCTGCTGAACCACCTTTGTGATATTCTTGTAATCTAGCCACAGAGTTTTCTCGTCACAATTGTCCATGCATTTGTCGTCCAGGGTCAGCTTGATTTTCTCACCTTTGATTAGCTTCACCTCCTCGGTGCCACTCTGGATAAAGAACATTCAGTGTAAATACAGACATTTTGATGAATTGTATAAAAAAAACTTAATCTGTACAGGTAAGTCTGTCAGACTTTCCACACCATAGGCTGGCAGTTCATCATAGCCAGACCTTCTGGTTTCTCTAGCATGAAGCAACTAGGAGTTTACCTCCTCCTGGATGGAACGCCAGTCCACCAGGGGTTAACCTCCCAATATTTTTTACTGGTATTAAAGAGGAGTAAGATTGGGGTATCAGGCACTGCCATATACTGCTGGTTGAACGGCCGTACACTTGTGGTTGAAACCTTGCCCAGGGACCTTAGCACAGTGAGGGTCTAACTGGGATTTGAACATACAGCCTCCCAGTCATGAACCCAGCATCCTAACCATTACACCATCTTTACATGTGTCTATTGTATGAGGAGTTTATTCACCGAAGTGAGTGTAAGATTATTTTATTTTGGCCGTTTCACACTGAGCATTGGAACAGCATGTTGGACGTTGAAAAGAAATATAAGGTAACGGGTTGACACCCTTAAAGTCAACTCAATGCATGATGACACATGTTGGCTTAAGTTGAGACATAATGAGAGACCAATCATGAGAGACCAATCAGAGTAGAATGGAAACTAGATAAGCCACTGCACAACTGTAGATGGGATCCGAGACTTTTCTCTCGGAACATCTTTGTGTGAATGATTGTACGGCTTTATTTTCCTAAAGGATAATTAAACATCTGAAAAATGAGTTTGGATTTCCTGTGTCGTGAACTGGACATGTTCCGCCATGACATTTTTGTGACCCGAACAGGAACAGATAAAGAGGGTTCGGTTCTCTTTCCTGGGAACTTTGGATCAGTGAACTCGAGCCTAAAAGTTGTCACAAGGTGAACCGATGTGCTACCAAGACATAGGGCTTGTCTTCGCTGACTTGTGGGTGGCCGGAGGGGAGATGCGAGCAAGTGCCACTAAAAACACGAACTGATTTATTTAGTGAAGGTTTAAATTCCAGTAATTTATGTGACAGAGAAAAAATATGAAAATTACCGAGCTGCTTATTTAATCTTTTGTTCTTAATGCATTGGTCTGGAAGTGAATTTCTGTCAGTCACTCTCTCTCTCTGTGAGTGAATTATTTTAGCAGACATTCAGTGTGTGTTGTGTTTAAGAGGTATCAGTAAAAAGTTTATCTGTCCTTGGAGGATGGGCGGGGGTCAGAAGAGAGTGGGCATTTATGGGGGAAAAGTGGCACTCCAGCACTAGAGCTAATAGAGGAAACTGAAAAGAAAGAAAATAAAAAATAAAAAAATTTTAGTGTTGTTGATAATACAGTAATAGGAAGATGATTTCAAGGCCTGGTCATAAATACACCTGTTATGAGGCGATTTCAGTGATATTCTGAAAAATTAAAGTTTGGGTTGGCAGAGAGAGAGAGAGAGAGAGAGAGAGAGAGAGAGAGAGAGGGAGAGAGAGAGAGAGAGAGAGAGAGAGAGAGAGAGAGAGAGAGACGCCATTTGCAGATAGAAATTAGTCATAACAAAATACAGGGGGATAAATTAGGCAGAAAAGCTGCCTGAGTGTGTGAAGATCAGCATGGCCTTGGGCCCTAACGCTGAAGAATAGTGAATACCAGAGGTTGTTTTCGATGGGACAGTGTCTTCTCGTACCTAGATTTATGATTTATATCGCTCTGGTTATTTGTTCTACCAGCTTTGCAACACTTCTGAGTTAAATAGAACGAATATCGTAAATTACAATAAGTTTTGAGTATGATTAAATTTCCTTTACTATACTGATGTTTCCGTCTTTTTACTTATCTTTAAAATTGTGTAAGGCAATAAGAGGAGCAGGACAACAGAGAGTACTACGAGAGTGTGAATAAACTTTCCTGCATTTGAATTAACAGAACAGGACAATATATGAAGATGCATTTTCTGTTGTTTTTCCATTTTGTTAAAATAAATAAGCAAAATTGAATTGTAATTATGCACCTGTCATTGAACAGAAGGGGGTAGGACATTAGAAATTACCATGTGATTGCATGTTCTAAATCATCTTTGAATAAATTGGCACAAGGGCTCACTGTGTTTAGTCCCACAGGGAGATTATGGGTAATCTACATCATGACCTAAGTGCTGCGCTTCAGTGAGATACCTGGAAAAGGTGAGGTAATGTTCTGCACATAGGCTAGATAAAACTAAACCTGCCTTAAAGTGAAGTAATAGCAGCCACTCAAAGATGTAGCACCACAGTGCTGAGGGCTTTGAGGTCAAAGAGATGGTTCTTTGAGCCATGGCTCAGGCTGTAAAGTGCCTTAACTACATGAGAGGGGATAGAAGGAGATTCTAGAATTATGCCAATGCCAACACAATCCAGAAAGAATACGATAACATGACCAATATCCCTATGGGCCTAAGCAAGTATGACCCAAAATAAGCATTTGGTTCACAAAAGAAAAAAAGTAATGATGCTCCCTTCTGGTTATTTAGCTTTATTGATCTATCATTCAAGTAAATGTCAAAGACCTAGTGTGCTGTTTTCTTTTGGAGCTTTTCTTTAACATCATACATTATCATATATATTATATACAGTAGGACCTTGACTATTCGCGGTTTTGCACTTGCAGTTTGTATATTCGCGGAATGCCGAGCAACTGGCACGTCATTCAAATTCAGCCAATGGCTGTCCTCCTTCCTGCTGATTGGTTGAGATGATGGAACGACCCTTTTTGCCCATTCGCGCACAAGTTGTCAATGAGCCTTTTTTTTTAATGTGTTTTAATTACCAGTTAAGCTCTATGATGCCACTCAAACGTCGGCTAAGTTCCAGACAAAGGTAATGACGTTGGATGTCTCTTCTGAAGAAATAAGACTTTCTCCAGAGAAATGGCAGTTTCCTTTGAAGTGCCTGAAGAGGAATAATCATCTGAACTGTTGTAAAACACTCCACTTTTAAAGTCTTTTTCAGTTATTATTCCAGTACAGTACCTAAGTTAATGTTTAGAATGTTCTGATTTTATTTACTGTGGTGTAGCATGTTTCTCAATTTGTTTTGTTTATCCAATTTATTACATTTCTTGTTCTTTTATGTCTTTTTTGTTATGGTCTGTGTTTTGGGGGGGCTTTGATTTTGGCGGCTGTGCCTCTAACTAACTCTGGCTCACACCTGAATTCACTATTCTCATCTACTCACAATAAATAAACGCATGCTCACCTCTGCGCTAGAGGATTAACTTGCATCACGTCACCGCTTCTTTGGTTTGTAACACTCTCTAACTCTCTCACTCTAAATCTCAGTTTTCTACCCGCTCTGGATGAGGGGCGTGGCTGAGCTGCTCGGACTGAATGCAGTTCATACCTGAATTCAGTCATCTCGTGATTCACAAATACAGTAATGCAATACCTTCCTTCTAGGGGGTATTTTGAAAACTATATGTTTCATGGAAAATGCATTTAAAGGTGTTACATGATGTGCAATGTTTATATTTTATTATCAATAAATATCACAGAAAAAAATTAAGTTTTTTTAATCATTACTACATTTTACTATATTAATACTGTATTAATGAGTAAGACTGTCTATAGAATGTGTTTAAGAAGCATATTTTAGCGTATGTAATAGATACATAGTATTTTACGTCTTCGCGCATGCAATACGATACATGGTGTTTTATTTTTCCGGGTACAGAACTCACGGATTATCTTAATTCACGGGAGGGCCCGGAACCAAGCCCCCGCGAATAATGAGGGCCTACTGTATTGCGCAATAAGGATTAATTAAGATTAACTATGTAATCAACCAGTTAATAATAACATTACTACAGTCGGCCCCCTTCTTACGAAATTAATCCATTCCAGAGCCTTTTTCGGAACCTGGAGTTTTCGGAAGTAGAGGAGTATTTTACATGTAAAACTCATGATTCGTTCCAAGGCTCCCAAGACCACCCCATAAACCCTTTAAAAATGATAAAAGTACACCAATTTTGCATGAATTATATATGAAATATGTGTTAAAAGTAAAATAAAATTATTTATTAAACCGTTTAAACATTTTATTAACATATTACACTATTTTATTAACATATTTATTAATTAAACCATTAGTAAACATTTTTTATTAACCAATTTTTTTATTAACCCAACCAAACAATATTAAACATTTTTTATTAACCCATTTTTTATTAACCAAACCAAACAATATTAAACATTGTTAAACATTTGTGACACGCTCCGCCAAGTGCAGGTGGCGTCGCAGCTGAGCTCTTGGGGCGGAAACCGGCTTGTCCAGACCTCCGATCTGTCAAGCAGGCAAGTGCGCTTTGAACACTTGTTTAGTACTCAACATTCACTCGTTTGCTTGAGTGATCGGATGTCCAGATGAGTCACGTTTTGCCCACATTCGGTGGAGTGTGCCACATTTATTAAACATTTACTGAATTAAACAACTTAAAAAAAGAAAAATAAGCTGCAATGAGCACTTTCAAAAAAACTCACGAACCAACAGTTCATCTCTCCTTTATGCGTGTGACAAACAAGCATTATATGTACAGTACTATGGAGATTCAGCTCCCTCCTGGCCAATAGGAGGCCAATGGGAGGCCAGCGGGGCGGGATGTTGGGAGACAGCCAATGAGAGAGCAACTCGCGCATTGTTTAAATGTTTGAATAACGCATTTTAATGTTTGAATGCCGCGTTTGGCACTTTTCGTAAGAACAACTTGTTTCGTATACAGAGGACAAAAATTTAGGAAAATGTTTTTGTATACTGGATTTTTCGTATTCAGGGGTTTTCGTAAGAAGGGAGCCGACTGTATTTGTTTACTGATAAATGTAAAATCTGAATTGTGTTTTATCTTTTGATAAAATCTACGTCTGTGAGAGTGAGAACTCGGGGGGGGGTTGAAGAATTTTTTTTGTCTCTGAACAACTTCTTTTGTGTGAATGACTGTATGCTCTTCTTTTCCTAAAGGCTAAATAAAAACCTGACAAATGAGTTTGGATATGCTTATGTCGTGAACTGGGCACATTTTTCCATGACAGTATCCAGTTAAACTTTTCAGTGGACAGAGGCACACTTAAGGTGAAGAGCTTACACAATGGGTCTTAGCAGAGTGAGAGTATAACCTGGATTTGAACCTACATCCTCTGGACCATGAGTCCATCACCTAAGCCACTACACATACTACATCCCTCTAGCTTCAGTCTGTATGGTATGCAAATTTTGGACAAACTTCTTGCACTACATTGTCCCATAAAACCTGTATAATATGAGAAATACTGCTTTAGATAGTGACAATTTTAAGCAAAATTACGGTCAGGAATAAAGTATTGTACTGTGTATCTAAAAGACTCACGCCTTTGATGAGTCCTGTCCTGATTTCAGGACCCTTAGTGTCCAGTGCAATAGCCACAGGTCTGTACTCAAGGCTTCCAGGTACAAAGCTCTCAGTAGCTTCACGCACATTCTTGACGGTGTCAGCATGGTACTAAAGAATACAGAAGTAGATCCAGCTCACAAAGTGCAAAACTAAAAAAAATATTAGCAGTTCACTTATAAGACATGAAAACACATTTTGATCAATATCAATTCCCTTGTCGCAAATTTATAATAACCTTTTGTCCAATGTCACATAACATTAAAACTTTGTAATAGCTTCCCATTGGAAATGATTCTTTGATGTAAATATCAATAGGTACATGAGCATGTATATGAAGTCTTCTTTATTCTTTTCCTTTCAGCTTTTCCATTTTTCAGGGGTCACCACAGCGAATCATCTGATTCGTACATTTGATGTGGCATAGGTTTTTACATCCGATGCCCTTTCTGACACAACCCTTTAGCAAGGGGCAGAAACACGCTGACAGCTATGCAGCCTACTCTTTTTACGAAAGTCAGCAATGGTTCTTTTACCTGAACCTCTCACCATATACAGTGAGAGACATGGCCGGCCTTTGATAACCCAGTTAGCTGCGCTAGGGGGACAGTGACAACCTTGTGGAGAGTTGGACTTGAACCCCCAACCTTAGGATCAGCGATCCAGTGCCCTTTAACGCTAGGCCACCACTGTCAAGCATGCATATGAAAAACCAATCAAAGCTAATTTGTAATTAATAAGTTCAGATCATATAGCTAGCCAATGCCTTTGACTGAATTCTATTTTGGGGTCCACGGCAATACTGCTGACTACAACTGACGACTGTTAATGCGTAATCATTTACATAATTTTCTATAACCATTTAATCCTAATTAGGGTCGCGAGGAGGATGGTGCACATCCCAGCCAACTCCGGGCGAGGGCAGAGTACACCCTGGACTGCTCGTCAGGCCATAGCAGGGCAGAAACACGCTGACGACTATGCAGCCTACCCTTGTCGAAATTCAGCAATGGATACATGCCTCACATCATAGACCGTGAGAGACATGGCCTGCTTTTGATAACCCAGTTAGCTACACTGGGGGGGAAAGTGACAACCCGTTGAGAGTGGGGCTTGAACCCCCAAATTTGGATTGGTGATTCAGCACCTTTACCACCAGGCCACCATTGTCCAAAAGGACATGTTCATGGGAAAATAATGTGTATATGTAAACAAGTCGTTTTGCCTTTGCAGTCATCTCAGACAGTCAGCATCAAAAACATGAATAGGGAACAGCAACAGGAGATTGTCCTTTTAGAGTTGGGTCCTAATTTTATGTAATATTGGTCAAACATTCTGATTCCAGAAAAAAAATAATAGCCATTCATGTTATAATAACCAAGTATAAAATGATGTAACCATTGGCAGTATAATTGCCTTATTTGATGAACCAATTTTTTTAGTTAAAATAGGTTACCCAGGCTCCTGATTGCACACAATAAAGAAATATTAATTTGAGCATTTTTGCTTATTTTGCTTTTGGCTTTATTTGTGATAAGGTAATTTTCACCACAATAAAAGAGTGGTGGGGTATTGATAACTACCCAATCTATCAGCAGTTAAAAGATATAGTAGGTATATACTAATCACACTTCAAGCGCTCTTGTAAGATATTTCAAGTGCACTTGTGTGCCCTCTGGGGGCCATGACAGCACAGGCACTTAGTTAACTTCTGCACTGGGCCAAACCTCTCAGGCCAGCTAAGGATTTGTATACACAAATTAACACTGACGTGAGCTATTATTTATAAATACTGGTTATTTTTACATTTCTAAATACCTATTAATTTACTAATATTTAAACATGATATCTTAAAGAAGGTTATAATCAATTTTACTCATTTTAATTAGAAATTCTCACTTCTCAGTATCCATTGGTTACTTAATATTAAGATATCATGGTAACATCCTTATTTACAATTCACTTATTATTTATTCATTTTCTGAACCGCTTAATCCTAATTAGGGGCACGGGGAGGCTGGGACAATGTCATCGGACTCTGGGTGAAAGCAGAGTACACTCTGGTCAGCTCACCAGGCAATCACAGGGCAGAAACACACTGACAGCTATGCAGCCTACTCTTATGAAAAAACACCAATGGTTCTTTTACATGCCTCTCACCATAGACAGTGAGAGACATGACTGGCCTTTGATAACCCAGTTAGCTGTACCGGAGGACAGTGACAACCCGTTGAGAGTGGGGTTTGAACCAGCAACCTTGGGATCAGTGATCCAGCACCTTACCACCACGCCACCATTATCCCGAATGACTTTATTATTATAATTATAATTATAATAATAATTATTATTATTATTATTATTATTATGCCCTGTGATGGCCCTGTGAGGTCCAGGGTGTACTCGTCCAGTGTTGGCTAAGATCGGCGCCAGCCTCCTTGTGACCCTATTTAGGATTAAGTGGTTCAGAAATTGTTCATGATGATGATGATGATGATGATTATTAGTAGTAATAGTACCGGGTAGTAGTAGTAGTAGTAGTATCATTATAATCTGAATAGTAAAGGGCAAAATTGAGGCTTTTTTAAGCCAATTGTGGTATTTGCATGCTATGGAGCAAACTATATTTGAGAGAATGGTTGCACATTTGCCTATTACAGGGATCCCTTACTTTCCACGGTTAATGGGGACCAAGACCCCCCCCACAACCGCCGATTTCCACGAAATAGGGTCGACTCCCTTGACTGATGTATATGTACATGTATATGTGTGTATAACATTAATAAATACTTATTCAACGCTAGAATTACTTATAATAATAATTAAACATTCAAAAATAATGCATAAGATGTAAATAAAATATAAATACAAACATATACAGATGTGCGTACAAACACAGATGCACACCTCACATAAAAATATAAGTAGTTCTGATAGGGGGTTTTGTGTTGTTTTTTGGGGTTTTTTGTTTGTTTGTTTGTTTGGTTGCGGTTTTTTCATAATTGGCCTTTTTTGGCAGCTTTTTGCTTAATTTCCTTAATTTTTTATTTTTCAATGAATATTTTTGAAAAACCCACAATGCACCGAAGCTGCAGAAACTGAAGCACGAAGTAGCGAGGGGTCACTGTATACCGTGCTTATTTTCACTATGTTCTTTAAAAATGAAATGCTCGTGAGGAGCCATGAATACAGTGAACTGCAACTGAATCTGAGAGGGTAATCTCGGAGACATGCGAAATGTATGTCTGCATGGATCATGTTTGCTTTGATATTATTAGCTGCCCAGCTGACTGCCACACTACAAAGACTTACATAACTGTTTATACACCAGAAGAGTTGCACAGAAAGCACCCGAAATCAGCGGTGTGTGCAAGAGTCAATAATATGAAAATTATCTCCGTCTGTTCAAAACATCACTAGCTAATTTCCATGTGACATTTAAAAACAGTCTTCGAGTCATATGATTAGGATTCACGTAACATCAGACGTCAACCAACAGAGTATTTTAAATTTTAAGTTGTGAATAAAGTCATATAATTGTTTTTTTAAATAATATTCAAATACATTAACTGCAAAAAAGAGGGAGATTTATGATTAGACTGTCATGTGTGGTTATAACTCACAAACTCCTGCTGACCTTTAACTGATGATGACCTATAGCTGAAATATCAAAGATATCATATGAAGGTGAAATGGCACACTTGATGCAATGATGGAGAAAGTTTAACGGAAAGGCTAGTCTTACATCAAGCTCCGTTATTCCTTTAAGGATATTAACATTTATTTTAACCAGGTACGTACTGGGGAATGTATAATAATTCAATGAGAGCACCAACCTCATGAGTTCCATGTGAAAAGTTCAAGCGTGCAACATTCATACCAGCCTTGATCATCTGTTTCAGCTTTTCCACAGAGCGGGAAGCTGGCCCTAAAATGTACAATCAAACATATAGCATGTGTTTGTGGTAATGAGAATACATTACAGAACATATTTAAATAGATGTGATTCATTTGATGCCACAATATACAAAGGATTATGCAGCATTAATGTGTTTATATAAAGAAGATCGTAAAAATTTTAGCTGAGTCTTCTTCTTCTTTTCATTTCGGCTGTTCCCTTCAGGGGTCGCCACAGCAAATGATCTGCCTCCATCTCACCCCATCCTTTGCATCTTCTACTCTTACTCCAACTACCTTCATGTCCGCCTTCACAACATTCATAAATCTTCTCTTTGGTCTTCCTCTGGGCCTTCTGCCTGGTAGTTCCAACCTCAGCATCCTACGACCAATATACTCACTATCCCTCCTCTGTACATGTCCAAACCATCTCAATCTAGCCTCTCTGACTTTGTCTCCATAACCTCTTACATGTTCTGTCCCTCTGATGTACTCATTCCTGATCTTATCCATCCTCGTTACTCCCAAAGAGAACCTCAACATTTTCACCTCTGCTACCTCCAGCTCTGCCTCCTGTCTTTTCCCCAGGGCCACTGTCTCTAAACCATACAACATCGCTGGCCTCAACACCGTCTTGTACACTTTTCCCTTCATTCTTGCCAATACTCTCCTATCACACATCACACCGGACACTTTTCTCTATCCATTCCAACCTGCCTGCACACGCTTCTTCACCTCTTTTCCACACTCTCCGTTGCTCTGGATTGTTGAGCCTAAGTACCTAAAATCCTCCACCTTCATTATCTCTGATCCCTGTAACCTCAACGTTCCTCCTGGGTCCTTCTCGTTCATGCACATGTATTCTGTCTTACTGAGGCTAACCTTCATTCCTCTCCTTTCCAGGGCATACCTCCACCTCTCTAGATTTTCCTCCACTTGTTCTCTGCTCTCACTACAGATCACAATGTCATCTGCAAACATCATAGTCCATGGAGATTCTTGTCTAACCTCGTCTGTCAGCCTGTCCATCACCATAGCAAACAAGAAGGGGCTCAGAGCTGAAAAATTTTAGCTGAGTAATTGTGTAACTGTGTCAGTGTTTTGCTGACCAATTGTGCAAATGATGCCAGTATTGCGAGACACTGAGGGTTCAGAGTCAATGTCCAGCAGGCATATGTGCTCCAGAAATGTTTCTGCCATAGCAGCATGGAGCTGCTGAGAGTGAATTTCGGAAGATCCCATGTCCTTAGGTTTAGACAGTGTTGGAGCAATGTCTGCTGAAACGACCTGCAATATAAAAAAGCAAGAAAAACACGATCACAACATTTTCTCATCATGCGATACTGTATATGCAAAAATAAGGACTCTTTTTTTCCTGAAACTTTAAAGACCACAGTTTAGAATGTCTTTGTTTTACACTTACAAATTTGAAATATAAATTAACTGTGGAAATGAAACACCTTTTCACATGACAGTCACCCAGACTAACTCAAGTAAAATGTGCTAACCTTCAGTTCAGTTCATTTTCTGTAACCACTTAATCCTAATTACAGTCACAGGGAGGCTGGCACCCATCCCAGCCGAGGGCAGAGTACACCCTGGACAGCTTAGAATAATGGCAGGGCGAAAACACGCTGACGGCTTTGCAGCCTCCTTTTGTTGATAGTCAGCAATGGTTCTTTTACATGCGTCACACCATAGACAGTGAGAGACATGGCCAGCCTTTGACAACCCAGTTAGCGGCACTGGAGAGACAGTGACAACCTTGTGGTAGAGATATGGACTCGAACCCCCATCCTTTGGATCAGCGATCCAGCATCCTAAACCACTAGGCCACCACTGCCGCCATGTGTTAACCTGCATAGTTTAAAGAATATCTGCTCATACAGGTTTTACTTTTATTAAAGGTTAGTTTTATATTCAAAAACAGAATTTATTACTCATATACCAGAGTCAATTTCCAGGAAACGGAACCAGTCTACGGGCCTAGGCCCGTAAAAACAACCTGCACAGTAAACAGTGAATGGTGACCACCAGCTACAAAGTACAAATAAGTGTAGATTTAATGTTTTTATTATACAATAAAGGCTAAAGTCTAACAAATAAAGACTTTTAGGCAACATAAGAGTATACAGTATCATATAAATAAAAGAGAGGTCATGAATTTTAGCAAGATTTTGCTGTAAAAATAGCTTGATAATCTGAAATCCTGAGTTCAGAAGACCCCATAGCATCTGGTGTGCTAAAAATATCTTAAAACAGTGTGATCATATTGCTGCCATGGCTTTTCAAACATTGGTCATCCAAATGCGGCAGACTGTCACTAAAGGTTATGCAACTAGTCGCCAGAGGTAACGACATATATTAGCAATGTGTACAAAGAAAGGGGTGTGTCTAAATACAGCACTGCAGAAACTCACGAGGAACAAACATGTTTTACATTCATAAATTTTACATTTTGGTTCGGCTCTGAGTAAATAATGTCACGTGACACGATAATTATTGTATTTGCTCTGTATTCAGCAAGTAAAACCTTTAAGTAGTTTTCTTTAATTTTAGCCACAAATCTGAGAATTACATACTACTACTACTACTACTACTACTAATAATAATAATAATAATAATAATAATAATAATAATAAAAATAATAATAATAATAATAATAATAATAATAGCAAAAGTAATAATAATAATAGTAATAAACAGAAGCAAGCAAACAAATAAATATTCATATTAATATTTTAATTAATATTTAAATATTAGTTATAATAATAATAATAATAATAATAATAATAATAATAATAATAATAATAATAATACGTTTATAATTGGTTTACAGGTCCTATGGGAACGCGTTATATTTATTGTTAATCTCTTCTTTATTCTTTTCTTTTACTTAATTAATTGAAATTCTGACTTTTAAACTGAGTTTTGGTATCAGTAGTTTGAATACATGAATGATAATGGTCTCTTACTTACCGTACCCGACTGCAGGTGACAAGCAGTTGTGCGCCGGTCCCCAGCGCACGCTCCTAATTTATCACCGGTACTAACCGGCACTACTTTTTAGAGGGACGTCGCTGTATCCTTCCGAGAAAGTTGAATAATTACTGTACGTATATTGAATTGTTTCATATGTATATAGGGCGCATTTTAATGAAGTAATATTTCATTTATTCTCTGAAATAATAAGTGTTGTAAAGGACAACACAGACACAAACATTCACACTTCTGGGCAAATTTAAGTAATTAGGTGAGCAAAGATGTTGTCTTTGAACTGTGTGAGGAAACTTTAATACCCTGATGCAACCTGCAAATTCAACATGGAAAGGTCCATGGGTGAGATTTGAACCCTTCACACTTTAAGGCAACAGTGAATGGTGACAGGGAATTATCAATGAATAGATACATTTTTTAAATTATTATGGTTATATATTTTACACTGTTTTTTAAATGTTCTACTTGGTATATAATTGATGGTGAGGAAGTAAGAATATATCATTCATGTGTAAACAGGCTTGGTGTAGATCACATATAATAGCACCTGCTATATTGGTCTTGCTTATTTATTTGGACCTTCTTCCTTGTCAGGGCATAAAACAGCTTCCCACTGTCAAGGGGAGCACTGTAGATGATACTGGTTTGAACAAGCTTCATCGTTCATTTTCTGTAACCGCTTAATCCTAATTAGGGTCACGAGGAGGCTGGCGCCCATCCCAGACGACTCCAGGCGAGAGCAGAGTTCACCGTGGACAGCTTGCTAGGCCATCGCAGTGTGGAAACACACTGAAGGCTTTGCAGCTACTCTTGTCGAAAGTCAGCAATGGTAATTTTACATGAACCTCACACCACAGACAGTGAGAGACATTTGATAACCCAGTTAGCTGCAATGGGTGGACAGTGATAACCCGTTGAGAGTGGGGCTTGAACCCCCAAATTTGGATAATATATATATACACACACACTCATACTGTGCATGTCTTTGGATTGTGCGAGAAAATCAGAAAACATGCAAACTCTACAAATAAAAATCTAGAACTTGAACCTGTGATTTGAATATGCGAACCTTTGCGCCACCGTGCCACCACTTTCTAAACTGCTTAATCTTAATTAGGGTCTCGGGGAGGCTGGCACCCATCTCAGCTAACTCTGAGCAAAAGCAGAGTACACCCTGGTCAGCTCCCAGGCAATCGCAGGGCAGAAACACGCTGACAGCTATGCAACCTACTTTTACTTTTATCAAGTCACCAATGGTTCTTTTACATGCCTCTCACCAGAGACAGTGAGAGACATGGCTGGCCTTTGATAACTCAATTAGCTGTACGGGGAACAGTAACAATCCGTTGAGAGTGGAGCTTGAACCACGAACCTTGGGTTCAGTGCTCTAGCACCTTACCACCAGGCTACCACTGTCCCGGTTCACTTTATTGATGTAATAATAATAATAATAATAATAATAACTATTATTATTATTATTATTATTATTATTATTATTATTATTATTATTCTGCCCTGTGATGGCCTGGCGAGCTGTACACCCTGGACAGCTCGTCAGGCCATTGCAGGGCCAACACACACAACCATTCAGACTCAAATTCACACTCACACCACGGGGTGATTTAGAACAGCCAGTTAACCTACTGTGCATCTTTTTGGACTGTGGGGAGGAAACCGGAGTACCCAGAGGAAACCCATATAGGGGAGAACATACAAACCCCACACAGAAACGCAGGAGCTGGGAATTGAACTCAGGGCCTTCTTGCTGTGAGGTGGACGTGCTGCCCCACCCTACTATAATGTGATGTTAAATTGTAAAAATGCTATAAATATTTTACATACTGTGATGAATATTACACTTCAGCCTACAAAACTTGTATGATATGCTGGAAGGCTGGTATTTGTAACGAAAGCTGGGAAATGCCGCATTGTACAGAATGTGCCTTGAATCTGACATCATGCAAAACATGTTCTATGTACACTGTGTAATATTACCAGAAGAGAAGAAAACAAGAGAGTGTAGTATTCTGTTTGTGAGCGCGCGCCCTATAGGTGGTCTCGTGACCAGGCAGGGACACACTGCGCATGCGCACACGCTCAGCGTTGTCAGGGAGAAAGCGGCCAGTACAGGGAGAAATAAACGGCGACAAATGCCAGACAGGGCCGGGCTAGCTGCAGGCATGGGCAGACAGAGAAGCACACAATGAAATGTTTTTAACAATTACCAATTGGTTAACATTTCTGTCGAGGTCTTGTTTTTAAATAATTTAATAAATGACACACACATTACGGATTATTTTCTCTGCTCTGGACTGAAAAGGTAAGTGATAAAAGTCATCATGTTGCTGATATAAATTGCTCCTAAATCTTTATTATTATTATTATTATTATTATTATTATTATTATTATTATTTTAAATTAAGCTCATTTTCATATCATTGAAATCTGGGGATGCAGAAATTCACTGATTACCGAATTATATTACCGAGTAATATTAAATGTTTATTAGACACAAGATACAACTGATCTTATATATTTTTCTGTTCCTTGCCTTGTAGTAAACATGATTTTTTTTTTATTTAATACATTTATAAAATACTTCTCACTGTAAATAAAAGGCAATTAAAAATGTGAATTGAATTCTAACTTGCTGTGTGATTTTATTTTTATGAGTTATTGATTTTTCTTGTTTTTTTTTTTTATCCTTTGTCTTATATCTATGCATGCAGTTATTTGGCTGTTGTTGGTGGTTTTGTTGTTTTGGTTGCTTGCTTTATTCTTATTTTAATTTAGAATGAAAATAAGGACAGAATGGTGGCATGGTGGTCAGCATGTCCACCTCACAGCAAGAAGGTCCTGAGTTCGAGTTTCGGACCGGGCTGTGTGGAGTTTGCATGTTCTTCTTGTGTTTGTGTTGGTTTCCTCAAGATACTCCAGTTTCATTTCACAGTTCACAGACATGCATATTAGCATAACTAATTCAAATTGCCCCTAATGAGTGTGAATGGTTGTGTTGTCTCATGCCCTGGAATGGTCTGGTGAGCTGTACAGGGTGTGCCCCGCCTTCTCCTAATGTCAGCTATGTTTCTCACCAGCCTAATACTGTACAGTATTAGAATGAAAGTGACCTGGTAAATATGTGAGATTGATAGAAAATGTAGGTAAAATTAAGGTAAACAAATAGAGTAGAACCAACACCCTTTTCTTCCTGCTGTTTTTGCAGATTGTTTTGGGATGGTGTGGTGTTCGTCAACCATACTGGTTGAATAAGCATCATCTTCGTACTGGATGTAATGCTGAACTTCATTATAGACTCTGAACCAGAGCTCAACATACTGTGTTGCTCATCACTGGAATGGAAAGGAGAGGCAAAAAAAAGTCACTGGAGCTAAATATATGATCAGCATGGTAAAGAAACTCTTGACAAACCCTTAAAATATAAAACACACTGCTAGTAAAGCTAATACATAATGCCAATAAGTGTATTTATTGATCATTTGATGGTTATAAATGGAACTGGAATTGTATAAAGTGTGAAATTAATTGTATGCATTCAGTGTAAAGAATTTGAAATAATTTTAAAGAACAAGTTAAGAGTAATAAATGGAATATGCTGAGCTGTGTTACTGGCACACTCAACTAGTCAAGTAGATTGCATAAGGTAGTTGATACCATCATCTGCTGAAGAAGGAATGGTGATAGGGAACTGAAGATTGGGAGAACATGTAAATCAATGAGGTTTAAAGAGCTGGAGGAGGACACAGCTGACCCTGGTTGACCTGTCTACCTCTCAGAGTGTCATTGAGCAGTGCTGGACTGATGAGGAATCAGAAGGGGACAGTGACTGTGAAAACATCATCTATGGAGCACAGGTATTTCTATACAAATGTACAATAGACTATATAAGACTTTATGTGTTTATTGCACTTAAATCAGTTCAGCATTAAATTTGGTTTACCAGATTATATGATATTTGGATTTTTGTGGATGGAAGTGGAGCTGAGCTGGGAAGCAGGTAACATATGGCTCCTGGTCCATTTCTTACCCAACAATTCATGAGAAACAACCCCACTTACATGCAGAATTCCACAAACATAAACAGCAGATAAATACACGAAAAAGACTAAGTACAGCTCTGAAATGAGAAGAAACCCAGATGGCAGTGCAATCTATTGAAGAAAACATGACTGTTTAAACTATTTGCTGTACATTGCTCATGTAGCTGTTTCTAAGGGAAGAAAAGAGGAAATGTTAATTTATTCTACTGTGTTGAACAAATAAATGTTTCCTACAGGGTAATTACACTGCTGATCTTTATTGCCACCCGCAGTTGGACACAGATGTTGGAGCTGTGAAGGACATCTATTCTGACAGTGCAGTTGGTGTAAGGTATCTCAAACAAGTTTATAATATATTTGTGGCCTCATGTAAGGCTAATGGCAGCAGAAAGTGAACTCAACTTTCATTTTCTTTTTCAGGGAGTATGAGGCAATTGATGATGTGGACATCGACTTGCATATCAACATCAGCTTTTTAGATGTGAGTTAACCTCTTAGACTCAATTTTGTATCCCTGGATCATTTATAAATTTATTTGCCCCCTCCCAGTGCAGCTAACTGGGTTATCATAGGCCAGCCATGTCTCTCACTGTCTATGGTGAGATTCATGGAAAAGAACCATTGCTGACTTTCATCAAGAGTAGGCTGCATATCTGTCAGCGTGTTTCTGCCCTGCAATGGCCTAGTGAGCTGTTCGGGGCGAGGGCAAAGTACACCCCGAACAGCTCACTAGGCCCTGCAATGGCCTAGTGAGCTGTTCGGGGTGTACTTTGCTCTCGCCCCGAGTCATCTGAGATTGGTGTCAGCCTCCCTGTGACCCTAATTAGGATTAAATTGTTCATAAAATGAAGGAATGAATTTATTTGCCAAGCCACTTAATCTTAAAAAAAGGTTGTGTTGAGGCTGGAGCCTGTCTTAACCAACTTTGGGTGAAGGCAGTGTACATCATTAGCAGCTCACCAGCCCATTGCAGGGCCAATACACACACACACACACACACACACACATACACACAACCATTCACATTCATACTTTGGGACAACTTGAAAAAGCTAATTATCCACATGTCCTTGGACTGTGAGAGGAAACCAGAGCGCCTGGAGGAAACCCACACAAGTTCAGGGAGGACATACAAACACCACACAGAAACATTTTCCAGAACTCACACCCAGGAGCTTCTTGCTGTGAAGTTGATGTGCTAACCACCATGCCCCCTTGATATCGTTTTGTGATATTTTTCACTCAGTCCGTCATTTCAAAAATGACTTAATCCTACCACAACAGGGAGGCTGGAGCCTATCACAACAGACACGGAGCAAAGTGGGGTACACCCATAACAGCTTGCCAGACCATTGCAGGACCAACACACCTGTCTACTCACTCACATCCTCATGTAGGGACAATTTATTAACAGACAATTAGATTAATGTGCATGTCTCTGGATTGTGGGAGAAAACCAGAGCACCTGGAGGAAGCCCACGTAAGCATGGAAGTTACCTTCACATTCGACACAGAACACCTGAGCCTGGGACTCGAACCCAGGACTTTTTTGCTGTGATCTGGATGTGCTTACCACTACACCACCATGCCACTCCTGTCATATTTCTGCCGATGATAATTGTATTCTCTAATGTATCACATTTTGTAACATTTATAATGTTGATTAAAAACTGTACTCTGCTCCTGCAAAGCTGCATGAAGTGTATCTTATCCTGAAAAATAGACAGTGCACATAACAGTTCTGTTAGCAAATGGTTTGCATTGAACCTGTTCACAGTATTTTATACACCTGCATCACACCTCTTCATGCTCTGCCTCCTGTCTTTTTCCCAGTTCCACTGTTTCTAAACCATACAACATTGCTATCCTTAACACCGTCTTGTACACTTTTCCTTTCATTCTTGCCAATATCTTCCTATAACACATCACACTGGACACTTTTCTCCAACCATTCCAACCTGCCTACACACTCTTCTTCACCTCTTTTCCACACTCTTTGTTGCTCTGGATTGTTGAGCCTACGTATTTAAAATCCTCCACCTTCTTTATCTCTGCTCCCTGTAACCTCACCGTTCCTCTTGGGTCCTTGTCGTTCACATACATGTATTCTGTCTTACTGAAGCTAACCTTCATTCCTCTCCTTTCCAGGGCATACCTCCACCTCTGCCACTCCAGACTTCCTCATGCAATACCACAGTTCTCTCTCGGCACCCTGTCATATGCTTTCTCCAGATTCACAAAGGCACAATGCAGCTCCCTCTGATTTTCTCTGTACTTCTCTATTAACATCCTCAAAGCAAACACTGCATCTGTGGTGCTCTTTCTTTGCATGAAACCAAACTATTGTTCACAAATGCTGACCTCTGCCCTTAGTCTAATTCTTTCCCATAAAGTCATCGTATGGCTCATCAACTTTATCACTCTGTAGTTGCCACAACTCTGCACATCTCCCTTGTTATTAAAAATGGGCACTAGCACACTTCTCCATTCCTCCGGCATCTGCTCACTCTCTAAGACCTTGTTGAATGTTCTTGTCAGAAAATCTACTGCTACCTCTCCTAGACACTTCCATACCTCCACCGGTATGTCATCAGGACCAACTGCCTTTCCACTCTACATCCTCTTCAATGCCCTCCTCACTTCACCCTACCCAGTCTTTGCGACTTCCTGGTCCTCAACAGTCACCACTTCTACTCTTTTTTCTCTCTCATTTTACTCATTCATCAGCTCTTCGAAGTACCCTTTCCATCTTCCCAGTACACTTCTGTCATCAGTCAATACATTTCCTGCTCTGTCCTTAATTCTCTAACTTACTGCACATCCTTCCCATCTCTATTTCTCTGCTGTGCCAACCTGTATAAATCATTTTCTCCCTCCTTACTGTCCAAACTATCATACAAGTCATCATACACCCTCTGATTGGCCTTTGACACCACTACCTTCGCCTTACGCTGTGTTTCCCTGTACTCCTGTTTACTCTCTTCGGTCCTCTCAATGTCCCACTTCTTCTTAGCTAACCTCTTCCTTTGTACACACTCCTGCACTTCCTCATTCCACCACCAAGTCTCCTTATCTACTTTCCTTCCAGAGGACACAGCAAGAACTCTTTTATTTGTCTCCCTGATCACATTAGCTGTCGTTGTCCAGTCATCTGGAAGCACTTCCTGACCACCAAAAGCCTGTTTCAACTCTTCCTTGAAGACAACATGACACTCTTCCCTTTTCAGCTTCCACCACTTTGTCTTCTGCTCTGCTTTTGCCTTCTTCACCTTCCTCACCATCAGCGTTATCCTGTACACCACCACCCTATGCTGTTTGGCAACACTCTCACCCACTACTACTTTGCAGTCACTGACTTCCTTCAAATTACATCACCTACACAAGATGTAGTCTACCTGTGTGCTCCTACCGCCACTTTTATAAGTCACCCTATGCTCCTGTCTCTTCTGGAAGAAAGTATTCACCACAGCCATTTTCATCCTTTTTGCAAAATCTATCAACATCTGTCCTTCTGTGTTCCTGTCCTGGATACCAAACCTGCTGATTACTTCCTCGTCCCCTCTGTTGCCTGCACCAACATGTCCATTGAAGTCTGAATTGAGTTAATACTATATAAAAGTGCCAATTGTAGTTTTGTTTTTATGAAGGGTGTCAATAATTTTGAGAGACACTGTATGTCTGTATACATCCAACAGGACGAAGTAGCCTCTGCATGGAAAGTCAATAGAACAGAACCTATTGTTCTACGCCTTCGATTTTCTTTGTCTCAATACCTGGATGGTCCTGGTAGGGATGACATTAATATGTAGTTTGTCAATACACTGTGCAGGTCACGTACATGTTTTTGTGCATTTTTTTTGCACATATGAACAATTCATTTCTTATAGAGCCAACAGTGGAAGTGTTCCAGCCTTCCTGCAAAGATTGCTTCAGTGTAGGCATACAGCTCAAAAGGTAACCAGCTCTTTTAAATTTATGACATTATCAATTCACTGATTTTAGGCATGCTATACTAATCTTTGATGATTAATATATTTCTTACATCTTTCCCAGAATTCTTAGCTCATTCATATCAAATCAGTGGAAACACCTGAGTAATGAGTTTTTGAGAGCTCAGCAGAAGAAAAGACATAGCTGGTTCAAAGCTGGAGGAACAATTAAGAAATTCCGGGCTGGCCTCAGTATCTTCACACCAATAGCCAAGTAACAACACATAAGCATATACTTTCTTATTTGGACTAGATGTTAAAGCTGACATACCCCACTTGTACCCCATTCTTAAATATTCTTTACAAATCAAAATTAAATTTAATGTGTTACAATTCCACAGGTAAATGTTTTTTCTCTGTGACCTACTCTTACTGTATAAAGCTGCTCTGAGACAGTGTCAATTGTAAAAAGCACTATCCAAATAAACCTAAATTGAACTGAAATGAACTTACCCATTAGTCACATACTGTATTTTTTTTAAATGTCGTTAGCACTCATTTGTATACATTTGCTTATGTAACATCGTGGCAGTACCAACTCCTTAAATTGCTGCTACTGTCTGTCTTTTTTCATGTGTTTTTTGTTTGTTTGTTTGTTTGTTTATTACTTTCCGTATTTCCAGGTGTCCCAATGTACCTCTGATCCAAGGCCCTGGAGAGAAGGGGAGGACATCTGGACCTGAACCAAGAGTGAGCCGCCTTATGAGCCGTTCAGTTTCCTGTACCTCAAAAATGCCGAAAGGAGACTTGCTCACATACACGTCTAATGGGCAGGTAAGATAACCCACATTTGTTCTCTACTAATTTAGGAGAAGAAAATTATCAAGGTTTTATTATTTAATATATTACTTACTCTGTGTGACATGTGATAGTGCCACCCGCCTCTTTACGAACTGCTGTGCATGCGCATTTGAAAGCAGCATAACTCACTTGGAGGGAAAGTACAAATAAGCTCACAGATGGACATGGATTGGATGGTAATCACTGTGGGTGACAGAGAAGAATATGTCATCCCTCCCTCCCCTGGAAGCTCAGCCATTTGTCTCCCATGGACTCCTGATCACACTTGCAATCTCCAGTTTTATTCTTACACACCTTGTTGATACCCCGCTCAGGAGCCTCGATTTTCTATGCCTTTGTACAATATGAACTCAAACCTAATCTTAATTTAGTTTAATAGGTAATCTAAAAGCGAAGCATCATTGACTTGATTTTGGATGGCTTGTATGTCTAGCCGTCCAGTGTCTGTATGTATCACAAAGCGAATTGTCTGTTATTCATCACAATGATGATTGACTGTTTATTCATTAGCAAACATTTTGGTGTGGACTGTGCATGCTCTTTCTGTGCTTGCGTGAGTTTCCTCCAAGTGTTCCAGTTACCTCTTACGGTCTAAAAACATGGGCATTGGACTAATTGTCTGCCCCAAATTGTCTGCCCCAGACCTCTAGGTCTGAGTATGAATAGTCATGTTTTGTTTTGGCCTTGCGATGGACTGGCGAGCTGTTTAGGGTGTACCTTACTTGCATCCAAAATTGGTGAAGATAAGCCAGCCAAGAAGACCAAGCAGTTTGGTGAATGAATGGGTGAATAAAAAGAATTATAGCCCACAGAAATGTCACTTTTAAGCAGTACCTAAATCTGTATACTAATAATGGAAAGTTTAGAAGTAAACAAACAACTCTAATGGAGTGTAAAAGTGACTTTTCTACTATGCAAAGTGTGACAAGTTGTGATTCCCACAAGAATTAATGCCACTTGTAATACTTCACCTAGCTCATTCTTTTATTGCTGGAGGCTTGTTGAAGCATTTCAGGGTCTCCAGTGTGGATCACAAATGTTTGCATTTTATCGACCTTGCAGCGCATGTGCACATTGTTGACAGCACCTTGTGGCGTGTCATATTGACTCATGAGACTTATTGCTCACTCCTGCCACACATATATCATCGCACCACGCTCCCTTTGTTGCTACAGAAACTATCCTTGAACTCTGGTTCGCAATAAATAATATAATCTTTTTGGGTGTCTTTATAGAATGTGTCAGTAACGGGCTCCCGATCCACAGTTCAGATCACCACTAAGCAGCTTATTGAGTTGTTCTTCTCTTCACAAGCTCTTCTACACTGCAAGAGTATTCCTACTCTGGAATATGGGTTTCTTGTACAGGTATTTTTTCCTATAAAGGAATGGTGTGTTTTATTGATTGGTATCCATACAAATTAAATTAGCTTATTTTTCTAGATTATGAAGTACTCAGAACAGAGGATTCCCACCCTGAATGAGTACTGCGTGGTCTGTGATGAGCAGCATGTCTTTCAGAATGGCTCCATGCTCAAGGTATCAACAAGTACAGACGCTCTCTGACTTACGTTCATTCGTTTTATGTATTTTTCGATTTTACGTTTAAAAAAAAAAAAAAATTATGTCAAATTTTGAGTTTAGTGTTCTCTCTGTAGTATGAGACGTAACTACATAGTACGCTGACATAATGACGTAATGACGCTGCGTCCATTGTTTACAAACGACAGACTGAACGTGCCCCTCCTTCTTTCCAGTTCACTGCGTGTTACCCTTGTGTTAAGATGTCGTCTCTGTGATCTTTGTGTTTACACTGTTTTGCGGACTTTTGTAACCCTAAGCAAATATGGTTGGTCAGAAGCGTAAGCCTACTAGTGATAGTGGTAATCAGAAAAAGCGGCAAGCCATCTTCTTAGAAACGACGATGGCTATTATCAAGAAAATGGATACCGGTGAAAAACGTGAATGTTGCACGTTTCTTCCAAATGGCTCCGTCGACCATTGGAACCATTTACAAGTAGAAAGATCACATCACAGAGCATGTTAAAGGTTATATTTGATACTGTATTTGATATTTGATGAGTGAATTTGATTAAAATTCATCTATTTGAAATTATTTTGCTTGAATTTAATTTATTTGAAATTAATGTTGACATTATTTGATATATTTGATATTATTTTACAATGTTATGTTTATAATAATTGATTTAGGGGTATTTTATGAGATACGGTAATGGTATTTATGGATGTATAGTACAGTATGAACGTCATACGTCACTGGAACATACAGTAACAACTTACTTTTTTTTTCACCTTACGTTCGGCCGTCCGGAACCGAACTAAAACGTAAGTTGGGGAGCGTCTGTAAATGCAATCACCTGTAGTGTTCCTATACTGTATGTTGTACATATAATATAGATTTAAGTATGTTGGGTCTCTGATTTATATTTGTCATTAATGTATGTTTAATGATGCCTTTTCAGCCAGCAGTGTGTACAAGAGAGCTGTGTGTGTTCTCCTTCTACACATTGGGAGTTATGTCGGGAGCAGTGGAAGATGTTGCAACAGGAGCTGAGGTTGTTTGTATATCACATGTATATTGAATTTGTCCTGGCTTGATGAAAGTCCATTGGGCTGATCAAAGTAAATGTGTGACACTTTCATGCAGGTGGTCGATCTGCTTGTAGCGATGTGCAGAGCTGCTCTGGAGTCATCTCGTAAAAGCATCATATTTGATCCCTACCCATCAGTCGTTGACCCTTTCGAGCCCAAGGCTTTGGCCTTTAACCCTAAGGTACAGGATTTTATCTGATGTAATGACATCATGACAGCTGGCATAACCATTTTATTATACAATATGAAATAACAAATGGATTACACTTGCATTATTTTTATGTCACTCTATTATATTCTGTTTTTGCTTTCTTTTTGTTGACAGAAACGAAGTTATGAAAGGCTGCAAAAAACCCTGGACAGCATCATGTCAATACGAGAAATAACACAAGTATGCAAAGATTTATACTAGCAATAGAAAAATGTTTACTTTGAACTCAAGGGCCCCCAGTGCGGCTAACTGGGTTATTAAAGGCCAGGTCTGTCACTGTTTATGGTGTGAGGCATGTAAAAGAACAATTGCTGACTTTCAACAAGAGCCGTCAGCGTGTTTCGGCCCTGCGATGGCCTGGCGTGCCCTGATCCGGAGTCGGCTGGGATGAGCGCCAGTCTCCCCGTGACCCTAATTAGGATTAAGCGATTACAAAAAATGAAATGAACTCGAAGGACCTTGACTTGTGTATATGGTACCTGATATACCCTGGTCTGAAAAAATCACTAGCATTGTCATATTTTTATAGGGCTCATATGTAGAGATAAAGAAACAGATGGACAAATTGGATCCACTTGCACATCCTCTTTTACAGTGGTAAGAAACAGCTTCCATTTAATTAGACAGCTTTGTTACACTTACAAGGAAATTATCTTGGCAATTAACAGATAACAGGCAAGATGGCACTATTTACATATGTGTACGAAGCACAAAAAAACAGTAAACTGACCTAAAATAAATATTATCAGTAATATATGCTCAGTAGGAATTACAAATTAATTGTGCAAAAAAATGTTATACAGGGATCCCTCGCTGTTTCGCGCTTCAATTTATGCAGCTTCGGTGCATCGCTGTTTTTTTTTTTAAATATTCACCGAATTCAAAAATAAGAAAATTAAGGAAGAATATGGGGAAAGGTTAAGGAAAATGCCACAAAACAAGGCAAATTATGCAAAAAAAAACCCAAACAAACAAAAACAAAAAACAACCCAAAGAACCCCCCATTCCAAAACTACTTATATTTTTATGTGAGGTGCACATCTGCGTGCGCACACACGTCTGTATATGTGTGTACAGACTCTCCCCCACTTACGAACATTTGTTTTACGAACATCCAGTCCGAGGTCGAGAGTGAAAGTGAAATGAAATTGAAGAACAAGTAGTAATAGAAATGGAATGAAATCTATAGAAATATATATCATAAATATAAGTATGAAATATGATTAAACATTATCCTGAGGTACACTTAATACTAGGCTCCGGCAGAGGGGGGCATGGCTGATACGGTCCGGGAAGAGAAGCAGAATATTTCTGAACTCCTGCCAAAAGTTTCAAAGAAGAAACAAATTGACTCCAGTATTATAATGAACTGGATAAAAGAGAAACTCTCCAATCTGATCAGATCCGCTGTGCTGTGCTTGAGAGGAACCAGGAGTTTAAACACGGAAGCTGATCAGTTCAATTGTCCAGTTGTAGTGTCGCCTGTGTGTGTGTGTGTGTGTGTGTGTGTGTGTGTGTGTGAGCGAGAGAGAGAGAGAGAGAGAGAGGATATGCTTTCAATTAAACTGAGCTCAAGAGCATCATTACACCGTGCGGTCAGTTATGTAATAATTCAGAGAGAGAGAGAGAGAGAGAGATTGTATATAGTACAAACTCGTATAGGTTACTTATACAAGGTTTAAACATACGTTCCCCTCTAAAGAATGCCATGTAACAATTTACGAACAAATTCATCTAACGATCAGCCGTCTGGAACCTCACTCATTTGTAAGCTGGAGAGCATCTGTATTTATATTTTATTTACATCTTATGCATTATTTTTGAATGTTTAATTGTTATCATAATCATTTATAGCATTGAATATGTATTTATTGATATTATATGCACATATACATGTATGTATACGTCAGTCGGGGGGGGGGGGGTTGATCTTACGGAATTCAGTGGTCACAGGGGATCTTGGTCCCAATTAACTGCAGAAAGTGAGGGATCCCTGTATATGTATACTTCTATAGAAGAAATGTAAAATTGGCTTTGTGAAATAATTGGTATACTGTTGTAAAGACATTATAATGGTGCATAACTAAGTTCTGTGCTGTAATATGCAAGAAGTCACAAACGAACAACTCTGAAAATGAGACAAAACTTTCTCATTCATTACTCATGCCCATCTTTTAACGGCTCATTTGATAATGCATTTTTTTTGCTCTATTCACATGTAACAGGATTATATCCAGCAATCGCTCTCATATTGTCAAGCTGCCATTAAGCAGGGTAAGTGCCCTACCTAGCTGAATTATGCTCATATTTAACACTTATTACAGTCTATGAGAAAAGCACACAGCAATGTTTCCACTTTATTTATTTATTTATTTTTGTTTCTACTGACAGCAACTCAAGTTCATGCACACGATACACCAATTTCTGTTGCTCAGCAGCCCTCCAGCCAAAGAGGCTCGATTCCGCACAGCTAGGAAACTATATGGCAGCACGTTTGCCTTTCAGTGGGTATATTAATACATCTTAATTTTCACTGTCGTGAACACTGTGGTGATTGACTGGTGTCTTAATTTGATCCAAAGCCATTTACAGAAGAATTATTGGATCCCTTGGTAAAGTGGGTGTAAATTATAATTATTTAATTTGTTTTCTTAGTATCTTAATCCCAATTAGGGTCTCAGGGAGGCTGGCTTCCATCTAAGAAAATTCTAGGCATAGGCTGGGTACACCCTGAACAACTCGGTAGGGCATTGCTGGGCTAACATACATATAAACATTTACTTTTGTACCTCAGGTCAATGTGGAACCACCACTCAGCCTACTGTGCATGTTTTTGGACTATGGGAGGAAACCCTGCACACAGAAATGCCCCGAGCCCATGAATTGAACCTGGGATCTTCTTTCTATGAGGCAAATGTGCTAATCACTGTGCCACCATGTCACACCTTATAATTATATTCTTCAAAACACTGAATAACTCCTCCACAAAGACTTTACACTAAAAACTAAGCAGAACATTTTAAAATTTAAATACAGTAAATTTCTTTAACAGTAAGTTCTATGACAAAAAAAATATTCCATCTGAAGAATGTAGTTGAAGTTCACCTAAATATTTAATGACTGCATCACCGTGTAATGAAAGCAGCTGTGAGAGAGGCTGAATTTCCTTCATTCCTAACATTCATCACAGTGGAGTAGAACAGACGATGAACAGTTGGTTTCATATAAAACTAGCATTTCCAGGGTCTAAAAGTACAGTTAGCCTCCTCCATACTAACAAACTTTATGTATGCGAAAAAGTGTTCGTCTGTTAAGTGACTGAAAGAACTGTGTTTTTCCTTCAAATCCTCTGGGAATCATTTTTGGCTCCATGAACTCATAAACTCCCCCAGTGCAGCAAACTGGGTTCTGAAAGGCCAGCCATGTCTCTCACTGTCTATGGTGAGAGGTATGTAAAAGGGCCATTGCTGGTTTTTTGTCAGGAGTAGGCTGTATAGCCATCAGCATGTCTCTGCCCTCTGATAGCCTAGTGAGCTGTCCAGGGTGTACTCTTCCTTCGACCCGATTTGGCTGAGATAGGCATCAGCCTCCCCTTAACAGTAATTAGAATTAAACCGACTCCATACACGCTATATAAAAGGGCTTGAAAATTAAATAAATAAATAAACGTTTGCCTGTTAATCCAGAATCTCTAGTCTACCAGACTATTTGGTATGAAACCTGATGATGTCACATTGGTTTGTGCAAGAAAACAAAATTGTTGCTCTCGGGCAGGGGTGCAATACACATACCTACTGATTGACCTACCCAATCTGTGATGATGCCTGGGAAATTCCACCTACAGAATTTTGGTAATTATTGGATTTTGGAATTTTGTTCCCCATAAAATACATTTCCGAAAATAAAAGTTGGCTTTCTTTCCTGTATTATCTAATATGTGAAATTAGTGTAAATATCCACAAAGATGTATTTATACATTTTATCCCATCTTTTACAAGGGCTTCAGTCATTCTGGAAACAAATTTTAATTTACTGTAATGCTACAGTAATTGAATTTTATATATGTTCATTTCCATCCCTCTATATTAGTGGCTCCCATATAGAAAACTGGCACTCAATATTACGAAATGGACTTGTTAATGCCTCCTACACAAAGTTGCAGGTATAGTATGTCCTACCTTGACTGTGTTGAGCCATAACCTGACTACATATTAGGATACTCGTTTTATAAGCTCTAACTGTTCATATGTTTCCATGTTTTTTCAAACACAAGCTGCATGGGGCAGCCTATGGAAAGGGCATCTACCTCAGCCCCATCTCCAGCATTTCTTTTGGCTACTCAGGTGGGAGGAAGTTTTTGGGGTCAAACTTTAAAAATGAATTTTAAAGAATAGTTCAACTGAACACTGAATACTTAATTTTTTTCCTAGGGATGGGAAAAGGACAACATCACATGCCCACAAAGGAGGAATTAGTGCATCATTACAACAGAGTTAACACCATATCACAGGTCTGTGTCTATATGTGCAGCTGAGAGTTTAATGAGTTCTTTTGGACTTATCTGAGGAATTATATTTAGTTGACTTATATAAATCCAGATGGCCATTTTTTTTTTTACACTGGGGCTCGTTCTCTGTGATTCAAAAAAAGCACAGAGCTCAACAATTTATGAGCATGTTTGGAGCATGATTGGTGTATAAAAAAGAGGTATTCAAGAGTATTCAAGGTACTCAAAATGTATTCAAGAGACAAAACTTGAAGGCATCGTGTTTCCAAGTTCACCAAGATCTCCTTTGATGGCATATCAAGGTCTGTTGCCCTTTGCTACGGTCTGTTATACTCTATAGTGCTCTACTACAATTCTTCAATCAAGAATTAACAGGGTTTGTAGACCCTGTTAATTCTCGATTGACAAGTTCCCATGTCCTATCATCATCATCATCATCATCATCAGCCTGTCATGCCACTGCTGGCAGATGGGCTACACAACCTTCATGGTTATGGGTTTGAACCATAACTCACCACGGTGGTTCAGTGCAGGTTGGTGAGTGTTTTGAGTAGAAACACGCTGATGGCTTTGCAGCCTACTCTTTACGAAAGTCAGCGATGGTTCTTTTACTCTAGATAGTGAGAGACATGGCCTGCCTTTGATAACTCAGTTAGCTGCACTGGGGGGGACAGTGACAACCTTGTGGGGACTCGAACCCCCAACCTTAGGATCAGCGATCCTGTGCCCTATACCACTAGACCACCACTGCCCCATTGTTATATCATAAGTGGCTTCAAATCAAAATACCGGTACAGTATATCGTAATAATAACAGTCAACAGTTTTGTCATGATTGTCACAATTCCACCAGGTTTCCTTGAGATCATTATGATTTGATCCTAAGACCCATCACAATTCTCTGAAATCATGGAGATTGCGAATATTATGCCCCAGTGTAAACCCAGGGTTAGCCATGATTTTGTAGTCACAGAAAAAGTGCATGTTGTAAACTAATTCTTTGGAATGTGAGTTGAGATCAGCAATTATAAAATACATAATGTGATGTGTTAGCTTGTGGCAAATTTATTTCCATTGTGACCAAACGGCCAGTTCTGGTGATGAAAAATGACTGGGTAAATTTTCAGCATGTGACAATTTCTCAGATTCTCATAAAAAAGAAAAAAAACATGAATAGGATCACACTTGATTATGTTGTCATCGTCCACATAATAGTTGCCATCATCTTTCATTTTCACACTTACTTCTAATTCTCAACTGCTTCTCAACTGTTCAACTTATTTCAACCAAACTTTCACATAATCTTATTTACCTCATACTACTGTGCACCTACTATTTTCTTTTAGTAATAAATACATTTTATTTTATTTTTCCTTCCCATACCAAAACATTCAGCTTGTTACTGTTAAGCAATAAGCTTGTCATTGTTAATGTGCAAGTCCCCTTAGATCTGTGAATGGAATCTAGTGAAATTTTCACAAAATCTTCCGAACATAATGCTGTTGTGCACCTCCTACTTTGGCACCTTTTACCTTTTTTGCTTTGTTAGTTTATTGCCTAATTCTGTGCAATATTGTGGCAGCCATAGCCTAATGTTTTGAATTTGAGATGCAGATTTCATACCAGAAGGTCACTGGTTCAATTCCCGAGTGTGGTGGGGGGCTGAGCAGCATCGTTCCTTCCTCCACATAAATGGCTGAAGTGCCCTTGAGCATGGCACCTAACCATCAACTGCTCTCCAGATGCCTCCGATGTGTGTGGCAGCCCAGTGTTTCAAGTGTGTGTGCTCACTTTGGATTGGTTAATTGCAGAGGAAATTGTTTCCCTTATGGGATTAATACAGTGTGTATATGTACTGTATATACATTGCTGAAAATGGTATGTATGGATTTTGATTACTTTTTTTCTAGACTAGCATAGTATACTTTATAAACCATTACATTTTGATGATAATGTATGCATGGGATCATGTTTAAAAAAAATCAATTATGGTAAATTAAAATAATATCTGAGTGAATGTTTATCAGATGCCCCCTGTCTGTGATTTTTCATTATAATAACCATGACTCGTTTTAATGAAAATCTGCAGTCATAGGCAGATTTTTCAGGTTAATCAGTGTACTTCTCATTATAATTCATTTAGGCTTGGTGCAGGTACCTTGTACTCTGAGTATTACATCTTTTGGGGGGTGTCCCATTCCAAAATATGCACTTTGTCCACTAGGGTTTGACATTGTTAATCTGCAAACTCCTTATACACCTGAGAATCAATTTTAATGAAACATTCACAAAATCTTTTAAGCATGTCATTTTGCACCTTATATTTTATTTATTTTTATACTAAAGCATGCATGTTACCATTACTCCACAAGGTGGCTTGCCATCATTAATCCACAACTTCTACATTAGTGAATGCATGTTTACCAAACGTTCACTGAATCTGAATACTGTAACATAATGCTATTGTGCAACTTCTATTTTATTTTTATCATAAATCATTTTTTTAATATTAACATTTCTCATTGCAAGTGAAAAATAAGCAGTGTAGGTGGCACAAGTCTTCCCTGGATATTTTAACAGCAAATTCATAATACAGGCACAAATTTGACAGTGGTAATGGCAGAACATAAAGGATATTGTATGGATTATAACCTTACTATTGAGTTTATCATTTTCTACATGTGTCTGGAACCCTTTTATTGACAGTATGTGCAGAATGTAGAATTCTGACAGAATAAAAAGGCCTCAGTAATTTCATGATTAAAAAAAACACCAGAGTAGGAAAAATCAAGAGGATTATCTGCCTCATCTGTCATGAATGTCGGACTGATATTGCTTATTGAGGATTTACTATGTGCCTGAGATTTTTTTTTTGCAGAGTCTCCCAGTCCAGTCAAGGTTTCTTCAGAGTCGGAATCTTAACTGTGTTGCTCTTTGTGAAGGTAGGAGACAGCCATAACTGTACGATATCAAGAATTCAAATAATTTTATCATTTATTTATTCATTATTGCATGTTATATATTCTATTGGTTTTCTTGCTATGTATACAGTAATAACATCCAAAGACCTTCAGAAACATGGGAATATTTGGGTGTGCCCAGTACCAGACCATGTCTGCACACGTTTCTTTTTCGTGTGAGTTTTTAATCAACTCAGATTTTTCTTGTTGTCCTTAAATAACTGTTCTTAAATGCTAACCATGTGCTTGTTAAACAGGTATGAGGATGGTCAGGTGGGAGATGCCAACATTAACACACAGGAAGCTCGAATTCAGAGAGAGATCTTGAGGGTGATTGGAACCCAGTCGAGTTGAATATCATAGTTTAACCCTGAGAGACTAAATTCTTTAGTGGGTTATCGTTGTCTCTCTGATCACTGTTGCCAAATTACAAGTCATGGAGGAAACTTTTTACATTTTTTAATAAAGTTGTTTTAACCTTTTTTTTACACATTCCACTTTTGTGTATTACCTGGTGAGTGTGTGTGTATGTGTGTGTGTGTGTGTGTGTGTGTGTGTGTGTGTGTGTGTGTGTGTGTGTGTGTCTTGACGCATTCCTCTGATTACATACAATGTTATGTATTCTGATATACTTATGAAAGAATTCTTCTTTTATGTCTTAATGGTTCTGATGTTACATTCAAACACTGTCAGTGTAATCTCCCGATCAAATTTCTTTACTGTCCTATGATTCTAAAACCTTTTTACCAATGAAATTGTTCTTCGATGAAAAAGGTGCTACATTAGATGTCGATATAAAAGGGGTGCTAAAGCCTGCATTTCCAAACGAGGCCTGATAAAGATGCTACATTATGCCTAAAAAAATATTTCAAGTTATGGTGATATCAAGTGTTTGAATACACACCAGTTAGTTGTCTGATTTGACATTTCTAGAAGTCAGTTTAAGTCAAATCTGACTATTAATTTTATTTATTTACAATTTATTAATTTAGGCACAGTACTGGGTTATTTTTAGATATAAACTAAGATTTAAAAATTACATGAACTTGCTGTGTACTTTATCATAATAGTTCAAAACGTCAAACATCTGAACATCTGGGCAATATCTGTAGTATCAGACACGTTACACTTAAATAAATCTGTGGCACCTGTCTTACCATTATATATATATGCATAAAATAAATGTGTGTTCCTGTAATTTTCCTCTGAGGGGAAAAGGTATTGTTTGTGCTCAATGTCCCACATTTGTACTAAAGCTCTTTTTTAAGAAATAAAATAAAAGCATGATACTGAAAACTACATACAGTGGTCTTACTGTGTTAAGTCGAGAGTTTATGGATATAATAGTTTGTTGTGTGAATGAATCCCTGTGGGCTTTTCAATAAAAGTAATTGTGGTCTCTTTCAGAGATTTTCAAACATGATTTACACCCAGTTTCTGAGTTAGAAAATATTATTTAGTGCATTTACTCCCAGATGAGTGAAACAGCTGCATCTTCACTATTTAATTCAAACATCAGTAACCACCTCATACTGCTCAAGGTCATGATGCATCTGGAGCCTATCCCTGTAATGCAGCATTAGAGAAATTGTTCTGGATAGTCTGTGGCAGGGCATTATTCACAGATTCACACACCAATAGGTTAATTTAGAGTCATTGCTGTGCCAAGCGAAGGACAACATTCAAAACTCCACATGGATGCTAACTTTAACTTGGAATCAGTATATAGAGTGACAGTATATAGAGTACCCAGTGGACTCATAAATGCGGGAAATTACCAACAGTAAGAAGTTTCTTATAAGCTACTGCCATAGACATATAATTCACTAAATTAAACAACTATTATTACAGCATGGTATCGTTTATACACATCGGTTTATGGTTGATCAGCATTTATTTTGACACTTGTTCTAAAAACTCACTGTAAAAGTTTATTACATTCTGATGATGAAAAACGGCTTTTTAACTTACAGAAATTGAACTTACATAACCACACATAATGCAGAAACTGCTGAAAATGGCCATACATTTTAATGCTAATTCTCTCTCTCTCTCTCTCTCTCTCTCTCTCTCGCTTTCTCTCCCTCTCTCTATATGATGCATGCATACAACAATTTATTTATCCATTCATTTATTTTCCACGTAATCCTAATTATGGTCAGGGTGAGGATGGCACCCATCTCAGCAAACTCTGGCTGAGGGCAGGTACACTCTGGACAGCTCACCAGGCCATCACAGGGCAGAAACAAACTGACCGCTATGCAGCCTCCTCATGACGAAAGTCAGCAATGGGTGTTTTACATGCATCTCACCACAGACACTGAGATGCATGGAAGGCCTTCGATAACCCAGTTAGCTGCACCAGGGTACAAGAATCACTTCAGTTAATATGAGTTCAATACTGAAGGGAGATTTCCAGATGGAACACTGCAGTATTGGTCACCGTTTGAGCTCAGGATTGAATGAGAGATTCTGAAGCTGGGTGTGGTAATGCTACTCACTGTGTCAGTATCGCCGTCACATTTTATTTATTTATTTTTACTGTATATTAGACCCCTCAATCTTAATAGTAAAAACACAGTGGCTGTGGCACTTGTGGCTCTGTGGTTAATGATCTGGTTTACTGATCCAAAGGTTGAGGCTTCAAAGCCCCTGTATCATCTTGCTGCCACTGTTGGGCCCCTCGAACATGGCTGTTAATCCTCAACTGCTCAGTTATATTAAAAAAGATAAATGTAGGTTTTTCTGAATAACAGCATCTGCCAAATGCTGTAGATTTAATAATACTGCACACAAATGTTAACAATTTTATATACTTTAAAAACATTTCTTTTCAGCACTACATTTTGTAGGTTTTAATTGAAAGAGTTCCATCTTCAGCTTGGTGTTGGTTATTTCGTTCACCTTCTTGCCTTTTTTAATCAAAATACAATTTGATGAAAGTTTTTAAACAGAAAAATAAATCCATAGACTAATATTTTACTTAATTTCCATGGGGAACTGTAATCATTCTGTGAGCTTTCATTTACTTATAATCAAGTTAATAAGGCTTCTATAATACCCAATGGAGAGGCCTTGTGGCAAATCCTTTGTTGCCTTAAAGATAGCAACTGAGTGTGTCTGACATTTCATTTAAAAAAAAAGAATAAGAAGATGGACTTGTCAGAATAGAATAGGTCACTTAATTAGCTGCAGTTGTGTTTGTGGGGCGTGAGGAAGCACAATCATTATTCTATACGTGCTTTCGTGATATCTTGCAGTTTTGTCACTCTGAGTAGTATAATTTATAAGACATGCTCTAAATAATGCACAGTGGAACCAATGGTTTTATAGATCGTTCAAATAATTTCACTTTGAAAAGATAGATTTTTACTTTTAATTATGATGTGACTATGTTTTATTAGAGATTAGGTGAAACAGCTAAACTACAGCATCCTCAAAGTAATCATATACTTTACACTTTATGCAGTTTCTGGACATTTGCAATCCTCTGTCTCTTCTAATTGAAAATAAATATATAATCCGACATTCATACATTGATAATAGACTTTGTTTTGTATATCAAGTGGTTTTACACTGCATTATTCTTGCTAACTTTATTCTCTGTGTCATGATGAAGGTCACAGATGCCTTCCTGTCTCTCAGATGCACAGTAGATTTTGTAAAGCAAAACTAGAGCACTGTGTGCACGTCTGCTCCCTGGGTGAATTCACTGCCTCAAGGCTATCCAATGAGACAAGCAGGGGAAAAAAAGAGAAATAAGAACACTGCACCTTATAAATATTTTCTCATATTTCAGTGTTACTGTGCTTTTATATCCAATGTGTCTTTGTTTTAACTTGGTGAATCATTTTTATTTATAAAATCATTTATATTACAGACAGCTTCTCAGACTGGCAGGAGCTTATATACAAAACCAACTCAGAATTAAACTTCTATCGGTATGTAATGTTAGTTTATTAGAAAAGTACTGTATTTAGATGAAGAAATAGTTGCCTGTCCTTTTAAGACATCCCTCTGTGGTCCTGTCTCTATTCGCCCTCCTGACACATGTCCCTTAGATTCAGATGTCTTCAAGATATTTTGATGAACAACATTTATCCATGTGTATGTGTATATATATATACATCTGAGCACTGCTGGAACAGAAACACATTTATTTAAGCTTGATACAACTGCTCAACAACATTGACCACCCAATAGCACAATATTACACAGAACAGGTAAATATAAATATAGTATTTTATATTAATGTATAATTAATATAGAAGTGCAGAAGTGGAGATCTCTGGTAGAGGCCTTATGTGCTACATAGCACGAAGAGGATCATGTGTGTGTGTAATGTATAATGTTAGGGGTTTTTTTTACTAACACACACACACACACACACACACACACACGCACACACACGCACACACACGCACACACACACTTTGTGCAATTTGCTATTTCTCTCTTTATGGGGTAATACAAGTGGCTCCTCTATTCCAGGTTATGTTCATTGTCTTGAGTTGAACCATAACAAGCACCATTACCTGTGTGGAGATTGTGAAACATAAAGTCCAAAGGCCAAGTGTCCAAGCTGAAGTACAGGAATGTTCAGGAGGTACGGGAGAACCAGAAAGCTGAAAGGGTGAATGTGTGTAAAACTGTTCCTTCAATTTGCATTCACCCTGTTGGGTTATCAGGGCCCACTGAGATAAGCTCCAAAACAGAGGATACAAAACAAGCAGGTGCAACAGCAACTACTGGGAACCAACTCCAGGCATTCTTCTCATGTGATGTTGGCTAATGCAAAAAGAACTATAATAGGACATGATACACAAGCAGTTCCTTTATACAAACAGCCTATAAAGTAGGTTAACTTTTTTATATTAAAAAAGCAGTATACTGAAAGATATTTTGTCATTTTAAACAATAAACTATGTGAAATGCTTTAAAGTGTGTAAAACTGTGAATTAAAACGTCAGTAAAATATTGTTTGCCAAAAATGAATTAATAAATGAATGAATGAATGAATGAATGAACGAACGAAAGAACAAACAGGGATAATACTGACCCCTCCTGGACTTAGACCTCAGTTACATTTTTGAGTTAGGGCAGCGTTTCTCAAATAGTGCCCAAGGGGGGATAATGCTGGGGGGGGAGCGGTGTGAAGCCGGGGAGGGGGGGGGGGGGGTGTGCACGTATGACCCTGGGGAACATGTTTTTCTGGAATAATGTCGGAGAATAAAGTGTAATTGGACCTCCACTCCACTATGTGGCAGTGGCGTTCGCGCTGTGGTGTAGCAGTTTTTCGCACTGGCAAGCGATATTAAGTGCAATAAACAACCCAAAGACGTAGGCATATATTTTTTTCTACCTAGGGGGGGCGCAACAGAAAATAATTGAGAAGCACTGAGTTAGGGTTTCAATTATGATAAACTTGTTGGTGTAGTCACGAGTCTCTCTCTCTCTCTCTCTCTCTCTCTCTCTCTCTCTCTCTCTCTCTCTCTCTCTCATGATTTTATTTACCATCAAGTTAACTTTTATTTCTGTCCACAGTGCTTCAGTTTACTGTCACTTTACACTATTCAGTATATTTGTATTTATTACATTTAATTATGCATGAGTTAATTTGAACGGTTATTTATGTAAGCAAGCATAATTGTCATTTTTAAGTGACACGTTACAAATGCAAGGCCTCAAACTCAGTATCAACTACTGTATCTGCTTCTGTTTCGCCTTTGAGCAATGCCTTTAACCCTTAACTGATCAGTTGTATAAATAAGATTAATATAATAATTCATTCATTCATTTTCTGAGCCACTTAATCCTAATTAGAGTCGTGGGGAGGCTGGTGCCCATTTCAGCTGACTCTGGACTAGGGCAGAGTACAGCCTGGCCAGCTCGTCAGGCCATCACAGGATCAAGACTCGCACAACCATTCATACACACACTTACACCTAGGAGTGATTTGGAACAGCCAATTAACCTACTGTACATATTTTTGAACTGTGGGAGGAAACCCAAGCAAGCACGGGGAGAACATGCAAATTCCACACAGAAATGCCCAAGCTGGAAATCAAGTCCAGAGCCTTCTTTCTGTTAGACGTATGTGCTAATGACCATGCCACCATGTCGCCTAATAATAATAACTACTACTACTATTATCATCATCATCATCATCATCATCATTATTATTATTATTATTATTATTATTATTATTATTATTATTTATTTATTATTATATAGTAAGTTGCTGTGGTGAAGGGTGACTGCCAAATGTCATATATGTAAACTATGGCCTCAATACTCATCAGTTACAATTAATGTAGGGAAGGCGGCAGATCATTTGCTCTTAGACCTATTGACAAATGGAATAATTTACAGTGCCTTTTCTGACAATCAAACTGTGTTGATTTAAAAATCTTGGAAAGCTAGTTTTATAGAAGTGATTTTTAACCAACAAGTTCATATGGACACTGAACGGGAATTTAAGAAAGACCTGGGTTCAAGTCTTAGGCTTAGCGAGGGCATGTGTCCTGGAGTTTGTATACAGTACTCTGTGGATTTCCTCCAGCTACTCCAGTTTCCTCCCACAGTCCAAAGGTTTAAATTGGTAAATTGCCCCTAGTGTGTGTGTGTGAGTGTTGGTGTGTTGGCCCTGCAACACTCTGTGTAGAGGTGCACCCTGTCTTCACCTGGAGTTAAGTGGAATGAGTTCCAGTCTCTCCTTCATTCATTCATTTTCTGAACTGCTTAATCCTAATTAGGGTCGTGGGGAGGCTGGTGTCCATTTCTGCTGACTCTGGGCAGAGTACACCCTGGACAGCTCACCAGGCCATCGCATGGCGGAAACCCGTTGACAGCTATGCAGCCTACTCTTGTCAAAAGACAGCAATGGTTCTTTTATTTGCCTCCCACTGGCCGACCTTTGATAACCCTGTTAGCCGCACTGGGGGGACAGCAGTGATAACAATTGATAGTGGGGCTTAGGATCTGTAATCCGGCACCTTATCACTGGGCGACCATTGCCCCAGTCTATCCTTTACCCTAACAAAGGACAATTTATTTAATACAGAAATGTTAATATGTAAAACTTAAGTTGTACTATTTTATTGTACTGTATATTCTTAATTATCAATCTTTTGTTGTTTGTGTGTTTTATTGTACCTTCATGATTTCGATGAAGTTATAAAGTTTTTTGTTTGTTTTATTTTCATTTTAATTTATCAACATCATCGTCTTCCGCAAAGTCCGGGGTCGGGTCGTGGGGGCAGAAACCTAAGCAAAGAGGTCCAGACGTCCCTATCCCCAGCCCCCTCCTCCAACTCTCCCGGGGGGACACCGAGGCGGTCCCAGACAAGCCGAGAGACATAGTCCCTCCAGCGTGTTCTAGGTCGACCCCGGGGTCTCTTCCCAGTTGGACATGCCCGAAACACCACACCAGGGAGGCGTCCGGGGGGCATTCTGACCAGATGCCCGAGCCACCTCAACTGGCCCCTCTCAATGCGGAGGAGCAGCGGATCTACTCCAAGCTCTCCACGGATGGTAGAGCTTCTCACCTTATCTCTAAGGGAGAACCCCGCCACCCGGCGAAGGAAGCTCATTTCAGCCGCTTGTATCCGTGATCTTGTTCTTTCGGTCATTAACCAAAGCTCGTGACCATAGTTGAGGGTTGGAACGTAGATCGACTGGTAAATTGAGAGCTTCGCCTTGCGGCTCAGCTCCTTCTTCACCACGACGGACCGGTACAGGCACCGCTTAACAGCAGAGGCTGCAGCGATCCGTCTGTCGATCCTTCCCTCACTCGGGGTCTCCAAGATACTTAAACTCCTCCACTTGGGGCAGGACCTCATTCCCGACCCGGAGGGTGCATTCCACCCTTGTCCGACTGAGAACCATGGCCACAGACTTGGAGGTACTGATCTTCATCCCGGCTACTTCGCACTCGGCTGAAAATCGCTCCAATGAGATCTGGAGGTCCCGACTTGATGAAGCCAAAAGGACAACATCATCCGCAAAAAGCAGAGATGAGATCCAATGGCCACCAAACCAGAACCCCTCAACGCCTCGACTGCGCCTAGAAATTCTGTCCATAAAAATTATGAACAGAATCATTGACAAAGGACAGCCTTGGCGGACTCCAACTCCCACCGGAAACGAATTCGACCTGTTGTTACCAATACGGACCAAACTCTGGCTCCGATGATACAGCAACCGAATGGCTCGTAGCAACAAATCTTGAACGCCGTACTCTCGGAGCACGCCCCACAAGATCATTCGAGGGACACGGTCAAAAGTCTTCTCCAAATCCACAAACACATGTGGACGGATTGGGCAAACTCCCATGCCCCCTCCAGAATCCTGTGGAGCGTATAGAGTTGGTCAAGAGTGCTACGGCCAGGACGAAAACCACACTGTTCCTCCTGAATCCGAGGTTCGACTATCGGTCGGATCCTCCTCTCTAGTACCCCTGCATAGACTTTCCCAGGTAGGCTGAGGAGTCTAATTCCACGATAATTGGAACACACCCTCCGGTCCCCCTCCTTAAAAATCGGGACCACCACCCCAGTTTGCTAATCCAGAGGTACAGCCCCCGATAACCACGCGATGTTGCAGAGAAGTGTCAACCAAGACAGTCCTACAGCATCCAGAACCCTGAGATATTCCGGGCGGATCTCGTCCAACCCCGGAGCTCGACCACCGAGGAGCTTTTTGACAACCTCAGTGACCTCCACTCCAGTGATGGGCGGATCCCACCAAAACCCCCAGGGTCTTCCTCTTCCACGGAGGGCGTGTTGGTGGGATTGAGGAGGTCCTCAAAGTATTCCCTCCACCTCTCGACAACATCCCCAGTCGAGGTAAGCAGCTCCCCACCTCCACTGTAAACAGTGTTTGTGGAGAACTGCGTCCCCCTCCTAAGGCGTCGAATGGCGGTCCAGAAACTTTTTGAGGCCAACCGATAATCACTCTCCAGGCCCTCACCGAACTCCTCCCATGCCCGAGATTTTGCATCTGCGACAGCCTTGGCTGCGGCACGTTTGGCACCTGTTTGCTGCCTCGAGAGTCCCACAGGCTAATAAAACCCGATAGGCCTCTTTCTTCAGCTGGACGGCCCCCTTCACCACAGGTGTCCACCACCGGGTTCGGGGATTACCGCCACGACAAGCACCGATGACCTTACGGCCACAGCCATGGGCTGCCGCCTCAGCAATGGAGGCACGAAACATGGCCCATTCGGATTCCATGTCCCCCGCCTCCTCCGGAACGTGGTTGTAGCTCTGCCAGAGGTGGGATTTAAAGGCCTCTCGGACAGAGGACTCCATCAAACGTTCCCAGCAGACCCTGATTACACGCTTGGGCCTGCCAGGTCTGGAAGGCAGCCCCCCCACCACCGAAGCCAACTCACCACCAGGTAGTGATTGATAGACAGCTCAGCTCCTCTCTTCACCCGAGTGTCCAGAACATATGGTCGCAAGTCCGATGACACGACTACAAAGTCAATCATTGAACTGCGACCTAGGGTGTCCTGGTGCCAAGTGCACTTATGAGTACACTTATTTTCGAACATGGTGTTCGTGATAGACAAACTGTGACAAGCACAGAAGTCTAACAACGAAACACCATTCAGGTTCAGACTGGAGAGGCCGTACCTACCGATCACACCCTTCCAGGTCACACTATCGTTGTCCACATGGGTGTTGAAGTCTCCCAAGACAACGAGTGAATAGAATGAGCAACTCCAGAATAGAATAAGGTACATCCTCTCTCGAGATGGATGGTTCCAGAGCCCAAGCTATGCGTTGAGGTGAGCCCGACTATATCTAGTCGGTATCTCTCCACCTTGCGCACCAGATCAGGCTCCTTCCCCGCCAGAGAGGTGACATTCCATGTCCCGAGGGTCAGAGTAAGTAGCCGAGGATCGGTCCGACAGAACCCATGCCTTCGGCTGCCACCCAACTCACACTGCACCCGACCCCTAAAACTCCTCCCACAGGTGGTGGGTCCATGGGAGGGCGGACCCATGTCTCCTTTTCGGGCTAAGCCCGGCCAGGCTCCATTGGCAGAAGCCTGACCACCAGGCGCTCGCCTTCGAGCTCCTCCCCTGGGCCTGGCTCCAGGAGGGAACCCCGGTGACCCGCGTCCGGCCAAGGGAGACTGCTTCCTGTGCTCTCTCTCAGATATCATGTGTCATAGGGGTTTTTTGAATCGCACTTCATCTGGACCTTCACCCCGGACCTGTTTGCCTTGGGTGACCCTACCAGGGGCATTTGCCCCGACAACATAGCTCCTAGGATCATTAGGTCACACAAACCCCTCCACCACGATAAGGTGGCGATTCAGGGAGGGGCATTTTAATTTATTGAACTGCTTAATCCTACTACTAGGGTCAGGAGGAGGATGGCCCTATCTCAGCCTAGTCTTAGTGAAGGAGTACACCCTGAACAGCTCGCCAAACCAGGGCAGCACACATTCACACTTAGGGCAGTGCGTCTCAAATAGTGGGGTGCGCCCCTTTGAGGAGCGCGGTATGATGCGGGGTATGAGCCTGGGAAACATGCTCTTCTGAAATAGTGTACGAAAATTAAGTGTAATTGTACCTCCACTCCAGTAGTTGACAGTGGTGCTGTCAATTTTTACTAACCAATTAACCTGATGCAATGTCTCAGTACATGGATGGAAACCGGAATCCATAGAGAAAGCCCGTTCAAGCACAGGCAGGAATGGAATCCATGTTTTGTTTGTATGTATATATACACTCACTCACAGATCCTCTTCTGACTGTTGGACAATCCTGTCCTCTGCTGTCAGCTCTTCGTTTTCTTCACTGTTTATTGTATTATGTTGTGCTTTTTCTGGTTGCAGTATCAATTTCTATAATGCCTACATTAATGGCTCTATAGTAACTAGTCACCATGTTTTCTCTATAGTTAAACTTTTATGGCTGATTATTCCAAAGTCTATCTAAACATTCTTCAAACACTGAGCTGTTGGTGCAGACACTACTGTCTCTGGTAAAGTATTCCAAATGTCCACAACTCTTTGAGTGAAAGCATAGTATTTTCTTAAATTTAATCTTGATCTGTTTTTGCATAGTTTATATTCGTGTCCTCTAGTTTTTTGATCTCCTGAAGCTAATGGTATAAAACTGCTTACTTGCTTATCATATTTCACAGTCAAAATTTTGTAAGTCTCTATCATGTCACCTCTTGATCTGCGATATGCCAAAGTTGGGAGACTTAACTTAAGTCTTTCAATTTTGGTATTATTTTAGTTGCTTTTCTCTGAACATTTTCGATGGCTTCTATGTGGTTAACAAGATGTGGGTTCCAATTTGATTAGCATATTCTAAATATGGTCTCACAAGTGAGGAATAAAGTACAGTACTTTGAATGAATAACTGTCCATATATTCTATAGATCTTCTGATAACTCCCATTATTGAATTAGCCTTGTTTATCTTCTCTGCAATATGTTTATCAAATGTTAATTTATTATCAATAATCACACCTATATCTTTGTCAGATTCTACACATTCCATCGGTAACATAGTTTCTGATAGCGTGTATTTCCTATTTGGGACTTTGCCTTTTCCTATCTTCATTGTTTTACATTTATCCGGATGAAATTTTAACAGCCAGTTTTCTGACCAATCATGTAATTGGTGAATGTCTTTTTGCAGTCTATCGAAATCTTCATCCTTATATATCGCTTTATAAATTTTTGTAATCCTCAATTGCATGTGTTATAAAATTTGATAAGTCATTGATATATATCACAAATAATAACGGTCCGAGGACAGAACCTTGCAGAATGCCACTACTGTAGTTACTTGTTTCCGATCAGAACGTTAACCATTTACAATAACTCCTTGCCTTCTGTTTTCTAAGAATTCTTCTATCCATCTTTTAAATCTTCCATTAATTCCATACCACTCAAGTTTGTAAATAAGCCTTCTATGAGGAACCTTGTCAAAGGCTTTCATAAAATCGCAGTATACTGCATCAATACATCCTCCCTGATCTAAGATTTCTGTCCAATTATCCAGAACTTGCATTAATTGTAAAACTGTTGATCTGCCACTTATAAAACCAAATTGTTTATCAATAAACATCTCATGTCTTTTCATATGACTCATTATTTTCTCAATTGTTCCATAGTCTTGCATATAATATTTGTGAGACTGACAGGTCTGTTTCCTGCTTGCATCCTACTGCCTTTCTTATATAAAGCTGTAATATTTGCACATTTCCAGTCATCTGGAAGTTTACCTGTTATGAATGACGTATTAAAGATTATTAATAGCTGTCTCTTTTAGCTCTCTAGGGTGAATACCAACTGGCCCTGGAGATTTTGATATCTTGAGATTTTCCAGTTTCTTTAGTACTAGAGTTGGACTTATGATAAAATAGTCTATACCCGGCACACTGTCGTTATCCATCTCAAAGTTTATGTTACCATCTTCCTCCATGAATACGGGTGAGAAGAATTCTGCAAGCACTTCTGCTTTCTCTTTATCACTGCTGGTTTTGACTGATTGATTATCATCTACATTTAAGTCTGGGATCTTCTTACTCGACTTAGTTTTACTTTGCACATATTTCCAAAAAACATTTTGGATTATCCTTGATTTTTAAAACTAAATCCTTTTCATATAATTTAGTGCTTTTCCTTGAATGAAGTCTGACTTGATTTCTTACTTTGCAATAATCTTTATAAACTTCTTCACTTCTTGTTTTTAAGTACTTTGTCCACAGTCTTTCTTTTCTTTTTGTTCTAATTTTTCTTGATAAGGGCACAGGTTTTAGTTTCAACCTTTTTTTTTTCTTCTGTAGTTTGTCAGTGGTATATACTAGTATATGTCTATTTATAGCTTCCACTGTTTATTAAACACAAGCCACTGTTTATTTACATCATCCTCACACTCACTGAAGATTTCATTCCAGTCTATGTTTAAGTGTTCATTTATAGCTTCATAGTTTCCTTTATCATAGAAATACTTTTTGGTAAATTCATATCACTGAAAATAACTGATTGCTTGTATTTTGAATCACTTAACTGTCTATATAGCTCACACATTCCCACAAAGCTTTCATCATTAGCACTAGGACTTCTATACATGGAAGTTAACAGTATTTTGTCTTTGGTGTCATTTTCTAACTCAATTGTTGTGGCTTCTGAAAAAGTTTCAATGTTTGGTATTGACTTTAAACTGTACCCGAATAGGTCTTGGTTTATTTGTTTGTGACTCAAAGGTATCTTGCGTATCACTTCTATGCTCTCTACGCCCTAAACGTTTGATATTGATAATGTCTGAATCAGGTATTTCCACATGAATTTGTGCACATAAATTACGGAATGTCTTTCTATCATGTTTTTCCACTTCACCCCTAATATTAGTTTTAGGTTCAGGAACATTAAATATAATTGCATTGTCTTTTCTGTCTACTCTAGCTTGTACTTCATCGACTGCAATATTTCTTTCTTTCTTTTCGGCTTTTTCCCTTTTCTTGGGAGCCGCCACAGCAGATCATCTGATTCGCACATTTGATTTGGCAGAGGTTTTTACGTCGGCTGCCCTTCCTGTCACAACCCTTTTAGCAAGGGACAGAAACATGCGGTATTGCAGCTACTCTTTACGAAAGTCAGCAATGGTTCTTTCACATGCCTCTCACCATAGACAGTGACAGACATGGCCCGCCTTTGATAACCCAGTTAGCTGCACTGTTGACAGTGACAACCTTGTGGGGACTATCCACTAGACCACAATTGTCCCCATCTACTGCAATATATTATATATACACACACTGTATATACTGTACTCTATATCCCCAGTGCAGCTAACTGGGTTATCAAAGGCCGGCCATGTCTCACTGTCTCTGGTGTGAGGTTCATGCAATGACGTGAAGAAAAACGTATTTTTTTTTTCTCACGTCATTGGGTTCATGTAAAAGAACCATTCCTGATTTCCGACAAGAGGCGCTGCAAAGCCGTCAGCGTGTGTCCGCCCTGCGACGATCTGACGAGCTGTCCATTGTGTACTCTGCCATCGCCCGGAGTCGGCTGGGATGGGCGCCAGCACCCCCGCGACCCTAATTACGATTAAGCGGTTAAAAAAAGTGAATTAATGAACACACACACACACACACACACAAATTTTATTTAACTTTATTTCTGGAATTTTAGCGTGTGGGACTTTTACTGAGACAGGAAGCAGTGTTGTGCGCATGCGTGGTGATGTCGCGACTGTAGCGCTTGTCGGCCTTTCTGTTCCCAATCTCAACCAGCACTTCTGAGCCGCAGTGCAGTGAGCCTGGTGTCCCGCAGCATGTTCAGATCCGCCCTCCGCTTTTCGTTCTCCGCTGCTCGGAGCATAACACAAGCCCGACCACAGAAGACAGGTAAAATACCGCATAGTTTCATGTTTTAATCCACGACCTTGTGATAAGAGCACCTTTTGCATTGTCGACGTTAACAGCCTAGGTAGCTTAGCTGCTAACTTGTTAGCTTGCGCGCTAATCACAGATATAAATTCCTAGCTAATTAGATATCGGTGCAGTTTACAATTCAGTCTAATGCTCTGTGTGGCTGAATTATTCATTAGTTAAGCGTGTGTTTCGTTCAGTTGAAGACGTTTCAGAACTATCTGAATTTCCACAGTGCCCTTGTAATGACCCGCTTACATGGCTCAGGCCTGACATACAGAGTGCATGAGGTTGTTAGCTTTCTGTTACTCTGCCCTTGTTTCACTTGTCCTTGCTCAGATTAACCACAGCGGATTTCCCGTTTAGCAAACACTGGCTCATATCTTATAACAGACGTATACATGTACTGAAATATCAGTTATATTCTTCTAACATGGGGGGGGTTATTAAAATGTTTTTGTCGGTTTTATTCACACCTAACTCGGTTTGCTAGGCTTCTGTATCCAGCAGTTTGCTCTCCACTTCATCGGAGAAAACCTCTAAAAGTATAAAAGCTTGTTTGCCAAGTGCAAGTTGGTATTCTATAGTCATGTGTGTGCTGGTGAATTGGATCAAGTTATAAAAGAGAAAGGGCATCAACGGCTGTGTGAGCAAAACGATTTTTAGATGTCGGAGATGTATGTGGGGAAATCTCTTCATACATGATATTACAGAAATGTAATTCCTCACAAAAGTGCTGTTTCCTTTCCCCTTCGTTAATATTTAACCTTCAGCTGAAAGTCAACTGAAACTAGCTTCCTATTTCGTATCGACTCAACATCTGGTATTGTGTTCACTGCACAACAAGTTCATAGACTTAAACTGGTGGACCACAGTCAGGACATGGAGCCACCAAAGTACAGAAAACCTAAAACAATTCTGTAGCAGAGCCAGGAAAGTTATATCTTATATTATACATTGTTTTATATATTTAATAAGTCATATGCAAAGCATCAATATTACCTCTAAACCTCTAAAGAAGATATTTAATGTGTCTCTCTCTCTCTCTCTCTCTCTATATATATATATATATATATATATATATATATATATATATATATACATACACACACACACACACACACACACACATCAATAAAGGGAGCATTTTTTTTTAATCATATGATTTCTTTTACTTTTTAAGGGTGTTATTAGTGAACTGCTAGCGGCTTTTAATAACCATCAATTAAATCAAAACATTTAAATGTGATGTGGTCAAATATTTGTTGTAATATATTTAAAACATTCTAATATTGAAAGTGAAAGTATTATTGAAAATAATAATAATATTATTGAAAGTAATATTGAAAGTTCTTATTACATGACACAGATTTATATCATACAATTAATCTGCATTAAAGTGATTCATGGCCAAAATGAATAAGATGTGTATGGTGGTTATCATTATCACTGCTTAATATTTCTTTGTGGTTCAGGTCACGCAGAATTTAAAATATTAAACGGCATTATTTCCCAATAGAATGTTTCGGCAGTGATTAAAGATTAACAGTATTTACAGACTGTTTAATTTACAGTTACATTTTTCATTGATTTGGACCTTTTTTTTTTTTTTTACTTCCGTGACCCAAATTTTGTTATCAAAATCTTCCTATCTGATTTGATTGTTAATGAGTAACAGTGTGTCTTGATGACAGAAGGTGTGGCTTCAAACCATAAAATGTGTTTACTTACTCACTTCTGGATGATGTGCACATTCTAGCGCCAGGCTTAAAAAATTCTGTTTGCAATAACAATATAAAAAAAGATTCACCAGGGAGGGAGGAAAAGTTTTTTTGTTTGTTTGTTTTTTTGCCTGTGCAGGCCACCTGGGATTCGCAGGGAAATTTTTACGTCATGCTATATTATATATGTGATGTAAACACAGAATGAAATAAATATCTTATATTTGAAATCAACATATTGAATATCAAAGTTTAGTCTTTTAATATTGTAATCAACAGAGTTTCAAGGTTTCTTCAATATATCAACTTTTTAAATATTGCAGTCAACAACAAATACCTTCGTCACGTTCTGCGCAGTTGCGCGGTTTATAATTAACTTGTATTTGTTCGAAAATGTTAGCAATGTGTTGCTCAATTTGAAACATTAATTTATTTATTATTTTAAACAGGTTTTTTTGCCTCATCATTGCCCCCTTCCATCATGCTTTCCGCCATTGTTGTTAAGACAGCACTGGCCAATGAGAATCGCTGTTTCACTGAACTGGTGAAGTTGATCAATAACAAGGTGCGGTTGATACTGATTTCTCTTTGGTCACTTTTTCGTGCAGTGTCTGAACAGGGAACACGCATGGTTTTTCAACACAACCAGCCAGTATATTTTTATTTTTGCATCTGTGAATGCTCAGGCGGGGTTTTTATGTACAATTTCGGCCCAACCGGCCGTGTTACTGCCAACAAATACTTTTAAGGCTGACCTAGTGTTAACAGAGAGGTTTTGTTCAAGGCTTTTCTGCTTCAACTTTATTGGTGTATATAATATACATAGTGTTACAGCTGTGAGATAAGCTAATTATACCTACTGGTGTGGGAGAAGGTCTGGTAGTCCTCGAATGTTAAAAAATCTGGTATGGCTCATGTTATTTCAAATACATTTATTCTATTATGTTAATGTTCCAGGGGAACCTTGCTATAAGAGCCAGTGAGCAGTTTCAGTGTACTGTTACACTATTTCAGCTGTACTTAGAGTACTGTTACTGAGGTAGAATCCCAGAGCACAACTTTACACTTGGAGAAACTATTCAACATGACTTGAGGTGGTTTGATTGCATCTTATAAAACCTGTTATACTATTATAGGCTGTACTGATTATAGAAATATGAGCATGAGTGCTGAACACACCAAACCATAACTCTACATGGGCCAAAATGCATGTGCAATGCTAGAACAGGGTTAAGACAACCGATTTCCTTTAAGTGAGGAACTAATACTTTGAGCTGATAATATTTACAGTTCAGCTTGGAAAGGGAATGTATATTGGTTGGGGTTTTTTCCATCGATACTTTATGCCGATTTTTTAACATTATTTTAGTATAGAAGTTGATTTTGATTTTGGCTCTTGTACTGTGCAGCCTAATCATATTCATAAACTTCACTGGATACAAAGACCACATCTATAAGTAACTTGGCACTAGCTGTATTTTTGTATGCTTTTTATACATTAAGGTCTGACATGAGAAGAATGCAATTAAAGCTGAGCTATAATTCAAAAGTGAGTGGACACATGACCATCACAACCATATATGCTTCTTTCCAAAATCCCTATCACAAAATTTGAAGCATGCAATTGTCTAAACTGCCTTTGGATTCTGTAGCTTTATAGTTTATCTTCAAGGAATTAAGAGGACTAGACATGTCCAAGCATGACAGTACCACTGTGAACACGGTAACATCCATGAGGGCATGGTTTGCCAAGATTGGACTGGAATAACTGGAGTTTCATGTACAGCACCCTTACAGCAACCTCACTAAATACTTTTGGGATGAACTGGAACACCAACTACACACCTGGTCTCCTCACCAAACATCCGTGGAAAAAACACAGAAATCATTAATACTTACAAATATATCCCACAGTCATGCTCCAAAATCAAATGGAAAGCCTCATCACAAATACTGAGGTTGAGGTTACTCTAACAGAAAAGGGTGACTAAATTTAGCAAGGAATACCCAACAAGCACATTAATGGGATTGGTCAGGTGTGCACAAACTTGTGCCATATAGAGTATTAATAATATGGAGTAAAATGCAATTTATATCCTCTCCCCTTCTAAAGTACTGTTTTACCATCAGTTCCTTTAGCTAGCCGCTGCTACTCCCATGGCAAGCACGAGACGGATGAGGAGTTTGATGCCCGCTGGGTCACCTACTTCAACAAACCAGATATTGATGCTTGGGAGCTCAGGAAAGGTCAGATCATTTTTATTAATACAGATAAAAATGTGCATTTCTGGTATTGGTCTGGTTATCTATTTGAGCTTTTTACTAGTACTACTTACTTTTGAACCTTCAGGAGGCCGGTAAGTGACCTGAACCCCTTTGTGCTTCCAGTGAATTGATTTTTTTTGTTGTTGTTGTTGCTGCTCACTTCACTAAGTTTTTAGTTTCCTGTAAATGATATGATGAGGATGATGAAGGGGAAACCTTTTCCAACTCTAATGTTCTTTTCAAGACAAATGAATGTTTGTCCTGGTTTCTTAAAGAATCCAGATCATCCAGGTTTTGTTATGTGTGTGTGGGTGTATTCATTACTGAAAGCAGGAAATAGATTGATTTCAAGCCAGTGTAGCAGTTCAAGGCAAGTTTTGTTAATGCCCAATTTAATCAACCTGAATGATAGTGGTTTATCTATGATTGGATTGGTAGTGAAATTTGTATCCATGTAGGTTTTTGAGGATAATGTATATAAGTCTCTACTTCTCTTGCATCAGAATCACGGTTACTTACATGTTGTGTGTTTCATTTCTTTTTTCCCTTCTAGGTATGAACACTTTAATTGGGTATGACCTTGTACCAGAGCCAAAAATCCTGGAAGCAGCTTTGAGAGCCTGTCGACGATTAAATGACTTGGGCAGCGCCATTCGTATTCTTGAGGCGGTTAGGGTGAGTTCTGTGTTTAAACAATTTGATATACACATGCAGTACATGATGTGTATTAGAGAGACTGTGTCTAATTTCCAAGTTTTGAAATTAATGCTGGCCACCTGGTTTTCATAATGTGCCATATGGGAGAAACAGGCTGCTTTTTCCTAGCTTTCTTCCTTTTCGATAAAAGTTTGATCCAGTTCTAAGATTGCATTATATAGTCTTGCGTACTAGACTTGACACCTAGATCCTAAACTTTAGCTGTGTTGACCCAGTCCAAAACATTTTTGTATGAAGTATTACACTAATTTAATTTGGCCAGTATAAATTAAAGTTTAAATTGCCCCATACTTGGACACATCCTAATGTGTATGTCATTTTTTTAATGTATTATTAGAATCATTTTAGTTCCTACCATATTAATTTATTTGTGAATGTGTGACTAACATGCAGCTGTTCTTTATACAAATTATTTTTGTGATGTCATACAGGACAAAGCAGGTCCATACAAAGAGATTTATCCATATGTTATCCAAGAGCTTCGTCCCACACTGACTGAGCTGGGAATTCCCACACCTGAAGAGCTTGGCCTTGACAAAGCATAGACTTCTTCACTCATGGTGAGTGTCTGCACATTTATACAACTTCATGTAACAGCCAGGTCTTTTTTTGGAAGGGATGCTTTTGTTAATCATTATCCTCAAAATTACCCAAATATAGTTCCACGAAGACATAGTTATGGTCATGAATTCCAATACACAGCTATAAATAGCATTATAGTGTGATGGAAATATAGGACTTTCATTTATTTTTACGATAATAGAGAGTTAACGTATTCGATGTGATAAGTGCCCAGGGTGCTTTAATAATTGGAGTGGGTGAGCGCTTATAAAAATGATTACCAGCAGAGTGGAACGATACGTGCTTATTCCCATCAAGGTGGAAAACAAATAACAGAGCAATAAAAGAGTTTTACTGGTATTTGTGTTATTCATTTTGTGGTATCAACCAAACTACATGAAAGCTGAAAATAAACAGAAAACAGCATTTAAAAAAAAAAAAAGACCCCTTACTTTTCCCTCCCGGTCTTTTTCTTCTTTCAGCTGTTCCCTGAAACATTTTCCCGGAAGTAAAATCGAACCAGTCAACACAAATGTCAATTTTAGCACATTCCATGTTGAACCAATCATCACGAACATAAAAAAAAAAAAGCAACGTGCTTAAATTTATGAAGTTAGTGAACAGGAGAATCGGGTGAAAAATCCTTGTCATCACTTTCTGATAGGTCCAGATCTGGCTCATTGCTCCATTCATTCAAAGCATCTCATAGTTTTGCTGTAGCAGTTTCTAATGGTTCATTGGTTGTTGGACATTTACCAAGAGAACACGGCAAAATATTTTCCTGTTCTTTAAAGCACGGTGGATCAAATGTGTTGTTACTGATGAACATTACAGACATTTGATTGAAACTCTCTAGTGGCAGAGGTCTTGAAATACCATGTAAACTCGCTTTTACAGGCAGTGAACGCCTTTTACAGAGACTGATCGAATAAAATTGAGAAGTTAAGTACGGTTTTGCTCCCAGTACGCATGGGTGGTTATTAGAGGTAAGATATATATAAAAAAAAAAAACATTGGGGAGGCCCTTATTGGAGCAGAGCGCTTATTACGTCAAATACGGTATACCTTTGATTGGTTCCCTTTGGCAAGGTGCAGCTCCTGCCCATTATCATCTTTTTAATTTTTATATGAAGGAATTCTGTCGGTTACACGATTTCCTTTGGGATCAATAAAGTATTCGAATTCTGATAACCCAAAAGGAAATGTTTTCAGAGTGTGGCCTGTGCCGATGATGTTTTCAGAGTGTGGCCTGTGCCGATGTTGTTTTCCGCGATTTCCGCACTTGTTGTTTGAGCATCTGTGCATTTTGTGTTCTGCGTTTTTCTTGGCAACACAGCTCAGAAACAGCCAATAATGTGCTCTTTTAGACTAGTGTTTGCTGCACGCAGCCCAGCCAAAAGGACAGAACAACAAATTTGTGTCACTACCAGTGCTGTAACATCTAATAAGAAGGCAACATGTTGTTGTGCATCTCGAGTGGTAATAGTAATGTGGCAGCACTCAACGGGGGAAAGGACTCATTGCCTGTGACGCATTCAGTACAGTCCAAAATGTAGTTCGGTTGGTCATACAACTGTAAGTCCTAAATGATTGTGGGGAAAGTGTTTATATAACCAGCAGTAAAAAGTCATCCACACAGTCTGAATGCACATCTAGGTTTGTGTAGATCTTCAGCAGAAGTGAGGGGCTTCCAAGATAAGAACTCCAGCCAGAACCAGCACACCAGGACAGATCACAGAACTTAAAAAGCTGGAGGATCAGGATCACTGGTATCCCAGAATGAGAGCGATTGTTAGATATCCTCATAATAGTGAAATGGAAATAGAAGAATTTATTATTGCTGAGTGCAAACAGTGACTCTGGCATGAGTGGCTATGGAAGCATAACTAAAAGAGAGCGAACCAGAAGGAAGATGGACACGAGGGCACCCTGTGACATTGGCCAGTCAGCCACTCCACTGTCAACGGACCTGAGTGAAATGACTGACTTGGTGAAAATTAATAGGATTGAATGGTTCAACAAATGAGCAGTTGAGTGCGTGCTGATTCTAGAAAACTGAATATGAATTAAAACTTCCACACATTAATTAGATGCATGTTGCACAGTCATTAATAGAAAAAGAACATTTCAAACAATTGAAAGCTTTTTATTGCCATGAAAATTTAGTTTATTGTGCCATGATTGCTTGCTTTGTTAAACATAACAAATCAGTACCTTTATTCCTAACAGGTTTGTTTGTTTGTTTTTTTTCCCCCTGACAGTTTTCCGAGGGACCGTACCGTTATCGGGACTGAATGGACCTCCTGTACTTGAAGTCATTATATTTGTGTTATATTTAATTGGCCTGTACAATGTTCTTTTGCTTGTAAAATAGTGGTGGACCTAATAAAGGGAGATATGTATATCTATATACTTCCTGAAGTTTATTCACTGTTTTTAAATTATAACTGTGTCGGAATTAACTGAAAGATCACATTGTGTAATTTGAATGAGCTTTGGGTAACACCAGCTTTTACTTCCCTGACATGAAAATGTCCAGGAATAATGACCTGATTGTAAACTCTCCACTAGAGGGCAGTAATTGAACCTGTCTGAGAGCTTTACAGGGTTCCCCTGTTCCCTGGTGAATTACCTTCCCCGTGACATTCACTCAAACCATAATTATGTCCACCTGACCCTTTGATCAAGATATCAGACTTGTAGATAAAGACTTAAGGCAATGATTGGATTTGTCAGATGAGTCCCATTAGGATTTCAGTTAAAATCTTTAAGTTGGACCACCAGGAACAGGATTGGGCATCTGTGGCTTAGTCCAATGTATTGGGTGCATAGAAGAAACTTGTAGGGGTTATTTAATTCATTGCTCATTATAGTGCTATGAAATGGGGAGTTTTAACAAATAGGGCTGTTGCCTAACAGATTTTGCCAGTGTTTAATTGTAGTTATAGGAACAGCCATGGCTTGATGGTTAGAAAAGTGACTTTGGGACCAAAAGGTCACTGGTTCAATTTCCAAACCAGCAGGAAAAAGTGTGTGATGGTGGGAGGAGTGAGCAGCAACACACACACACACACACCATTCATGGCTGAAGTGCCCTTGAGTTTGTCTTCCTCTCGGCTTTTTCCCTTTTTTACTCAGGAGTCGCCACAGCGAATCATCTGATTCGCACATTTGATTTGGCAGAGGTTTTTACGTCGGATGCCCTTCCTGTCACAACCCTTTTTAGCAAGGGACAGAAACACGCTGATGACTTTGCAGCTACTCTTTACGACAGTCAGCAATGGTTCTTTTACATGCCTCTCACCATAGACAGTGAGAGACATGGCCCGCCTTTGATGACCCAGTTAGCCGCACTGGGGGGGGGGCCAGTGACAACCTTGTGGAGAGTGGTACTTGAACCCCCAACCTTTGGATCAGCGATCCAGTACCCTATAACCACTAGACCACCACTGCCCCGGCTGAAGTGCCCTTGAGTAAGGCACCTAAACCCAACTGCTCTCTGGAGACCACAGTGTGTGACAGCCCACTGCTCCGAGTGTGTGTGTGTGTGTGCTCACTTTGGATTGGTTAAATGAGGACAGCAAAGTTTCCCTTGTGGAATGAATACAGGATAATACAGTAATTTTAAATCCTTATTTGTGGTTATCAAATAAAGTCATGTGCTGAGGTATAGTTTCAACTTGTAGTGAAATGTGTTGGAGCAGCAGGTACAAAATATCTTGGTACAATTGGCAAAAATTATGGAATCGCAGCACCTTTTTTTAAATGTATCAAATAAATAAATCCCAGATATGACAATTTTCTTTAATCAAACATGCCTCGTGAACAATCTTTTAATTCTGAGTATTTTGCCACATTAATGATGGGGGAGGTGGGTGATGAAATCAACAACAACAATAAAAAAAAATAGAACTTTGCTGGTCCTCAGGCCTGAATCCTTTGAGGCATGAACATTGCTAATAAAAAACATCAAGCTGCTTCTAACTTTTCTGAATATATCAGCTTCGTGGGCATCACAGCTATGTAGTGGTTAGCACATCTGCATCACAGCAAGAAGGTCCTGGGTTCAAATCTCAGGCTCACTAAGTGACGTCTGTACGGAGTTTGCATGTTCTCCCTGTGCTTGCAATGGGTTTCCTCTGGGTGCTCCAGTTTCCTCTAACAGTCCATGTGATAATTGGGCGTTGCGATTACTATGAGGTGTGAGTGTAGATGTGAATGGTTGTATGTGTGCGCTGGCGTGGTGAGCTGTTCTGGATGTACCCTGCCTTAGCCCAGTGTCGACTGAGATAGGCTCCAGCCTTCTTGCAACCCTATTAGGATCAAGTTGCTCATCACATGAGTGACTCAGATTAGCTCTGCAGGATGGAACCTTGTCTTCAGCTAAAATTAAAATTTTCACTGTACTGAGATCTGGACCGGCCATGGCAGTGCGCTGATCTGATATTCCTGAAGAAAAGCTTTAACACTCCAACACTTTATAAGGTCCATTATTTTCCTGGAAAATTACTTCATTGTTACCAAAATTTTCTATTAATGGAATGAGGAACACATGGATGTTGAATATTTTCTTTGCAAAGTTCACTTAATGGTTTTATTAGAACACCACCAGCGTCACCTTGGCTAGAGAAGAAAGAGCTGTGATTCATCACTGAACATCACCTTCATCAAAATACCTTTCACTGCCTCTCTTGAGTCCATTATAACTTTTGTAACTTGATTTGGGTTTTGGAGTTTGTACTGGTTTCCTTTCTTAGGTAAGGTAAGTCTGTTGGGTTTTTACACCTGAGCGTCATGGCTCATCAGGCCGGTGCTTATTCCCGGTTTCCATAGAGTGAAGTGACCAGGAGTTCAACTCCCCCTGGAATGGGACGCGAGTCCATCGCAGGTTACCTTCCCAGTATATTTTTACTGGTACCCATTTATACTGCTGGGTGAACGGAGGCACACTTGTGGTTGAGACCTTGCCCAGGGGTCTTAGCACAGTAAGGGTCTCAGTGGGATTCGAACTCACAACCTCCCGATCACAGCACCCTAACCACTACGCCACCGGCCCCACACCTTTCTTGCTTAGGTGTAGATCCTATTTCATTTATCTTTTTTTTTTTTTTTTTTAGCAGTGCTGGCATAATTTTCTTTTCAAAGCATATTACTTTGAGTTGTATATTACGGTCTTCCTCTCTCTCTCTCTCTCTATATATATATATATATATATATATATTTTTTTTTATTTTTTTTTTTTTAATCTGTGTTTTATTTAAACCTGCACCAAATTTTAGACAGAGCTTACTATAACCACCAACATCTTATCCCACACTTAATGCTTTATTTCCTTCCTGAAGGAGATTTCTCATCCTTTCTATTGCTTCATCTGACAACACTTTATTTTCGGCCATATTTCCTGTCAATCAGCTGGTGCAATGACTCAATAAAGTAGGTAAATGTTCTTGCAGTGACAACTTTTTGGAGAGTGGGACTTGAACCCCCGACTTCAGGACCAGCAATCCAGCCACCTCTTATACCTCCAGGCCACCACTTATAATTAACAAAAATACTTTTTTGTTGGAGCTATATTTCATAATACACACATGTTCAGTTAATAAACAAAAATTATTGTCAATCTCAACACAGACTTGCTGATGGGGGATATAAATTATGGACACTAATCAGCCATAACAGTACAAACATTATGAGCACTCACAGGTTGAATGAATAACATTTAATTATCTCAGTACAGGAACACATGCCAAAGTGTGTGATGTATTGGGCAGAAAATGAAGTCAGCTCTCAAAGTTAATGTCTTCAAAGCAGTGAGTCTGTTCGTCTCCAAAAGGGCAGGTCTTTGAGGGGCGTACTTTGCATGCAGTGGCAAATACTTCCCAAAAGGTGGTCAAAGGAAAGACAACCAATCAACTGGCAAGCATGGAATGGGTGCCCAAGACTTATTGACTGACGCCTGTGGTTAGTGTAGGCTCGCACATCTGGTCTGATCACACAGAGTGTTCTGTACTGTAGCACAAACTGATGAAACTGGCAATGCTGGCCATAACAAAAAGGTGGAAGTACATGCAGTGCATTTTAGCTTGTTACATGTACCACTGTTAGACACAAACAGGATGAACATCTCATTGTGGTGATTTTATAATTTTACCGGAGTTTATACAATATGTGAATATTATGCCGTTTGCCAATTGTCTCTGGAGGAAGAGCTAATAGATATATTAATTCATTGATTTTCTGAATCGTTTAATCCTAATTATGGTCACGGGGAGGTTGGTGCCCATCTCAGCTGACTCCAGGTGAGGGCGGGGTACACCCTGAACAATTCGCCAGGCCATCACAGGGCCTAATAGATATATTTTATCATGTTATCAGTTTGCCGTCCTGTTTTGGCACATTGTAGTAAGACAATATAAAATGAAATAAAATCATACTACAATCCATCTTGATAAAGAATGTAGAGTACCTTGTTAATACATGGAAGTACAAACCGGATTCCAAAAAAGTTGGCACACTATACAAATTGTGAATAAAAAGTGAATGCGGTTTGTACTTCCATGTATTAACAAGGCCTTGCCTTCTTTGTTGCACCTTCCTCTTTATGATGCGCCAAATGTTCTCTATAGGTGAAAGATCTGGGCTGTAGGCTGACGATTTCAATACGCGGATCCTTTCCCTACGCAGCCATGATGTTGTAATTAATGCTGCATGTGACTGGCATTATCTTGTTGAAAAATGGAAGGTCTTCTCTGAAAGAGACAACGTCTGGATGGGAGCACATGTTGTTCTAGAACCTGACTATACCTTTCTGCATTGACGGCACCTTTCCAGATGTGCAAGCTGCCCATGCCACACGCACTCATGCAACCCTGTACCATCACAGGTGCAGGCTTCTGAACTGAGCGCTGAGAACAACTTGGGTGTCCTTGTCCTCTGTAGTCCAGATGACATGGCGTCCCAGTTTTCCATAAAGAACTTCGTATCATGATTCATCTGACCACAGAATAGTTTTCCACTTTGCCACACTCCATTTAAATGACCTCTGGCCCGGAGAAAACACTGGCACTTCTGGGTCCTGTTTAGAAATGGCTTCTTCTTTGTACCATAGAGTTTCAGCTGGCAACGGCGGATGGTACGGTGGATTGTGTTCACCGACAATGGTTTCTGGAAGTATTGCCGAGTCCATTACACACAGATTGTTCCAGATTCTCTGAATCTTTGGATGATGTCATGCACTGTAGATGATGATAACTTCAGATTCTTTGCAATTTTTCACTGGGAAACACCTTTCTGATATTGTGCCACTATCTTTCTGTGCAGCATTGAGGGAATTGGCGATCCTCTACCCATCTTCGCTTCTGAGAGACACTGCCACTCTGAGAAGCTCTTTTTATACTCAGCCCTGTTGCCAATGGACCTCATTAGTTACTTAATTCACTTTTGCAGCCTCTTATTGCTACCTGTGCCAACTTTATTGAGATTTGTTGACACCATTGTCTGTCTTCCTTTTGGCTTTTTCCCTTTTACTCGGGAGTCGCCACAGCGAATCATCTGATTCGCACATTTGATTTGGCAGAGGTTTTTACGTCGAATGCCCTTCCTGTCACAACCCTTTTAGCAAGGAACAGAAACACGCTGACGACTTTGCAGCTACTCTTTACGAAAGTCAGCAATGGTTCTTTTACATGCCTCTCACCATAGACAGTGAGAGACATGGCCCGCCTTTGATAACCCAGTTAGCTGCACTGGGGGGGGACAGTGACAACCTTGTGGAGAGTGGGAATCGAACCCCCAACCTTTGGATCAGCGATCCAGCGCCCTATACCACTAGACCACCACCACTGTCCACATTTGTTGACACCATGAAATTTAAAATAAACATTTTTTCTTAAAATGATGCGTTTTCTCAGCTTAAACTTTTGACCCTGTCATCTATGTTCTATTCGGAATAAAATATTGAAATTTAGCACTTCCACATCATTGCACGCAGTTTATATTCATGATTTGTATAGTGTCCCAACATTTTTGGAATCCGGTTTGTAGAACAACCTAAACAATTTATCAAGGTTAGAAAATCAATTTAATCTGATTGTGTAAACCACACTGCTAAATGTCTGGCCAATAATGTTCTCACAAATTACAATTTCTGCCTAAATTACTACATCATTAAAACCAATTAAAACACTGAACCTACACATGGGTAGATTCTAATAAAAACAGGAGAGGTAGAACGTGATGTCATAAATACACATAAAATGCGTTAGCAATATACGTATTTTATTTCTCATTCAATCACTCATTTGTCACACCGTTTAATCCTACCATTGGTGTCATCAATAGGCTGTAGTCTATCTCGGCCAACACTGGGTGAAGGTAGGGGACACAATTAACAGCTTGCCAGATCATCACAGGGCCAAAACACACAACCATTCACACTTAAAGGGCAATCTGGAACAGTCAGTTAGCCTAATGTGCATGTTTTTGGACTGTAGGAGGAAACCGGAGTACCCAGAAAACCCCACACAAGCGCTGGGAAATCATGGAAACTCCACACAGAAACAACACCATCTGACCAGCCAGCACTGAGAAATCCACAGGGTGGCAGCTGAGCATATAAAACAGTCGGTCTAAAACAGTGCTTCTCAATTATTTTCTGTGGCGCCCCCACTAGGAAGAAAATTTTTTTTCACGCCCCCCACCACCCTGCGAGCGACTATAAATATACAATTTTTATTAGTCCACCTCTACATAACATTGTATCTTTATTTAAAATGTAAAAAAATTCATAAATGTTGTTCAATTTACAATAAAGAAAAACTTCATTAACATTATTTTTTAATCTGTAACATAAAAGATTTAAAGTGCACCGAAAAAAAAAAAAAAAAACATCCTTGTTTAAACTTATTCAACTTATTTAGGTCTTATGTCTCTCTCCACCTTTCTCTTCGTTCCTGTTAGAAAAATGTCCATGTTTCCTATTTGGTCGAGGGGTTGTTTACTGTGCTTGAAATTGTTCGCTCGTGCGAAAAACCGCTACACCATAGTTCGACAATGAGAGTGCCACCACCAACTAGTGGAGTGGAGGTGCAATTACACTTAATTCCTCTACACTATTCCAGAAAAGCATGTTCCCCAGGGTCATACACACTCCCCTAAGCATCATACCCCCACTATTTGAGAAGCACGGGTCTCAAAGCAAAAGAGAACTATCTGTCAATCACAGTGTGTCCTTCCCTTTGAATCATGTAAACAAAAAAAACAAAACAAAAAAACAAACAAACCTGCAGATCCTTTGAAATATCCTGGAGGTTCTCAAGTCCATTTTGAAGAGTTCTGTCGAACTTGTGGTTCTAAATGTCCAACACTGCATTTCCCAAGGAAAATGTTTGATCTAGTAAATTCCAACACTGAAATGTAAACACAGTGGTGTTAATGGACCTACGTGTGCACATGTACGTGTACGTGTGTCTCAGTAAAAGCATACAGGACTGCTCTGTGCTCTGTGCTCTGAGGCCTACTTGTTGCTGTTGGAAAGTACTGTGCGCGTGTGCGCGTGCGATGTGGGTGGAGGAAAGCCAAGGGGAGTGTGGGAGTCCCCATGCACGCGCCACTTCAGGAGGGGAGGTCAGCAAGCGTTTCCCTTTGGCTGGCCCCTTGAGTTTTTTTTTTTTTTAAACCTAAATTTCAAACATCGATTTTCCTTTTTTTTTCTTCACTGGGAGCTGGAGAGGACTATCAGAGGCTTATCGCAGGAAATACGAAGCACTCTGGTGGATGCGCGCGCACACACACACACACACACACACTTTGGACGTGTTAATCGAGCGCGTACACGCAGCTTGTTGAGAAGGTGAACCAGCTCTGTGTAGAGAAAGAGGGATGGTGGACAACTCTAACAGCAGCAGCAGCAGCAGCAAGACGCAAACGGTGAGTCCAGCTCCGGGCAGCCTGAGATTGATAGCTACTGTATAATTCCACATCCAACCCCAAGTAGCCATGACGAGCTTCTTATCAATTGTGTTTACGCGCGGTTTTACGCACGAGGTCATGTTTTAAATGCTGTAGGATAGAATTTAATAAGGTTTTTTTTTTTTTTTTTTTTTTATGTCGCTGGAATTTAATTTGGACACGTCACGGCTGCTGGATTTCTGTGTGCAATGTTCCTTCAGTTTGTGCACTTCTGGTGGATCTTGCACTCGTTATAAATAACACATTCCTTCATGAACTGGAGCTTTTGAAGCTTTGAGCGGTTTTTTTTTTCTTGTTTTTTTTTTTGTTACACTGTTGCGTGTAAAAGCCGACCGGCCGCCGCTGGCCCCTTCTGGGCTGTTTGGCCTCCCAGTGCTCGGTTCATGGCTCGGTGGGGTTGGAAGTGCGCCATAGTTTTACGCCACTGGAAACTGTTTATGTTTAATTAGTTTCTAGCAATTATTTATAACCACGATACAAATTTCGACGGATACGGGTAGCATTGACAGAATGCACTCGATTTCGGTCATGTTAATAATTTTACATTTGATATATAAACTCAGTGTTTTGACCGGAAATCCGGTCGCCTCGCCAAGTAGCCCGAATGGGGTCAAAGAACAAATGGGCGGGGGCGGGGCGGAGTGTGTGTGTGTGTGTGTGTGTGTGTGTGTGGGGGGGGGGGGGGGGGTCAGTAAAAGGCCTTTATGTTGTATTCTTTAGTTGTTAATGTTTTATTTTAATAATGTATGACTCTCTCCAAGCTTGGTACATTTACACATTTAAACCTGCAAATGATGTAAGAGGAGGATTGAATCTGTATCTGGACAGAGGCTGCAGCAGAGAAGCCATTATTTCATCAGGCTGCAGGATTCTCCCAGTGGCACACAGGGTTAGTAGAGCCTCAGGAGTTATTATGGGATTCAGTCTTCAGTCTTATGATTCAGACCTAGGTAATTACTAAACTGTTGTGGTCAGGATCACTTCAAGCAACTTGAATTTACTGCTTATATTTCTATATTCAAGGATAGGTTAAGTGTACAAGGTTTAAAATACATAACTAATGGGTTGCTCTGAGGAATAAAAGCAGTTCATCTTTTTCTTTCTTTTCTTTTTAAAACTATAATTCTTTTGAGCAACATGGCGGTGCAGTGTTTAGCATATTTGCCTCACAGCGAGAAGGCCTGGGTGTGATAGTCGGGCGTTTCTGTGTGGAGTTTGCATATTCTTCCCATACTTGTGTGGGTTTCCTCCAGGTACTCCAGTTTTCTCCCACAGTCCAAAAACATGCGCAAAGGCTAATTGGCAGTTTCAAATTGCCTCTAGGTGTGAGAATGAGTGTGAATGAATGAATGTGAGTGTGTGCGTGTGTGTTGGCCCTATGATGGCCTATTGAGCTGTCAAGGGTGTACCCCTTCCTTGCACTGAGTCAGCTGACATGGGTGCCAGCCTCTCTGTGATCCTCATTAGGTTTAAGTAGCTTAGGAAATTCTCTTGATTAGGAAAGCTTGCATGTTGGCGTGTCAAAAAAACTACAGGAAAAATAGCTAAAGGGTCAGATTTACTACCAACTTCATGCAGTTTATTTGTTTTTTTTAGCCCATCTTATCTCAGGATAGTGGTCTGGCAGGAGCATTCTCTCAGCCAGCCCTCGGTGCTGCGGCCGGTGTTAAACTTGAAGCAGTTATGGAGCATCTCCAAAGGCAGCAGCAGGCTAAACTGAACATGGAAAGAAAAGAGCGACACGTGAGCGAGGCCCACATCCTGTATGCCCAGCAGCTTGCTGCTCAACATGCCATCATGACCTCTGCCCGTGCCCAGGGAATACCATTAAACCCAGAATACTTCAGCAACACCTCTAGAGAACAAGCGCTGAAGAGCAATCAAGGGCCTCCCAGCAAAATTTCGACCCAAAGTAGTGTGGAATCTGTGCAAAATGGGGAGGATGAGGAGGAGATGAACAGAGGACCAGCTTCTGCTGGCGAAGAGGATGAAGAAGAGGAAATGATGGATGGCGAGGATGACAGTGATGAGGATGGAGGTGAGGGGTTGGCGTTTCTCAGAAAGCAGAGTCTGGCTCTTCAGCAGCAGGGGGTAGGAATTGCTCCGTACCCTTTCCCAGTCTATGGTGCCTCTCCATCAGCTTCAAAAAAGCGAGCTCACTCATCTCCACCGAAAGTGAAGGATGAACCAGAGGACAGCCCATCTCCTACTGAGAGCCATTCATTCAGTATACCAAATGGCCTTGCTGACTGGAATTTTGATGACTCCATCAAACAGGTTTGTGTTTTGTTCACATCAACTTTGTATTTATATTATAAGGGCTTTCTTAAAAAGCCCCTTGTCAAGCAAAGCAGAATTGTGTAGTTTTTAATGTGCTTTTAATTATTTGAGTAGGTATTCAATTTGTCAAACTTTTTCCCCTGTTTCTGTCTTTCCTTTATTCTTCCTGGCCAGCAGTGCTTTCTTGGAACAGATACTTGGCAGTGTATTCACTGTCTTGGCTTTTGTCCAGAGAGACGCACTTACAGTGTTGTCAGACAGAAGGTTAAGTTGTTGGAGGCACGTGCTTCTGCTACAGGCGATCAGTCATAGAGATTTACTCAGTAGTTGTTTAAATATACACTTGGTATAAATTCAATGCATAAAGAATTAAAAGATCAAAAAAAATTTTTTTTTCTCTGTCTACAGCTGTTGCTGTCTGTAGCATCTGAAATTGAAACAGATCAGGGGATTTTTTTAATGCATCATGAAGCTATTGTGGCAACAAATAAAATGCTCTAATTTTCTCATGATGTTTTTAGCACAAAAACAGAAGTCACTTTTAATGTGGCAGAGATGATTGTTTTTACATTTGTGTTGAGTTCTTTGCAACTATCAAACTTTGCCTTTGAAATTTTATTGAAATGTATGAATCTCCAGTTTCAGCATTGTTTCATTTGATAGATGGAACATTTTCTGTATGTTGTATTTTAGAAGCAGCCATGCAGTTTACCCAGCAATAAAGCTATTATGGCAGGAAGTGAGGCTCCATGTAGATGGGCAGTACTCTTGATGTTTTGGTCACACCCATGTCGCTATATATTTATAGGATAATGGTGGGTGTGGGCAATATTTCCTGTTTCACCCATCATGTATTGCTGGTTGGATGTGATTTTCATTATTGGAGATGGTTTAATTTAAAAAGGTTATATTGATGTTTAAAACAAACAAACAAAAACACAGGGTGTCTTAAGGTGTAAACATATTGTTCAATTATATTTTACTTCTTGACATATTTTTAATTGCGGTGCTTTATCAAGGTTAGCTTATGAGAGTACCAATGAGACAAATTTGTGTTTTTCCAGTATCATTTGGCTGTTTTGATAGTTTTTATGAAAACAAATCAAATTTTTTATCCCTGTTTGTTTTTTGTTTCTTCTACATTTTTTCAGTTTAAATGACTTTTTCCATAGGGATGATGTGTTAAGCTTGAACCCAACAGTATTCTGGTCATACAATGGATCAGTCAGAGAGAAGGAAGATACTGTTCCGTGTTAATGCACGGTTTATGGATACCTGACCATGTAGTTTTGCTCTTCCGCTTTGAAATGATTTTATTGACGATTGAGAATTTGTCATGCTTTATCATCCCCGTTTTATTTCGCTTTCTTTTATCCTGCCTTTTCCTGTCTGCTCTTTAGTATTTAATGATGCTCTGCAGTGTGTCAGTATCCGATTGCAGTATGTGTAGGGGGCTCGTTTGATGGCACCGGCTATACAAAAGAGAACAGATGCCACAAATGGCATTTTCAAATGAGGGTGGGGGTTGTCTTTTTGAAGCTTTTCACACTTTAACGGACAAGTCAATCAGTAAACACCTCGACACAGTATCAGGGACCTGATCAATGTTTGCTTATATCCTTAGGAAATCACTCTATTAATTAGCAACATCTAGATTAAAAAGAAAAACGAAAAACATTTACACCTGCTTTTGTTTGTGTCCATGGATAGGAATTTGTGAATTAAAGTCACATGCTGAAGGAACAGGCCATTGGTTATCATGAGATTAAGTAATTTAGGAAAAGCTGCAGAATTGTATCCTTTGATGGGGAAAATGCACAGGCATAAAACCTAAAGGCATGAAATGGAGTAGTACGTCTCCAAAGTCATAGGAATATTGACCTGCCTGAGTGTCATAGTAAAAATATGTAAATATAAAACTATACAAATTTCATTTTTCATTTTATTGTTTATGCAGTGTACTGTACATACTAAAACTCTTAGAGTTAAAGGTACCTGCTCACACATGGACTCAAGCTCATTATTTAAAAAATTTTTAAAATAATAATAAAGTAAACCATACAAATCCTTTTTGTATTGTGCCTCGTTTGCTTTTGTTTTCGTGTAAAAGGTAAAGTCCGTTGGGCTTTTTACACCCGAGCCATAGTGGCTCATCAGGCCGGTGCTTATCCCTGGTTTCCATAGTGTTAAGCAACTAGTTCAACTCCTCCTGGATAGGACGCTAGTCCATCGCAGGTTATCTTCTCAGTATATTTTCACTGGTACCCATTTATACTACTGGGTGAACAGAGGCACACTTGTGGTTAAGACCTTGCCCAGGGGTCTTAGCACAGTGGGGGTCTAACTGGGATTTGAACACACAATCACCGATCATGAGTGCAGCAATCTAACCACTACGCCACTGGTTCCACTTGTTTTCGTGTTGTGTTTAATAAAACAGTTATTCATTTCGGGCTCCGTGGATGTCACGGAATCAGAGACATTCAGCTCACCTTTCGCACGTAAGTTGTGGTCTGACTGCAAAAAGAACACTGGTTGCTTATAAGTTAACACTAAATGTATTAGAAAAGTGACAGAACACGCAGTTTGGTGCATATTGCGGCATACAAAGTTCCGTTAGCAGCAGACCAGTCAGAGTGTACATGTTTGACCCCTTCCCATTATGGAAAATGCATAGAATGGGAATTTGGGAACTGAAGGAACCTTCAGAGGACATCCAGCTGTCGTTGTCTTTTCCTTTCTGACCCCCCCCCTTTTTTTTTTCAGGGGTCGCCACAGCGAATCATCTGATTCGCATGCTTGATGTGGCATAGGTTTTATTATGTTGGATGCCCTTCCTGATAGAACCCTTTAACAAGGGGCAAAAACACGCTGACGGCTATGCAGCTACTTTTTACGAAAGTCAGCAATGGCTCTTTTGCATGAACCTCTCACCATAGACAGTGAGAGACATGGCCAGCCTTTGATAACGTCATTAGCTGCACTGGGGGACAGTGACAACCTTGTGAAGAGTGGGACTCGAAACCCCCCCCCCCCCCTATTAATATATTATATTGAACCTCTAATATTCAGATCACTTACATGAGAGTGTACACCTCTGAGCTGCCACTGGCCTGTAGCTAAACATTGCTGTAGACCAAGTATGCCCCTTTATGGCAATGCTGCCTTCAAACAACTGCAGCTTCTTTCAGCAGGATAATGTGCCCTGCCATACTGTAAAATCTGTTCAGGAATGATTTGTGGAAATTGACCTCCAAATTCTACATCTGTGGAATGTGCGGAATGAACAAGTCCAAACCATGGAGGTTTCATCTTTTCAAATTACAAGAATTTAAATAAATAAATTAAAGGTTGTGCTGCTTACTTGGTGCCAGGTATCACATCACACCCTCAGAGGTCTTGTGGAGTCTGTTTTGATGTATTCGAATAATTTTTGTAACACAAGTACAACTACATGGTAATAGCCATGTGGTTTTAATGTCATGGTTGATCAGTGTAACTTCTTTTTGTTTGTTTTTTTCCCTCCCTAATTTAGTTATATCTGATTCCCACCCATCAGGTATTGCCTTCCCTATCACACAACCATCACCATCCAGAGAGGGTCGAAACCGTGCACATGCCTTCTCTGTGACATGCAATGTTAGTCACCTGACCCTTTTCAAACCGAGGTGCATTTGGGGGTGCTCTAACACACTCGTAGGGAAAGCGCTGGCCGCCCCTTCGTATGAATGAGCTCACAGATGTCCATGATTGGCTGGTGATCGCAATCGCCAATTAGCTTCCACGGACTCCCTGCCACGGATGGGTGTGGCAATAAAACGGATTCAGTGATCACAAGCTGATATTTAAGCGTTGACGCCAAGACTCTTTGCATGCTTTTCCAATTTCTTATGTTTCAGGCTACATTTGTAGAATTTGTTTGGTTGGACTTGGCTCATTCTTTTATTTTGTCAGTGTAGAGGTTACTTTTTTTGACAATAAAATTGATGAAATATAAAGGTTTCCTGGTTCACACTCCATTACAATGATTTCTGCACTCTGGTCTGTTCTGATTTCTACATTCAATAGATAAATAATGCCAATGTATCTTTTGGGCACATGCAGATTTTTTTTTTTTTTTTTTTAAGTGAGGCAACAACCTGTTTTCTCAGAATGCTAATCTAGTAAGATTAATGAATTAACCAGGTTCAATGTGCAAGGAGACAGATGCCAGATTATAGCTAAATGCATTGATGTAATGAACGTTACCACTATTTCTCATAGGTTTTGTGTGGTAGTTTACCGGATTGATAAATGCACACTGGTCACTTTTTTGTAATTTCTGACCAACCTTCAGCAGCTGCTCACTTAAGGACTTTATATTGCTTTATTGAGTGTGATCTAGGTGGCATGGTGGCGTATTGGTTAGCATGTCCACCTCACAGCAAGAAGGCCCATGTTCGCTTCCCAGCCTGTTTGTTTCTGTGTGGAGTTTGCATATTCTTCACGTGCTTGCATGGGTTTCCTCTGGGTACTTCGGTTTTCTCGCACAGTCCAAAAATATGCACCGTAGGTTAATTGGCTGTTCCAAATCATCCCTAGGTGTGAATGGTTGTGTGAGTATTGGCACTGCGATGGCCTGGCGAGCTGTCGAAAGTGTACCCCGCCCTCGCCCGGTGTCGGCTGAGATGGGTGCCAGCCTCCCCGCGACCCTAATTAGGATTAAGCGGTTCTGAGAATGAATGAATGTGATCTGTGTGTTTTCTGTATTTAATGAACAATTTATTTGGAAGAAGTGGTGTTTGTCTAATTCAAGTTGTAGAGTAAACGTTGCCACGATATTTTGCCGTGAAGGAAGACAGCCTTTTTATAATTTTAATCTCTTGCTGTGAAAGACTGGATGAATAAATATGGCTAGATTTTGCGGTTGGAAAGCAATTTAGTCAAATGCTTTTGAAAGTGTTTACTTGTGGTGAAGCAGTCCCTTCTCAGCCATTGTCTTTATATTGATGTTTGTTGTAGTGTTCTAGCAACCAGGATGTATTTAATGAAATTCCTCAGTGGATTTACTCCTGATGTCAGTTTTACAGAAACTGCTGTTCAGTGCAGTGATGCTTAGCTACAGGTTTCATGCCACATAAATTTTATTAAGAACAATGGTGTTTTCACCATGCTTTTGTTTTCAGTTGTCATCATGTGCTTTGTGTACTCAGCAGTTCAGCGTGATGGAGTGGTATTATCAGGCATTATTGCTGAACAACTCTCCTGGGTTCTATGATCTCTGTTGTCAATGCAAAGTGCAGCCATCTGTGAGATAGATCTGGTCATTCTGTGCAGCGGCCGTCATTAAGATTAGCATTTTTGACTGCCTCCATTGAGCACTGAGCCATGAAACATTTTTTGCCTAAGCTAAAATGGTGGCAATAGTTGGATGTTCAAGATGTTTCCACTCGAGACAATTGAAACTGTTGGCAGTTTCTAAATGATCATGACTTTTCATTGGTCAACCATAAATGTTGTGGTTGTGAAGGAAGAAGACGGAATCTGAAGTATTTGATAATAAAGAATCTGAATGGCTTGAGTTAGCGTGTGAGGAATGGGAGGGGAACGATATTGGTGTCTATACCCGCCCAAAGGAAGCATTCCAAATGGCATTAGGGGTTTCTTTTCCTGAATCAGTGAGGATTCTCACTGGGGGTTTGTTTGTGTGTGGGGGGGGGGGCGGCGGCTGTGTTTTTCCTTGTGCTTTGTGACTTTTTTTAGTCAAGTTCATTGAACTTAACTGAAGAGCTAATGGATGGCGGTGGTAATTGAGCAGAGAGGTAGACGAGGAAGCAAAGGGGGCTGTTTTTTATTTCCTTATCCGTTTCCTTTACGCCGTAGAATGTTTAGAATGTCAGTGTTCTACCCCCACCCTCAACCAGCAGTGCTTGTTCTAACCTGACTTTAGTTGTTTTGATTCACAAAGATTGAAGCTCCTCAACTAGGATACGAGGGTGGGCTGAAAAGTTCACAAGCTGATGAAGGAAGAAGCCCAACTTTGTACCATTTGTATATGTATTTTTACTTGAAGTATGTGCTCTTAAGAGTTGCATTACAGTCCATGAAATGGTTAAATCTTTAGTACCGTCACTTCCAAGGTGTTTTTTGCTCTTCACCCAGGAAAGATTTGGGCCCTTATTTGGTACGCTATCCATTATTCTTATGATCATGAGCCTTTGTCATTGTTAAAGAGCAGTGAAATCACTGTGATTGTACTGGACAGTTGAGATTTTCACATCTGTATCCATTTCTTTAAAAAGCTATCTGTTCTTTGATGTAGATCTCAGTCTGCCTTCAAACAGCCGCCGACCTCCAGATCAGTAGTTATAGGTTCTTCTATGGCCCTTTTGTCTGCTCTTCTGTCTGGAGACTAAGCAAGACTGGTCTCAAGTGAATTTCAACACTGCTATTACACTTCCACTGTATAATTTACAGTAACGTCATGTTAACTTTTTGCTCTCTGTGCTGCTCTGTTGCAATGTATATTTTATATACTTTGAAATTATTTCTAATATGTTGCAGTGAGATTTGCATTGATCAACATTTGCCTTGTTGTGTATTATGGCTGTAAGTCAGGTGTTAAGGAATCTGCGGGATTTAAGTATGCTCTCCATATCCAAGTTCAGAACAGGAATGTGTTAGTGTGTAAGTCATCAGTAGGCTATAGGAGTGAGTATTGAAATTTTATGTTTGGTTTTTAGCATACTTACAATGAATGACGTGATGAAGGAAAGAAAGTAATAGATCTAAAGATGGGATACTTTTAAATGCAAGGCTGAACTTGAGCTGTTTCTGTAACTGTTTGACATGACAATCTGATTAATTAAAGCATGAAAAATCAAAAAGCATTAAGCAATTAAAGCACAAAAATGAATGTTTCAAGCTCCATCAGTAACTCTATTTCAGTTTCTTCGAAATGCAAACACTGCTGTGAGTTTCAGGACCCATTGTTACACATAGACTATCTGTCTTCCTTTTGGCTTTTTCCCTTTTACTCGGGAGTCGCCACAGTGAATCATCTGATTCGCACGTTTGATTTGGCAGAGGATTTTACAGCGGATGCCCTTCCTGACACAACCCTTTAGCAAGGGACAGAAACATGCTGACGACTTTGCAGCCTACTCTTTACGAAAGTCAGCAATGGTTCTTTTACATGCCTCTCACCATAGACAGTGGGAGCCATGGCCTGCCTTTGATAACCCAGTTAGCTGCACTGGGATGGGGGGGGGGGGGGGTGTTAGTGACAACCTTGCGGAGAGTGGGACTCGAACCCCCAATCTTTGGATCAGCGATCCAGCGCCCTATACCACTAGACCACCACTGCCCCATTGTTACATATAGACTAAACAAAATAAATGAATAATGTAGTTTGATTATGGATGGAACTGTCACTGCATTGCTGGAGAATTTCAAAATAGTATTTATTTCTTTAGAAATCTACAAAACTATTTCAAGTTTTGGTTTTTTTTTCTTCTTTTTTTAATTATTGCCATATGTACAAGAATGAATGTTTTCCTCAGTAGCGAGAAAATAAATGAATTGAACATCCTCTTCCCATTTCAGGATGTTGCACTATGCATTCAACCACACTTGGTGTATTCCCATTTGATAACATAAGGTGTTTGTGCCATCTCCCAGAGTAATTATTTAACATGGTCACGTGTAGTGTCTATTGAATTGACATGGGGGATGGGGACTTCATTTCCTCTTTCTAACCCAGATGGTCATCTGGTTCCTCCTCTTGTGTAATTTGCCTTCTTCCCATCAGTCGTCTTTAATATAATTACTGTACTGAGGCCAAAGCTCGATAACAGCTTGCAGTGTTTATATATGTTTTGCTTGTAGCGAAATATTTTTTGTGTGTATGTATATACGTGTGTGTACGTGTGTGTGTGTGTGTATATATATGTATATATATATATATATATATATATATATATATATATATATATATATATTGTGTGTGTGTGGATGTATGTAAATGTATACAGTACAGGGATCCCTCGCTAATTCTCGCTTCAATTCATGTGGCTTCAGCGCATCATGTTTTTGTTTCTAAAAATATTCATGGAATTAAAAAATAAGGAAACTAAAAAAGAATGGGGGAAAAAGTTAAGGAAAATGCGGCAAAAACAAGGCCAATTATGCAAAAATAAAAACCTTAAATAAACAAAAAACAACCCAAAACCACCCATCAAAACTAGTTACATTGTTGTGAGGTGTGCGTCTGAGTGCGTGCGTGCGCATCTGAGTGTCTGTGTATTTATATTTTATTTACATCTCATGCATTATTTTTGAATGTTTAATTGTTATTATAAGCATTTATAGCATTGAATATGTATTTATTGATATTATATACACACATTACATGTACTTTTACGTCAGTTGGGGGGGGGGGGGGGTCGATCCTACTTCACAGAATTCGGCAGTTGCTGGGGGAATCTCGGTCCCAATTAACCGCAGAAAGTGAGGGACCAATCAAATGTGCACCACACATAAAAATGTAAGTAGTTTTTATGGGGGGTTTTGAGTTGTTTTTTGAGGTTTTTTTGCATGATTGACCTTGTTTTGTGGCATTTCTTCCTTAATTTCCTTATGTTTTAATTTTTAGATGAATATTTTTGAAGAAGCCGCAGAAACTGAAGCACAAAGTAGAGGGATCTGTCTGTGTGTGTGTGTGTGTGTGTAATATATATATATATATTCTTTTCCTTTCAGCTTTCCCTTTTTCGGGGGTCGCCACAGAGAATCATCTGAATCGCACATTTGAGAGCAAGGGACAGTGACACTGACAGCTTTGCAGCTACTCTTTACGAAAGTCAGCGCTTAGTCTAGCTTCCACTATTCTTTCCCATAACTTCATCGTATGGCTCATTAACTTTATCCCTCTGTAGTTGCCACAACTCTGCACATCTACCTTGTTCTTAAAAATGGGCACCAGCACACTTCTCCTCCATTCCTCTGGCATCCTCTCACTCTCTAAGACCTTGTTGAATGTTCTTGTCAGGAAATCTACTGCTACCTCTCCTAGACACTTCCATACCTCCACCGGTATGTCATCAGGACCAACTGCCTTTCCACTCTTCATCCTCTTCAATGCCGTCCTCACTTCACCCTTAATAATCTTTGCTACTTCCTGGTCCTCAACAGTCACCTCTTCTACTATTTTTTTTCTCTCTCATTGTCCTTATTCATCAGCTCTTCAAAGTACTCTTTCCATCTTCCCAGCACACTTCTGTCATCAGTCAATACATTTCCCTCTCTGTCCTTTATCAATCTAACTTGCTGCACGTCCTTCCCATCTCTATTTCTCTGCTGTGCCAACCTGTATAAATCATTTTCTCCCTCCTTACTGTCCAACCTAGCCTACAAATCATCATACGCTCTCTGGCCTTTGACACTGCTACTTTTGTCTTACGCGGTGTCTCCCTGTACTCCTGTTTACTCTCTTCGGTCCTCTCAATGTCTCACTTCTTCTTAGCTAACCTCTTCCTTTGTACACACTTCTACATTTCCTCATTCCACCACCAAGTCTCCTTATCTACTCTCCTTTCAGAGGACACACCAAGTACTCTCCTACCTGTCTCCCTGATCACATTAGCTGTAGTTGTCCAGTCATCTGGAAGCACTTCCTGACCACCCAAAGCCTGTTTCAACTCTTCCTTGAAGACAATACGACACACTTCCTTTTTCAGCTTCCACTACTTTGTCTTCTGCTCTGCCTTTGCCTTCTTCACCTTCCTCACCATCAGCATCATCCTGCACACCACCATCCAATTCTGTTTGGCAACACTCTCACCCACTACTACCTTGCAGTCACTGACTTCCTTCAAATTACATCGCCTACACAAGATGTAGTCTACCTGTGTGCTCCTACCTCCGCTTTTATAATTCACCCTATGCTCCTGTCTCTTCTGGAAGAAAGTATTCACCACAGCCATTTCTATCCTTTTTGCAAAATCTATCAGCATTTGTCCTTCTGTGTTCCTGTCCTGGATACTAAACCTGTCCATCACTTCCTCGTCCCCTCTGTTGCCTGCACCAGCATGTCCATTGAAGTCTGCACCAATGACCACTCTTTCACCTCTGGGGGTACTCTGTATCACTTTATCTAAGTCACTCCAGAATCTCTCCTTCTCTTCTAGCTCACATCCTGCCTGTGGGGCATAAGAACTAACAACATTGAACCATCACACCTTCAATTTCTAACTTGAGACTCATCACTCTGTCTGACACCCTTTTCACGTCTAGAACATTCCTGAGGAACACCTCCTTAAAGATGACTTTTACTTCATTTCTCTTCCCATCCACACCATGAAAGAACAGCATAAACTCTGCTCCTAAGCTTCTAGCCTTGCTACGTTTCCACCTGGTCTCCTTGAACACACAGTATGTCCACCTTCCTAGTCTGCATCATGTCAGCCAGCTCTCCACCTTTTCCTGTCATAGTTCCAACATTCAAAGTCCCTACTATCAGTCCTAGACTCATGCCTTTCCTCTTCTATCTCCGCCTATGGACACGCTTCCCACCTCT
>CM045742.1:19870000-19882500 GCA_024760905.1 Plotosus lineatus
GCACTTTTACATGGACAGAGTTTTGACTCTTCCAGCTTTGTAATGTTCAGTGCATCACTACAGTACTGCTTTTTACAAGGATCCCAGATCTCCCCTATTTAGCAGAATTCCACTATTTTTATACATTTATGCAATAAGTACAGTGTAAGACTGTTTACTGTGGGGCTGGTGGCGTAGTGGTGAGGGTGCTGCGCTCATGATCAGGAGGAGGTTTGTTGAAATCCCTGTTTGACCACCACTGTGCTAAGACCCCTGGGCAAGGCCTGAACCACAAGTGTGCCTCTGTTCACGCAGTAGTATAAATGGGTACCAGTAAAAATATACTGGGAAGGTAACCTGCGATGGACTAGCATCCCATCCAGGAGGAGTTGAACTCCTGGTCGCTTCACGCTACGGAAACCGAGGATAAGCATCAGCCTGATAATCCACTAGGCTCGGGTTTAAAAAAAAAAAAAAAAAACAAGACTGTTTACTAGTGTAGAGTAAATGTTGTGACATTTGGAATTATAGTGTTATACTATTAACGTACTAAGTTGTAGCAGGTATGCTCACTAGTTGAACACAAATATTTATTGTGGTAATATATGTCATGTGTTATGTGATCATTCTACAAATTAGTTCATAATTATTTCATAATTATGTTACACATGAATGACGAGCCATAGGGCTATGCTATTTGAATCATGTATTTATCTACACTGAAAAAACCTTTTAGTGTTTATGCATGTTACAGAACAATGATTAACTTGTTTGCATGATTTTTTGTTTTTTACATGACATGCTCTGCCCCTGTACCCCGCAAGGGGCCCTGCAGCCCCTTTGACCCCCAGCTGAAATATTTCATTTCCTCTATTTCTAAAACCGTTTCCTCTATTTTTTTTCTAAATCTCACTGGGATACCTGTTTTTAGTATTTTTATAAGCAATGTTTAATGACTTTCAGGTTTATATAATATACTTTTTTTTTTTTTTTTGCAAACACATGTACACAATAGCACACAGTATGTCCCTGCCTTTTCCATTCCCCCACTGAGCTTCTCCTCTCTTGTGGGCCCAGCTGGTGTGTATTTACTATAAACTCTGAAGATCCCATTCTCTCCCCAGCTGTGATTCACTTAGCATATTAAAGAGGGGGATGGAGGGAAGCTCCTGTAAAAATTGCTTTATTACCTCTCTGGCTTGTTTCTTTAGCTGCTCAGGGCAACAAGCTGGATAGCCTGCAATCAAGCAAAGAGTGTGTGCTAAGGAATTGTAAGTGCTTTATGAGGCTTGCCATGAGGGCCACTGATGTTGCAGACTCCAAAAAAAGTTCCTGAAAACACTAGAATATGTATTAACTTAAAATAATAAAACACATATAGATTAGCACAAACTGGAAGAACGATCACTTTGAGCAACCCATTAAAAAAAACACATTGTTACAATTTGTTTTAATTCACTAAACAAGTAAAGGATTAGAGATTTTGCACTCCACCTGCAAAGCCGCCATGCTTTGTGATTTCAGGCAGTCGTTCTGCATCGTGAGGGTGGAGAGAGAACACGCCTGCATGTGTACATGCATGAAAGCCTGCATGCGTACATGCATGAAAGAGAGCACAAGTGAGTGTTATTCACACATTGAACAGTATGCCACCCAATGAAAAAAGGCTATTTTTTTTTTATTTAGAAAATGCAAATACACTCCTGTACTGTAAGTGTGCCTTGGGGGGTTCTTTCTTTATTTATTTTTTGGAGTATTCTTTGTGAAATTTGTCGGGTGTACAATAATGGCACCAGTGACCTCATGAGTGCACTTCATGTGAAACTAAGTGTAGCATTGTCCTGGTCTCTGGTCATCTGGTAATGTAGAAACGACATGAATAGCGGCGTGCACACAATGGATCAGCATACAATGGAAGGCCAGATCGACATCATAGTCGGGCCTGCCTAGAATCTTCTTAGATGGTTTGATTGGCTGAGTGTGTGTGTGTGTGTGTGTGTGTGTGTGTGTGTGTGTGTGTGTGTGTGTGTACACATACATACATGCAATGGAACCTCGATGGTCAAACAAATGAGTTCGATCGAAAATATAAGGAAAAGATGCCCTTTTGTCTTGTACTGTGAATTTTGTTTATTCATTACATTATTAACCCTTAACCATGGGTCCTAAGAAAAGCAGCAGTAATTCTACTCGAAAGGAAAAGAGAAAAGTTGTGAGACCGTAAAGAATTGACTGCAATCAAGAGACAGAGAAGAGAAAACCGCCACTCCCCCTCAAAACAATAACCCATCTTCCATCTCTCCCTCCCCATCACCGCGTGTGCGTGCGCGCGTGCGTACCTGTGTGTGTACGCGTGCGTGTGTATTTTATAGTCTATAAAAATATAAAAATAAAATCTCATCGTCTTCCTCGGCTTAATCCTGGTGGTTGTGTCGTGGGGGCAGCAGCCTAAGCAATGAGGGCCAGACGTCCCTCTCCCCAGACACTTCGTCCAGCTCTTCCAGTGGACAACGAGGCGCTCCCAGACCAGCCGAGAGACATTATTCCTCCAGCATGTCCTAGCTCAACCCCGGGATCTCTTCCGGGGTTGGACATGCCAAAACACTACACCAGGGAAGCATTCTAACCAGATGCCCGAGCCACCTCAACTGGCTCCTCTCAATGCACAGGAGCAGTGGTTATACTCACAGCTCCCTCCGGATGGCTGAGCTTCTCACCCTATATTTGAGGGAGAGCCCCGTCACCCGGCGAAGGCAGCTCATTTCAGCTGCTTGTATCCATGATCTTGTTCTTTCGGTCACTACTCAAAGCTCGTAACCAGATGAGGGTTGGACCATAGCTCTCAATTTACCAGTCGATCTATGGTCTTTGTCTTGTGGCTCAGCTCCATCTTCACCACGACGGACCAGTACAAGCTCCGCTTTACAGCAGAGGCTGCAGTGATCTGCCTGTCGATCTCCCGCTACATTCTAACCTTACTCGTGAACAAAACCCTGAGATACTTGAACTCCTCCACTTGGGGCAGAACCTCTGAGAACCACTGCTTTGGACTCGGAGATGCTAATTCTCATCCTGGCTGCTTTGCACTCGACTGTGAATCGCTACCATGAAAGCTGGAGGTCCTGGATTGATGAAGTCAAAAGGACATCATCCACAAAAAGCAGAGACAAGATCCGATGGCCACCAAACCAAAAACCCTCGGCTGCGCCTAGAAATTCTGCCTATAAAAATTATGAACAGAATCGGCGACGAAAGAACAGCCTTGGCATACGCCGACCCTCACCGGAAACGAATTTGAGCCGTGGTTACCAATGCTTACCAAACTCTGTCTCTGGTGATACAGTGACTGAATGGCCAGTAGCAATGGGTCCAGAACACCGTACTCATGGAGCACGCCTCACAAGATAGCCCGAGGGACATGGTCGATAGCCTTCTCTAAATCCACAAAACACATGTGGACAGATTGGGAAAACTCCCATGCCCCCTCCAGGATCCTGTAGAGCATATAGAGTTATAGGACGAAAACCACATTGTTCCTCCTGAATCCAAGGTTCAATTATCGGTCGAATCCTCCTCTTCAGCACCCCCTGCATAAACTTTCCCGGGGAGGCTGAGGAGTGTGACTCCACGACAATTCAATCCCCCTTTTTAAAAAGAGAGACTACCACCCCGGTTTGCCAATCCAGAGATATGGCCCCCTATGAACACGCAATGTTGTAGAGACATGTCAACCAAGACAGTCCTACAACATCCAAAGCCCTGAGAGATTCGGGGCAAATCTCATTCACCCCCAGAGCACAACCACCGAGGAGCTCCCAGTGACCTCGGCTGCAGTGATGGACGGACCCCTATCCAAACCCACAGGTCTTCTTCCTCCACGGAGGGCATGTTGCTGGGATTGAGGAGGTCCTCGAAGTATTCCTTCTACCTCCCGACAACACCCCAGTGGAGGTGAGCAGCTCCCCACTTCCACTGTAAACAGTATTTTGTGGAGAACTGCTTCCCCCTCCTGAGGCGTCGGATGGTGGTTATAAGAAGGAATTTTGAGAAGGACTCAGGAATTCCCAAAAGCAGTGATCCCAACCTTTTTATCACCACGGACTGGCCAATGCTTGACAATTTTACCGGGACATAGATTGTTTATATTGTAAATATAATTTATTATTTATATAAATTATTATTAATAATCATAATAATAAACACTCCATGAATGTTATTTTTCAACAGCTGAAATAAAGTTGGTTTTTGAAGTAGATCTTGAACTTTTCTTCAAAAAAAACAAAACACACATGATCATGCACCAGGTGGGAGAATGAAGGCTCAGGCTCAGTCTCACCCAAAATCCCCGCTAATGTTTAAAACATGTCCAACACGTCTCTGTTCACAAGCCGTCCCCTTGTGGGTTACATTTTAGCACTCAAATGATTGACATGTACCCGAGAGAATCCGGTCATTTTTCAAAAATAAAGATCGTTCAGACTCTGATAATAAATAAAACAGAAATAATTAATTATTTCTTCTGTGGACCGGTACCAATTGAGCCAAAGGAGTACTTTTTTTTTTTTTTAATTATTTTTATATTTATTATTTTTATATTTTATATTTTTATTTTATTTTATTAATTTTATATATATATATATATATATATATATATATATATATATATATATAGAGAGAGAGAGAGAGAGAGAGAGAGAGTTGGACCCAATGAATTCTGTTGGGTTTAAAGATCAGCACATGTTTTGTTTTGAACTCTTTTTCCATCCTCAGTAGATTCTTTCTAGCATTTACTCTGTGTCCTCCCTTTCTATTGGAATGTGTAACTTATTAATTCTTCTTCTATTCTTTCTGTCAGCCACTGTTTTGGAATTAAGTGTCTCTCTCCATCCACAGAATGGTAATGCGAGTTGGAATGAAGAAGGCGATGGAGGAAGAGGAAGAGGGGAGGCTTCTCGAGACTTTGCTAAGGTAAACGCAAGAGCCAAAAGTCATGGTCACGTTCTTATCAGTGACTTATTAAACTAGTTTTACGATGTTTTTTGAAGGAACATACAGTATATGCCTACATGTAATAAGTGATTGTAGAAAAGAAAATTAAGTAAGGATACAAAGAGCTGAGGGGGCAGTGGTGGTCTAGTGGTATAGGGTGCTAGATTGCCGATCCAAAGGTTGGGGGTTCGAGTCCCAACCTCCACAAGGTTGTCACTGCCCCCCCTCCCCCCAGCGCAGCTAACTGGGTTATCAAAGGCTGGCCATGTCTCTCACTGTCTACGGTGTGAGGCATGTAAAAGAACCATTGCTGATTTTCATAAAGAGTAGGCTGCAAAGCCATCGGCGTGTTTCCGTCCTGCGATGGCCTGGCGAACTGTCCGGGGTGTACTCTGCCGTCGCCCGAAGTTGGCTGGGATGGGCACCAGCCTCCCCGCAACCCAAATTAGGATTGAGCGGTTACAGAAAATGAACTGATGATGAATAAAGAGCTGATGTTCGACAGCCACCTAATAATATGTCACGTGGGGGGGGGGGCTGTTTTTTTTTTCTTTTTTTGGTAATCCCTGGGGGTTTTTTTTTGTTTTTTTTATGCAGCTTTACGAACTGGACAGTGACCCGAACCGGAAGGAGTTTCTAGACGACCTGTTCACCTTCATGCAGAAAAGAGGTGACGCAAAACAAATCTTTGGTCTTTATTTTTTAAAATATTTTATTCAGAGCCTGAAGGCGTGTTAAATCTAAAGTGTTGATTCAAGAATTTGGACCCCCTTGTTCTGTTTTAAGCGTGGATATTTCTGTAATTATTCTCCTAAAACATTCCCAGTGTTTTCAAAGCACATTAACTGTTCTTCTGTTCATGTATTTGTTTATTTTTAGTTCCCTTCAGTATCTGAAAGCATTTTGACACATGTGCTGCAACCCTGAACTGATCTAGATGTTATCCAATGAGGCTATATGTGAGAAAACAAATAATCAGTAGGGCCGGACATTAAGCAGGATTTACCCTGCCAGAGTACACCATGACAGAGGTCATGGTCAGGACTTTTTTTTTTTTATATAACGAAACTGACAGGAAGCCAGAAGAATATGACTGAAAGTGAACTGGGCTTGGGAATTTATCTCAGTAAGAGTCGATGCTTTAAATGTTAGATGATCAGCAAGAGACTGAGTTGTTTATGGTCAAACTGCAAACTGGTTGTATGTCTGATTTCTACAGCTCAGTTTTTCTGACATGTTCTGCCTCATGTACTCTATAACGCAGATGCCACATGTCTAAACGAAACAGAATAATTCCAGTTGATGAGAACGAGCTGACACACACAGTCTCCTATTGTGCTCTACATGTGTGAAAGGCCAACTTGATTCCCCGGATATTGTCCAGAGTTCATATGAGAGAAAGCCATAAATGTTCACAATTCTTCAACACACATGAAGTGCTCACAATGATGACACTCCACATGACCCAAGCAAACATTGTTTATCGTGATATTGCTGTAAAAGCAGTTTCCCTCTGATTTGACCAGATACTATTCAGGTACTGCACAAGTCTATAATTTCACACTGCATGGTTTTTAGCCTGAATTTTTCAGGTACTGATAGTCTTTAGAGATCATAATGAAAAGGCCCAGATTGGAGGAAAATGAATACAGTCATCCCTTGAATATCACGGATAATGTAGACCAGACCTGGCCGCGATATTCGAAAAACCGCGAAGTAGGAACGCCCCGCCCCCATTTCTACCATGTTGTCTCATTTCTATATGTTTTCGTGTCTCTACAATATCAAGAAGTGTATATTAAACGTTACACAGTTATAGGCATATGTAAATACTGTAATGTATTAATATTTAAATAGAATTTATATATAAATACTTTAAGTACTGTACTCACCTCTGACAATAGCTCTTCTCCGTGGTGCAGGACGTTCACAAACACTATACAGTAAGATCACAAAATCACAAAAAATCCAGCGGGAATGTGCGAGGCAACAGCGTCACGCGTCTAAGCCAATCAGCTTGCGAGGTTGAGTTGAGTGGGTGGTCCCTGCCTGAATTGGGGAGGAGGGGCACTTCAGTCTGTCGTTTGGAAACAATGAACGCAGCCTGCCTTAGGTCCCTGCCTTCCGCTTGCTTACATGCGAGTTTCAGCATGAATTTTTATTTTTTTATGATTTTTTTTTTTTTTTTTTTTTTTAAATTAAAATACCACGATGTACCAAGACCACGATGCTCAAATCGCAAAGTGGCAAGGGATGACTGTATTCACTCAGCGCTTGCAAATTGGTGCTCGATTGCTGTTCGTGAACAGTGTCAAAATACTTTCTGAGAGACTCACTGATGCATCACCGTCACCTGAAAAATAACTAGAGGGCTACAAATCTGAACCAGTCAGCTATTCCAAATTCTGTAGTAGAAAAGGTGGTGTGACTGGCAGTGAGAGTGGCAACCTGTCTTGTGTGTGTATATAGCGTTGTGAAATTTCCCATATCTCGTGTTTTTGTGTTAAAGTATAGTTTTTGGTGCCCAGAAAGACTCACCTGGGATTTCTACAGCTTGTCATGTGCAGTGTATACAGTGGTCTGACATCTTTAAAAGCCGTGTAATATGTAGCTGGCAACACTTGAGGATGAGTTAACTAAGTGGATTCATGTGCACTCAGCCTCTGTGATTGTCATATTGGTGCAGTGAGATGAGCCTGGCAGCGTCATCAGACAGGCTAATCTTTTAGGGACACAGCTTGACTGGCTGTTAACCTCTATTTTAGGATTTAAACTCAACCAGATGGGGAGCTGTTTGTGCCTGCATATCACTTCCTAGCTGCTTGTGTGTGTGTGTGTGTGTGTGCATGTGTGTGCGTGTGTGTGTGTGTGTGTGTGTGTGTGTGTGTGTGTGTGTGTAAATGGAGGCGTCAAAAAGTTAGAGAGCGTAATAGTGGAGGGTGAGTGGCAAATGTGTGATCATGCCAAATGTCTGTCGTTGGGGTCCACACTTCATGATTAATGATGTTTGTTTGACTGTTTTAGTGTGAAAGACATGTTAGTTGAGTCAGACAGAGAAAAATGGGGCTTCTAACGATTCCCAAGTTGTTCCTGTCAAGCACTTTATTGTAGTGTGGCACACATGAGACAGGAAGTTGAAGGGATCGCTGCCTTTGCCTGGAGATGAAGAGGGCCAAAACAAAAGCTCATTCGGTATTTTAAACGTTTTAAGTAGTGTCTCCTGCATTGCTTGCACCTGAATCTGGATTTTGCATTTTAGAGATGAATAAATCAGTTTTCTTTCTGATTGCATCTCTCCCACGCTGCCAGATATGGGATTAATGTGCAGATCCTGTGCTGTGTCTTAAGCGATTTACATGGATGACTGCTTGTAGAATACAACTTCCAGTTCCATTTGATCATTTCAGAAATTTTAATCAGTCAAACAGTGCCTCTTAACGACACACACCCTTACACACACACACACACACACACACACACCCTTACACACACACACACACACACACACACGCACCCTCTCTCTCTCTCTCTTTCGCTCTCTCTCTCTTCAATACTCCTGGGCCTCTATGCATTGTCCTAGATGTCAAAATGACTGAAACCTGATAACATTGGAGGAGGAGAGCTACAGGCAAGATGTATGTGTGTGTGTGTGTGTGTGTGTGAGAGAGACTAAGAGTGAGTGAGTGAGTGAGTGAGTGTGAGCACATGTGTAAACGCAGTGGGGGCAGGTGGGGTGTCCACTTGCTCACAGCCTTAAGGGGCAAGGGGGAGGATTGGATAGAAGTGGATTAAGGGGCCTCCTGTCCTCCTGCAGAAGATTAATGAGTCCCTAAAATGTAAGACCTCACCTTTTGATATCCATAGAAACACACACACACGAAGAAATGAGACAAAAAATAGGTTTATGATCACTGGAACATTTCAGGACCATAAGTGTTTGGCCCTGCTAATGGAACCTCAAATTGGGACATCTCTTCTAAATTTTTAAGTGAAATAAAACAAAATCCAAGTCATACCATTATAGTTAAAACCATTCCTCAAGACGATACACAAGTTTTTGGACTAACTTTGTGTACATTAAAATTGGAGGCTTTAGTTTGCTCAAAATTGAGAGTTCCATGGTGTCCAACTGCATAAAGGTTTTTGGAAAGCTTTCTGTTTTCTTCACCGAAACTCACAAAAACTAGTGTTCCATTAGCGAAACCAAGCTCATATATGAAATGAGGAAAGAAACAATTATATTTTAATTGAGACTAAATGAAGTAATGTGATGTGTCAGATCACAGTATATGAAATATAATAGCTTAGGAGTAGATTATCAAATCAGCGTGTGCAGTTTCTTGTATCTAGTGATCTAGGATAGACTATATACAGATCAACTCTGCATAAATATATAAACAATGTTCAGTCTGTATTGTTTTCTGGCCATTTTGTATTCGGGTCCCGTGAGGCTTGTTATTTACCGCTGTGTGTTTTTTGACATCCTGTTGAATGGATTTCCTGTGTTTTTGTATGTTTTTCTGCACTCCTACCTGAATGCTAAACTTTTATTGTGATCTGTTAAAGATTTTTATTGGAGAGTCAAGAATTCCCCCCTGTCAACCCTTCCAAGTTCCCTGCTGGGTGCTCATTTTATTTCCACAGATAGAGGTGGACTGTGCAGCCGTGTTGTTTTGCTCTATGTACTCACTTTTTTATATTTTTGCATTGCTAGCATTAGTATCATGCAGTAACCCTTATTTATTAAAACTCGAATACAAACCATGATTTTAAAGCATTTTTATGCTGATGTGTTTTGGAGTTCTACCCTTCTCTATTTAGTTCTTTTTATATATATCGTATTCGACGTAATAAGTGCCCTGCTCCAATAAGTGCCCATCCCCATGTTGGGTGGTTCTGTTTGTTTTTTTTTTGTTTTTTTTTTTTGTTTTGTTTTTTTCTTGCATCTAATAACCGCCCATGTGTACTGGGAGCAAAATCGTACATCAAAGTTCCCAATTTTATTCGATTAGTCTCTGTAAGGCGGCACGGTGGCATAGTGGTTAGCATGTCCGCTTCACAGCAAGAAGGCCTGGGTTCGATTCCCGGCCTGGGCGTTTCTGTGTGGAGTTTGCATGTTCTCCCCGTTCTTGCGTGGGTTTCCTCTGGGTGCTCCAGTTTCCTCCCACAATTCAAAGACATGCACAGTAGGTTAATTGGCCGTTCTAAATTTCCCGTCGGTTCGCATCGTGCAGAAGGCAATGGCAAACCACTGCACTCATCCTGCCAAGAAAACCTCCATGAAGATGATAACCAGGGCGTTATCCTTCATGGCGGGTCGCCAATGGTCTTCCTACAACTCGGGCACTAGATAGATAGATAGTCTCTGTAACCGTTAAATGAGGCATTCACTGCCTGTAAAAGTGAGTTTACACGGTATTTCAACACCCCCTGCCACTGGGGAATGTCTATAATGTTCATCAGTAACAACACATTTGATTGTTCCGCCGTGCTTAAAAAAAACAGGAAAATATTTTACTGTGTTCTCTTGGTAAATGTCCAACAACCGATGAACCATTAGAAACTGCTACAGCAAAACTATGAGATGCTCTGAATGAATGGAGCGATGAGCCAGATATTCACCTATCAGAAAGTGATGACGAGTATTTTTTACCTGATTCTCCTGCGCACTAACTTCATAAATTTAAGCACATTCCCGGACATGTGCTTTTGTCTATGTTCATGTTGATTGGTTCAACGTGCCATATGCTAAAGTTAACATTAGTGTTGATTGGCTCAATTTTACTTCCAGGAAAATGTTTAAAGGAATAGCACCGGGAGGGAAACATAAGGGGTCTTTTTTTTTTTTAATTTATGCGGTTTTCTGCTTATTTTCAGCTTTCATGTAAGTATTCTGGTTAATACCATAAAATGAATAACACAAAACCTGCAAAACTCATTACAGGCCCTGGACGCTTATCACATCGAATACTGTAGTTTTATTCTCGTTTTTTAGAACACATATATATTTATATAAAAAGTGGTTTGCTGTTGTTCTAATGCTTGAATTTAAGTAAGAGAGTCAAAGCACTGGTGGTGGCTACAGGGATCTGTGTATGTGTACACTGATTTAACTTTCTAGTGTAACTCTATTTGTTACATATGCACACCTTAAATACAGTGCTTTTCAAATAGTGGGGTGCGCCAGGGGGGGCACGGTGTGATGTCGGGGGGAGCGCGTATGACCCTGGGGAACATGCTTTTCTGGAATTGTGTACGTGAGAATTACGTGTAATTGCACCTCCACTCCAGTAGTTGGCAGTGGCGCCCTCATTGTCGTGCTATGGCGTAGCAGTTTTTCGCACAAGCAAAAAAACCCCTCAAACGACACGGAAAAATTTCTAACAGGGGGAGAGAGATGGCGATATTAAGACATAAATAAGTTGATGAGTTTAAATAAGTTGAATGAGCTTAAATAGGGATTTTTTTTTTTTTTTTAAATTTCAGGCACATTGGCACACTTTAAATCTTTTCTATTACAGAGTAAAAAACAATGTTAATAATGTTTTTCTTTATTGTAAGTTGAACTATATATAGATTTTCTTTAATGTTAATAAAGATACAATGTTCTGCAGATGTGTACTTATAATTTTATATACAAATTATACTACAATATTTATAGTCTGTGGGGGGGGTATGAAATGTTTTTTTTTTTTTTTTCTTCCTGGGGGGGCACCACAGAAAATAATTGAGAAGCACTGCCTTAATACCAGTATCATGCAGACCTGTTGTATGCAGATTATACTTTGAGAGCAGAATTATAGAGGATTTATCAGGTAGTAGAACATAATAGAACTTTCTGTCTGCTAAATCCATAAATAGAGATCCCATTGCTGTACCGTTACAGTGTAAATGAATGACTCTCTATAATTAACAGTGTTCAGTGACAGACACATACAGATTAGAGGCAGATGTAGAGATGAATGCAAATGTTTGAATAAAATGGACTGTAGTGCTTTTAGATTCTTTGACTGGAAGTGCAGCCCTCACAAAAGCCCTGCCAGTTTCTGTATTGACTCGGATACTGCTGGTGTTTAGGAAATGGAGATGATCATTAAAATGGAGATGGCTGCGAAACTTGATTTTCAGGTTAAAGTGAAACATCTGCCAGTTGGGCAGATACTTGCCAGTTGCTACGCAACTTATAAGATGGGATGAAGGTAAACACTGAAAACACAAGTAAATAAGTAGCCCTTTATTTTGATTTGAATCACTTGAAATGAACATGTTTTTTAACCACACATTACTTAATAAAAATTATCACACATTAATAAAAAAAATATACATATTGCTATGACACCACATTTTCATTTCTTCTACACACAGGGATCAGCTGTTCTGTTTCTAATCCTGACAGATTAGTGCAGATCATCTTGTCCTAACTCGTCCCTTTAGTTTAGTTTAGCCTTTTTACAATTTCATCCTTCCAGGATGTCTGACCTGGTGTTAAACTGTGCATTTCCTGTGCCTCTCACCACTAAGTCTACAGTAAG
>CM045742.1:19887500-20115000 GCA_024760905.1 Plotosus lineatus
TTTGAGTCTGGATTTGAAGAGTGGGAGTGTATCTATATTGCGGAGATCGGGAGGAAGAGAATTCCAGAGCTGGGGAGCAGAGCAGCTGATAGCTCTGCTCCCCACAGTGACAAGGCGGGCTGAAGGGACAGAGAGATGGAGCGAAGAGGAGGAGCGAACAGAGCGAGCAGAAGTGGCAATGTGGAGGAGGTCAGAGAGGTATGGAGGAGCAAGGTCATGGATAGCTTTGAATGTATGGAGCAGGATTTTGTATTGAATACGGTATGTAATGGGGAGCCAGTGTAGCTGTTGTAGAATGGGAGTGATATGGTGGGTGGAGGGGGTGCGTGTGATGATTCGGGCTGCTGAGTTCTGTACCAGTTGTAGTTTATGGAGAGTTTTATGAGGAAGGCCGAAGAAGAGAGAGTTACAATAGTCCAGACCTGAAGTGACGAGACTGTGGACCAGGATGGCGGTGGACTGAGGAGTGAGGGAGGGACGGAGGCGGTGGATGTTGCGGAGGTGAAAATATGCTGAGCGGGTGACAGAGTTGATTTGGGAGGTGAAGGAAAGGGTGCCATCGAGGATGACACCCAGACTCTTGACCTGCCGGGAGGGAGAGATGGAGGAACCGTCGATGAGAATAGAAAAATTATTGATTTTACTTACGGTGGATTTGGTGCCAGTGAGGAGGAGTTCAGTTTTATTGCTGTTAAGTTTGAGGAAATTTGAGGTGAACCAGGACTTTATTTCATGGATGCAGAGGAGAAGGGAGGAGGGAGGGAGTGTGGTGTTGGGTTTGCTGGAGAGGTAGAGCTGGGTGTCATCCGCGTAGCAGTGAAAATGGATGTGATGTTTTCGAAAAATGTGACCGAGGGGAAGGAGATAGATGATGAAAAGGAGGGGACCTAGGACAGAACCCTGAGGAACACCGGTGGTGATGGGGACAGGATCGGAGGAGAAAGATTTAAGTTGGACAAACTGAGTGCGGTTGGAAAGATAAGAATGAAACCAAGAAAGAACAGAGCCAGAAATACCAATACTAGAGAGTCTATTGAGGAGGATGGAATGTGAGATGGTGTCAAATGCAGAGCTGAGGTCAAGCAGGAGGAGGATGGATAATGAACCGGAGTCAGCAGTGAGGAGAAGGTCATTTGTGATTTTGAGAAGAGCTGTTTCAGTGCTATGGAGGGGACGGAAGCCAGATTGGAAAAATTCATAGAGGTTATTGGAGGACAGATGAGAATTGAGTTGGGAATAGACTGTTTTTTCAAGAAGTTTAGAAATGAATGGAAGATTTGAGATAGGGCGGAAGTTATTGAGGTCGGAGGGATCTGAGCCAGGTTTTTTGAGGATGGGAGTAACAGCAGCAGTTTTAAGGGAAGAGGGAACAGTTGCAGTGGTGAGGGAGGAGTGAATTATGTTGGTAATAAGAGGAACAAGAGTAGGAAGAACAGATTTAATGAGAACAGTAGGAAGAGGGTCGAGAGAACAAGAGGAGGTGAGATAGGGAGAGATGGAGGCAGATCATTTGCTGTGGCGACCCCTGAAGGGAACAGCCGAAAGGAAAAGAAGAAGAAGAAGAAGATAACCTAAAATCCCTTAATTTAATGTCTGCTGTTTTGTTCCCAGGCACCCCAGTGAACCGCATCCCTATCATGGCTAAGCAGGTGCTCGACCTCTATAAGCTCTATAAGCTTGTGACAGAGAAGGGAGGTCTGGTGGAGGTGATCAATAAGAAAATCTGGAGAGAGATCACCAAAGGTCTGAATCTGCCAACTTCCATTACCAGTGCTGCCTTCACCCTCCGCACACAGTAAGAATATTATCCTGTAAAAGTGTGTTGCATTTCTCTGTTCAGTCATCTTCCTAGTCTCATGTTTCAATTGCTGTAATTGAGGTTGTACTGTATGCTCATTATTACTTATGCATCCTGTCTGTAGGTATATGAAGTACTTGTACCCATATGAATGTGAGAAGAAAGGGCTCAGTTCTCCTGGAGAACTACAGGCTGCCATCGACAGCAACCGCAGAGAAGGTCGTCGGCCCGGGTACAGTAACAGCCTGTACCACTTCTCTCCTTCCCCCAGTAGTGGTGCCCCTCATCTCCTTTCTCCTCCTAAAATGCACCTGCCCAACTCTGGACAGAACGGCTTGCAGAGCACTCCAAGTCCGGCCCTTAAGAAAGGAGCAGGTAATAACAATTGGATTCCCCTTGTTACATTTAACCTGGAATTTTGTTATTTACAGCCGGAATCAAGGAATAAATTAGCTGTATATCTATCTGATTGACGGATCATAGGTAATGAAAACATTAAACAGGTGTATGTTGTTCAGATAGTTGTATAATAGTAATAATAATATAATTTGTTAGTCTTGTTATAATGCAGAATAGTCAGGAGCCTAGTTTGGTAGCAGACTCTTAACCATGTTGAGTGTGATGAGGAAAATAAGTATAATTTTTGAGAACCAGACCTCGTGGTGGAATACTTGGATTGGATATAAACATCAACGAACACCTACTGTATACAAGTGAAACATTATATTAACACATACTACAAAAAGATGAGGCACCTGGAAGTAGGAATGTCCTTGACAATCGGAATATCACCGATATAATTATGTCGATCTATAATCGATACCTATAAAAGGGATATCGATACTTCTAACGTTATAGCTTCCTGTGTTCATGACGGCATGTGTAGTAAATGCCATTTCAATGACACCCCGAGTAAATGGTACGTCCCGCCTCTCTGTATGGTAAATGGTACGTCCCTGCTTCAAGTGTGCCGTCAGAGCGCGTGTTCTCAACAGCACGGAACATTTTGAACAAGAGACACTTATCACCGGATAATTCAGATATGTGCATCTTCTGAATCTATACATCTATTTTCGATTCCACATCACTGTGACACGCAGTGGAGAGCCAATCCTTTCTGTACTCCACTGTGTGGGCGGGTCCGATAGCTTCAAACTCCAATTTTATTGGATTATAACAACAGCCACAGACTGCGCGTGTTGTTTGAGTGAAGAGATAAATTTCCCTCATTTTGATTTAGCACAGCTGGCAAACAAACACAAATGGACGGACATGGAAAAACTTCAACCCGCAGACCAGCTGATTGCCAAAACTTGGGACACGCTTCCTGTCACATAAACACTCCAGCGTGTGAGTCCAATAAAATTAGAGCTTCAAGGTATCGGACCCGCCCACAAAGAAAGGATTGGCTCTCAGCTTCGCGCCACAGTGACGTGGCATTGAAAGTTGATGAATAAATTTGCTCTGAGCAGTTAGAAAGTGAAGCTGCATCATCTCCTGCTTGGCTTTTTAAAATGCTGGTATTGCCGGAAGCACACGCAACACTCGCGCTGCACTGCCATGAATCATGCTTCACCACTTTTGCGTTCGTAAAGTCGATCAGACGAAACTTGCATAGGTCGTAAGTCAACGACTCACTGTATTCAATGCATTATACAAACTACTGTAATATATCTTAGTCTGTTCTATTTAATGCATTTATGGAACAGTACAGCAATATTCCAATGTATCGATGCATCGGAATTTTTTTTTTATCAAGATATTGATACCAATAATAAGTTTCCAATGACACCCCTACCTGGAAGTTTAAGCTCCCCTTGTTTCTAACTTTGAAGGTATAATTAATATCATATATAACAATTATTTAAATGCCATGGTGATGTAATGGTTAGAAAATCCAAAGCATGGCAAGAAGGTCCTGGGTTCGAGTCCTGGGCTCGGCGTGGGTGTTTTTGTGTAGAGTTAATGTTCTCCCCTTGTTTGCATAAATTTTTTCCAGGTGTATTGGTTTCCTCTGTCAGTCCAAAGATATGCACATTGGGATAATTGGCAATTCCTAATTGGCCCTAGATGTGGGTGTGATTGTGAATAGTTCAGTATGTGGGTTGTCATGCAATGGTCTGGCAAGCTGTTCAGGATGTAGCTTGCCTTCATCTAGAGTAGGTTCCAGCTCCAAGTTTGCAGCATAGATAATATCAACTATTATTTAATCAACTTATTTTCTCATTTCGGATTGTTGTTAAGCCATCCAGTGATTCTTGTTATTGCATCATCGCCTTCAGATAAGTTGAATGAGTATTACATGATTGGCATACACAACATATTAACATGACTTGAATGAATTATAAAACAATTATATAATTCATCTTTCATATTGTACAGAGAATTATTTCTTCTTGAAGGGTGTTATCCACCTTGGTCAATGGCAACCCTCAATTTAATAATTATATATCATAAGTCAATCCATTTAATAATTATCACCATCAAAGTGATGGCTGAAGTCTACTCAGTGTCTACAAACAAACATGAACCTTCCTACACAAGTCTAGTGTGTCAAAGCCAATTTGTGTTTCTAGATGCTGTGTAATGTTGAGGGATTTAGATCTTTTGTGAACTTGCAAAATGAAAACACCTTCTGCAATTTCATCATCTTTCTCTGCTTAATCTGGGGTCGATTCATGGGGGTAGCAGCCTAAGCAATGAAGTCCAGACTTCCCTCTGCATTTTTTTTTTTTTTTTTTTTTTTTTTTTTTTTTTTTAGTAACCAGCTTAAATATACAATAAGTATACAAAGAGCATACTGTGGTTTTCTGCATCCAAAAAAAAAAAAATCACAGGGATCCCTCACTTTCTGCGGTTAATTAAAGATCCCCACGCAACCACTGAAATCCACTACCCTATCACACTCATTCCATTTCAGTCTGAATAAATCATGCTTACGTTATAATGCTCACTGTTAATCTGAATTTTTAGTTCCTGAAGACGGCCCGGCCTCCATGTTGCCTGGGAGATTACCCCTGGCTCTGGCACTCGGCCACCAGCACCAGCTGGCAAGGGCTGCTACTTTGGAACAACTGCGCGAGAGGTTGGAGACTGGGATGGGTGCTTCAGCCGTGGCTACTACTGCCTCTGCTATAGAGGGGCCTGAGAGAAAGATGGCCCGTCTGGCTGAGGAACAACAGAGATTGCTGCAGCAGGCCTTCCAGCAGAATCTGCTTGCAATGGCATCACAAGTTAGCCCTGCCAGTCTTCGTCTCAACAGTGCCAGTACCCCCCGTGGTGAGTAATCCTACTTCATCTTCTGTGTTTTGTATTGATTGGGAGTGTGAATGCTGTAATGGCATTAACTATCACTAACACTGTTTTTTTCTATTGTTTTCCTATCTAGAGGAAAAGCAAGATCTGTCAGTCAGTATCTCCTCAAATGGATCAGCCAGTATCACTGTATCAATAGAGGTTAATGGGACTGTTTATTCAGGTTTGTGGCCGAATTATATACCAAAAAAACATTCATAAAGTTTTAGAATTCAGCCTATTTGAGTGTTCTTTCTAATTGGTGATATTTCTGTATAGGATCTCTGTATGCTCAGAAGTCCTCTGGAGCCCCAGGTGCACCAATAGGCCAGAGCTCTTCTGTCAATCCCGGCATACCCTCCTCCTCCAAGGGTGCAACAGAGCCCACTGCTAGCAGCTCTCCTTAAACTCCTAGCAACCACACGGTCTCTCCCTCGTTCCCTTGTGGAAGCTCACTCTACAGAGAGTCCAGTGGTCTACAAAGCCAAATCTACCTCCTCTTTAAGACATCAGGTTCAGTCTGCTGAGAGTGTTACACACTTCCGAAGATTAGTTGCAACTATTTTACCCTCCTGCAGATGACCTCTGCCCTTTACCACTTGTCTACTACAGACTCTCAGGACTTTGACCGATCATGAAAATGATCTGATTGCAACAAATACCTCAAAAGATTTTTTTTTTTCCTGAACATTTTTCAGTGTTCTAGACATTTGATACCAATGCAATATGCCTTCCTCTATGCATTTATGCCCAGAAAGTCATGCACCTGCAAACAATCATGGCACAAAATATTCTGCCAAAATCATACTGTGGGTGTTTGATTGTTAAACATTTTGCGACCAGTACTGAGTTTACCGTACCTGTGCACAACAGTGGTGGATTTCCAAGCATCCACATTCAATCATCTTTTTTTTTTTTTTTTTTTTTTTCTTTCTGTACTGTGGGTACAGAGTGAGGGCAAACTTTTTTTTTTTTTTTCCTCTTCTTTTTTACTCTGTGTATTTACTTGATTTGATTGTGGATTTTTTTTTTTTTAAGTTTCGAGATATCTGGAAGTATTGTATTACTTTTGAGAAGATTTTTGAATATTGAAACTAATTTGCCAAGCTGACAGCAAATGTTCTATTTACATTTACAAACGGGTTGGTTCAAGGAAAAAAGAATCCAGATGTATGAGGGACTGATGGCGTTCCACATGTCAATCATTTAGATGTCAGCGTTTAACGATCAATTCGGCTCACAAATTTGGGCCCTTGTTCCTTTAATAATCCGTGGATTATTGAGTCAGTTTTCAGACGTTACTCATCAAAGCAGATAATCCTGAAAAATAAGGACCAGGGTATTTTATTCATAAGCAGTGTTCTTTCCAGATATACATACTGGTTTTGTTTACCTCTTGCTAGAAACATTACAAACACTAACAACCTAGAGTTTTCTTTTCCTCATCATTTTACTCTCAACCCCCCGGGACTCAAAAGTCTTTCCATATTGGAAAACAACTTTCTCAGGAATTTCAGATTTCAACTGGGTTTTTTTTGTTTTGTTTTGTTTTTTTCTGAGCACAAAGCCGCCTCATGTATCAAGGCTAGGTGTTACTGTACTTCAGTGGAAGAACGTGATTTTATAGCTACCTCAATCAGTCCCTGATAAGTCAAGGCTAATAAATATATTAAGCTTTATAAATTACCTTGCATTAAATTCAGAAGTGTTCTCAGGTCGCTAACACAAAAAATACCTCCCATAGCTAATATAGTAGGATCTTTTTTCTTTTTTTTTTTTTTTTTTTACTATGTGAGAACAGTTATTGATGTGTGGATGCTTTATATCTCTGTTTGTTCTGATTGCTGTACTTATATGATGACTACCCAGCTGAAAACCAAAGATAATCACACTGTATTTCTACTGTGTTTTTTCTGGTATTCTTACTTTATTTACACATGGAGCTGTGACAATGTGGAATTAAAGTCTGAGTTAATGCAACGAGTTATGTGTATCCTGTCCTGTCTTTTTATTTTTTCTTGAGTCTGAGAAGTCCTCCTTTGGTCAAATATGTGTTGGTTTTGAAGTGAAGTCTTTATTTGGTGAATTATTTAGTCCTTAAAAATAAATCATTATAAAATTAGTAAAGTTGAGGTTATATTCTCATGACACTAAAAGAGTGTCAAGAATGAAACAGAATAGGAAATGCTCAAGGAGAAGTATATGAATGGAGTTCAAGTCCAATACAGTGTTCTCAGAGATTTGATCTGTACATACATTTTATGCATTGAATCATCGCAGTAAAATTCTTAAAGCAAATGAGAAAAGAAGTAAAATGATTCTACCTGTATAAACTCTTATGCTGCAAAATTTTTAACATTCTGTACTCTTCAAGTGTGGAGACCAGCAGTCTACGAGCCAGGGCAATTGCAATATTTATTTTACCACCTACACTGTTATCTATTATTGACTCTCTAATGGAACAACTGGATATATTTAATCGATCTTACATATACAATATGGACAAGATTCTTTTCTGCCCCACTCCTACTTTTTTTTAATGGGGTGAGGTGTCTGAAATAAACCGGACAACTACTGGCTGGTCTTTTGTGAAGGATGGAGTGATAAATGATTAAAATGATGAATTAAAGAGTGATGTAGAGAAGAAAGTGGTCCTAACAGGGATGAACAATTTTGAGATTGAAAACATCACTTAATAGTAAAGCATACTTTTCATTAAGTGCCAGTGGCCGGCGGAAGCGCTGGTTATATTTTATAATAGTAAATAATAATTTTTAATAAAAAAAACATTTTTGTTAACACTTTGTTAAGCTATGTACTTGACAACACGATCACTTGTTTTGATAATTTCTCAATCGGTTCACTTCCGATATCCCATGATGCACTATGCTACCTCATTCAAAACCGCGGTGCTGTTTATAAACGTGCCGCCATTTGCCTGTGCATCCTGTGTACAAACCCGGGTAGAATATAGTCCAAACTGATGTGAGTCGTACCGACAAGCATGGCACCGAAGCGAAGTAGATCTAACAAACCAACATTAAATGCGTTGTGGAAGCGACTCAAGACCGATGATTCCGCTGTTTCGGAAACATCCGTATCTCATGAAATAGGTAAAAAGGTTTTATGTCACGTCCGAACACAAGTTATTTCTTGATTGTACTGAGCGATAATAGTGAAAACTAGTCCCCAACTAAACTAGCCTAATCTTATTCTAATAGCCTAATCTTATTAATCCTAAAATGATATTACATAAAGTTTCGACAGATTCGGGTAGCAGTTTGATTCACAAATGTTATATATTAGTACGGTAACTGTTAGATTTTTCAAATAAGAACTTTTATGTACTTTCCTTTAAGAAGTAAGTCCATTCTTGTAACAAATACTATTTTTATAATATAAATGTTGTTTTATTTGCTTCTAGCTTGTCTAATTTTCTCATAAATATGGGCCCAGAATACACCACAAGCACATGAATTTAAAAAAAAATTCCTCCTCCCCATGCTTGCCTCAAACAATTTCCACCCCCTACTTATCAATATCCTCCTTCTACTCTAAAACTTAATGAATACCCTGGTAAAGTTATTTAGTTTTGGCATCACCAATATCTTTTGGTTAATTTCTTCATAAGACGGTATGACGGTCATTTCTGTGGCGGTACTGACTCATTTGCGGTACAGATTACAGAATTGTAGTGTGAAGGCCTCGTCATATAATGTGTCACAGATGTTGTATGTCAACAACTTTTAATAGATAATAATTACAGACTATTTACAGTCACAATATATGTAGAAAAATTCAGTTTAACATCTGTCAAAAGCAAAGGCTCCTGTCATTCATGGACACTACACATCATCTCCAGACAGAGGAGCAGCGACAGGCTCCACTGGCAGACAGAGATCATTCCTCTTCCGTAGCACAAGACTCTTTAACTCCAGCAAGGGGAAATGCTAACACACACATCCACTCTCTTCACTTCAGCACTTGCAGCACATCACGCATAAACTCGTACGTGCAGGTTTACTCTGCACTGCCAATTAGCACCCTGACAGTATTAAATAGTAAGCCACAAGTCTTATACTTTTTTTTTTTTTTTACTATGTCTAACTTAAGTTCATAAAATGCGTTATGTATACATTATTTGTCTTTAACTTACATTCATTTTCTATTGAATGAATTTGTGCTGTTTACTGTAAATACTGCTGGAAACTGAATTTCGCTCTGGGATTCATGAAGCCTGTATCTATTTATCAAGATGCACAAGTCACTTGCTAGTACAAATTGATTCAGATCATTTCTCAGTTCATCAGTTCATTTTCTGTAACCGCTTAATCCCAATTAGGGTTACGGGGAGGCTGGCGCCCATCCCAGCCGACTCCAGGCGAAGGCAGAGTACACCCTGGACAGCTCGCCAGGCCATCGCAGGGCAGAAACACACTGACGGGTATGCAGCCTACTCTTGTTGAAAGTCAGCAATGGCTCTTTTATATGAACCTCACACCATAGACAGTGAGAGACATGGCCGGCCTTTGATAACCCAGTTAGCTGCACTGGGGGGGGGGGGGGGGGGGGGCAGGGACAACCTTGTTGGGAGTGGGACTCGAACCCAAAGCTAATTCACCTAATGTGCATGTCTTTGGTCTGTGGGAGGAAACTAGAGTACCCGGAGGAAAACCCACCTCAAGCGCAGGAAGAACATGCAAAGTCCATGTAAAAAAAATTCCCTCATCGAACTTGAGACTTAAATGCAGAATCTTCTTGATCAGAGGTGAACATGTTCACCACCAACTCACCCTAAACACATTTTACTGAAGCGGAACCGAACCTGGTCTGCAGTAGCGAGATTGCAATATACTACACATTAGACTACCATGAGGCCCATTCCTATTAAAATAATTCAAATTTTCATGCAAAAGTGTCTGGGGATGGTGGTGGACGATCCTTCAAAAATATATAATTCCATTATAGAATAATGTAAATGAAATCCGTTCATGAAAACACTCAAACAGGTTATGTTGTGTTATTTAAAACAGAGACATCCATTTCCAATTAAACGCTTAATTAATCATTTACAATCAGTGCATTCCTCCACAACCTGAGCACAGTCATCCCTTGCCACTTCGCGATTTGAGCATCGCAGTCTTGGTACATCGCAGTATTTAAAAAAAAAAAAAAAAAAAAAATTTAATATTCATAAAAAATTCAAAATTTGCGTTGAAACTCGCAGGTGTAAGCGATCGGAAGGCAAGGCAGGCTGCGTCTATTGTTTCCAAACGACAGACTGAAGTGCCCCTCCTCCCCAGTTCAGGCAGGGACCGCCCACTCAACTCAATCTCGCAAGTTGATTAGCTTAGACGCATGAAAGTGTTGCCTCCCACTCACTCAACTCAATCTCGCAAGCTGATTGGCTTAGACGCGTAACGCTGTTGCCTCCCGCCCACTCAACTCAATCTCGCAAGCTGACTGGCTTAGACGCGTAGTGCTGTTGGCTCCCGCCCACTCAACTCAATCTCGCAAGCTGATTGGCTTAGACGCGTGACGCTGTTGCCTCGCACATTCCCGCAAGATTTTTTTGTGATTTTGTGATCTTACTGTATAGTGTTTGTGAACGTCCTGCACCGCAGAGAAGTTATTGTCAGAGGTGAGTACAGTACTTAAAGTATTTATATATAAATTCTATTTAAATAGTAATACATTACAGTATTTACATATTCATATAACTGTGTAAAGTTTAATATACACTTCTTGATATTGTAGTGACGCGAAAACATATAGAAATGAGACAACATGGTAGAAATGGGGGCGGGGCGTCCCTACTTCGCGGTTTTCAAATATCGCGGCCAGGTCTGGTCCACATTATCCGCGATATTCAAGGGATGACTGTATATTCATTATATTGCAGCTCATCACACCCCTCAAGCTGCCGGGCTAGGAATATTCCATCCACACATAATAGGAGTGGGCTTATACTCAGGGTCTCCTTTTTCAATTAAATCAATTAAATCCGCACACAGCATCTCCATGTTAGTCTTTGCTGGAACTCTTAATTCCTGAATGTTAGATACTTTCATTTCACTGCAAAGTAGAACAAAGTATTGTGTAAAATATCACACAGTACTAATGCAACCAAGATACACACTGTATTTCCACCAGATGAACATTGCACATATGTGTGATCACATTTTTATCACTGAGAAAATAAAAGCAAACAAATGCTGAGCTCTGGAATATGAAATAGAATACAGCTAAAGAAAGATGTTTCTTTGTTTTCCTGATGCCATCTATTTTTTCGTAAATGACTTTGCAAGCTACTTACTTAGGTTTTTCACTTCGAATTTCAAGATCAGTTTATTCATATATCGAGTTCTTTCTCTGGAGTGAATTTTTCTGCAAAGTGTCCTGCTGTCTTCTGTTGATTACCCGAATCAGGTCCACATTTCACTTCATTTCCTACTGTGTCCATGGCCTTACTATTGGGAAAGAGTTTTGTATGACTGTCAAAATGCTGTCAATATTGAATAGTGCCATTATTTTATTTAAATTTCTTGTTTGTTGGCAAAACTTTGGACAGTAACACTGATTGTGATTTCATTTAAAAATGACAGTACTGTAGTGTAGTCACCGTGGTGTGTCCATGATTAACAACATTAGGCATGTAGGACAAGAAATATAAATGTAATTGTCTTGAAAAGATGCCTACCTTTATCAGTTTATGAGAGCCACAGTCCAGTACCGAGCCAGATTTCCTCTGTATCATTGGGGACACCATGTCACCCGTCTGCTCCCGCTCCTTAAACAGACTTTTCAACTTAAAAGGAGAAATGTTCACATAGATTATATTATTGTTCTGAGAATAAAGTTTATTCTGAGTGTATTACATACTGGCTATAATAAAGCCATCATTTTAAATCAATCACCATTAATTCCCCTTTCTATTCCCACCTGCTTAGTGATTAGCCTCCTCTGTTGGTCAGGATTTATATCAGACATTACTACGGTGTCTTTTTTCTTTATTAATGATCGATTATCTTTTCCCTAAGTAAAAAAGTAAAAAAAAAAAAAAACAGCAGTCAGTGTAGATAAAAGCTATGTAAGGTATTCAGACAGTGGTAGAGGTGAGCAGTTACTGTATGCCTGTTGTCTCATACCTGTTGCAGAGTTTGGACATTCTGCACATTCTGCAGTTCCTTCTCTTTTCCCCCCTTTAGATGTTTTTTTGTCCTGTTGCTCTCTGCTACCACGTTTTAATTGTAATGTGAGTTTGCATGTCAGATCTGGAACTGGTTTTGTTTTATATCTAATAAGATCACATGCAGAGTATGTTACCTTCCCACAGGGAGTCTATAGGGTGAGGGACATGTTTACAGCTCGTCTTCTGGATGGTCTTCAGATCTTTCAGTCCTGCGAGCTGCATAAGGATGGATACTGCCAAGTAAACATGATCTGAACAACTGAAATGCAACACTTGAAATAGAAATGGTACCAAGTTGAAGGTTGTGTACCACGTATTTAAGATCAGTTATCTTGACTTCAGTCTCAGTTTTCTCTGTATCTCCCCGTTTCATTAATTCCTTTAGAAAAAGCTCACTAAAGAGTCATACAGACAACATAGGTGTGAGACAGCATTGTTGAACTATGATCTCCATACGATTTAAAGTTCGTTCATTGATTTTCTAAACCAATTAATCCTAATAAGGTCACGGGGAGGCTAGCGCCTATCCCAGCCGACTCGGTGCGAGGACAGAGTACACCCTGGGCAGCTCACCAGGCCCTCGCAGGGTAGAAACACACTTACAGCTATGCAGCCCACTCTTAACGAAAGTCAGAAATGCCTCTTTTACAGTTCAGTTCATTTTTTGTAACCGCTTAATCCTAATTTGGTTCCACGGGGAGTCTGGTGCCCATCCCAGTCAACTTCGGGCGAGGGCAGAGTACACCCTGGACAGCTCGCCAGGCCATCGCAGGGTGGAAACACGCCGATGAAAGTCAGCAATGGTTCTTTTACATGCCTCACACCATAGACAGTGGGAGACATGGCCAGCCTTTGCTAACCCAGTTAGCTGCACTGGGGGGGGGGGGACAATCTTGTGGGACAGGGGGGGACAACCTTGTGGAGAGTGGGACTCGAACCCCCAACCTTTGGATCAGTGATCCAGCGCCCTATACCACTTGACCACCACTGCCCCCGCCTCTTTTACATTAATCTCATAATAGATAGTGAGAGACACGGTCGGCCTTTGACAGCCCAAATAGCTGCAATGGGGGACAGCAGTCACAACCGTTGACAGTGGGGGCTTGAACCCGCAATCCTAGGATCCGTAATTCAGCATCTTACCACTGGGCCATGACTGCCCACCTCAAGGCACTGTCTCAAGTTCATTTTGACTTTATTTTATCTATATGATAGCTTAAATTTCTTATTATACAGTATTTTCTTATTTTTTGTGTGGAATCTCTTTTTTAAAGCAAAATCATCTTAGCTCGCTCTCCACCTGCTTGTGTTTCTCCACTGTATCAGTGAACTCTGTGCAGCAAAGTCAGCATTTTTGTTTATAAAATAGTTTGGACTATAGAACCATTGCTGACTTTCGTAAAGAGTAGCTGCATAGCCATCCGCGTGTTTCTGCCGTTTGCTAAAGGGTTGTGTCCGGAAGGGCATCCGAAAAAAAAAAACCTTTGCCAAATCAAACATGCGAATCATATGATTCACTGTGGCGGCCGCTGAAAAAGGAAAAAAGACGAAAAGAAAAGAAGAATACAGGACATCAGCTGGCATTAGGAGCAAATGTTCCATGCAATAAATGCTTCTCATAAATACAGCTTAAAAGTATTTTAAAGAGTTAAAAAAAATCATCATCATCATCATCCTCATCTTCCGCTAAGTCCAGGGTCGGGTCGCGGGGGCAGCAACCTAAGCAAAGAAGTCCAGACGTCCCTCTCCCCAGCCCCTTCCTCCAAGTCTCCACGGGGAGGGGGGCACAGAAGCGGTCCCAGACAAGCCGAGAGACATAGTCCCTCCAGCGTGTTCTAGGTCGACCCCGGGGTCTCGTCCTGGTTGGATATGCCCGAAACACCACACCAGGGAGACGTCCGGGAGGCATTCCGACCAGATGCCCGAGCCACCTCAACTGGCCCCTCTCAATGCGGAGGAGGAGCAGCGGATCTACTCCGAGCTCCCCACATCAAAAAAGAAGTCAATTTAAAATGACTTAAATTTTTAGCTGGGTTTTTCTAGATAGGATCAATTATATTTTGTATTCACCTTTGTTTCAATTCCTGATCTTTCTCAGCCAGTTGCTGGTCCAGTCTCTGTACCGCTTTGTTCTGCTGAGTCGCCTGTAATACCACAGAGGAAAGTATACCATAAAAATTATTTTCACCTTCAGAATATTAAAAATAGAATTTAATTGATTTACTGTGAATATTATTCACCATTTCTTTAGTACATTTATATTATAATTATCCATGATTTATATATAATATCTGATATATGTATTTTATTATCTACTATTATGATATATTATTTATGATATATTATATATCATTATATATATATATGATATATAATATCGAGACAAGTTTGAGCAATTGAGGGTTAAAGGCCTTGTTCTGTCAGCACTGTAATGCTGAGACATTAAGTCATGACACTTCAATTCAACAGCCAAAACCATTAACCTCAAAGCTGCCACTATCCCTTCATCATTACTTACAAATACAACAGCTCATCAAATAATTTTCACCTGGACACGAGCAGACTGCAGTTCCTGCTCCTGCTGCTCCAGTTCAGCGTCACGGCTTTTCAGCATGTCCCACACCTTCTGCAGCTCAGCTTTCAGCTGCACCAGTTCTCCGCCCATCTCCACCAGAGGCACCTACAGACACCATAACAGTGATACACTTACACCTACATGTATTAATGGCTACTGATGAAATCACTTGGCTTGGTATGTGACAAAACAAACAAGGACATACTGGATGCCCCATCAGCTTCTGCTGCAGAGTCTGGCCTGCGTTCTGCTCCAATTCCAGCTGTAACATAAGAAAAAGAGAGAGAACATAAGAAAAAGCACTGATCAGTTACTTCTAGCCTCATTGTGGAAAGGTTAAAACACAACATGCAGTTATACCTGAACTGTCGTCAGTACTTTCTCAAGGTATTTCTTTTCTTCTCGCAAACTCTGGATCAGATTCCTTATAAGGAAATGTGTTTAGTGTCAGTAAACTCTCGTGCACTCACAATCATATTTATAATGAAAATTAAATAAGAAAATATCATATTTTAATTGCATCTTTTAAATTAAACAGTCTCATGTGTATACCCATGTAGTGTCTTGAGATTGTGTAACGTCCCATCCTGGCTATAGCCCTGCCGTTCATTCACCACCAGTGACCAGAATCAATTATTGAAAATAATGATGTCATCATCCCTCTCTCACTCAGTAATTTTCCAAATTGATTAATCCTACTAAATTCATGGGGAGGCTGGAGCCGATCTCAGCTAACATAGAGCAAAGTACACACTGAACAGCATGCCAGACCATCATATGGCCAACACACACACACACACACACACACACACACACACACACACACACACACACACACACACACACACACACACACACACACACACACACACACACACACACACACAACCAGTCATCTGACTCAGCCAGGGTGTTGTGGTAAACTCATCCACCTCACAGCAAGAAGGTCCTCTGCTCAAGTTCTGGCTCAGTGAGGGCATTTCGGTATGGAGTTTTCATGTTCAAAGACATGCACATTACGCTGTCTGGCTGATCCAAATTGCATCTATGAGTGCGAATGGATATGTGTGTTGCTCTGAGATAGTCCAGTGAGATAATCAGGGTGCACCCCACTTCTGCTCAGTGTCGGCTAATATAGCCTCAGCTTCCCCGTGACTCTAATAGTAGAATAAAGTGGTTCGGCAAATGAATGAAAAACGACTATGTTGGTTGTTTAGGTATGTACAGTTGTGTTCCAAATAGTGGCAGTCAGACGTCACTAACCTGATCAATCACTGTTTTTGGTAGAAATAATATTTCTACATGGCAAATAATTGTCTAGCAGGTGTAGAAGAGTAACAGAATCCAACAAACCCAACAGTCATTGACCTGCATGCTGCTGATTCTGTGTAACTGAATCACTAATTGAAAGGGGCGTGTTCAAAATAATAGCAGTGTGCCATACCATTAGCATACTTATTAAGTTTCAACATTTTGAAATAGGGAGAATTTTCACCAGAGACACCGCACCCCCCTGCGCGGCCGGGCTGCGGCCCCAAGAATTGATGCATATTTCAAATAGATTTACTGAAAGGTGGTAACCAGTGCATCAAAGACTGCAGCTCCTGTACCGATGTTGCAAATTGGCATATCCAAAAATCTTGTCACTGATCGGCCAATTGTACCATCAGCAAGCCTGACCAAAATTACAAGATTTTTTTCAGACCCTATGTTGTTGGATTCATCGATCAACAATGAAAAAGGCTGCTCCACACATTTTTTTATAACTGGATCAGTCACATCTTGAGCAAGAGCATTCTTCACAAGCATTGTTGTTTTCATTTTCTTACATGAAAATTTTTTGCCAATTTCACTATCCGAGAACATAGTCTTCACAAGTTCAGTAAAGTGATCTGCAATACTAAAGGGCAAATTATGCTCAGCTATAAAAAATGCAAACATAAGCTCTGCCCTCATCACTTGTGTGGAGATGTTATCTCTTGAACTTGTAATAAAAGAGGTCATTCTCCGATTTGTAGATTGTTGCGTGTGTTGCGAAGTGTTCACATGTTTCTTCACATCGTTGATTCCTCCGTGTTTAATCCCAATGTTGACGGAACAAAGTGTGCAAACGCATAAGCGTGTCACCTTTTTCACTGCTTCGAATAATAGGAAAGTCTTTTTGCCAATAAGCCTGATACTTGCAATCATATTTTCGTTTTTTTGCTGGGTTTACATCTGCCATTTTGTTTTTGAACTGCACGGCACTGAATGATCACGTGACTTGAAGTAGCTAGCCTGTATCAGTGAATTGCCAACTCGTGTGAGCATAAACAAACGGAAGATAGAGACTGGCTATAAATTTCTACGGTGTCTCCAAAGTGCAATATGCAGAAGATTAAGACTTAAAAATTCTACGGTGTGTTCAAAGTGTGACTTTTTTTTTCGGGAGGTTGTCTGGAAATCGGGAGAAATTAATCTCCTGGCGGGAGATTGGATTTATGCTTTTAAATCGGGAGACTCCCGATTGAATCGGGAGACTTAATAACTGTGCATTAGTGATGTCATTCATTCTTTGAAAAACAGGCGCCAATTATTGCCCTTATTTAAGGAAGGCAGTATATGTAGTACATGCTGGTTATAGAGCATTTCTCTCTGAAATTCTGAGGAAAATGGGTCAGTCCAGACATTGTTCAGAAAAACAGCTGAACAAAACGTTGATTGAAGGGTTAACATATAAAGCAGTGCAGAAAATGAAGGCTGCTCGGCTAAAATGATCTCAAATGCTTTAAAAGGGCAACCACAATCTCAAAGATGGGGAAGAAATTGAAAAACTACAAATTGAATGGATTGAAGAAAAGCCAAAATGGCAAAGGTCTCAAGAAACAGATCCAGGAAGATCAAAGAAGGTCAAACGTTACCTGTGAATACAATTAGAAGACTCCTAAGTGAAGCCAAGCTATCAGCAAGGAGCCCTCACAAAGTCCCTTTGTAAAAAAAAGAGGTGCTGAAGGTTACAATTTGCCAGAGTACCTTGACTGACCTAAAGAGAAATACCACAACATTTTGTGCACTGATAAAAGTAACTTCTTTTTGGGTCTAGTGGCCCACTGAGACGACCCCCAAACACTGAATTCAAGCCACAGTATACTGTAGTGACAGTGAAGTCTGGTACCACAAGCATCATGATATGGGGATGTTTCTCATGCTACGGTGTCGAGCCTATTTATCGCACCCCAGGGATCATGGATCAGTTTGAATACATCAGAATACTTGAGATTGTGCTGCCTTTTTCTGAAGAGGAAATGGGTGTTCCAATAAGACAATGACCCCAAACACACCAGTAAACGGGCAACATCTTGATTCCAGACCAATAAGATTGACATTATGGAGTGGCCGGCCCGATCCTCAGACCATAATCCAGTAGAAAGCTTGTGGGGTGACATCAAAAATGCAGCTTCTGAGGCAAAACCAAGAAATACAGAAGAACTGGAATGTAGTACAATCATCTTGGGCAGGAAAACCTGTTCACAGTTGTAAGATGTTGGTTGACTCCATGCAACACAGATGTTTAGCAGTTCTCAGAAACAGTGTTTATACAACTAAATGTTAATTCAGTGATTCAAAGGAAAATCTGAAAATATTTTTCAGTTGATATAGCGAATGTTTGAATTTGTAAAGAAAAGTACTGACATTAATGTCTTTTTAACAGTCAAATACTGTATTCAGTTTTTTCAATTTCTTTAAAGGAATAACACATTCAATATTTTGATATTTTTGATATTTTGATATTTTTCTTCATGTTTTAATTTCAAATAAAATGTGCATATTCCCAATTCATTTGTGTGTATGGAAATGAAGCTATTATTATAATTTTGAGCTTTACTCACTTTTTTCAAACATACTGCTGCTATTTTGAACACAACTGTATATGCAGGTACATACATACAGATATATATCCTAACAATGAGAGCGCCACTGCCAACTGCTGGAGTGGGGGTGCAATTACACACTATTCCAGAAAAGCATGAATTCCCCCCAGCATCATTGGCACGATTTGATGCCTGGGGGGTGTGGTGTAATGCTGGGGGGGCGCATATGACCCTGGGGACCTTACTTTTGTGGAATGGTGTACAAGGATTAGGTGTAATTGCACCTCCACTCCCCTAGTTGGCAGAGGCACTCTCATTGTCGTGCTATGGTGTAGAGGTTTTTCGCACAAGCAAACCATATGAAGTGTAGGAAACAACCCCTCAAGAAACAACAGGAAAATTTTTCTAACAGGAACAGAGAGAAAGGTGAAGAGAGACAGAAATATGAAGATATAAATAAGTTTAAGGAGTTTAAATAAGGATGTATTTTTTAATTTCAGGCACATTGGGTGGACTTTAAATCTTTTCTGGTACAGATTAAAAAACAAGGTTAATGAAGTTTTTCTTTATTGTAAGTTTAACCATATTTCTTTCTTTTTTGTTTTCAATGTTAATAAAGGTACAATGTTATGCAGAGATGTACTAATAAGAATTTTATAGACAAATAATACTATTTATAGTCTCTCGCGGGGCAGTGGGGGGGCATGAAATGTTTTTTTCTTCCTGGGGGGGCGCCACAAAAAATAATTGAGAAGCACTGCATTATGGACATGTTTTTCAGCACATGTATAGCATGTGTATTTTTGAAGGTATTTCAAATTATCTCTTTTTTTGTTTATATAAAAATACCAAAAGATGCACACACTTCCTGCTTGTCCTTCATCCCTGACTCAAGTATCTCCAGCTTGACGGTCATTCCTGCTGCCTCTTCCTTTAACTGAACAAACACATGTAAAAAGCATAGTTAATAAAAGTAAGGGTGTGACTTTTGAGAATGAAGCATGTGAACCTGAATACTGTTAAATATATTACTGTCAGGAGAAAACATAAACATTTGCAATACATTAGAAAATGTCAGATGTTTTCAGTTAAAAATATAAACAAGTCAGTGTGGTGGGGTTCCTACTGCATCAGCCTCTTGCTGTTTCTTCTTGATCTCCTTTAGTTGGGCCTGAGCAGATTGCAGTGCCATTGCAACGTCCAACCATCGCTCATTCCAGTGAGCTGCTACTCTCTTCAGCTCATCCTTCTCTTGCTCCATCTTCTCCTTGATGAGCTGCAGCTCTTGCTCCTTAATATTATAGTCTGTCTCAACACTCTGCACTTTCTGTTCCAGGCCTCGGCAATGGGCCTCAAGCTCCTCCTTCTCATACTGTGATATTTCCTGTGACTCTCTTCATACATGATAAATATAAACCATCCCGATACCAAAAGCTACTGTCACGTTGGCTATAACTTTTATTTACATAAATTTCTGTATTATTATTATTATTATAACTGAACGTACCTGAGCTGGCAGTATCTATGCTTTAGATCTTGTAGTTCTTTCTGAGTTCCCTGGTCAAATACATCTGTCAAGTCTTTCTCTCCAATCAGCTGCAAACGCTCAGTCTCCAGCGCACTTAACTGATTGGTTCGAATCAACTTCTCTGCTTCCAGTTCATGTAGCTGCTGTAGTGTCTCCTGAAGCCTCTTCATCACCATGGCCAGGTCTTCTGATAGTTTCTCATTCACCTGGACAAAAGACAGATACAGAGATTTCAAAATATTTCTAGAGGGAAAATCTAATATAAAGTAAATATAAAGTAAACTACATCTTGTACACGAAAAGACATTTTAAAAATGATCAATTTATTTTAGAAACATTTTGAAAAATATTTCATGAAATATTTACAAACTACTTAAAAGAGAAGATTTATGGATGTGGTGAAGGCGGACATGAAGGTCATTGGAGTAAGAGTAGAAGATGCAGAGGATAGGGAGAGATGGAGGCAGAACATTTGCTGTGGCGACCCCTGAAGGGAACAGCCGAAAGAAAAAGAAGAAGAAGATTGACAAACTACTTAATCCTACTTGGGTCATGGGAAGACCAGAGCCTATACCAGCTGATACTGGGCAAATGTGGGATACCCTTGAACAGCTGGTCAATTCTCGCCTAATGTGCATATCTTTGGGGGTGTGTGTGTGTGTGTGGGTGGGTGGGGGGGGGGGGGTTGGACTACCACGAAGAAACCCACACAAGCACCAGGAAAACATGCAATCATAACATCGAACACTCTTGCCAAGCTTGGAACTTAAATCCAGAACCTTCTTGCTGTGAGGAAAATGTGATACCCACTACACCACCATGGCACCATACGTCTAAATAGCAATGAATAAATCACAAGGCTGTAAAATGCACCCCAATTCTTTACATTCAATCTGCATATCATGACTGGATGTCTTACCTGCTTGTCTTCCTACCCACCTGCTTACCTGTCCACACCCTGCATAAACACTCATTACACATGACTTGAGTCTTACACACGGTTAGGCAGACATATCGGTAACATGAGAGAACTCCTGAAAAACTGACGTAAAAAAAGCTGATGAAGAATAGGTTGGAAAAAGAAAGACTGATGGCAATGATGGCAATTAGAATTGAATGGATGTGGATTGAATTTCTGTTGGACAGAATTCTTATATAACACTGATATACATCTCCTCGGTGTTCTTTTGGATTTGTAGTTGGACTTGGAGCAGTAGTCAGGCAGTATCCACTCATATTTTGGAGGAATGTCTTTGGGATTGGGAGGATTTTTCAGTTGGATACTTTAAAAATTCAATTAAATTCTGTTTTATTTGTATACCCACCCCCCCTTTTTTTAACAACTGACATTGTCACAAAGCAGGTTTACATAGTAAAAACTAATTTGCTAAATAATTGAAAACTTCTCTATGGACCCTACACATCCCTAATGAGCAAGCCCCGAGGAAAAATTCCCTCAGGCACCTTGAGAGGAACCAGACTCAAATGGGAAACCCATCCTCATTTGTCTGAAACTAGACAAAATCTACCTTACTCTTGCAGGTTTCCCGTCTGAAATAAAATCTCAACTAAGATAGAAAATACTCACCTTACTTATACAGTATATACTTAATATAGTACTCGTATTTTATGAGCACAAATTCAATCGAGCTGCTGCACAGTTTGGCCCAGTATAAAGAGGTATGCACAGAGGAAGCCATGAGCAACAAGTCACCATGTAATATCAGCAAAACCCAGCAAATTAGCGACGACAAGCAACATTTTCTCAAGCAATATGAACTACCAATAAGGGACCAAAGATATCACTGATTGACATCTGCCATGAACACTGAGTTCCCACAATATTTTTGTAGGAAACAACAAACACGAATTCAACTGTTCCACCCAAATCAATATGGAAAGCAGTTCATTATCAATGCGTGTAAATATGGTGTGCTTTAAGACTGTACACAGAAATGCTTTAAGGATGATAATTGATTCATGATCCTGAAATGGTTGAGTATATTTTATACATGCTGTGTAAATTAATAGTAATAAAATAAGCTATTTACGCCATTTTATTTTAAGTGGATCACATGTGAGAGGGTTACGTAGGGCAATGGTGGTCTAGTGGTTAGGGCACAGGATCGCTGATCCTAAGGTTGGGAGTTCGAGTCCCCACAGGGTTGTCACTGCCCCCCCCCCCCCCCCCCAATGCAGCTAACTGGGTTATCAAAGGCGGGCCATGTATCTCGCTGTATATGGTGAGAGGTTCATGTAAAAGAACCATTGCTGACTTTTGTAAAGAGTAGCTGCAAAGCCGTCAGCATGTTTCTGTCCCTTTTTGAAGGGTTGTGACAGGAAGGGCATCCGACGTAAAAACCTATGCCAAATCAAATGTGCGAATCAGATGATTCGCTGGGCGACTCTCGAGAAAAAGCCGAAAAGAAAAATAAGAACGAACATGTGAGAGGGTTACCTAGGCAAAAAGAGCCAGTGACACTTCGGTGGCAAAGTGATTCATATGCCTGATGAGGCGATTCGTGTGTAGCTGAAGCAATATGATTGTTGCTCGTCACATCCTGTGTGGACTCTACTTAACACTCTAGAAGCAGCATCGGTGAAAGCTTAATGATCTATGAAATCCTCACCTTTTTGGCCGACTGCAGCTCCTCTTTCATTAATAAGTTACTCTGCTGTTGTCGGGTAGCTTGGCTTTTGACTTTCGTCAGCTCGGAGTATAGATCACACACTTGCTGAGTAAAGCCTTCTCTGCCCAGTTGGGATCTTTGCAACTTTAATTCCAAACCTAGTAGTCTTTGGTGCAGTTCAGCTTTCTCCTATAATCATGAAATAACAGAAAAACATGTAGATGATCTCTTAGATCTTAAAATTCTCCAAATTATACAGTACGGTTTATTTAGGTTGTACCAAAGTCTAGAAGTACCTGCACCAGGCGATCTTTTTCAGCTAAAGCACTGGATAGCTTTAGCTTCAGATCCTCGATATTGTCTTCCTGCCGCAATGTTTTTGTGGTGAACAGTTCCTTCTCCTGTACAGGATTTTGGAGCACAGAGAAGAACCTTGGTGAAATCATACATCATTATTTTAAATTCAAGGGCATAACCTTATTACTTTTTAAATCCATCACCAGTTCTAGCTGGTTGAGACGATTTCGAGTCTCACTGAGCAGGTCCTGCAAATCACTCTGAGCTGCCAAGGACATACCACACCTCTGCTTCAGCTCTTCCATCAGGCTCAAATTCTTTTTCTCATCCTAAAATTCAATCAAATGGCAAAGGAAAACACTGGGATCTGTTTTGATGTACAGTATTTTAATTCTTCATATACACCATTAAAGTAACTGACTTGTCTGTAGGATTGGAGTTGTTTCAATGCATGGTCCTTTTCAGCTCCGAAGCTCACCGCTCTCTCTTCTGCCTCCCTGAGGGCTTCTTCAAGGTTCTCCATTTCCCTCTCTGTCTTTTTCTTATTCTGTAAACACCCAAATATCATGCAATTCTAATTACAGAGTACATTAATAAAATGTATTTTTTTTTTAATTATTATTTGAGTTATTATTCTGCTTATTTGATAAAATATCAGTGGCTCTCAACAGTAGACTGATCTTTTATTCTATTTAAGCTCATTTCAATGACACGGCCAGTGTATACCTCTCTGACCAATTCATTTTTTGTTACGGTCCTGCTGAGGTCTGTATTCAAATTCAAGACTGAGATTTGAGCAGTACTCATGCTCTCAAGGTTAGATTTCATCTTCAATATGTCCATCTCTAGCTTTAGCACTCTAGAAACACACACACACACACACACACACACACACACACACACACAGAGACAGAGAGAGAGAGAGAGAGAGAGAGAGAGAGAGAGAGAGAGAGAGAGAATGAGTAAAACTCAGATGTGGCTCTCATAGTAAATGACGTGTTTAATGCCTATGAGTGTATTATAATAATAATAATAATAATAATAATAATAATAATAATAATAATAATAATAGTTGTATTATAATCCACATATTTACTTGTCTTGCAGGTCTGCACTGCGACAGCACTCCTCAAAGTGATTTAGCTCAGCTGCTCCTTTCTGTTCCTCAACAACACTCAGTGCCTTTGACAGCTGCTGTAAAAAAAAATGCGATACACATAATAGAGAACTGAAGCAAATACACACTCATCTTACCCCAAGGGAAAATATTTTTTCTTTCCACTTTTATAAAGGGAGATTATATACAGGCTCTGACACACAAATAACAACAAATTAAGGGTTCAAAGCTGAAAGACGCTATCATACCATACAGTGCAAGAGTAGGATTTACCATATAAAATATACTTAAGATCTATTTACATCACTCACTTATTTGCTGAAGTGCTTATTCCTACTATTACGGTTACAGGGAGGCTAAGCATCTCTCAGCCAACTCTGGGCAAAGGTGGGGTGTACCCAGAATAGCTTGCTGAACCATTGCAGGGCAAAACACACACTCAAAGTCACACTCATTCATAGGGGCAATTTAGCTCAGGTCCCATTTTGTTCCACCTCCATTTAAATCAAAACAAATAAAATGGTCAAAATGTAATAAATAATACAAAACATAAAAAAGTCATTTCTTTATCAAGAGACAACAAAGTAGACTTTGTATCTGTAACAGCACTTGTAAACCAAAACACAAAGTAGGCTATTCTGCTGTATTTCTTTAAAATTTTATTTATATATATATATATATATATATATATATATATATATAAATATATTATATTTATATATATATATATATACATACATACATACATACACACACACACACACACACACACACACACACACACACACTATTTTATATATATATATATATATATATATATATATATATATATATATATATATATATATATATATATATATATATATACACACACACACACACGCACATACACACACACACACATATATATATATATATATATAGAGAGAGAGAGAGAGAGAGAGAGAGATAGTTGTATTGTAAAAAAATATATAAAATATAAAAATATCTTCTATCAAACAGATCAAGTTAATTTTCAGTTCAGTTCATTTTCTGTAAAGCTGAATCCTAATTAGGGTTGCAGGGAGGCTGGCGTCCATCCCAGCAGACTCCGGGCGAGGGTAGAGTACACCCTGGACAGCTTGCCAGGCCATCGTAAGGCGGAAACACGCTGACGGCTGTGCAGCCTACTCTTGTCAAAAGTCAGCAATGGGTTTTTTTTACATGCCTCACACCATAGACAGTGAGAGACATGGCCGGCCTTTCATAACCCAGTTAGCTGCACTGGGAGGACAGTGACAACCTTGTGGAGAGTGGAACTCAAACCCCGAACCTTTGGATCAGCGATCCAGTGCCCTATACCACGAGACCACCACTGCCCTCAAGCTAATTTTTTAATGTCTAAATATACATTTAATACACTTCAAATATAATATAATATCTTCAGTCTTTATAAATTAAATCTGAGGAAACCCCAACCTTATGCTTGAGTTCCAAAAGCTGAGTAGCACTCTGGCTATGCTGAAGTTCTTTCAAGAGGTCTGTTTGTGTGTCAAGACAGCTTTGAACCTCCCGGAGGCTCTGGATGAGCTGAATCCTCCTCATGCTGCTCTCCTCCAGTGCATTTCTCTGTTCAAACTCAGAATGGGATTTTGGGGTCGTATCTGCTGCAAGATGTGAGTGAGACCATTTTTGCCTGGCAGCTGATTTACTGTGTTTAATCCCACACTGACTGCCGATGGATCAGATGGATAAGGATTGTATGAATTTTAACACAGCATTTAAATTTTAATAGGTCTTACAGCAAAAGTTTAAAAAATACAACATAAACTTTTTGGTTTTGGTTTCTATAGTTGTGGGGGAAAAACAATCAAATGATGTGAGATTACAGAATAATTTGCTAACCTGGTGCTAATCTTGGAAGTGTGATCTGGATGAGATACACCCACACAACTCACAGCTGAGGACTGAAAACAATAGCACCTAATTAGAGACTATCATGATAACATTAGGTGAATGTAAACATAATACACAAATATATACAGTCGGCCCGCTATTTACAAAATTAATCCGTTCCAGAGCCTTTTTCGTAGCCTGGAGTTTTCATAAGTAGAGGTGCATTTTACATTTAAAACGCGTGATTCGTTCCAAGGCTCCTAAGACTACCCCATAAACCCTTTAAAAATGATAAAAGTACACCAATTTTGTATTAAATCATTTCAACATTTTATTAACATATTACACCATTTTATTAACATATTTATTAATTAAACCATTATTAAACATTTTTATTAACGCACACACACACACACACACACACACACACGCACACACAAAACACTGTCTCTATGTCTCTCTATCTCTGTCTCTCTCTCGCTCTCTCACACACACACACACAGAACTCTCTCTCTCTCTCTCTCTCTTCTCTCTCTCTCTCTCTCTTTGAGTTGCGCGCTCTGCCGATTGCGGGCTCCGCCCACATCCAGTGCTCAGCCGACAGAGCTTTTGAGACGGGGTGTTGTATTTAAAGCGGAATTACCTGTTTGAAAGATCTGAGGTCCGGATTCGATATTAACTTGCTCCCTCGAGAAATCAGAGGTCCGGATTCAATATTAACTTGCTTCCTTGCAAGATCGGGGCGCATTCTGTGCACGGAACATTTGTGGTGCCGCCCACTTCCGTGCACAAAAATGCTTCGTGGCCAAATGCGGAGCTTTTGAGATGGGGCGCGGCTTATCCGGACCTTACGGGTACAGTACTATGGCGATTCAGCTCCCTGCTGGCCAATGGGAGGCCAATGGGAGGCCAGTGGGGCGGGATGTTGGGAGACAGCCAATGAGAGAGCAACTTATGCATTGTTTGAATTTTTGAATGGCGCGTTTTAATTTTTGAATGGCGCGTTTGCCACTTTTCGTAAGAAGAGGTTGTTTCATATACAGAGGGAGAGAATTTAGAAAAATGTTTTTCGTAACCTGGATTTTTCGTATTCAGAGGTTTTCATAAGTAGAGGGCCGACTGTACAACATAGACAAAGGTTTACAGACAGTTGACCATGACACTCATGTGCTTTTTGATGGCTGGATTCCAGGTTCTAGTCCTCATTGGGGTCATCATATTTTTTTCTATTCTACGAGGGCTGTACACTAGATTTTGGAGAGTAGCTGTGAGCATTTGTGATCATTCATTCACAAGAACAATTTAAGTTCATGCACTGATGTCAGACAGGGACACCAGGGCAGTTGGCATTCTTGTTCATTACAAGCACGTTCAGTGGGATTTTGGTCAGCGCCCTCTCAAAGCAATTCATTTTTTCCCCCACCCCAACCTTGGCAAGGCATGTCTTTATGGGGCTCACTGTGTGCACAGTGGTCATGTTAGAACAGGTTTGAGCCTCAAAGTCTAGTAAAGAAAAATTGTAACCCAACAGCAGATGAAGACATTCTGCACAATCGTGTGCTTTTAACTTTGCAACACTGACTCTGGGAAGAAGCTACAAATGGGTCTAAACTTTTGACAATACTGTATAGCGTATAATGGCATACTGGCTACTGAAATGGATAATGCTGTACTGAAATATTTCTTAAATGGACATCATATCTAATTCAAAATCTCAAAAACATGAGCATCAGGCATAAATTCATGATTTCAAAAAGGTATTAGGGTTAGTTTGACATGATTATGCAAATTACCAACTGAATTTCTGCAATAGTTTATACATAACAGACTGTCCAGTTGTTGATTTTGAGGTCTGGGTGTTTATATAGCACTTACCTGAGATTTAAAGACAGACTCTTCCCACATGTCAAACCCAGCGAGCAGGTTAGAACTTGAAGGTCTGAAAGACTTCCTGAGCTCCTGAGTGCCCAAACCACAGTCCAATTCCCCGTCATTTCTGTTTGCCGTGAACCTCTCGTCGATCATCCAGCTGGCCATGTCCACAAATGAGCTGTATGAAGACAAGAAATACTGTCCTACATAGCAGGTTTGCAGCCAGCTGTTTAAAGAAATCTATTTGTAGTCACATGATTGAAATGCTGTTGCTTGTTTTTTCCAGAACATCTTTGCCCTACCCTGAGTCAATAATATTTCACACAGTCTGGAGAGTTCTTACACCTGCCATGCACAGTAACAACCGACTGTAACGCAATTCTTTACTTGTTTGTAATTATGCTTTAAGCTGAGATGCTATGGGTATTATTGGCTATTCGATACAACCCAATAATAATAATAATAATAATAATAATAATAATAATAATAATAACAATAATAATGATGATAATGGTGATGAAAGTTATAATTACCACCATAATCTTGCATAAGATTGCTTTTCTGCTCGTCTTTTCTTCCTCTCTGTCAGTCAGCACTTATGTCTCTGCACACTGTTTATTCTTCAGACTCCCTATTCACATTGTGGCCTTGATAACACGTCTCTATGGTGACAGACACATACAGATCAGTTTGAGTGTGTGTGTGTGTGTGTGTGTGTGTGTGTGTGTGTGTGTGTGTGTGTGTGTGTGTGTGCGTCCAGCCTTCCTACGTTATTACTGATCAGCTCACCAGTTTGCAGTTTCACGTAAATGCTACCTAAAAAACTCTGTGTCACTAATCCCGAAACACTCTCATGTGGATTAAAATTTAGTCAATTTTGTCAGATATTTATATTCTAATATTTTCAAGTTACATAACCAATTTAGCAATTTCTGTATGCCAGATGGGGCAGTGGTGGTCTAGTGGTATAGGGTGCTATCAAAGGCCTGCCATGTCTCCCACTGTCTATGGTGAGAGGCATGTAAAAGAACCATTGCTGACTTTCGTAAAGAGTAGGCTGCAAAGCCGTCAGCGTGTTTCCGCCCCACGATGGCCTGGCGAGCTGTCCAGGGTGTACTCTGCCCTCGCCCGAAGTTGGCTGGGATGGGCACCAGCCTCCCCGCGACTCAAATTAGGATTAAGCGGTTACAGAAAATGAGGATGATATATGCCAGATTCCAAGATTTAAGACTTTCACTCTTCGGATTGGAAAGTAAGAATCACAATAAAAAGATATATTTGACAGACTGAATGGGATTACCCTCAGAAACAAATACCAAGAAAATAAAATGAATTTATGTAACAAGTCAGCACATGAACCTCACAGCAAGAAGACCTTGAGTCTGAATGAATCAAAGTCGATCGAACCATAAATCAGTTCAATTTCAACAGCGCATGTCCACCAGGCCAGTCAGTGGCAGTAAAGCACAGTAAACGAGCCTTAAGAAGAAGAAGAAGAAGCTGGTCTTGTGTGCGCATGCGTGTACAGTGTACCGTGTACAGCAATGCGGTATTCACAGTAATTTATTTCGCGAAAGAAATTTCCGATAAGCCCAAATTTTTTTTTAGTTTTCTTTATTGTTCTTGATTCTTTGATTGATTCTTTATTCTTTACTGAGCTGTTTATCAGAATGAACCGAGGTTTTTGTGTTTGTTTGCGTGGCAAAGACGTCCTGAGAAACCCACTTCAGACTAGTCGACAAGGAAACACTCGCCAGTATATGAAATGTAAATCAGAAAAAGAAATAAAAAGTTTTATTATAGCAAACACCGAGATAGTGAAAGGTCAAAGTTTAACACCCGAAATCTCTCTGAGACTCTTTACAGCGAAGTGTCGCTTCTGGACGGAGAGAGCAGAGCTCTGGCCATTTCCTGACCCCTATTGGGCTATTTACTGGCCTGGGGGGCAGGCACTGACCAGGTAATGGTGCCAGGCTGTTCAGACACTGTATTACTGTTATAGGTAACATGTGGCTAGTAAATAAATAACCAGCCTAATGCTGGATAAAAATATGAATTAAAAAATGTATTTCAACCCCACTGCATTATGGTGTTCTACTGACCAATGGGGTTTCTTCTCTTAGTTGTGCCCAGAAGTTCTGTGGTTTTCCTTTTCTCTTAATGCAGACATGATTTTAATGCAGAAAATCACATATGGTGTTCAAGCTGGTGAATATGGAGGGTGATTTCACTCGCTTCTCTGTGAGTGCTGGGGTGTTTTTCCAGTTGTCCTGACAGATGAAACTACTTCCTCTTCCTCTTCCCACAGCCGTGGTCTTTTTACTGTTTCTACAATCTACTAGTTTTGTTGCGCTCTGGTTGCCATCTGAAAATAATTTCACTAATAATTTTTCCCTTAATGTCAAAGTAAATGATGGTTTGTATTATTTTACGTATTTGTTGAACTTTGTTTGTCTTTTGTTATGGGGCTTTCTAGAGGACTGACTCCCTCGGTTTTACTGGAAGATCCAAGTTATGTTACCATTCTCTTTCTTCACTTTAAAGCCTTAATTATGGAGAATTGGGTTCCAGATTAAGTAATGGTGCATAAACTATTCCAGACAAAGAAGAAAATGACCATTTCTGGTCAGACAATGAACAGAATGTGGTGGTGTGTGAAAATGTTAAATATTCAGTGTTTCATTGATATATATTTTAGGCATCTTCTAAACAATCCAGAGCTGTCAGTAGGTAAACGAGTGCTGGATCTTGGATGTGGCTGTGGTGCATCTGCTATTGCTGCTAAACTCAGTGGTGCTTCTCATGTCCTGGCCAATGATATTGATCCACGTAAGGCATTTACACCATTTAGCATTAACATTAACACCACATGAACGGTCTGCAGCTAGGCAGCCCTATAGCAGGCCCTATATGCAAGCTGCAATGCACTATCTTCTGATTCATTTCTAACCATAGTCAGCATTAACAGTTTCAGTCGTTTGTTCTACAGTAGCTGTCCCGTGGGAGGCAACCACACATACTAGCCTTTGCACCCCACATGCAAAAATAGGCCTTGGGCACCTGTAGCACTCTTACCATTTATTGGTTGTCCTTCCTTGGACCACCTTTGGTTGCTACTTGCCACTGCCAACTAAGAACACCCAAAAAGACCTGTCATTTTGGGGATAACCGTCTCAGTTGTTTAGTCATCACAATGTGGCCCCATCAAAGTTGCTCATATCCTTATGCCTGATCATTCTTCCTGCTTCCAACACTTTAAATTTGGGAACTGTATGTTTCCTCTGTCTAACACAAACCACTCCTTTGAAAATCACACTGTAACAAGCTAATCATATTTCTGTTCTTCTGTAGTTGCTGCAATTGTGACAAAGATAAACTGTGAGCTGAATGGCTTAGAGCCCTTACCATGTGCGACTGAGAACCTGATAGGTTCAGAACCTGACAACTGGGATGTCATCCTGCTGGGAGACATGTTCTATGATGAGACTCTTACAGATAGCTTACATAAGTGGCTCTACAAATGTATTAAGCTTCACAGAACACAGATCCTCATTGGAGACCCAGGACGGGCAGAGTTTGAGAGTCATGACATCAAGACACACTTGTATGAACAGGCTCGGTTTGAGTTACCCGACTCAGTTCGAGAGGAAAATTATGGACTGACGAGTAGCACAGTGTGGCGCTACAGACCTGATTACTAAGTTACATAAACTGTCTACCTCAGTCTGTTAACAGTAAGTGGCCCTATGCTTTAAGAATATATTTTTTTAAATGATACTTTAGTTTATTATGCAATAATCTCCTCTCTGGATCTCTTTCTTCTGTGGCTTTCTATCTTTTTGGTCTCACCACTTTTTTAATAATAAAAAATAAGAATACAGACCCTCCCCGACTTACGTTTTTAATTGTTCCGGACGAATGTAAGCTGAAAGTGAACGTAAGTTGTTACAGTGATGTATGACGTCTGACGTATGACACTCATACTGTACTATACATCCATAAATACCATTACAGTATCTCATAAAACACCCCTAAATCAATTATAATAAACATAACATTGTAAAATAATATCAAATATATCAAATAATATCAACATTAATTTCAAATAAGTCACTTATTTATACCGAGTCACTTTACATGTAGTTTAAAACAGCTCATCAACACTTACAATATGTGAGGCGCTCAATACCAAAAGTAGTGTACTTGCGAAAGTAGTGTACTTGCTGTGGGTTATACAGACTTCTGATCTTTCAAGTGCACAAGGGTGCCGTTGAACTCGTTTAGAACACAGCCTGCACTGATGTGAATCCCAGCAAAGCTGAAAGTTCTTTCTTTTGTGGAAGTAAGTAAATTTATTCAAGACATGCATACCAAGAACAAGTACAAATCCTAATGAATATTAATATAAAAATAAGTATGCACTCTTAGAATTCTGCTAAAAGATAATAAATATCTGTAATTGTTCTGTAACTTGTGGATTCGGGTTTTCATTCATTTTAAAACTCTTTGCTTAACTGAGTATGCATGGTAGATTGCACTGATCTGAGCAGATTAATTAATCAGTTAATTCATCTCTGTGTATGAGACTTGCACCCATGCTAGTAGGCTTATGCTTCTGATCAACCATATTTGCTTAGAGTTACAAAAGTCCGCAAAACAGTGTAAACACAAAGATCACAGAGACGATGTCTTAACACAAGGGTAACACACTATATAACATATATATATATATATATATATATATATATATATATATATATATATATATATATAAAAATATATATATATATATATATATATATATATATATATATATTACACACTCAGTCTGTAGTTTGTAATGTAAACAATGAATGCTGCGTCATTACGTCAGTGTACTACATAGGTACGTCTAAACTCAAAATTTGACTTGTTTTTTGGAAAAAAAAAGTAAAAAAAAAAAAAAAAAAAAAAAACGTAAAAAGGATGAACGTAAGTCGGGGAGCGTCTGTAAATCATATTTCTATATTTTACACATAATCCTGTTTATCACTGACAAGTTTTGTTGCAGGCTGGTGTATTGTTCCTTTACAATCTTTTTTCTGTGTTAGGTTATATATTTTACTTTTTAAAAAATATGTGCATTTTTATTGACTGTCAGACTGATCGTATTCTGAAAAAAAGTTTTAACTGAAAACACTCATTTACCCCTTTTCATATTCAATCATTTTATTAAGAAATTGACATTAGATAGAATTACAGTTCACATCCAAAATGTGTCTTATAAAGTTCCTAAAGATAGATAAATAAATAACTAATAAAAAAGCACGTTCCTAATAATTAGAATATTCACTGAAATTTCGTAAGCTCACAGGGTTCACCTCAGAAATAAACACTAAACAGCTCAGAACACAATCTGCAAACTTGACTTTGAGAGTGTCGTTGTGACAATGGATACACAACACTGTTGACGCATAAGTTTTTTCACTGTAGGTTTGTCGAAACATTGGCGGGTGTTCTTAAATAGTGTGTTAGAGTAGTCTCAGTACACGGTCCAGGAGAGTTGCTGAATTTTTTGAGGTCCAATGAAGTTAGAAAGTCTTTCCCAGGATTTAGCTAAAATGCAAACAAAAAAAACATATTGAGAGTAATCATAAAGAATCAGAAGAGATTCAATGTTATTTATATAATTTCATTTATATATCTATACACACACACACACACACATATATATATATATATATATATATATATATATATATATATATATATATACACACACACACACACACACACACACACAGGGATCCCTCACTTTCCGTGACCCCCTCGACCGATGATTTCCGCGACGATTCCCCCCCCAGCTAACGTATGCGTACATGTATATGTGTATATAATATCAGTAAATACATATTCAACGCTAGAAATGCTTATAATAACAAACATTCAAAAATACAGGGATCCCTCGCTACTTCGTGCTTCAATTCATGCAGCTTCAGTGCATCGTGTTTTTTTTTTTTTAAAAATAAACAAATATTCATCGAATTAAAAAATAAGGAAATTAAGGAAGATTGGAGGGGGGGGGGGCACAAAAACAAGGCCCATTATGCAAAAAAAAAAAAAAAAACCCTAAACCAACACAAAACAAAAAAAAACAACCCAAAATCTCCCATCAAAACTACTTACATTGTTGCATCTGTGTGCACACGCATCTGCGCTCATGTATGTGTGTCGTCTTCTTCTCATGCAATACCATCTGTATGTGTGTGTATTTATACTTTATTTACATCTTATGTTTTTTTAATGTTTAATTGTTATTATAAGCATGTATACCATTGAATATGTATTTATTGATATTATATATGCATATACATGTACGTATAACGTCAGTCGGGGGGGGGGTTGATCCTACTTCGTGGATTTCGATGGTCGCGTGGGGATCTCGGTCCCAATTTACCGTGGAAAATGAGGGATCCCTGTGTGTGTGTGTGTGTGTGTGTGTATATATATATATATATATATATATATATATATATATATATATATATATATATATATATAAATAAAATATGTGTGTGTGTCAAATATACAAAAAACTATCACTGTTCTGATCATATAGAAATTCTACTGTGAAGTACCTGTAATAAGGGGACATCCATGAAAATGAAATATTCTGATGTTGACACAGTTTGAGAGAACAGCAGTCACAGCCTTGTCTGTTAAGTTACGGCACCGTGTCATCTGTACCTCCTTTTTTGAGATGAAGTAAAAGAAAGTGAATGCTATGGTTGATATGTTTTATTCCATTCATTCATTCATTTTATGAACCCCTTAATACAAATTGAGGCTGACACCTATCTCAGCTGACTGGGTGAGGGTGAGGTACTCCCTGGACAACTCACCAGGACATTGCAGGGCCAACACTTGCATAGCCATTCATACTCACATTTGCACCTAGAGGTGATTTGGAACAGCCAATACTGTGCATGTTTTTGGACTGTGGGAAGAAACCCACGCAAGCACAGGGAGAACATGCAAACTCCACACATAAGCAAGCGCCTGAGATGGGAATTGAGCCCAGGACCTTCTTGCTGTGAGATGGATGTGCTAACCACTACGCCACTGTGCAGCCCATGTTATATTCCTCTTAATGTAAAAACAACTAATAAATGTACTTTTATTACAAGTACAATGAAAGCACGAACAATAGTCAGCTTTGGTAAAGTTTATATATACTGTATGTATGTATGCATCAATAATATTATACACAGGTGAAAATAAAACACAGCATGATGTGCTGATAGATCCCCTATGGCAGGGGTCGGCAATCCAAAATGTTCAAAGAGCCATATTGGACCAAAAAACTAAAAACAAATCTGTGTGGAGCTGCAAAAAATTAAAAGCCTTATAGAAGCCTTATTTGAAGGCAATACAGGATGTAAGTGTATATTAGTCTACTATCAAAATGACTAAGTAGGCAACATATACATAAAGAGCATTCATGATTAAATGTTTTTCCCTGCAGCGCACCCTGGAGAGAACAACACTACGTGACTCTGTTGTACGATATTTGGTGCTTTAAGTTTAACCTCCATGACTATATTAATGTGTTGTGTTTTGTTGCATTGATGAAATTATAGAATGTCAATAAAGAAATCAGCAGCGCATCAGAGTTTACATACCTGCACAGTGCTGTCTGTTCAATGTCAATCACATCACACAACTCATCACAGGTAATTGAGTATGCTGGAGCTGAATTAATGTCCTTGATTTGCTGATTGGTGATGTTGCCTGCCATTTTAATGGCCCTTTCCTTCACTGTCTTTGCAGATAGAGGCATGTTGTTAATTTTCTCTATTGTCTCTGTTTTGTTTTTGAAGTCTCAAAATAGGTGTTCTGATATTTTAATGAATGAATCCTTCGTGTAATCACCATCTGTGAACGGTTTTACATGCTTTATTATCTCTCAACAAACTTGCAACAAAACTAGCAATAGTAGTGGAGTTTGGAGATGCAATCCACTTCTTTAATCTATATTTGAGCTCCTGTAATTTCTCCAGTAGTACTGCAATCGCACTTTTTCTCTCAATCTCAACTGGGTGGTCGGCTGCAAATGTAGCATGCCTTCCATGGAAATGTCTTTCCAAATGACTCTTTTTGTTATTTGACAGGTTCTCATTATAAAGCAAACATGCAGGCAACCCTTTCGCATTGGCAATGAAAGCAAATGTTGGCTCTAGAGCTGCGGGTTGCCGACCTCTGCCCTATGGGGTTGCATAATGTGCATTTTCAATTCAGAACATGTGCTTGACTTCCAATACACAACAGCAATCTGTTTTGTTTTTTACGTTGTGGGTTTATAGTTACATTTAATTCAAGCCAAGTTAGGACTTATCCCTTATAGCTATGGTGTTCCACTTGAAAGTTTTGCTTAATTTTTTTTTTTAATTAATGGATACAGAATTTCACATGGATCATCTCTAAACTCTAATGGACTGTTACATGGGCAAAACCTGTTTTAACTTTTTGCATAAAGTTAAAAAACAAACTAATGCTGACAAAGTCATGGCGGTCATAAAAATGCAGCTGAAAGCCTTTTGACTTGAGAATTCTCAGTGACAGTAAACATCAAGTAACAGTTTGACCCAGACTATCCCAATTGAAGCTGAGAGTTCAGCAGTACTGTGATATATTAAATATCAATAAATACACATTACCTTTAAGCTCTGGCAGCACACTCCAGTTACAAGACCAATAACCCCATTATCTGTGACCTGTAAGGAGTATGTGAAGTAACAATTTACACTAATGCAATTAGCTAAGTTCAGTTTAACAAAGTCTCTTTTATTCATTCATTCATTTTCTGTGCCGCATAATCCTAATTGGGGTCATGGGGAGGCTGGGGCCCATCTCAGCCAACTCGGGAGAGGGCAGAGTGCACCCTGGATAGAGTGCCAGGTCATTGCAGGGCAGAAACACGCTGACAGCTATGCAGCCTACTCATTTCAAAAGTCAGCAATAGTTCTTTTACATGACTCTCACCACAGACAGAGAGACACAAGGCCAGTCTTTGATAACCCAGTTCGATGCACTGGGGGACCAGCAGTGAAGATCCAGTGCTAGTGAGGCTTGAACCCCCGACCTTCGGATCAGTAATCCAGCACCTTATAACCAGGCCACCACTTAAGTTATCATTGGCTTATGGAATATAACTGAAAGTTTAACAAAGTTCTGGATCAGTGCACATTACTGAAATCACGCTTCAGAAAATATTAAGTGTTATTAAGCTGTGTGGAATTTTTAAAACATATTGACAGGAAAATTGCCAATAAAATCTGCATTTAGTACCACCAAAAATATTTATTTTGCATTTATCAGTTTGGTAAATAAATAATGTTCAATACAGTTTAATGTCTTTATTTGTCAAGGCATCTCAGGAAATTTACTGTAACAACTGAAAACTGAAATTGAATGAACTAGATCTATTGGCAACAGCATCTAAATTGCTCTCAAGTTCAGAACAAAGTGAGAACATTTTATATTATCTGGTATGTTCTGTTATATATTCTAATGTTAAAATTTAGTGCCATTTGACAAAACACTGATGGTAATATGTTTCCATGTGCAGTGACTATGAACTTTGACCTATGGCCTCTAAAACCTTGCATTTTTGTGAAGTTTGAAGGGCAGTGATGGCTCAGGTGAAGGCTATGGCTACCCGATCCAAAGGTCAAGGGTTCAAGTCCGAATACCATCAAGCTGTCACTGTTGGGCCCCTGAACAAGGTCATTAACCCTCAAACGCTCAGGTGTATTAAAAAAAGTAAGTCGCTCTGGATAAGGGTATCTGCCAAATGCTATAAATGTAATATAATTTAAAAGTTTGGAGAGGATTTCTCAGTCTTTTTTTAATATTTTGTAGAAGAATTACCTGAATATACAAACGGATGTTGGTACAACCTGATAATATAATACCTCTATCGCCAGCACAGAGGCCTAAAATAAAGCCCTGGCTGCAAATTAAATTAAACCTGATAATCTTTTCAGAATACTGTCACTTTCTAATCTGCACTTCTGGCTCTGGGCTCTTACCTCCGTTCCTCCAAAATCAATGCTGTACAGACACCTGGAGTTTGCCCCGAGTTCAATCAGGGCTACATCGCCTATTGCAGAACATTCACTGAGGGAGATAACCTCAAGCCTGTTACAGCTCTGTGCCAGCGCCTGTACACCTGAATCGGTTACAGCCACGCACCCAGTGAGGTCAACGACCTGAAGACCCATACAGTGTGAGGCCAAGGTGTTCAACCCTAAAGCATATTGGCAATGTTGTTATTATCATTATTGTTGTTATTATTTAAGACTAGCTTCAGAAATGGCACTGAATCATACCTTCTGATGTGATCAACACGCATCCTTTTAGTATTATAGTTCTTAGTTGCTGACAGTGGATTTGTCTGAGCGCTGAGTCTGAAACCATGCAGTTCTGCAGACTGAGGGTCTGAATGCCTGCATGCAGGACCTGCAAACACAAACCAATATTAAGCAGGAAATAGTGAAGGACATATTTTAGGCTTTTTAATTGCTCTAGATCATTCTGAATTTCTTCTAGTCATACGTCTCAGTGAACAGACTTGAATAAACCTGAAGGTGTTTTAGGATTTACGTCCATACACAACCCAGTCTTACTGATATTACTATATTCAGCTATTTTAAAAGAGGTCACATAACCTCTGCTTATAAATACCTGAAATGTAGGCTAAGGGTAACAACTGGAGATCACCATCACAGTTATATTTTATAAAGGGTGATAGATTAATGAAGAAAAATAGAAAGTAAGAAATAAAACCAGTTTAGCATGCATTGATGCATTACATGTTAAAATTGAGTGATGAACAGGATGCTTCTCAAAGAAATTCCTTCAGTCGGTGTTTTCCATGATGATGGAAAGAGACCTGTCTACAATGTGATCTGGTGAATGAAAAGGATAATGCACATCATGTACGTTATTTCATACTCCAACTATATAGTGAGCATCCCCTGAGGATGTCACCCTGGAGGAAATCAATCCCATCAGGATATGTTACAGGGATCCCTCAGTACTTCGCGCTTCAATTCATGCGGCTTCAGTGCATTGCGTTTTTTTTTTTAATTATTTTAATATTCATCAAATTAAAAAATAAAGATATTAAGGAAGAATAGGGGGAAAAAGTTGAGGAAAATACTGCAAAAACAAGGCCATTTATGCAAAAAACCCTAAACAAACAAAAAACAACCCAAAACCTCCCATCAAATCTATTTACTATTGTGAGGTGTGCATCTGATCTCTATGTGTGTGTATTTATATTTTATTTACATCTTGTTCATTATTTTTTAATGTTTAATTGTTATTATAAGCATTTATAGCATTGAATGTGTATTTATTGATATTATATACACATATACATGCACGTATATGTCGGTTGGGGGGGGGGGGTCTTACTTCACGAAATTCGGTGGTCGCATGGGGATCGCTGTCCCAATTAACTGCGGAAAGTCTATACAAAGACTCATCCATGTAACACACTTGCATCTATTGTTTAATCCATTTGTATCATCTTGTTTTTCCAAGATATTTATACAATTTGAAAGTTAAACAACAAAAGTTTTAAGTAAATAGAAAGTAAACACAACTGTAGAAACTCTATCCACATACATTAAGTCCCTTAATCAGCAGGGAAAAGGCTTATAACACAAATCACTGTTTACCTGACTTATGTTGGAATCAGTAAGAATGCCCTTATCCATCATTATTCGCAGAAGTTTGTCCTTGATACTGAATGGTAAAGTCCTGATGCACTCAGAATAGTGGTCTGTATTCCGAGCCACATATGCTGTACTCCTGCAGGACACATTGTATGATTTATCCATTCATCCATCCATCCATCCATCCATCCATCCATCCATCTAGGTGTTTCGACTCATTCCGTGTTTTATGGAAGTGTTCCATATTTGAATGAAAGATGCTGCATTCTTTAACAAAATATTGTTTAAATGGTATTGAAATACAGCCTTCCTTCTGTATTTGATCTGTCTTTAACAACAATGCTACCGCAATACGCATAAACAAATTACACTGTACAGGATAATTATGTCTAAAGTGTTTGTCTTTGGACTGTAGGAGGCAACTCTATGCAAGCATCAGATGGATGTGCCAGCCACTACAGCAGACATCCCACCAACCCACCTCCTCCCATCTATTGTCCTCCTTTTATTTTTATTTCTAAGGTGTCAACCCTACCGCCATCATCTATCTTCCTGTCTTTCTGGCTGTCTTTTTGTCTTTATATCTATCTATCCATCTATCTGTTTGTATTCTGTCTCATGATCCTTTCAGTGGGCTTACAATGGCTTGATGGTGCCCATCTCCTCTTCAAAATGAAAACCAACAGCCAAGATCCATGCACTATTGAGGTTCGCCTCTGGTCACATACAACTGACTGTAGTGTCCATCACTAGACCATTCCACCAGGGCCATTGGTTGCTATTGCAGCTTGTGCACCCTGTTAGTAGTGCGCGTTAACACCACCAGCTGAAGCATTTTACTGTAGTGTGGCACTTGAAGCCAACATGTGAGAGTTTTAGGGGATAGATGGGGACAAGTGATGCCCATCTACTCTCCAAGAGAGTACAGCTGCAAGACATCAAAAGGTACTACCCCTAGCCAGAGCTGTCCACAACCACCATCACCATTGGTGGCAGACCTGTTGGCAACCTGCGTTTCACAGACAATATTGACTTGATTGGGGGTGGGGTGGGTGGTGCCTGCAAAAATGAGCTTCAACATCTGACAAAAGAAACTTGTTAAAAAGGCTGGCAGATTTGGCATGGAAGACAGCACAGAAAACTTTAAGGTTATAGAGAACAATATCAGTGCTAACATCATCATGAATAGCAAATCATTTTTTTAGATTTTTAGATTAGATTCAAGTTTATTGTCATTACACATGTAGTAAATACAGGGTTACGAAACCACTTGAAGTGTCCAGTTTCAAGTGCTGTACTTTGGAGCAACCCTGTCAAAAAATCACACATGCATCTAAGAAATCTGCACACAGGTTGCCACAGCCAGAGCAGTGCTGGCCAGACTAAACAGAGTGTGGACGCACAACACCAGCCAAACAAATTTGAAGCGCTACATGTATTTAATACATCATTTCATTTCCATTCTATGGTTGTGAGATGGGGACACTTCTCACAGACACAGAACAGAATTCAAGCATTTGAGTCCAAATGCCTGAGAAAACTGCCCCATACGTTGTCGCATAAGATAAATGACTTATGTATGGAATAAGGTCGAAAGTGTCATGGGCCCACAGGAACCTCTCCCTGCCACTGCCAAGTGACACAAGATGACATGGTTTGGCCACATTGCTCTGCATAACAGCCTCTGTAAGACCAACATGCAAGGCATGGTGAAGACTGGACACAGCTGACGACATCAACACAAGAGCTGGTTTGACATAAAAACAATGGCTGGATATGATCGTGCCAGAGCTCCTGTCAGCTGCTGCCAACAGAGCAGCCTGAAGGAGGGCGTTTGCTTCTTCAGCACCAGATCCCCTCGACATGAGGGCATCAATCATCTGTCGATCTATCTATCTGCACCAATGTAGATATGGGCAAACATTTAACTAGTTGTATAGACAGCTGGACATAATTAGATGAGAGAGCGAGAGAGAGAGAGAGAGAGAGAGAGCACTGTGATGAGACAATCTCAGTTAAAGATAGTGATACGAACAGCTCTAATAAAGAATCCATCAGCAGGCTTGATAAAGCTCAGTTTTGTCCACACGTTTCTGATGAACGAAATAAAAAAAATAAATAAAAAAGAAGTTTTAAATATCGTATCAAGTATGTAGGTATAGTTGCACGCAGTGTTTATTTATGTCTCACTACAAACACACACGATTTCCGGTTATAACCAGACAGTTTATTTCAAAATAAAAGTTCCCCGACGGTTGTAAAATGAGAAGGTGTGTACAGTACTGTATTGATACTTAGAAGTGATGTACGGGTCGGGTGGGTTCAGATCAGTTTATTAAAAAATATAGGCGGGTTCAAAAGTCCAATTACGTTCGAGCCTGTGAAGCCTGATACGTATATGTGTGTGTGTGTATATGTGTGTATATATATATATATATATATATATATATATATATATATATATATATATATATATATATATATATATGTGAATATATATATATATATATATATATATATATACTGTGTGTGTGTGTTTGCATATACACACACACACACACAAACTCACAGCTGTCCCCTCAGTGCAACTCACTGGGAGAGACAGTTATGTCTCACTCTCTACGGTGAAAGGCATGTAAAACAACCATTGCTGACTTTCGTCAAGAATAGTGCAAAGCCGTCCATATGTTTCTGCCCTGCTATGGCCTGGCAATCTGTCCAGGGTGTACTCGGCCCTCGCCCAGTCAGCTGGGATGGGTGCCAGCCTACCCAAGACCCTAATTAGGATTAAGCGGTTCAGGAAATAAAAGCTTGAAATTAAGCCTGTGGCCATCTGGATTTCCATATGTTTTGTTTTTAAAAGAAAAAAAAATCTACATATTTCCGACACACAGTGTGCCTCCCACCATCTCGCACACATGTTACATCATACAAATATATTTGATCGCTTGGTCATTCAGGGATTGTTATGATGTACTGTATTACGATTTGACACGAATCGTATTGGACCACAGGAAGTTCGAAAGAATGCAATACAGTTTAACCGGCCTGAATTTAACGTGCCATCATAAGGGATCTTAATATACAGTACAGATGCTCCCCGACTTACGTTCATCCATTTTACGTTTTGTCGATTTTACGTTTTTTTCCCCCAAAAAAAAGTCAAATTTTAGAGTTTAGACATACCTAGTATGCTGACGTAATGACGCAATGACGCTGTGTTCATTGTTTACAAACTACTGGAGTGTGTGTGAGTGTGTGTATATATATATATATATATATATATATATATATAGATATATATATAGATATATATCTCAGTTATATAGCATGTTACCCTTGTGCTAAGACGTCGTCTCTGTGATCTTTGTGTTTACACTGTTTTGCGGACTTTTGTAACCCTAAGCAAATATGGTTAGTCAGAAGTGTAAGCCTACTAATGCAGCCATGAGGCGGGGGGCACTAACCAGTGTCTCTCCCCCTTATGCTGGTCCCAAGCCCGGATAAATGCAGAGGGTTGTGACAGGAAGGGCATCCGGCGTAAAACTTCTGCCACATTAAAAATGCAAATGGTCAAAACAAAACTCATACCGGATCGGTCGAGGCCCGGGTTAACAACGACCACCATCAGGGCTGTCAACCAAAAGGGTGCTGATGGAAATTGGACTACTGTTGGTCGAAGACATCGAAGAAGGAGAGGCGGGAGGCGTGTCCGTAGGCAGAGAGAGAAGAGGAAAGGCGTGAGCCTAGGACTGAGAGTAGGGACTAGAGAGCTGGCTGACATGATGCAGAGGAGGAAGGTGGACATACTGTGTGTTCAGGAGACCAGGTGGAAAGGTAGCAAAGCTAAAAGCTTAGGAGCAGGGTTTAAGTTGTTTTATCACGGTGTGGAAGGGAAGAGAAATGGAGTAGGAGTCATCTTGAAGGAGGAGTTTGTCAGGAATGTTCTAGAAGTGAAAAGAGTGTCAGACAGAGTGATGAGTCTCAAGTTAGAAATTGAAGACGTGATGGTCAATGTTGTTAGTGCTTATGCCCCACAGGCAGGATGTAAGCTAGAAGAGAAGGAGAGATTCTGGAGTGACTTAGATGAAGTGATGCTGCATACCCCCAGAGGTGAAAGAGTGGTCATTGGGGCAGACTTCAATGGACATGTTGGTGCAGGCAACAGAGGGGACGAGGAAGTGATGGGCGGGTTTGGTATCCAGGACAGGAACACAGAAGGACAGATGTTGATCGATTTTGCAAAAAGGATGGAAATGGCAGTGGTGAATACTTTCTTCAAGAAGAAACAGGAGCATAGGGTGACTTATGAAAGCGGAGGTAAGAGCACAGAGGTAGACTACATCTTGTGTAGGCGATGTAATTTGAAGGAAGTCAGTGACTGCAAAGTAGTAGTGGGTGAGAGTGTTGCCAAACAGCATAGGATGGTGGTGTGCAGGATGACTCTGATGGTGAGAAAGGTGAAAAAGGCAAAGTCAGAGCAGAAGACAAAGTGGTGGAAGCTGAAAAAGGAAAGAGTGTCGTGTTGTCTTCAAGGAGGAGTTGAAACAGGCTTTGAGTGGTCAGGAAGTGCTTCCAGATGACTGGACAACCACAGCCAGTGTGATCAGGGAGACAGGTAGGAGAGTACTTGGTGTGTCCTCTGGAAGGACAGTAGATAAGGAAACTTGGTGGTGGAATGAGGAAGTGCAGGAGTGTGTACAAAAGAAGAGGTTAGCTAAGAAGAAGTGGGACACAGAGAGGACCGAAGAGAGTAAACAGGAGTACAGGGAGACACAGCGTAAGGCGAAGGTAGCGGTATCAAAGGCCAAACAGAGGGCGTATGATGACTTGTATGATAGGTTGGACAGTAAGGAGGGAGAAAATTATTTATACAGGTTAGCACAGCAGAGAAATAGAGATGGGAAAGACGTGCAGCAAGTTCAAGTGATAAAGGACAGAGAGGGAAATGTATTGACTGATGACAGAAGTGTGCTGGGAAGATCGAAAGAGTACTTTGAAGAGCTGATGAATGAGGAAAATGAGAGAGAAAAAAAGAGTAGAAGGGGTGACCGTTGAGGACCAGGAAGTAGCAAAGATTAGTAAGGGAGAAGTGAGGAGGGCATTGAAGAGGATGTAGAGTGGAAAGGCAGTTGGCCCTGATGACATACCAGTTGAGGTATGGAAGTGTCTAGGGGAGGTAGCAGTAGATTTTTTGACAAGAATATTCAACAAGGTCTTAGAAAGTGAGCAGATGCCGGAGGAATGGAGGAGAAGTGTGCTTGTGCCCATTTTTAAGAACAAGGGAGATGTACAGAGTTGTGGCAACTACAGAGGGATAAAGTTGGTGAGCCATACAATGAAGTTATGGGAAAGAATAGTAGAAGCTAGACTAAGGGCAGAGGTCAGCATTTGTGAACAACAGTTTGGTTTCATGCCAAGAAAGAGCACCACAGATGCAGTGTTTGCTTTGAGGATGTTAATAGAGAAGTACAGAGAAGATCAGAAGGAGCTGCATTGTGCCTTTGTGGATCTGGAGAAAGCATATGACAGGGTGCCGAGAGAAGAACTGTGGTATTGTATGAGGAAATCTGGAGTGGCAGAGAAGTATGTTAGAGTGGTGCAGGACATGTATGAGAGATGTAAGACAGTGGTGAGGTGTGCTGTCGGTGTGACACAAGAGTTCAAGGTGGCGGTGGGACTGCATCAAGGGTCAGCTCTCAGCCCCTTCTTGTTTGCTATGGTGATGGACAGGCTGACAGACGAGGTGAGACAAGAATCTCCATAGACTATGATGTTTGCAGATGACATCATGGTCTGTAGTGAGAGCAGAGAACAAGTGGAGGAAAATCTAGATAGGTGGAGGTATGCCCTGGAAAGGAGGGGAATGAAGGTTAGTCTCAGTAAGACAGAATACATATGTGTGAACGACAAGGACCCAAGAGGAACGGTGAGGTTCCAGGGGGCAGAGATAAAGAAGGTGGAGGATTTTAAGTACTTAGGCTCAACAATCCAGAGCAATGGAGAGTGTGGAAACGAGGTGAAGAAGCACATGCAGGCAGGTTGGAATGGATGGAGAAAAGTGTCCGGTGTGATGTTTGATAGGAGAGTATCGGCAAGAATGAAGGGAAAAGTGTACAAGACGGTGATGAGGCCATCGATGTTGTATGGTTTAGAGACAGTGGCACTGGGGAAAAGACAGGAGTCAGAGTTGGAGGTAGCAGAGATGAAAATGTTGAGGTTCTCTTTGGGAGTAACGAGGATGGATAGGATCAGAAACGAGTACATCAGAGGGACAGCACATGTTAGATGTTTTGGAGACAAAGTCAGAGAGGGTAGATTGAGATGGTTTGGACATGTACAGAGGAGGGATAGTGAGTATATTGGTAGTAGGATGCTGAGGTTGGAACTACCAGGCAGAAGGCCCAGAGGAAGACCAAAGAGAAGATTTATGGATGTGGTGAAGGCGGACATGAAGGTCGTTGGAGTAAGAGTAGAAGATGCAGAGGATAGGGAGAGATGGAGGCAGATCATTTGCTGTGGCGACCCCTGAAGGGAACAGCTGAAAGAAAAAGAAGAAGAAGAAGAAGTGTAAGCCTACTAACATGAGTGCAAGTTTCATACACAGAGATGAATTCTACCATGCATACTCAGTTAAGCAAAGAGTTGTAAAATGACTGAAAACCTGAATGCACAAATTACAGAACAATTGCAGATATTTGTTATCTTTTAGCAGAATCCTAATAGTGTATACTTATTTTTATGTAAATATTCATTAGGATTTGTACTTGTTCTTTATATGCATCTCTTAAATAAAGTTTACTTACACAAAAGAAAGAACTCTCCGCTTTGCTGGGATTCACATCAGTGCAGGCTGTGTTCTAAACGAGTTCAATGGCACCCTTGTGCACTTGAAAGACCTGAAGTCTGTATAACCCACAGCAAGTACACTGCTTTTGCAAGTACACTACTCTCGGTATTGAGCGCTTCACAGATTGTAAGCATTGATTGGCTGTTTTAAGATTTATGTAAAGTGACTCAATATAAATAAGTGACTTATTTGACATTAATGTTGATGTTATTTGATATATTTGATATTATTTTACAATGCTATGTTTATAATGATTGATTCGGGGTGTTTTGTGAGATACAGTAATGGTATTTATGGATGTATAATACAGTATATGTCACTGTAACAACTTACGTTCACTTTCAACTTAAGTCCGGAACCAATTAAAAACGTAAGTCGGGGAGTGTCTGTACTGTACTTATGAACATGTTTCCTTCATTAGATGAGAGCTGCCTTTTTTATACCCCAATCATGCTCATAAATCATGAAGCTCCAAGAAATTGGGATCACAGACATCGATCCCGAGTCTAAAACCCAGAGAACAATGTGCAAAGCTGAGGGGAAAAAAAAGAGAATATAGCTGATATAGGACATGCAGTAGTCTATTCAATTTATTCATGGAACTTTTATTTGAATTATTAACTGAGAATTATTTACTTTTCCTGGAATTACTTCAACTCGGATTCCCCACATCATCTCTCCTCTGATATAATACAGGATTTTACACGTGTTCAAAACTGAACATAAATCCCCAGGTTTAATTATAATAAACCTCTTCCAGATAAGTGTGCTCCGATCTAACAGAGAATGAACATATCCTAATGAAAACCAACTTGAAAGCCTTGTACTAGTCCTTCTCAAAAAATTAGCATATTGTGACAAAGTTCATTATTTTCTGTAATGTACTCATAAAAATGAAACTTTCATATATTTTAGATTCATTGCACACCAACTGAAATATTTCAGGTCTTTTATTGTTTTAATACTGATGATTTTGGCATACAACTCATGAAAACCCAAAATTCCTATCTCAAAAAATTAGCATATCATGTTCAGGTAGTCTAAACGAGCTATTAACCTAATCATCTGAATCAACCAATCAACTCTAAACACCTGCAAAAGATTCCTGAGGCTTTTAAAAACTCCCAGCCTGGTTCATTACTCAAAACCACAATCATGGGTAAGACTGCTGACCTGACTGGTGTCCAGAAGGCCATCATTGACACCCTCAAGCAAGAGGGTAAGACACAGAAAGAAATCTCTGAGCCAATAGGCTGTTCCCAGAGTGCTGTATCAAGGGACCTCAGTAGGACGTCTGTGGGAAGTAAAAAGTGTGGCAGAAAACGCTGTACAACCAGAAGAGGTGACCGGACCCTGAGGAAGATTGTGGAGAAGGGCCGATTCCAGACCATGTCAGTGGTCCAAATTACTTTTTTCGGATGAAAGCAAATTTTGCATGTCATTCAAGGTGCCAGAGTCTGGAGGAAGACTGGGGAGAAGGAAATGCCAAAATGCCTGAAGTCCAGTGTCAAGTACCCACAGTCAGTGATGGTCTGGGGTGCCATGTCAGCTGCTGGTGTTGGTCCACTGTGTTTTATCAAGGGCAGGGTCAATGCAGCTAGCTATCAGGAGATTTTGGAGCACTTCATGCTTCCATCTGCTGAAAAGCTTTATGGAGATGAAGATTTCATTCTTCAGCACAACCTGGCACCTGCTCACAGTGCCAAAACCACTGCTAAATGGTTTACTGACCATGGTATTACTGTGCTCAATTGGCCTGCCAACTCTCCCGACCTGAACCCCATAGAGAATCTGTGGGATATTGTGAGGAGAAAGTTGAGAGACACCAGACCCAACACTGTGGATGAGCTTAAGGCTGCTATCGAAGCATCCTGGGCCTCCGTAACACCTCAGCAGTGCCACAGGCTGATTGCCTCCATGCCACGCCCCATTGAAGCAGACATTTCTGCAAAAGGATTCCCGACCAAGTATTGAGTGCATAACTGAACATAAATTATTTCAAGGTTGACTTTTTTTTTTTAATTGGTCAGATGAAATATGCTAATTTTTTGAGATACTGATTTTTGGTTTTCATGAGCTGTATGCCAAAATCATTAGTATTTAAAACAATAAAATACCTGAAAATTTTCAGTTGGGGTGCAATGAATCTAAAATACATGAAAGTTAATTTTTTTATCAGTACATTACAGAAAATAATGAACTTTGTCACAATATGCTAATTTTTTAGAAGGACTAGTATATGAGTGGTGGTGTAGTGGTTAAGACAATGCATTAGTGATCAGAAGGTCAATGGGCTCAATTCCCACTGTCAGTACTGTTGGGCCCATGAGCAAGGCCCTTCACCCTCAATTCTATAAAAAAAATAATTGTAAGTTGCTCTGGCTAAGAGTATCTGCCAAAATGCTGTAAATCTTAATTATTGTTATTATAATTTATTTTCTAAACCACTTAATCTTAATTGGAGGGAGGCTGGTGCCCATCTCAGAAAAAAACTGAGGCCACTGCAGAGAAGAAAGATGTTGATGGCTATGCAGCCTACTCTTGACGAATGTCACATGCCTTTCACCACAGACAGTGAGAGTCCGGACACTGATAACTCAGCTGCATTGGAGAGACATCAGTGACAACCCATTGATAGTGAGGCTTGAACTCCTGACCTCGGGATCAATAACCCAGCACCCTACCACTGGCCACCACTGCCCCCAAGTAATGATCAATGTAATTTAACACAAAAATAAAATTGTTTTGTTTCATCGTAGCATAATGTCAATAAGATTGCGTGAACATTTGGTTAAAATAAGTTAACTGGTTGATGAGCAGATGAAGATTAGAAGTCAGTGTAACGATCCCTACATCGTCATCCTGATGTGTCACTTCTACTCAGGCAGATGACAAAAACATCTTACAGTTTAACTTCTGGACAGTAGAACTCAAGTATGTTTAGTGAAAAGTAATAGCATTTCCACACTCAGTGTGATAATTCACAGGATTGGGACTAAACATTAGTGTCCACATTTAAAAAAATTCAATTTGCTAGAGAGCATAAAGATTGCACTCTGGAACAATAACAAAAATAATAAAAATAAATAAGTAAATAATACTACTACTACTACTACTACTACTAATAATAATAATAATAAGAGGAAGAAATCATTCAATCCAGTGATTCAGATCTACCTCATTCCAGAATGATGGGGTTATCAGTGTATGACAGAAGGCACAGTAGGTGATCATGCATATTGGCCTCTATGCAAGCCTCTGGAGGCAACGTTATGATCTGGGGTTACTTCAGTTGGTCAGATCAAGTCTCAGCCACATTATGTAGAAAAACGTTAGCTAAAGACTCGAATGCACTGAATGGCCAGCTGATAACATCAATGGTCCCCCTTCCCTAGGGACTTGGGTATATTCTAAGACAATAACCCCAGGGTTCATTGATCTCAAATTGTAAATGTGGTTGATAGAACATGAGGAATCATTTTCACATGTGGTCCATACAGAATCCTGACCGTAATACAGTGAAATATGCTGAAAAGGACTAAATGGCTTGATCATCTTCCCCATGCATCCAGTGTACTTAACTGCTTCTCAGGCTAGTCATGATTTTGAACACAGCTCAGTCAATCAGCAACTTCCCCCATATACTAGGTTAACCCTGTAAGGGCAATTAGGCTCCACATTTAGTCCATTTAAAGTAAGCACACACTGTTGTACCAGTTTGTGGCACTCAGTGCATTTGAGGGTTAGGTGCCTTGCATAATGGGGCACTTCAGCATTGAAGGTTTAGGAAGGTGGAGGCTATTCCTTCTGCCACCACATTTTTTCTACCAGTTCAGAAATCAAACAATGACCTTTTTTGTCCCAAACCCACTTCTCTATCAGGCCATGACTGCACCCAAACCTCAACAGCGATAGGACTTCATAGAATTCATGAACTTTTTTCTTTACTGGATACAGCAAAGAAAGAAAATGCATACCAAACTTAAAACTTTTTTCTGCAGGAAGAAAATTCAGGTTTGTCTGAACTTCTACCTTCTTAGCATTCCTTAAATGTCAACACAACAGGTGTCTCACCTGCACAACATTCTACTTCAGTGTTAAAAATGCAGTTAATTAGTTCTAAGGAGTGTCTGAGGCTTTTACTGGTTGAACGCAGGCATTATATCAACAGAACTTACCATAGGTAAGCTGTAGAAACACCAAGGATGAGCAATCAAAATGGGCTACATCCACATACAATTTCTTCAGCACTTGCTTCATTGATACTTATTCATGATGAAATGTTTGGTCACAACTGAGCTTTGCCTGAAACCTCAGACCGTCAAAATCCAAAACAATGAATCACTGACATTTATTTAAAATAAAAATCATACGTATATACATATACACACATATATTCATACATATATACATAAATATATACATACCTATATTCTCCACATACAATGTGGGAAAAACAAAAACTATCTTCGAACACTGAGGTTACAGTGCTTTATAAACATGAATTCAGAAACACACGATTCTACATAAACAGCAGTTTGGTCAGAAATAACACCGTCTCCATTTCACAGAATATTACCTAGACCGTGGCTAGCCATAGGGCACTGTACAGGATTTATTTTTTGCTATTCGTACGGCAATTCTTTTGCGCATGTGCATTGATGCGCCACCTACTGGAAATGAGGTTAATCATTCTGCTATGTTTAGTAGACCACGTGGTCAAAATACGGAAGAACATGCGTTCCATGTCGGGGATAAATTTTCATCATTAGAAGAGCTTGAAAAACGCATTCAGTTGTTCCAACAGCATCACTACATTGAAATGTATAAAAGAAGGTCACGTACACTCAAAACGATATCAAACAATCGGCGAAGCAGGCTAAGTGGGTATTCAATCCTGCTATAAAGTCTGTTGAAGTCGAATTGTACTGCATTCATGGGAGCAAAAAGTTCAGATCCGTATCAACAGGAGCAAGTCCGCATAAAAGTGGCCCTTTCGAAGGCTTCCGTAAAGTTAAGCGTACGGCATATGCGTTGATGTATGGATATCCCACTGGTTAAACATACATTTTGTCAGTATTATTTCTCGTGTGCAAAATGGTGCCGTACGGCTAGAATACAATATATACAGTACAGTTGAATGTAGAGATGCTGTTGGAACAATTGAATGCGTTTTTCAAACTCTTCTAATGATGAAAATTTATCCCCGACATGGAATGCATGTTTTTCCGTCGCCATTTTGACCACATGACTGACGTCAGCTACCGCATGTGTGCAATCTCATTTTCGAGATGGCATACAAATAGCAAAACCTCGTAGGAATACGGTGCCATACGGATAGTCACTCCGTATTTTCTAAGCCCTGCTGTTTCAATGAGGATACATTAAGAACTTGGTGATTATGTTCCCGGAAAGTTAAGTTACAGGCTCAGCATTGTTTCATGAAGTAGTTAATGACACATACATAATATACATGCATAAAGAAAATGTTTTTATTATAGCATCACTGAAGACTATACACATAAAAAATTAAATAGGAATTCTCTGCTTTTTTTCTTCATATTTTTTCTTGAACTCTTGGAATGTACTTGATTCAGATGTATTCAACTGGGTAGGTCGAGAAGGATGGCATAGTTTTTTCCTGGGGCTGACACACCAAGCATCTACTAGGATAAAATATAAAATGCAGAATTTGATTATGATCTACTGCACTACACAAACAACAAGAACAACAACAAGAATAATAACCTGAATTGCCCCTTATCCTTTTGATCTGGAGCACAGTTTTAACTGTTGAGCCTAGAAATGAAATAATAATAAACAATAAGTTAAAGTAGTTATTTAAAAAAAATCTATATGCTTTTCAGAAAGTGTTTGTGTATGTGTATGTGTGTGTGTGTGTGTGTGTGTGTGTGTGAGGGGGGGGGGGGTCCCCATACTTACCACTATCTGCAACTGCACATGGATTAGCTTCAGTAGACAAACCAGCATCTGATATATTGAAAGACTCTGGCAGAACTTTAAAATGTAAGGTTGATTCCATGTTGGATTTATTTTTACTTGTATTAATAACTTGCGTAGACTCAAACAAGGACTTCTTTAGTTTAGTCCCATGCAGTGCACTGTTCCAGCTTTTGTTGCGATTAAATGATGCCAAAAAATTTCTTCGTTCCAAATTCTTTAGTTGATTCATTCTTTTGAAACTGACATTTTTCCTGGATTTTTTATTGGACTTTTCTTCATATCCATGTTTCCTTTTGCCAGTTGGTGCTAAAGAGGAGGCATTTTTATGTTTTGCTTCAGATTTATGTGTTTCAGTGTCTTCATGTGATAGTAAAGAAGAAAGCAGCGCAAATGCTGTTGTTTTTATCCCAGAGTTCTGTTCAGCATCATTTTTTGATTTTGGTGTTTTTGTGCGTTTCTTCTTCTTTGACTTTCTGTCAGTTGATGTCTTTAATGGCACATAGCTTTCCTTCCAGGAATTCCAAACTTGTTGTTTAGGAGTGTGGCTTGTAGTATTGGCAGGGGATTCACTGCAGCCAGAATTCAATCTTACTTTGATTGTTTCTGGTGGCAGCGTGTACGATGACATGAACTCTGACATTTGTTTCTTTTGTCTTAGGTGAGAGGTACCAAATAATGCAAAGTGCAGTTTTGTATCTTGTACTTTGGACTTTGGTTTTGTGATCTCTTTCTGGTGCTCTCTGCAATGTTTTCTGCCTGTTGTGACACCTTGTTCCTTCAACTGCTCCGATATTGCATTAGACAATTTAAGAACATCTTCAGAGTCTGTGAAAACGTCCACAATCTCAATCTCATCTACACTGGTGTTATCATAATCGTTGTCATCACATTTTTTAGTCATCCTTCTGTGTTCAAGTCTCTTTTTTGCAAGCCTTTTACTCCTCATCAAACAAACATCACAACCAATGAGCTTACAGCCTTTGTGGAAAGAATGCTTGCGCTTGTTTGCTTTTAACTTCTGAGAATCTTTGCCTGAGGAATCAGCATTCTGATTCAGTTCAGCTTTTTTCACACACCTGCAAAGTCCTTTATTTATATAGCCCAAATGCTGGAACCATTTTTGAGGACAACAGTAGTGCTCCAATTGCCAGTAGATTTTAATTTGACTGTTCGTTTTATCAGATTTCATTTTAGTGGCAGTGTGATTTTTATCCTTGTCAAATAATTCTGCAGCAATCGGAACCTTGGGTTCTGTCAAAACGTGTGCATCATCATCCTTTTTTGTATTAGACGCGAAGCCAATTTTGTCCAATACAGGAGCCAGGTCATTAATAGGGGCTTCAGAATTTATGCAGCTGCCACTCACATCTTGCGATTGTCTACTTAAGGACACAAGTGAAGTTGCCTCTTTTTCATCGCTTGTGTGCTGTTGCTCTGACTGTGCTCTTTTCACCAACATCTCTGGCTCAGTCATAATATCAAGTCCTGTCTCTTTAACACAACTGGATTTTTCAACATCCATGACTGTAGCCTCTTTTCTTAGTACAATATCACTTTTAACACTGGAGGAGTTCTGCACCTGCTTTCTGGAAGTCTCTCCCACACAAAGTGAATTAATAGATGTCTTTACACTCTTACTTGTCGGGTCTGGTGTGTTTTCCACATCTTTCACTGGCGCTTCCTTATCAGAAAATTGTGGTTTGCTGTGCAAAGTCATTAAAGTTGACAGACTACCATATTTCTTATCATCACAGCGGATCGGAGAAGGATTTAACCAGGATGATCTGTATGCCGTCTTGGGTGGTGGTGTACCATGTTCTAAAATGTGCACAGTCGATGCAATTTCATTCAGGTCCTCTCTTAAAACTTCCTGGAGTATGATACTAGAATTTGTTTTCCCACAATGAAGTTTGACATCTTTCATGATGTTGATATACACGTTAGATTTTGCAGCACTGCATAATTTTCTATAATCTCCGTTCCAGTATGACTTTAGGATCTCTTTGGAGAGGTCATTAAAAGGGACAACTTTCTGTTGCTTTTTTTGCATCTGCTCCAATTCATTCACCAAAACCTCCAATCTCTGAAGAGACCACTCATTTACAGGTAAAGTAGACAGCTTATTCCTTCTACAATTTCTTCCCATCACTGCATCACCATCTTCACTGGGAAATGTAGCACGAGAGTTATTGTCCATGGGATACTTTTGTAAATCCTTCATTCTCTTCATGCACACACTATTATGAGGGACAGAGGACAAACTTTCCCTCTGCCCAGTAAGTTTATTATTCTTTACACTCTGAGAATATCTACAGGTTAATACTGATTCTGAGGTCATTTCCTTTGTTTGCACAGTATAATCATGAGATTCTTTCACACCACTTTCATTGGCTGTTGATTGTAAAGCAGCTGAAATGTAAGACTGTTGGTCAGTCTTCCCAAGTCTGAATCCGGTTTGAAGATTTCCCTCCATTTTGTTTCGGTCCTTTGAAACAGTCACACTTTCCACTATCTGTTGATTCAATGGCGAAACCACAGCAATAGCTTTCTGGGGTGCATGCTGCTGGTGATGGATACCTTTTGGCATACAAGTACGTTGCTGACAGGGATTGATCATTTGAGTTTGTGTTAAAAGAACCCCAAGATATCCCCCACCAGTCAAACCTCCTTGAAGAATGGGGTCCTTCTGTAAATTATCAATAACCTTTACATGTGGTTGGTGATTCTGTAATGCATTCTGAACTTTAATGTTCCCAGTAGAAGTAAGAACAATTGTATGCTGCATAGATTGTTGCAATGCATTTGTTGTCGTTGAGGCAGACGAGACATTTTGGCATTTAGAGGATGAAAAACTTAACTGATTTGGGCATTTTTGAAGCAAGCTCTTCTCCAGCAAGGCAGATGTTTCTGGTGGCCTATTGTATTGAACTAACATGTTTGGATTCACGCTGAGGACAGTTTTTTCCACAAAGTATTGCTGGCCAGCCATTATTTCTATTCTGTCCGCTTGATGTAGAAACCGAGTCTGTTAATGTGTTATTGCTTTGATGCTGTGCCAGAATCTGGTCATTGGTGGTTTGCAGACTTGGTGAAGATTGTTTTAAATCACTTGCAAATGGTTCTACAGAAGAAAGGATTTCCTTGTCCTTTAGAAAGGTGTCCAGGGGCACTGGTACGTTACTAGACATCTCCAGATCCACCAAGCTTGTCCATTATTTAGAATATACAAGGTGTTTTGCATTCTTTTCTTAATTTGTACATCCAAAGGCTGTGATGAAAGCTGAAAGAGGAACATGAAGTTACATTTTTTTAGTCCCAATACAAATTGGAAAGATAGCAACAATAGTTCCATGAATAAACTTCCTTCATAATAAATGTCATCTTACTCAAAATGTAGACCATGCTTGTCTTACGACTCTACAAATCTATACAAATCTGTGACTCTGCAGCAGCCTCCACTGTTATGCTGTGGTATAGACACAAACACTTAAAGAGTAGCATCACCATCGATATTTTCCTCACAGTAGTCCACCTAGTCATGGTTTACTCTTTAATTAGTAAAAAAAGATAATCATTCCAAGACAGTTTGTACCTCCTATTCTGAGAAATCCTTCAGATTTTCACAGCTGTAATTGCATTATTATGACAGCAGAGGGAACAATACTAAACCATAGTTCACCAAGCCTTAGTTAGAACTGTTTTAGTATGTACTGTACTGTAGTACATAGGAATATAAAAAGCAAAATAAAAGTTGTCATTTTTACATAATTTATATATAATGCAGTCAGCGGCACTCCACAGAAGTGATGTATAAAAGCATGTATATATTTCATGATAACAGCAGAAAATAAAACTAAATTCAGATTTTATGCTTTATTTGAAATTGAGCTTAAAATGTAAAGAAAGGAGAAGCAAATGAAGATACGGTCAAATAATAATAATTTTTTAAAATCCCGGTTTCTCATCAGAACTTTTAAAAACCTAAATGCAACATGGGGTGTTATTTATTTATTGTTAGAGAAATGAGGTGTCTGTCAAAGCCCAAAAGGATTTAAAGTTATGTGTAGGTAAAGTGAGTGAAGCTATACATTACACCCTAGATGAGAAGTCTTTTACATGTACATGTATTAAACTCTGAATAACTGTCTATAGAACAGCTGCCCTGCAGTTCCAAAAATCTTTAAGAGTTGAATTTTTTCAATAACTAAAGCATCTAATACTACATCACCTTCTGCATCATTTTTAACTTGCAAGGTTTTGAGTGTGGCTTAAAAATGAATAAATAAATAAATTCCTGTGCCATCAGTTTTCAAGTGCAGGCACTTAAGTTATGGCCCCAAATTGTGTGTTGCAGACAGCAATGTATGACAGACAAAATTCTTTTAAATGGGAATAGTTTTAATCAACACACACTAACAAACACATTAAACAATACTAATATACATCTGACCAAGATTGAAACAAAACAAACAAATTGTATATTTACAGTCATATTTATATATATATATATATATATATATATATATATATATATATATATATATATATAAAAACATTACACACACACACACACACACACAGTCAGCCCTCTACTTACGAAAACTACAGGTTACAAAAAAGACACTGGAACGGATTAATTTCCTAAGTAGAGGGCCAACTATATATATATATATATATATATATATATATATATATATATATATATATATATATATACTCCAGCACTTAGAACCCTCACATACATACATACACACACACACACACACACACACACGCGCGCGCACACACACACTTTTCCAGCCCCTTGAAATTTCCCTGTTCTCGGGCAGGCCTAGAACATGTCTTGACCTGCTTTAACAAAACAAAAAAACACTGACTTTTTCCTGCATTACACCTCCATTCCAAAAGGGAAAAATTTTGACTTACGAAGGCAAAAATTTTCTTCTCAGTATAAAAATGGTAAAGAATTCACTTGTGTATATTTACATATAATGCAATACACTAGTAAACTATCTTTGGAACATCAGGAAATAGATCTGTATATTTCTGGATCAACATCTTAAACTGATCTTTATGTGAGGGTTCTAAGTGCTGGAGTTTAATATCAAGATTTTTCAACACCTCAGAATTTGACAATTTACATTAAAGAACTTCATCTTTAATTTTAGGGTCATCATCTTGAAACTCCTCCTCATCTCCACAAGTCTCTGCTACAGGAGGATCTGGTGACAGCTGCAACTCTAGCATTCCTATCATGATATGGCTTCAGCATGTTAATGTGACAACTGTTTAGGTTTTCTCCTATCTGGAGTCTTCACAATGTAATTGAGATCATTGAGTTTTGTCAGAATTTCATAAGGACCAGGAAATCTAGCCTGCAATGGATTGGACTGCAAAGGAAACAACACAAGGACCTTGTCTCCTGGTTTAAACTCACGGCTTCTAGCCCTATGATCATACCAAGTCTTAATTTTTCCCTGACTTGATTTCAAGTTCTATTTGACTAGGTTACAAGCTGCATGCAGCCTTTTCTTGAACTTGCTAATATAGTCTAACAGAGTAATATGCGGCTCTTTCTCTTGCCATTGTTCACTCAACAATAGCAAAAGCTCCTCTTACTTCATGGCCAAACACTAACTCAAACGGGCTGAAGGGCTGAATCCGGTAGACTTTCTCATGGGGACTTTCTCATGGTCATAACAATAAGTCCTCATCATTGTCTTAAGGGTGGAATGGAACTGCTCTACTGCAAACTGACTCTCTGGATGATAGGCACTGGAAAGAATCTGCTTCGCACCTAATTCATATTCAACCTGCTGAAACAATCCGGAAGTGAAATTACTACCTTGGACTGACTGAATTTCCCCGAGAAGACCAAACACCATGAACCACTTTATTAAAGCCTTCGAGATTGTAGTTGCCTTGATGTTACATAGAGGTATGGCCTCGGGGAATCTGGTAGAAGCAACAAGTACTGATTTCCTGATCTAGTCTTAGATAATAGACCAACGCAGTCAACAATGACCTTGTAGAAGGGCTCCCCAAATGCTGGGATAGGCTGCAAGGTGGGTCTAACTGGTGTTTTCCAACTATCTGACAAGTTTTGCAAAAATTTGAACCATCTTTCTGAAGTCCAGGCCAGAAGTAGTGTTTCAGGATTTTGTCAACAGTCTTGTTAACACCAAGATGACCTCCTAAAGGTAAACTATGAGCCATTGTTAAGATCTCATTCCTGTCGACTCCGTGGTTGTTAACCTTGTTGGAAGTACTGAACCCCACCAGTTTCATTATTCTTATTCACCGAGCCCTTCTTTATTGAAAAATAAAATATGATTTTTGTTTTTCAAATTCAAGACACAGGTATATGTTTTTACTGGGGCACCAAAATGAACCATGCATTAACATCACTGTGTTCAAAGAACAAAACTAATACAATGCATGAAAACTATTTAGATTTTTATGTGAGGTGTGAATGTGTGTGTGTTTTATTTACATATTTTGCATTATTTTTGAATGTTTAATTGTTATAATAAGCATGTAGTGTTGAATATGTATTTATTGATATTACATACACATATACATGAGCGGGTAGTGGTAGCCTGGTGGTATAGGGTGCTGGATTGCAGATCCTAAAGTTCGGGGTTCGAGTCCCACTCTCCACAAGGTTGTCACTGTTCCCCCCAGTGCAGCTAACTGGGTTAGCAAAGGTCGGCCATGTCTCTCACTGTCTATGGTGTGAGGCATGTAAAAGAACCGTTCCTGACTTTTGTAAAGAGTAGGCTGCAAAGCCATCAGCGTGTTTCTGTCCCTTGCTAAAGCGTTGTGTCAGGAAGGGCATCCGATGCAAAAACCTATGTTAAATCAAACGTGCGAATCATTCGCTGTGGTGACCCCTGATAAAGGGAAAAAGCTGAAAGGAAATCTCATCTCCCAATCTCATGTACACATATACATGTACGTATATGTCCGTCAGTGGGGGGATTGATCCTACTTTGCAAATCCTGCAGATAGGACACTGACTAGCATCACGTTCCGTTGTATATGTGAATCCATGTTGTACATATTTCGTCTGATCGCTTTCTTTTTTTGCTCAAGTTGAAATTTAGAGTAGTAAAAGTCCCCGTAAAGCCAGCAAAGACAAACAATGATATACAATTAATACAACAATATTAAAAGAATAATGCAAAATATTAGATTACAGTTCAAAACTAATACTAGCTAGTGATAATACAAATAGCACAAGGGTCACAAAATAAGTATAGTCACCAAGCAGCTGCAGTATGGGAAACTTGGAGACATAGTGATCGCTGGCAGTCAAAAGTCTGGGATCACACTTGTCAAAAGTCTTGAATGATGATAATCCTTGTAATAACTATTGATGAAATCGGATGATAAACTTGGATGATGACTTGGATGATCCCGCCAAGCAGGTCGGCAACTGGTCCTTATATAGATTTTCTGAAGTTCTAGAATGTTCCTTTTTCCGAATGTTCAAAATCACGTGACCAGTCACAGGACATATGCACAAATAGGTCAATCACAGAGTTTCCAGAATATGATGGCAAGTTCTAGAATGTTCCTTAACACTCTCCCCTTAAAGAAAAGAAAGTTTTGCAGGAACTGGTCATCATACAGCATCAAAAGCCACAAAACATTTCAAACTGGAGAGTGCATCAGCAAAAACATGGTCTTTACCCTTGATGTGTCTGATAACAAGATTGAACCTTTGCAAGGTTAAACTCCTCTGTATGAGCCTCTGATTTTTATTCTTCATTTTGTGAACAAAAGTTAAGGGATTGTGATCAGTAAAGACTTCAACTGGAAAAGTAGTTGTACTTAAGTACACTTCAAAATGTTGTAAAGCTAACAAAAAGAGTCAGTGTTTCCTTTTCTATTGCAGAATAATTATTTAATGCTTATTAAACTTTTTTGAAAAATAACAAGATAATCAATCATCCTCTTGAATCAGTACACCATCTGCACCCATATTACTTGCATGAATTTGCAACTTAAAAACTTTTGAAATTTGGTGCCTGTACCACAGGAGAATTCATGAGTATGTCCTTGACTTTCTCAAATGCAACTTGACAGCTGCCATCCCACTGAAATTTAACCCTTTTCCCCCCAAAAGGTTTGTAAGTGTAAATACAACATCTGAGAAATTTAGACAAAATTTTCTACAATAGCCTGCCACACCCAAGAATCTCATGAGTTCTCTCTTACATTGTGGAATGGGAAAATGTACAATAGCCTCCACTTTGGCATTAACCGGCTGTACCTGGCCGTGCCCTACAACATGCTCTAAAAATAGAATTGTGGCTTTCCGAATTCACATTTCACAAGGTTGACAGTCAATTTCGCTCCAGACAGTCTCTTGAAGAAAGATTGAATTCTTTGCAAATGGTCTTCCCACTCATGACATAGATGACAACATCATCCATGTATGCTTCGGCACCTTCAAGACCTGAAGTAACATTGTTGACAAGCCGAAACATCGCTGGTGCATTTTTCAAGCCGAAAGGCATCACTTTGTATTGATGGAGTTCATCAGGCGTAGCAAACACAGATTTCTTCTTCGCATGGTCTATGAGCTGTACCTGCCAGAACCCCTTCAAAAAGTCTTGCTTGTATACTTGGCTTGACCAATTCAATCAATGCAATCGTCCACTCTCGGTATTGGATAAGAGTCAGTTTGTGAGCGATCATTGACAGTCTTCATGTCAAGCACAGCAGCACCAACCACCTCTAGAACTCTTCAGCACAAGAACACAGGGTGAACTCCACGGACTGTCACTGGGTTCAATGATGTCCTTGTCCAGCATGCACTTCACTTCTTTCCACAGAATTTAACTCTACCCAGGATTCATTCTGTAAGGGTGTTGTTTCACAGGTACAGCATCACTTACATCTATATCTTTGACTAACAACATCTGTGCGGTCAGGCACATCAGGAAATATATGAGAGAACTCAAAAATCAAATTTGACATTTGAACTTGTTGTTCAGAAGATAAATGTGACAATTTCTCATCAAGGTGAGCTAACACAGAATTGTTCAATTTTGGTGAAACATTATCACTCAAATCATCAAACTTTACATTGCAAACATCCTCAGCATTGTCAAGAACATCTACATCATCAACAGCAGAAGTACAATCAGGAACTGGGGATAGTGTAGAAATACAACCTACATGTTTGGTTTATACTCTATCATATTTTTAAATCATGTTTACACGACATAACCTTTTGTGTTTACGACGACCAAGAGTCAGGACAACATAGTCTGTCTCGCTAACCTTTATGTCAATAAGATATGGACCCTGATATCTAGCTCCAAGTGGTTGACCGGGAACAGGAAGTAACACTAACACTTTTTCACCAGGAATGAAATTTCTCTCTTTTGATTTTGTCATAATTTTGTTTCATTTTTGCTTGTGATGTTTTCAAATTTTGTCTGGCCAACTCACATGCTTTTGAAAGTCTGTTCCAAAAAGTAGAAACATTTTCCAAAAGATTGATCTAAGGATTGCGATTGAGCCATTGCTCTTTTAGATGATTTAATGGCCCGCGGACACGGTGTCCAAAAACTAGCTCAAAGGGACTGAACCCTAAACTTTCCTGAACTGAGTCCCTGACAGCAAACAACAAATGCACACCCTCATCCCCAATCAATCTGTCTCAAAGTAATAAGTCTTGATCATATTCTTCAAAGTTTGATGAAATCTCTCTAAAACTCCCTGCGACTCAGGATTATAAGCAAAAGACTTTTAACCTGTTGAATGCCTAGTTGATACACTGCAAATTGAAACACAGACATAAAATTAGAGCCCTGATCTGACCGAACAACACTTGGCAACCCAACTAAAGTAAAAAACTTGATCAAAGCCTTGATAATCATAGGAGCGACAATCCTTCGAATAAGAATTGCTTCAGGAAACCTGGTAGAAGCACACATGACGGTAAGAAGATACCGATTACCAAACCTAGTTTTAGGCAATGGATCAATACAATCAATGATAACTCTACTGAAAGGTTCCTCAAAAGCCGGTATAGGTTTTAAAGGTGCGGGAGGAATTTTCTGATTTGGTTTACTAACAATTTAACATGCATGACAGGTTTTCCGAAATTCAGCCACATCTTTTCTCAAACTGGGCCAAAAGAAACGTGCCAAAATTTTCTCATAAGTTTTGTTTACACCAAAATGACCTGCCATGGGACTTTCATGTGCCAATGAAAGTACATTATTTCGAAATGATTTTGGAACAACAATTTGATGATGTAATTTAATGCAGCCGTGAGGGAGGGGCACAAGCCAGTGGGGACAAGGAAACAGAGGGGATGAGGAAGTGATGGGCAGGTTTGGTCTCCAGGACAGCAACACAGAAGGACAGATGTTGGTAGATTTTGCAAAAAGGATGGAAATGGCTGTGGTAAATACTTTCTTCCAGAAGTGACAGGGGCATAGGGTGACTTATAAAAGCTGAGGTAGCAGCACACAGATAGATTACATCTTGTGTAAGCGATGTAATTTGAAGGAAGTCAGTGACTGCAAAGTAGTAGTGGGTGAGAGTGTTGCCAAACAGCATAGGATGGTGGTGTGCAGGATGACGTTGATGGTGAGGAAGGTGAAGAAGGCAAAGGCAGAGCAGAAGACAAAGTGGTGGAGGCTGAAAAAGGAAGAATGTCGTGTTGTCTTCAAGAAGGAGTTGAAACAGGCTCTGGGTGGTCAGGAAGTGCTTCCAGCTGACTGGACAGCTACAGCTAATGTGATCAGGGAGACAGGTAGGAGAATACTTGGTGTGTCATCTGGAAAAAGAGGAGATAAGGAGACTTGGTGGTGGAATGAGGAAGTGCAGGAGTGTGTACAAAGGAAGAGGTTGGCTAAGAAGGAGTGGGACATAGAGAGGACCGAAGAGAGTAAACAGGAGTACAGGGAGACACAGCGTAAGGCGAAGGTTGAAATTTATTGAAATTTGGCACTTCCACATCATTGCATTTGGTTTTCATGCACAATTTGTATAGTATGCCAACTTTTTTGGAATCCGGTTTGTACAATATTATTGTATTAATGAGTAAGACTGTCTATAGATTGTGTTTAAGAAGACCCTAGAAAATTCATATTGTCCTTTGGTGACTAGGACTGTACTGCCGCCACGCCCACTTGGCGTCAAATATAAAACTAGGCAGAAGCAATCCGTCCGTCCTAATGAACTGCTGTTATTACAGTCTGACTCTGATGGAGAAATAGATGATCAAGATCCTGACGATGTAGATCTTAATGCAGATTCAAAGCCTCCGCCGCCGTGAAAACACCGCTTGTGTTTAGTCCGTTGACTCTAAAGACCCTCCCTTCACCATCCGGGTTATAAGATATCATTGAAATGTTACCCTCACTTAACCACATTCCTTTGAATATATGTCTTCTTGCCCTTTTAGTCTTTTAGGTAGAGATTTAATGTGTGCCTTGTCATTATCAATTGGCCTTAACGGTTCCGCTGTAACTATATGCACGTCTGATGATGTACCCCCGGATGTGTCACATTTATCTGGCTTTTTTGTCCCGTACAATTCCGCTGCGGTATCTCTTTCGGAGGGTTCTCGGTCCTAGATGCTCTCTTTCTTGGACTCCCTCCCGTCACACCTCTGGGCTGGACATAAGGATGAGGTCGGGTTGGTTCACTGTGTCCCTTATGAGGCTACAATTAAACACCCCAGTTAATCCTGTACCGAAGCCTGACGGTACCTGGCATTTTACACAAGATTTTTCGTACTCTTGGTCATGCTCTAGCGTGTCTCATTAGTTCTCAGGACTACACAATTTATGATGACATTGTGTTTGCTTGCCAGATGTGCTTGGCTTCGTGCAAATGAGCTAATCAACAACGAGGAAATTTCTCTCTTTACCCAAAAACAACACGCGCAGTCTGTGGCTGTTGTTATAGTCCAATAAAATTAGAGTTTCAAGGTATTGTAAAAGTGTATCACATTATCATGTTCTCTGGTGCACATACTGCTTTATATAACTGTATAATGGTGGTTTATTTTTCTATGTTTTGCTATACTTAAATGCTTGTTGAGAATAATCAAATGGTATGCTTAAGGGGCCATTGTTCATGTCTATTGTAAAAGTGCATACTTAAACAGAAGTGCATGCTGGGTACCCGTGACACACCGAGCCTTCCACTGTCAGTGTGATCTTCAATAGACCAAATAGTTTCTAGTTGTAAATAACTTCGAGGTCAGGAGGTGGGGGTGTGTGGGGGCTGGGACGCGCCTGGGAAGAGCCCAGATTTATCGCATCCTGTTGAGATAACAACGCATCAAAGACCCAGTCACAAAACCCGGAAGGAGGAACCTGGTCTGCAGCCCTTAAAAGCACATCCCAGCGAGGGAGACCTCAGACCTTAACTAGCGTGTCTTTTATGCACGTTTGGTTGGTCTCCGTCCTTTGCAAACGACGCAATAAAGCTTCTCATATTCAACTCAAAACCAGTCTCCAGTCGTCTTCTTCCACATTCAACGGATCCAACAATATCGGACCCGCCCACATACAGAAAGGACTGGCTTTCCGTTTCGCGCCACAGTGACGTGGCATTGAAAATAAATTAATAGATTTAAATGCGGGAGATTTATTCATCTGTTTTTGTTATATTTGATGGCTTTTTTTTGTATTTTTATTTAAATGACAGTGAAATTATGTATTCATTATTCTGTTAAGAAAGGCAAGGTGATTTATCTGAGAACTAGATACAGTCATCAAAAGAGCCATATCTGGCTCGCAAGCCATTGGTTCCCGACCCCTGCTTTAAACTGTGTACCGGTAGGCCTATTCGTAGCATACTGAGTTTAATATCAGTAGAATTTATTAATGTACACGAAGCTTTATAATTTAATACTATAATAAGACTTAAATAATATCATTCATAGTCATATTTATACATAATGCTGCTCGATCACTTCTGTTGATGATCTGACATTTGCTCTCTGTGCCACGCAATGACTTCCACGTCATTGGTGCCACGAGCCCACGGAAAGATGACCAGACTGGCATATCATATTACGATGCCCAACACGTGCAATAAACCAGAACCAGCTGTGTCTCACTCCACTTGGCACAACCACACAGATAAACAAAACGAGGGGAACACCTCGCATATTTGGATATAATATGACCCGATGACCAGTGATGACGGCAATGCAGCCGTGAGGGGGCACAAACCAGAGTCTCTCCCTCACGCCGGTCCCAAGCCCGGATAAATGCAGAGGGTTGCGTCAGGAAGGGCATCCGGCGTAAAACAAATGCCAAATAAACTATGTGAATCACAAGAAAGAATGACATACCGGATCGGTCGAGGCCCGGGTTAACAATGACCGCCATCAGTGCTGTCAACCAACAGGGTGCTGATGGAAATTGGACTACTGTTGGTCGAAGAAGGAGAGGCGGGAGGCGTGTCCGTTGCCAGAGAGAGAAGAGGAAAGGCATGAGTCTAGGACTGAAAGTAAGGACTTTGAACGTTGAAACTATGGCAGGAAAAGGTAGAGAGCTGGCTGACATGATGCAGTGGAGGAAGGTGGACATACTGTGTGTTCAGGAGACCCGGTGGAAAGGTAACAAGGCTAGAAGCATAGGAGCAGGGTTTAAGCTGTTTTATCATGGTGTGGATGGGAAGAGAAATGGAGTCGGAGTCATCTTGAAGGAGGAGTTTGCCAGGAATGTTCTAGAAGTGAAAAGAGTGTCAGACAGAGTGATGAGCCTCAAGTTAGAAATTGAAGGTGTGATGTTCAATGTTGTTAGTGCTTATGCCCCACAGACAGGATGTGAGCGAGAAGAGAAGGAGAGATTCTGGAGGGAGTTAGATGAAGTGATGCAGAGTACCCCCAGAGGTGAAAGAGTGGTCACAGACTTCAATGGACATGTTGGTGCAGGAAACAGAGGGGACGAGGAAGTGATGGGTAGGTTTGGTATCCAGGACAGGAACGCAGAAGGACAGATGTTGGTCGATTTTGCAAAAAGGATGGAAATGGCTGTGGTGAATACTTTCTTCCAGAAGAGAGAGGAGCATAGGATGACTTATAAAAGTGGAGGTAGGAGCACACAGGTAGACTACATCTTGTGCAGGCGATGTAATTTAAAGGAAGTGACTGCAAAGTAGTAGCGGGTGAGAGTGTTGCCAAACAGCATAGGATGGTGGTGTGCAGGATGATGCTGATGGAGAGGAAGGTGAAGAAGGCAAAGGCAGAGCAGAAGACAAAGTGGTGGAAGTTGAAAAAGGAAGAGTGTCAGGTTGTCTTCAAGGAGGAGTTGAAACAGGCTTTGGGTGGTCAGGAAGTGCTTCCAGATGACTGGACAACTACAGCTAATGTGATCAGGGAGACAGGTAGGAGAATACTTGGTGTGTCATCTGGAAGGAAAGTAGATAAGGAGACTTGGTGGTGGAATGAGGAAGTGCAGGAGTGTGTACAAAGGAAGAGGTTAGCTAAGAAGAAGTGGGACATTGAGAAAACCGAAGAGAGTAAACAGGAGTACAGGGAGACACAGCGTAAGGCAAAGGTAGCAGTGTCAAAGGCCAAACAGAGTGCGTTTGATGACTTGTATGCTCGGATGGAAAGTAAAGAGGGAGAAAATGATTTATACAGGTTGGCACAGCAGAGAAATAGAGATGGGAAGGACGTGCAGCAAGTTAGATTGATAAGGGACAGAGAGGGAAATGTATTGACTGATGACAGAAGTGTGCTGGGAAGATGGAAAGAGTACTTTGAAGAGCTGATGAATGAGGAAAATGAGAGAGAAAAAGAGTAGAAGAGGTGACTGTTGAGGACCACGAAGTAGCAAAGATTAGTAAGGGTGAAGTGAGGAGGGCATTGAAGAGGATGAAGAGTGGAAAGGCAGTTGGCCCTGATGACATATCGGTGGAGGTATGGAAGTGTCTAGGAGAGGTAGCAGTAGATTTTCTGACAAGAACATTTAACAAGGTCTTAGAGAGCGAGAGGATGCCAGAGGAATGGGGGAGAAGTGTACTGGTGCCCATTTTTAAGAACAAGGGAGACGTGCAGAATTGTGGCAACTACAGAGGGATAAAGTTGATGAGCCATACGATGAAGTTATGGGAAAGAATAGTGGAAGCTAGACTAAGGGCAGAGGTCAGCATTTGTGAACAACAGTTTGGTTTCATGCCAAGAAAGAGCACCACAGATGCAGTGTTTGCCTTGAGGATGTTAATGGAGAAGTACAGAGGGAGCTGCATTGTGCCTTTGTGGATCTGGAGAAAGCATATGACAGGGTACCGAGAGAAGAACTGTGGTATTGTATGAGGAAGTCTGGAGTGGCACAGAAGTATGTTAGAGTGGTGCAGGACATGTATGAGAGATGTAAGACAGTGGTGAGGTGTGCTGTCGGTGTGACACAAGAGTTCAAGGTGGAGGTGGGACTGCATCAAGGGTCAGCTCTCAGCCCCGTCTTGTTTGTTATGGTGATGGACAGGCTGACAGACGAGGTTAGACAAGATTCCCCATGGACTATGATGTTTGCAGAAGGTATGCCCTGGAAAGGAGGGGAATGAAGATTAGCCTCAGTAAGACAGAATACATGTGCATGAATGACAAGGACCAAAGAGGAACGGTGAGATTACAGGGAGCAGAGATAAGAAAGGTGGAGGATTTTAAGTACTTAGGCTCAACAATCCAGAGCAATGGAGAGTGTGGAAAAGAGGTCAAGAAGCGTGTGCAGGTAGGTTGGAATGGTTGGAGAAAAGTGCCCGATGTGATGTGTGATAGGAGGGTATCGGCAAGAATGAAAAGTGTACAAGACAGTGTTGCGGCCAACGATGTTGTATGGGTTAGAAACAGTGGCCCTGGGGAAAAGACAGGAAGCAGAGCTGGAGGTAGCAGAGATGAAAATGTTGAGGTTCTCTTTGGGAGTAACGAAGATGGATAGGATTAGGAATGAGCACATCAGAGGGACAGCACATGTAAGACGTTTTGGAGACAAAGTCAGAGAGGCTAGATTGAGGTGGTTTGGACATTGTTAGAATATATCTCTGACCTAATACGTACATGTTTATTGAACCATGAAGCAAGAAGTTCTCCTTATCCTGTTGTACCCCGATGTCCCTAAGTTTTGTGTAAAACATCAACCAGACCTAACTGGATGTTCAAGGCTGTCCCTCTTTTATCACCACATACCTACGTACGAATGCAAGCAGTTATGTAAATAACATGATATGGTGCTATCTACACACACACATACACACACACATACACACACACATACACACACGCACATACACACGCACATACACACGCACATACACACACACACACACACACACACACACACACACCCGATGCTATGACGAATGTACTCTGAACCAAGGACACCTGATTCTCTATCTTGTCTGCTTTTTGCACGAAAACATACTGTATAAAAAGTTTATGCTCAGAAGCACACTCTGAGCAGCAGATGAATAAACCAGCTTGATTTCACTCGGGTGGTTTGTTGTCCTCTGTTCCCGGGGCGCTCTCAGACGCTGAGATACAGGAATCCAGATCGTGCAGGTTTACATAAGAGCTTCTACAGAGAGAGTTCTTACAATTTGGTGACTTTGACGTGATACTCCTGATCAGGTAAGACAAGATTTGTTTGACTACCTGGTTAGCAGTATCTGAGCGTCTGTTATCCCCTTTTCATAAGGGACGGTTATCCTCAGTTGCTATAACTGGGACGGTTATCCTCAGTTGCTATAACTGGGACGGTTATCCTCAGTTGCTATAACTGGGACGGTTTATCCTCAGTTGCTATAACTGGGACGGTTTATCCTCAGTTGCTATAACTGGGACGGGTTATCCTCAGTTGCTATAACTGGGACGGGTTATCCTCAGTTGCTATAACTGGGACGGGTTATCCTCAGTTGCTATAACTGGGACGGGTTATCCTCAGTTGCTATAACTGGGACGGGTTATCCTCAGTTGCTATAACTGGGACGGGTTATCCTCAGTTGCTATAACTGGGACGGGTTATCCTCAGTTGCTATAACTGGGACGGGTTATCCTCAGTTGCTATAACTGGGACGGGTTATCCTCAGTTGCTATAACTGGGACGGGTTATCCTCAGTTGCTATAACTGGGACGGGTTATCCTCAGTTGCTATAACTGGGACGGGTTATCCTCAGTTGCTATAACTGGGACGGGTTATCCTCAGTTGCTATAACTGGGAAGAGCGCTATACAAAAAAGGTGCACCTGTATTCCTGTATGCCAACGTATTTTTTGTTTTTGTTAGAAGATAGACAATGGGAAATTCCTACCCAAAGCCTAATCCCCGGGAAACCCCCAAGGAATGGATGAATAAATGTGGTCTTGCTTATTATACTGAGCCATGGCTCAGCAATTTGGCCGGATGGACGGAGGGATTCGACCAGGTACCAAACTTTCCTCGAAATGGGACTTTTGATGCAGGATTTCTGACATCCGCGCATCGCATGATTTATGATGGATTGGGCAACCCCTTCTAGGATTATGAATACATGAAGGAGGCTTATGTAAAATGGTATGAAATGCGCTCGTACTGGTTGCAACTTAAAAAGCTTGATAAATTACAGATATCCTATTCTTTTGTACATATGTCCGAATGCCCCTTTAATTTGTTAGGCCGTGACCTCATGAGTGTTCTGGGGTTCCAAATCTCTTTCCAAGGTTCGAGCATGACCATCCAAACGTGCGACACCTCCTCCGTTTCTCTGTTATCATTGCAAGCGCAGCCCTTGCCTTTTAATGTTAATTGGCGTATGCGTGGCGAGTTCCACTCGCCCCTGTACTCGACACACTGCCCACCAATCTTTGGGCAGAGCATAAGAATGACGTGGTTGTGTGGACTGCGCCCCATATGAAGCTACCGTGAAGCACATTTCGCCGTGTACATCCGACAATACCCCTTGTCGCCTAAAAATGTTGGGTATCGACACTATTTTGGCCGCTTCTTGGAACAGGGTATCATTGTGCCGCACAAGCCCTTATAACACGCCTGTGAACCCGGTTCCTAAGCCAGACGGTTCCTGGCGCCTGACACAAGACCTCAGAAAAATTAACGAGCTCATCGCTCCAGTTTCACCGGTTGTTCCGGATGTGCCCTCTATTATGGCTTCTATTCCTTGCGATCACACTCATTTTTCCGTAATCGACCTGTGCTCGGCGCTTTTAGTATCCCTGTTGAGCCAAGCACACAACCTCTCTTCGCTTACACACCGGGCAGCGACAGTACACGTGGGACTAGATTACCTCAAGGATTTATTGACTCTCCGGCCGTGTTTTCGCCGCAGTTAGGGACGCTGCTGTTCTTTGGACGCCCCCGCTGGTTCCCGCGCACACTCTTATGCTGATGACCTCCTGGTTACAGGGTTTACCTATGAACTATGCCTCGACGCCACTGTCCAGTTGCTCCTCTTACTGGAAAAAGGGTTTCAAGGTCTCCAAGCCCAAGTTACAGTTCTGTCTCCCCACTGTGATATACCTGGGCTATGAACTCTCTCACGGATAAAACGCCTTACTCAGGATCGCGCCAAGATCATAGTGGACACTCAGAAGCCTGCCACTAAACAAGCGCTCCTGGCTTTCCTGGGGCTCATTAACTACTGCCGCCAATGGATCCCGGACTGTTCCTTTTATGACAAACGCTACGCCTGCCGTGGCTCACACTGACCCTCTCCATCAACCCTTGGTCTGACTGAGGACATGCTGGACGCATTCAAAGCCCTGAAGTCGGCCCTATGCTCCGCGCCGCTCTCGGGCTCCCGGATTACAACAAACCCTTTCATCTCTACGCCGCCACCAGGCCGGCACGGCTTCTGGAGTCTTGGCACGGACCACGGGGACTTAGGCCTTGTGCTTTCCTCTCCAAAACTCTAGATACTGTGGCTCAGGGTTTACCTGCCTGTCTCCGCGCTGTCGCTGCCAGTGCGGTGTTAGTTCTCGAAGCAGAAAAATAGTGCTCTCTCATCCACTCGCTTTACACACCAGCCATCAGGTTAGGCATATCCTTAATACTCTGTCTACACAACACATGTCTTCTCAACGCTGCTCAGGTTACGAGGCCATCCTTTGTGCTACTGACAACCTAACTATATCCTGTTCCTCCTCTCTAGATAACGTGGCGCAGGCTCTACAGCGCCTGCTTAATGCTCATGACGACTGCGTAACCATTGGAACATGACTGCATGGACACCATTGTTCATGACACCAGCATTAGATCCGACTTAATGTCTACTCCTCTCTCCACAGGTCTCTCTCTGTTTGTAGATCGGTCATGCTCAAACCCTCCAACGGAGTGTTCCTCTGCGGCTACGCAGTATGTTCCTTACCGACCAAGTTTTGGAAGCGCATTCGCTTCCTTTAATTCCGCTCAAGCAGCAGAGTTATATGTGCTCACTGGCATGCACTCGCTTCCGACCAGGATGTTACTATATACACTGACTCTCGTTACGCTTTTGGGGTGGCGCATGATTTCGGCCGTATCTGGCAATCTCGTGGTTTCACTGCTGCTGACGGTAAGCCCATTTCACATTCCACCTTAGTCCAGGATCTTATTGTGTCCTGCAATCTCCCGCCCGCTTAGCGATCGTGAAGACCCGCGGTCATTCCTCTGACCACACTGATGAGGCACGAGGTAACTCTTTGGCTGACCGCGCTGCTAAACAGGCTGCCTCGCCGCTCCATGCCGCCGCTCCTGCAGCCCGCGCTGGTGTCATCCTCACACATGCTTAGCGCCTCCTCCCTGACTTGGATCTGAAATCCCTTCAGTCCTCGGCATCCACAGAAGACACTGATTTTTGGTCCTCGCAGGGCTCTCAGCCCTCGGGTGACGGCATTCTACTCGATTCGACCGTCGCTTATGTCTGCCCACGCACTGCCTTCCTTTCCTCGTCCGCGAAGTTTCACGGGCCTACACATCGCGGTCGAAGAGGGGTGGTGACAGATATGGAAAAAGATTTTTGTATACGACAACTAGCCTCTACGGTGCACAGCATTCTGGACAAATGCCTGATTTGTGCACAGAACAATGTGTCCAAACCACATGCATCACATCAGCATCTGCCGAAACCAGATACTCCTTCCAGGAGTGGCAGATAGATTTTACTCACACATGACTGGCAGGGCCCCTTTAAATATCTATTGGTTATCGTGGATAAATTTTCCCGATGGGTTGAAGCTTTCCGTGTGGGAACGAAACGCCTGAGTAGTGGTTCAAAAGTTATCACAGGAAATTATTCCCAGATATGGCCTCCCGTTGGGTATTGATTCGGACAAAGGCACACCATTCACCTCAAAAGTCACTCAACTGTTGGCCCAAGAGCTAGAGATCAATTGGCGTTTCCATGTCCCATATCACCCTCAGTCCTCCGGAATCGTGGAACGAACAAACAGAACCATTAAAGGAAAATTACGAAAAGCAATGCACGCCAATCGATCCAGGAATTGGGTTTCGTGCTGCCTGTGGTCCTAGCGGATCTGGCGGATGACCTCGCAGGTGGCCTTAGGGAATCTATCCCCTTATGAAGTGGTAATGGGGAGACCCTTTCCTGCTCCTTGGAGGAAGGGAAAACAGGCTTTGGGTACGGAAGATCTAGACATACACATGAGCGAGTATGCCGTGGGCCTTGTTAAGGTCCTAAATGACTATTGGGAACGCACTAATCAGAATACTTCGGTCCCGGCCGATGCAAGCACTCATGCCTTCAAGGTAGGAGACAAGGTGCTGGTCAAGAAATTTGTGAAACTAAATTCATCTTTGGGAGACTCTCCTTACAGTGAGCCCACGGAGATACTCGCTGTAACCCGCACTCACTGCACTAACTGACCTCTTTCCACAGTGGATCCATGCTACCAGACTGAAGAAAACTCCACAATGAAGTATTGTATTGTTTGTTTTTGTGTGACCATGATGTTGTCTATCTTTATTACCTCTGTTCCAGGTCTTAAGACATATATCACCTAAGAGGGGAGAAGTGTTTTCTAACGGATTCGGCTCAACATAAGCTTACGAGTACCACCTTTACATCCTCTCGTACTGGGAACGGATAACCAAAAATATCCTGTGTTATGTATACCCTCCATGTTCTGCTCTTGCTCGGGCTGATGTGCTCAGCCCCGGGTCTTTGTACATATTACCGTCATCCTGAAAATAACATGTTCTGGCAGTATTTGAATTTTACTGTGAAACGTGATGTAACTTTAGAAGAATGTATTGTTTGCTCTCTGTTTCCCCATGATGGAGGAACCCCATACGTATATACCCCTTCTAGGGACAGTTACACCATCATCAACTCGACGTGGGTCCGGGGCGAGTGGGGAACTTATAAACAGTCAGAAATCTTTCTACGACACCACCCAGATCCAAATTCAGGCTTCTCAGTACATTGGGACTTAAGAATGCAGTACCCCATATGTTTTTGGCGATATGATGGTAACGGTACAGAACAAGACCGGGAAGCCTCGAACGACTGTTCTGTGGACACGGACGGCACCGAAAAATGCGTAAGATTACCTAATAATCAAACATCGCACTGGATACAGGGACTAGATCCACGCAGGTGTAATTCCACGATAAACCTCAGAAATGATAATGCAGGAAGAATGGTGTTTAATCTAGAGCGGCCCATATGGATCCCAGATTGGTATTGGGACTGCGGTAATGGTCAACTGTGGTTGTACCTCCCGGTTACAAAGAGGTAGGTGCGCGCCGTCCGATCGAAACGTCCCTCACCCTTTTCTCTAAACAGTTTCCTTACTTACTCCGACGTAAGCGATCTGCATCAGCCCTTAGTGACCTCGAGGTGCCGGAAGAACATCAGTTGGTAAGTGAGGGTACGAGATTCGCAGAGATCTTATTCCCGAACTTTGGAGTAGGGAACGCTCGTCGCCAGTTAAACAAAGTGCATTATAGGCTTGCCCTGTTCAGAATAACACTATTCTCGCAGTCGACGGATTAACCAGGAATTGACGGCCCTGAGGCTTATGGCTACCCAGAACCGTATGGCGCCGATGCACTGCTCGCGAAGGAAGGGGGTATGCGTTCTTATAGGCGAACACTGCTGTACCTATATTCCAACCGAACGATTCACCTGGGGGAATATATCTCAAGCCCTGCACAAAATGCGGTAGCAGCCCAATTGCGACACGACGAAAGTCCAAATTACGGCTGGGGATTCCTCCATTCCCTTTTTGGTATCTTCACTCCATATTTAACCATGTTTGTGCCTGTATGCATTTGTCTGCTGTTGGTGTGTGTTCGGACCTTGCATCCTTAGGTGTCTGCTGAATCGTGTGTGGGCCCTGATGGACGCTTTCAGTGGACCAACGTATACGCAACTGGATGCGCAGTCCGACGGCACCTCTTACCCTTCGTCCCGGGTGTAGTGAGGGGTCGGGATCTTGAGGGGACCCGAGTATCTCGAGGCAGTGGGCGAAGGGCGTCGTAGCTCAAGCTGCCCTTCAAGCACAGGCCCCGATCAACCGCGGGACGAAGGGTAAGAGGTGCCGTCGGACTGCGCATCCAGTTGCGTATACGTTGGTCCACTGAAAGCGTCCATCAGGGCCCACACACAATTCAGCAGACACCTAAGGATGCAAAGATGGTGGCTCCACCACAATACCTCTTCCACGTTTCTGCCATATACAAGCTACATTCTCTTCAGCCCTAGGTTTAGGTGGCTTCGCGGGCGGAGGGGGATCGGGCTGAGAGCCAGCGTCGGGGCCAATTTCGGCAGGATTCTCCCAATCTAAATCTTCATCTGTGTCGTCGGAGTCCTCCTCACTTACTGGTGGAGGAGGAGGAGGAAGAGCGAGCGTCAGCTTGGGCTTATTTTTTTTCTTTTTTGGTTTCGCCTCGCGCTCTGGGGAAGACTGTTCTTCCCTCACTGTAAGCAGATTGGGGTAGATGGAGGGGACCTCCACCTGTTCCGGCAAATGAGTTTCCCCGGGACCGTTCGGGTATGGTGGGGGTTCCGATTGAATGTTTACGGAAGGTTCAACCGGGCCGCCATGAACTGGGTTGACAGCCGCTTGCCTTTCTTTACTCATTAATTTAGGTTTGGGGACACTCTGAGTCACCCTTTTTGGCTCGAACAGTTCTTTTAACGATAGCCAGTACGAACGCATTCCATACCATTTAACATATGCCTCTTTCATGTATTCGTAATCCCATGAAGGGTTGCCCAATCCATCATAAATCATGCGATGCGCGGATGTCAGAAATCCTGCATCAAAAGTCCCATTTCGAGGAAAGTTTGGTACTTGGTCGAGTCCTCAGTCCATCCCGCCAAATTGCTGAGCCATGGCTCAGTATAATAAGCTAGACCACATCTATTCATCCACTCCTTCGGAGTTTCCCGGACCTTAGGCTTTGGGTAGGAATTTCCCATTGTCTATCTTCTAACAAAAACAAAAAATACGTTGGCATACAGGAATACACGTGCACCTTTTGTATAGCGCTCTTCCCAGTTATAGCAACTGAGGATAAACCGTCCCAGTTATAGCAACTGAGGATAAACCGTCCCTTATGAAAAGGGGATAACCATCCCTTCTAGAGAAGGGGATAACAGACGCTCAGATACTGCTAACCAGGTAGTCAAACAAATCTTGTCTTACCTGATCAGGAGTATCACGTCGGGGTCACCAAATTGTAAGAACTCTCTCTGTAGAAGCTCTCATGTAAACCTGCACGATCTGGATTCCTGTATCTCAACGTCTTAGAGTACTCCGGGAACAGAAGACAACAAACCATACGAGTAAAATCAATCTGGTTTATTCATCAACTGCTCAGAGGGTGTTCCTGAGCACAAGCTTTTTATGCAGTTTCTTTGTTTTTGCAAGTAGATAATCACAGAGTCATATGTCCTTGTCCTTGGTCAAAGTACATTCGTCATAACATAGGGTGGGGGTGTGTGTGTGTGTGTGTATGTGTGGGTGTATGTGTGTGTGGATAGCACCATATCATGTTAGTTACGTAACTGTTTGCATTCGTACGTAGGTATGTGGTGATAAAAGAGGGACAGCCTTGAACATCCAGTTAGGTCTGGTTGATGTTTTACACAAAACTTAGGACATCGGGGTACAACAGGATAAAGAGAACTTCTTGCTTCATGATTCAATAAACATGTACGTAGTAGGTCGGAGATATATTCTAACACACACACACATACATACACACACATACATACACACACACACATACACACACACACACATACATACACACACACACATACATACACACACACACATACATACACACACACACATACATACACACACACACACACACACCCGATGCTATGACGAATGTACTCTGAACCAAGGACACCTGATTCTGTATCTTGTCTGCTTTTTGCACGAAAACATACTGTATAAAAAGTTTATGCTCAGAAGCACACTCTGAGCAGCAGATGAATAAACCAGCTTGATTTCACTCGTGTGGTTTGTTGTCCTCTGTTCCCGGAGCGCTCTCAGACGTTGAGATACAGGAATCCAGATCGTGCAGGTTTACATAAGAGCTTCTACAGAGAGAGTTCTTACAGACATGTACAGAGGAGGGATAGTGAGTATATTGGTAATAGGATGCTGAGGCTGGAACTACCAGGCAAAAGGCCTAGAGGAAGACCAAAGAGACGATTCATGGATGTGGTGAAGGAGGACATGAAGGTCGTTGGTGTAAGAGAAGATGCAAAGGATAGGGTGAGATGGAGGCAGATGATTCGCTGTGGCGACCCCTGAAGGGAAAAGCCAAAAGGAAAAGAAGAGACCAGTGATGACGGCACTAACACCCCCCACCCCCCAGAATTTTTACGCCGGATTTGCATTGATCTCAAAAATGACCCACTAGACTTAAAAAAAGGTGGAAATCTACCAATTGGCGGAAACGGTGAGCTTGTGAATAGAAACGTGACCCTGGACCCAGAGCTCTGGGTGACAGACTAACTGATTCATGAGATGACTAGCTTTCTCTCTCTCTCTCTCTCTCTCTCTCTCAGAACCAGCGACAGAAAGAACTAGACAACGAAAAAGAAATCCCAACAGTCTCAGTAGTACTTTTCACTAATTCTGAATTAATGTAAAGTCGTTTACCCTTTGTATATAATGTGAACCTGCTAATAATGCTACTGGGGGTTTTTTGTGATGAATGTTTGAATGTCTCTCATCTTTATCTTATTAAATACATGTATGTGGTTTATCCCATTTGATCTTCACAAATAACCTAGAATCAGTTAGGCCAGGCTGATGATATTCACATACATAATATGATACCTGTAAAAGTGCATCATATTATCATGTACTTTAGTACAAACACTGCCGTATATAACGGTACAATGGTATTTTGTTTTTCTATGTTTTGCTATACTTAAATGCTTGCTGAGAATAATCAAATAATATGCTTAAGGGGCCATTCTGCATGTCTATTGTAAAAGTGCATACTCAGACACCTATGACACACTGAGCCGTTTGGGGTCTGTGTGCAATTCAGTAGTTTCTAAATCCGATGGTTTCCTCACTTCCTCATGTCTCCTCACTTCCTCACAATTTCCTCACTTCCTCATTTCGAGATCAGGAGGCGACAGCGTGAAACTGATGTGTGTAGAGGTGAGGGGAGTGTGGGGGTCGTGACGCACCCGGATAGAGCCCAGACTTATCTCCTCCTGTTGAGACAACGACACAGCGTAGACCTAGCCCCAAACCAGGAAGAGGGAACCTGCTCTGAAGCCCTTAAAAGCACACACCCGCGAGTGAGACCCCAGACCTTTTCTAGCGTGTCTTTTATTCATGTTTGTTGGGTCTCCGTCCTTTGCAAACGACGCAATAAAGCTTCTCATATTCAACTCAAAACCAGTCTCCAGTCGTCTTCTTCCACATTCAACGGACCCAACATACCCAAGTATATAAGCTCTTTATTTACTTATTTATTTATTTTCAGTCATTGGTGGTTGTAAAGTCAAACAGTTATAAGTCATGCAGGTCATAAGTCGGTGACTTTCTGTAAATATTTTAAAAGATTTCCAACAATTCTCAAATCATACCAGATAAAAAGGTTTTATGTGTAAAATGTAAAAGTGCATCATAGTATCATGTTCTCTGGTGCAAATACTGCTTTATATAACTGTATAAGGGTGCTTTATTTTTCTGTGTTTTGCTATACTTAAATACTTGCTGAGAATAATCAAATGATATGCTTAAGAGGCCATTCTCCATGTCTATTGTAAAAGTGCATGCTTAGATGCCTGAGCCTTCTGCGGTCTGTGTGACCTTCAACAGACTCGACAGTTTCTAGTTCAGTGGTGCCCTCAGCTGTAGATCACTTCGAGGTCAGGAGGTGGGGGTTGTTTGGGGGTTGGGACGCGTCCGGGAAGAGCCCAGATTTATCGCATCCAGTTGAGATAACAACTCTTAAGCCCTTAAAAGCACACCCCCGCGAGTGAGACCTCAGACCTTAACTAGCGTGACTTTATGCATGTACTGTTGGTCTCCGTCCTCTGCAGACGACGCAATAAAGCTTCTATTCAACTCAAAACCAGTCTCCAATCGTCTTCTTTCCACATTCAACGGACTCAACAAAAGATTCAACCTTATCCGCACTTAGATGTTTTTTTGGTCAGATTTTCCCTGATAATGGATATTGTTACGTATGCCTAAGGGATTCTATCAGACGAGCCCCCACGTGTTACGGATAGGAGAATTTAGATGATTGAAATTGCCCTGTGAATCCAGCAAAGCACAATAGACCACGACATTAACTATGTACAATTTAATAATATGACCAAAATAAGTCAAAATTTACATTATGTACAACTTAGACCTAAACCATATACAAATTAACCAAGGGTCCCATAGTCACCAAGCCCCTGCAGCAGGGTAAATTTAGTGATGGCGCATGTGCTGGCAGGGAAAGGCTTGCCATCCCACGTGTCGGACGAAACCACTGATGACCATCCTCGCGTGGGCTGTGCATGGACGTGGATGCTGGACTGTGTCGATGAAGTCCTGAACAACGAAACTTAGGTGAAGCGTGTTCCATCGTAAAGAGTAGGCTGCAAAGCGTCAGCATGTTTCTACGTCCTGGAAAGGGATGGGCTCCACCAGGCCAAATCAGCCCAAGTCTTACACCGACATCAGTCTTCAGTATTGAAGTTGCTTGGTTTACTTCGAAGAAGGAACAGTCTGTCTGTCTTCCTTTCGGCATTTTCCGTTTTACTCAGGAGTCACCACAGCGAATCATCTGATTCGCACATTTGATTTGGCAGAGGTTTTTATGTCGGATGCCATTCCTGTCACAACCCTTTTAGCAAGGGACAGAAACACGCTGACGACTTTGCAGCCTACTCTTTACGAAAGTCAGCAACGGTTCTTTTACATGCCTCTCACCATAGACAGTGAGAGACATGGCCTACCTTTGATAACTCAGAAGGAACAGTAAATTTAACTATTTTTAATCAGATGATGAACAATGGTTAAGAAACCTCACCTCACTCTTCCTGATGTGGCAGACAAGAAAATTTAAATCTAATTTCACTTTGTATTTTTGGGGTCATATTCCCTCATCCATTTTTTTTGGCTATGGCTTGAACTTCTCCTTCAAATGAAACGACTGTTATGAGTGAATATTATTAAAATTAATATATTATTAATAATGCAGTAATTTAACTACTGATAAAACAGATCAACGGAAATGCTGCCACAATCAACCGTCAGGACACTCGAGGCCTCCAGCTCTACCTCATCAACCTTATCTTCCGTGAGGGTTGCTCATACACGCGAAATGCATAATGGCGCATGAAAATGAAGCAGAGGAATAAAATGTACATACATACCTTAGAAATGACCCCTTCTCAAAAGTCCATCTTTCGAGACGTTGTATAAGACAACCGCCAAATATTTTGTTGTTCTCTTTGAAGCAGGTTGGGGAGTAACGGTCCGACAACTTAAAAATCGCTTTTGGGGCGTGGCGGAGAAGGAAGCGGAGAGGTTCCCGCCCCCTGAGTAATAATACTTCCGGATCAATATTTGCTCGTTTTATTCAGGTTTGATGAAGAAGCTTGGGGTGAGGGTATAATAAGAAAAAGTGGAAGTAAGTTCTCGACGTGTATTCTGACTGTGAGAATAACATGTGAAATACCCAGCTGGGAAATTGTGGGGCTGTACATGTTTACAGGAAGTGCATGATGTCTTACTGAATCAGTTGAAACCGGGACACACACCAAAAAGAAAAAAATAATCATGAATTAGTCTAGAAACTAGAACCGAGAACTCCAGACCAAACTGGTGATACTGCGCTAGTAGTATGTCTGCAATCACAGTTTTAAAATATTTTTAAAAATCCTGCCTAAGTGTAGATTTAATTGTAGGCTATAAAACAAGAATACTACAAATACGAGGGCAATCAAGGAGATAAATGGGGTGTAGCATGTCCACCTCAAATCAAGAAGGTCCTGGGTTCGAATCCAGTCGTCTTCTTTCCACAGTCAACGGACTCAACACCTTCTAAAAAATTAGCATATTGTGATGAAGTTCATTACTTTCTGTAATGTCCTGATAAAAATTAAACTTTCATATATTTTAGATTCATTGCACACCAACTGAAATATTTCAGGTCTTTTATTGTTTTAATACTGATGATTTTGGCATACAGCTCATGAAAATCCAAAATTCCTATCTCAAAAAATTAGCATATCATGTTCAGGTAGTCTAAACGAGCTATTAACCTAATCATCTGAATCAACCAATTAACCCTAAACACCTGCAAAAGATTCCTGAGGCTTTTAAAAACTCCCAGCCTGGTCCATTACTCAAAACCGCAATCATGGGTAAGACTGCCGACCTGACTGCTGTCCAGAAGGCCATCATTGACACCCTCAGGCAAGAGGGTAAGACATAGAAAGAAATCTCTGAGCGAATAGGCTGTTCCCAGAGTGCTGTATCAAGGCAACTCAGTGGGACGTCTGTGTGAAGGAAAAAGTGCAAGAAGGGCCGATTCCAGACCTTGGGGAACCTGTGGAAGCAGTGGACTGAGTCTGGAGTAGAAACATCCAGAGCCACCGTGCACAGGCGTGTGCAGGAAATGGGCTACAGGTGCACCATTCCCCAGGTCAAGCCACTTTTGAACCAGAAACTGCGGCAGAAGCGCCTGACCTGGGCTACAGAGAAGCAGCACTGGACTGTTGCTCAGTGGTCCAAAGTACTTTTTTCAGATGAAAGCAAATTTTGCATGTCATTTGGAAATCAAGGTGCCAGAGTCTGGAGGAAGACTGGGGACAAGGAAATGCCAAAATGCCTGAAGTCCAGTGTCAAGTACTGTAAAGGTGCATCATATCATGTTCTCTGGTGCGAATACTGCTTTATATAACTGTATGTCTTCCTTTCAGCTTTTTCCCTTAGGAGTCGCTATCCTCTGATCATCTGATTCGCATGTTTGCTTTGGCAGAGGTTTTTACGTCAGATGCCCTTCCTGTCACAACCGTTTTAGCAAGGGACAGAAACACGCTGATGACTTTGCAGCCTACTCTTTACGAAAGTCAGCAATGGTTCTTTTACATGCCTCTCACCATAGACGGTGAGAGACATGGCCCGCCTTTGATAACCCAGTTAGCCGCACTGGGGGGGGGCAGTGACAACCTTGTTGGAGAGTGGGACTCGAACCCCCAACCTTTGGATCAGCGATCCAGTGCCCTATACCACTAGACCACCACTGCCCCCTCCGCTTTATATAACCGTATAATGGTGCTTTATTTTTCTATGTTTTGCTATACTTAAATGCTTGCTGGGAATAATCAAATTATCTGCTTAAGGGGCCATTCTTCATGTCTATTGTAAAAGTACATGCTTCGACACCTGTGACACACGGAGTCTTCTGCAGTCTGTGTGACATTCAACAGACTCGACAGTTTCTAGTTCGGTGGTGTCCTCAGCTGCAGATCACTTCGAGGTCAGGAGATGGGGGGTGTTTGGGGGTTGTGACCTCCCGGAAAGAGCCCAGACTTATCCCATCCTGTTGAGATAACAACGCATCGTAGTCCCAGTCACAAACCCGGAAGAGGGAACCTGCTCTGAAGCCCTTAAAAGCACACACCCGCGAGGGAGACCTCAGACCTTAACTAGTGTGACTTTATGCATGTACTGTTGGTCTCCGTCGTCTGCAGACGATGCAATAAAGCTTCTATTCAACTCCAAACCAGTCTCCAGTCGTCTTTCCACATTCAATGGACTCGACAGTTTCCACAGTCAGTGATGGTCTGGGGTGCCATGTCAGCTGCTGGTGTTGGTCCACTGTGTTTTATCAAGGGCAGGGTCAATGCAGCTAGCTATCAGGAGATTTTGGAGCACTTCATACTTCCATCTGCTGAAAAGCTTTATGGAGACGAAGATTTTCATTTTTCAGCACGACCTGGCACCTGCTCACAGTGCCAAAACCACTGCTAAATGGTTTACTGACCATGGTATTACTGTGCTCAATTGGCCTGCCAACTCTCCTGACCTGAACCCCATAGAGAATCTGTGGGATATTGTGAAGAGAAAGTTGAGAGACACCAGACCCAACACTGTGGATGAGCTTAAGGCCGCTATCAAAGTTTTTTTTTTTTTTTTTTGGTAGGATGAAATATGCTAATTTTTTGAGATGGGTTTTTTTTTTTTTTTGCCAATTATCAATATTAAAACAAAATGCTTGAACTACTTTGGTTGTTATTAATCTAAAATATCTGACAGTGTAATGTTTAGAAGTACATTACAGAAAATGATGAACTTTATCACAATTTACAAATTTTTATTTTTTTTAGAAGGACCTGTATAATTTTTTGTGTCTTCCTTTTGGCTTTTTTACCTTTTACTCAGGAGTCGCCACAGCGAATCATCTGATTCGCACATTTGATTTGGCATAGGTTTTTACGTCGGATGCCCTTCCTGTCACAACCCTTTTAGCAAGGGACAGAAACACGCTGACGACTTTGCAGCTACTCTTTACAAAAGTCAGCAATGGTTCTTTTACATGCCTCTCACCACAGACAGTGAGAGACATGGCCCGCCTTTGATAACCCAGTTAGCTGCACTGGGGGGGACAGTGACAACCTTGTGGAGAGTGGGACTCGAACCCCCAACCTTTGGATCAGTGATCCAGCGCCCTATACCCCTAGACCACCACTGCCCCACCTTGTCATTTTATGAGTATAAAAGGCAGGAACTGTGGGGGATAATTTGTTTGTAGCATTAATCCTTTGTTTGACATGTGTCTTTTGGTCTAAGTTGGATCTCTGTGTTTTTCCACTTCACACTAACATGCTGTTTTGCATGTACACAGGGGCATAATTCATTTACACCATGGACACAGATGTTTCCCCCTTCACCCCTGCATTCCATTTTGTAACAGGGTTGTTTCTGTTGTTCAATGCATTCCTGTGGCAGAAAGCTATAAAATACAGTTTTCTTGCTTATAACTACTGTTTCCTGGCTGTGATGCTTTAGAAGGCTTGAATAAACCTCGGCGTTACTTTGCTCAACTCCCCATTTATTGAAGCCTCTCCTGAGCTCAGTAAGAGAAAACCTGGATCCAGGGCACAGCAAAGAAGGAAAAACCTGAAATATAAAACAGAATATTGTCTTTAACTCTGCCTGTGTGTATCATTGTCAAAAATTCCAGGACAGTGTGTGCTATAATACAGTAGAGCATTATTTACAAATATTAATAACAATTGGTCATCACTGAACTATTATAGATATCAATATTTATATACCATGATATATAAATAAAAAAAAATAAAACTAGTTAAATGGTTCCAACCCAAAGGTGCAACATTATCAATAAAACATTGAGGATGAAGGCATAGTTGGACAGTGAGCGTAGTTACAACATAGATCCACTCCATGATCATGAATTTCAGAAATAAAATGATGAAAATGTGATTTTAAGATGTTGAAGCCACATCATATTTTTAAAAAAGCAAACAAACAAAAACGCACACCTTTCAAAATTTCAAGAAAAATAAGATTCCTTCACAAACATATTTCACAAATGAGTTGGTCATTGCTTTTAAATCAAAGTCAACTTTAGTTCATCTATCATGGTAGGATTTTTACACACGTGCCAGGCTAAGTAGTTTATTTTTTTTTACTGATGTATTAATACAAAATATCTGGAAACAGATGCTGTAATTTAAATTTTAATTCTATTTGTACTTGGTTTGCGAACATGCATGCTTAGAGCCTTAGATTTCCACTCCTGAGTATGAGAGTGAAAAGGTACATATGCGGTCACTCCTGTGTTTTTATTTTTCCATTTCTGCTCTTTCTCACAAGAATAAGCTGAAGAATGTAGATAACACAGGAGCTGTAGGGCCTTATCCTTAAACAGAGTGTGCAGCTGCATCCTCAGTGGCTAGAACTGGTTAGAATTTGATGATCCCTTATAAAAGCCCCTGTGATCTCAGGGCTTTCCTCTTTCCTGATACCTGTATGCTGACAGTGTATGCTTTGCCAATAAAGAGATTCTTAAAATGATTAAGAATGAGTCTTCTTTATTCTAGTGAATGATTCCTAGATAAAATTTCCACCAGATTCCAAATTGATTAAGACTATATTTTTAAATAATTTTCACTTTAATGATTTTCTGTAGGTTTTTTTTTTGTCCCTGAATGTGCTATGCTAAACCCAAAACTATGCCCCAGTCCTTTAATAAAGTTATAACACTGAAAAGTACAAAACCTTAAAAAAAAACCCCAAACAAACAACTACAGATATATATATAAATATTATACTGTCATAATATTACTTTAGTACAATTTCCATAAACTCTCAAATGTCTAGTAATAATAACAACAACATGATATATAAAGATATTGATTAACTTATTCGGACCGAGTGTGTACTTGTGGACTGCCAAGAAACAAACACACAATTTTCTTACAAAATTCAAAATGAAAATTGGCGCATCACAGTACCTTCCACATAGTTCACGCAAAAGGAAATAAATACTGTAATACTGAATGTCATATTATTAAGAACAGCTTTCCTAGCAAAATTAAAATAAATCCTAACATGCAGCTGTAAATTCACAACATCCACATAAAAATTAATCTCCAACAACTTTTTTAATGATTTAATGAGCATAAATTATTAATTCATTCATTTTCTGAACTGCTTAATCCTAACTGAAGTCGAGCGACACTGGCACCCATCTCAGCCTATTCAGAGTGAGGGCAGAGTACACCCTGGACAGCTCGTAAGGCCATCAAAGAGCAGAAGCACACTGACGGCTATGCAGCCTGCTCTTGACAAAATTCAGCAATGGTTCTTTTGCAGCCTCTCACTATAGACAGTGAGAGATATGGCCGGCCTTTGATAACCCAGTTAGCTGCATTGGAGGGGTTCAGCAGTCACAACTGTTGATAGTGGGGCTTGAACCCCTGACCTTGGGATCAGTAATCCAGCACCCTACCACTGGGCCACCACAGACCCAGCATAAATTACATATTTCTAAAAAACTGTATAAAACAATACAACATTTTACAAATAAAGATAAATATAGAAAACTGAAATAAATGGGGAAAGGCTATACATTATATGACAGTATTCAGTATATAATTAGATTATCATCTAAAACTTTGTAGTTACTGTATTAATTTATACTGTATTTTTTTTACTTTTCGTTTCATAGAATGTAAGCTTTAGACAGAATCTTTGAAATGTTTTGAGAAATTCTGTCCTTAAAACAAACAGACAATGGTAAACTTTTCCAGTCATTTACTCTTACTAGTCACAGTCAGCCAGTGGGTTTTCGTGGTTCACATACATACATACATACATGCATACATACCTTTCATATCACTCTAAAATTCTGTCAAAAATTCTGTAAAAAGAAATTATAGTTTAAGACATAGTTCATCCCTGTGACACTGAAGGATAAGTGATGTAAAAAACCTATTAGGTGGATAAATGGATTGGTGGCTATTGTTCATATAGAAAATAATTTTCAGTCACCCAAAAGCATGTCCTTGTCAGTAATCACCCACAGCCAAAACACAAAGAGCTAACAGGCCAGTGCCTAGTAAATCCCCCAAGGCTGTCAAATATGGGATAGAAAAGCTATCTGGATCTCGACCATACTTCCACAAGCAATGAACCATCCAGTCAGCAATGCACAGCAGTAGAAATACCTGAGAGACCAAACACAAAGAAAATGAATAACATTACACACTAACGCAATCCAGTAATCCCAGTAATTCTCAGTCATCTTTTATATGAAAATTACTTTTAATTACTTTCTCTTCGTGAAACAAAAAGATGAATGTTTAGACATTAGGAAGCAACAGTCAAATTGTTAATCATAAATATTCTTTAAGAGCCATTTCATGACAACTGATCAATTATCAATACAAAGCTTGAACTCTCTTCTAACCTGTGTTAAAGCTGCAAATAAGTAGAGGGTGATGAAGGTTGATGATGGGGTGGTGTTGGCACCTTGCATTAGATAAATGATTAATAGAAAGACTGCATGGCCTGGAATGGTTAGAAGAAGCAGTACTTGAGCTGATCTGTTGCTGTATCCTGTCCAACACAATTAAAGGCATACAAACATTTAAATTTACAGCATTTAGCAGATGCATGTATACAGAGAAACTTGCACAAATGCTTTAAAGTCACAATGAGTGAATATATTCTTGGACTAGAACACAGACTAAGTATGCTGTCAGTCAAACTTGGTGGGTAGGTGTTGTGTGCAGGTTTTGTGTATGGGTGTATACAAAACATAGTGATAATCTAAGTACTGCTGAGAAAGGTACGTCTTCAGCCATCGTTTGAAGACACCTAGTGACTCAGCTGCCTGGACATCTGGAGGAAGTTAATTCAACAGCCTTGGAGCCAGAGCCGGGAATAGTTTAGATGCATTTTTCCCATTGTCCCTTGGTAGAAGGAGGGACCAGTCTAGCAGGGTTTTCATATACAAACACACTGCTGTGCAAAAGTTTTTGCCCTTGACCAATTTCTGACATTTTTTTTTTACACGTTTGTCACTGTCATCCATTTCAGATCAAGCAAACCTAAATATTATACAAAGATAAAACGCAAGATGCAGTTTTCAGTGCCAATTATTGTTAAATTAATTTATTAAGGGGAAAAAAAAAAATCTGAGAAGGCAGTGGTGGAGTCCCACTCTCCACAAGGTTGTCACACCCCCCAGTGCTGCTAGCTGGGTTATCAAAGGCCGGCTATGTCTCTCACTGTCTATGGTGTGAGGCATGTAAAAGAACCATTGCTGACTTTCGACAAGAGTAGGCTGTAAAGCCTTCAGCGTGTTTCCGCCCTGCGATGGCCTGGCGAGCTGTTCAGGGTGTACTCTGCCCTCGCCCGAAGTTGGCTGGGATGGGCGCCAGCCTCCCTGCAACCCTAATTAGTATTAAGCAGTTACAGAAAATTATGAAAAACATCTGAACATACAAGGGTCTGTGTGAATAAATAATTGCTTTGCGATAAGAGGTGATGAGTCTTTCACATAACTGTGATGGGATTTTGGCCCACTCTTCTTTGCAGAATGGTTTAAGATCAACCTGATTCAATGGTTTTTCGGGCATGAACAGTCTTTTTAAGGTCATGCCACGGCATCTCAATAGGGTTCAGGTCGAGACTTTACTTGGCCAATCTAAAACCCTCATTTTGTTATTTTTTAGACATTCAGAAGTGGACTTGCTGGTGTGCTTTGGATCATTATCTTGCTGCAGAACCCAGGTGTGCTTTAGCTTGAGATGTCGAACTGATGGGCGAACATTCTTTACCAGGATTTCTTGGTAGCTAGCAGAATTCATGGTTCCATCAATCATGACAAGTCGCCCAGGTCCTGAAGCAGCAAAGCAGTCCCAGATTATCACACTTCCACCACCACGTTTCATTGTTGGCACAATGTTCTTCTTATCAAATGCAATTTTCCTTTTGCGCCAGATTTAACTGGATGCATTTCTCCCAAAAAGTTCAACTTTCATTTCATCAGTCCAGAGGACATCTTCCCAAAAGTTTTGGGGATGATCAAGATGATTCTTGGCAAAGAAGTGAGTTGTGCCATGATATTCTTTTCTGTCAACAGTGGCTTTCGCCTCGGACCTCTTCCATGAAGGCCATTTTTGCCTCGTGTCTTTCTGATGCTGGAGTCATGAACATTGATGTTAACTGAGGCAAGTGAGGCTCGTTGTTGTTTAGAAGTGGTTTTTGGATCCTTTGTGACTTCTCCGGTTAGTCTGCGCTGTGCTACTGGAGTAATTTTGGTAGGTTGGCTATTCCTAGGAACAGTCACCACTGTGCCATGCCTTCTCCATCTACAGATAATGGCTCTGACAGTGATCCGCTGGAGTCCCAAAGATTTACCAATCACTTTGTATCCTTTCCCAGACTGAGACATATCTATAATCTTCTTTCTTGTTTGCTCTTGAAGCTCACTGGATCGTGGCATGATGATGTGTTCAGTATGGCCTACCTCACCTTGCCAGACAGGTTTTATGTTAGGGCTCTCCTGATTGAAAATGTCTGGCAGCAATCAAGCTTCGGTGTGGCCATAAAATTGAACTCAGTTTTCACAACAGGAAAATTGCATTTTTTGAATACTTGGGTTATCTTTGTTTCATGTTTAAATTAGATGGTTGATTTGAAATAGTGTCACAAAAGGTGCAAAAAAAGTAAAAAAAAAAAAAAATCAGTATGGGGCACAAAAAACTTTTGCACAGCACTGTGTTATATATATTATATATATACACACATACATGCAGTACATATATCAATATATCAAACATTTGACTTGGCCGTTTTTCTGTTATCTTACTACAACCATAATCTTGGAATATGGCTTGAATTACTTTCCCACTTCTGCTCGGGAATTACTTTCCCATTTCTATCAGGAGCTCCACTTTCAGTCAGTCCCTAAAATCCGAATCCAATTCTAGAGTTATTGGTCAATTGTTGGTCAACTCTGGGTCTATACTGGGGCCCAATGTCTGTGATCTCTGCAACTCAAAACATTGTGGAGCTCCATGATTTATGACCACACTTGGAGCTCGATTGGAGTATAAAAAGCAGCCAGAATGCATCCAAAAAAATGAAACTTGAAGGAATTCTCTTTTCAAGTTCATCAAGATCCCCTACGATGGTGCATCAAGGTCCATTAAGCTCCAAAACTTAAAGTCGACTACGGTTCCCATGTTCTGTCATGCCTGGTGTCAAATTGTAATACATCGTAATAGTCACAAATGTTTCTTTGCTTGTTGGTCGTTTCTTTTTTACCTTTGCCAAAAAAGGTCCGAATTGGACAATAACAGCAATTTTCCTCCTCAGGCAACCTTCCCAGCGAGCAGTGAAAATGAAGATATGTAGCTATGCGGCTGGACTGGATGGCAGCCAGGTTACCGCCAACACCTTATAGATATGGAAACAATGCAGAATCTCTGTGAGACACAGCTGATCTAGGAATGTAAATGTGGTCATCTATAAATTTAGTTTACAGTTTAATGAAAGTCTATAATAAAGTATGTGGAGGTTGTCCATCGGATCCGATAATGACATTTGCATTCTGTAAAGTATAAGTAATGGCATATCTGTAAATAATTGGATGATAACTGGACCTTAATTTTATTGGCTCTTTTTAAATTGTAATTGAAGTGAAGAAATGTTCAGGATATTATTTATCTGAATATGGCCCATTAAAATACACAGGAATTATTATAGAAAAGAGGAAATTTGTGTGTGCTCTGCTGCTGTTACATGTTCATCATATTTACCCTGTTCAGATTTATAACTGAACTAATACTGTATTTAAAAAAGTGCCTTTGTTAAATCACCTCTGTCCTGCAATATATTATTCATTCATCAAAACAGCCAATTAGCTAAATATGCATTCCTTTAAACGGTGGGAGGAAACCAGAGGTCAATCATGCAAGCCATGGAGAGAACATGCAAACTCCCCACAGAAATGCTCCTGGGACTCAAACCCAGGCCCTTCCTTCTGTGAAAGCAGATGTATGTCACCATGCAGCCTCTGAATTGTTTTAAATAGTTTATTTTAAAATGACTGACCGTTTATCACAGGGCTGTAAACCACTACTCCTGCTAAGTTGGAGTCAGTGATGGTTTTGTCCAGTATGAGTCCACCCATGCTGAGAACATACACAAGGATAAATTTCATGTCATTATTCTCTATTATAGAAGGCCAGTGGTGCCAGTATACTAGTCCTTCTAAAAAAATTAGCATATTGTGATAAAGTTCATTATTTTCTGTAGAAACTAGTCTTTCATATATTTTAGATTCATTACACACAGCTGAAGTAGTTCAAGCCTTTTATTGTTTTAATATTGATAATTTGGGCAAAAAAGTAAAGAAAAACCAAAAATCCCCATCTCAAAAAATTAGCATATTTCATCCGACCAATAAAAAAGGTGTTTTTAATACAAAAAAAGTCAACCTTCAAATAAGTATGTTTAGTTATGCACTCAATACTTGGTCGGGAATCCTTTTGCAGAAATGACTGCTTCAATGCGGCGTGGCATGGAGGCAATCAGCCTGTGGCACTGCTGTGGTGTTACGGAGGCCCAGGATGCTTCGATAGTGGCCTTAAGCTCATCCACTGTGTTGGGTCTGGTGTCTCTCAACTGTCTCTTCACAATATCCCACAGATTCTCTATGGGGTTCAGGTCAGGAGAGTTGGCAGGCCGATTGAGCACAGTAATACCATGGTCAGTAAACCATTTAGCAGTGGTTTTGGCACTGTGAGCAGGTGCCAGGTCGTGCTGAAAAATAAAATCTTCATCTCCATAAAGCTCTTCAGCAGATGGAAGCATGAAGTGCTCCAAAATCTCCTGATAGCTAGCTGCATTGACCCTGCCCTTGATAAAACACAGTGAACCAACACCAGCAGCTGACATGGCACCCCAGACCATCACTGACTGTGGGTACTTGACACTGGACTTCAGGCATTTTGGCATTTCCTTCTCCCCAGTCTTCCTCCAGACTCTGGCACCTTGATTTCCGAATGACATGCAAAACTTGCTTTCATCCGAAAAAAGTACTTTGGACCACTGAGCAACAGTCCACTGCTGCTTCTCTGTAGCCCAGGTCAGGCACTTCTGCCACTGTTTCTGGTTCAAAAGTGGCTTGACCTGGGGAATGCGCCACCTGTAGCCCAGTCCACTGCTTCCACAGGTCCCCCAAGGTCTGGAATCGGCCGTTCTCCACAATCTTCCTTCAGGGTCCGGTCACCTCTTCTGGTTGTGCAGCGTTTTCTGCCACACTTTTTCCTTCCCACAGACGTCCCACTGAGGTGCCTTGATACAGCACTCTGGGAACAGCCTATTCACTCAGAGATTTCTTTGTGCCTTACCCTGTTGCTTGAGGGTGTCAATGATGGCCTTCTGGACAGCAGTCTTACCCATGATTGTGGTTTTGAGTAATGAACCAGTCTGGGAGTTTTTAAAAGCCTCAGGAATCTTCTGCAGGTGTTTAGAGTTAATTGGTTGATTCAAATGATTAGGTTAATAACTCGTTTAGACTACCTGAACATGATATGCTAAATTTTTGAGGAATTTTGGGTTTTCATGAGCTGTATGCCAAAATCATCAGTATTAAAACAATAAAAGACCTGAAATATTTCAGTTGGTGTGCAATGAATCTAAAATACATGAAATTTTAATTTTTATCAGTACATTACAGAAAATAATAAACTTTATCACAATATGCAAATTTTTTGAGAAGGACCAGTAGATGTATCGAAGTTAGTTTGCTGTTTAGTTCATATGACCACTATAAATCCAAACATGTCATATACAGATAGAACTTTTTCTGAGCAAAAATTAAAATTAGTGACAAATTAGCTAAACTAGTGCTCTTGACAATTAAACTGGAAATATATGATGGAGCATGAAAGGTCATAGATCAGTATTATAGTCATTTGACGTCAATAAGTATTTACTGACCTGCTGATAACCATGGCAGTGATTATTGGTTCCCAACCATTATACAGCAGTTTGTGGCTCTCAGGATGACAAAATGAAATGATTACCCACAGTGGTGTCAAGCACAGAAAGATGCCACACACCATATAAATAACATATGGGTAAAGCTCTAATAAAAAAAAGGCAAAAAGTAGAGAATAAATGACACAATTTAAGAATACATATTAGTCAATTTGTTGTCTTGTATACAATCTATCTGAATAAACTAAAACTGGACCAGAATGGAAAACTACTCAATATAAACAAGCTCATTTTCTTATTCCTCCTCACCATTGTAAGAGAAGAGCTTTTGGCTGATGACGGCGAGCAACCCCAAAGTGATGAGGTCACCAAAACTAGCTGCAATCGGTGCTGCTATGTTGTCAGGATTAATCCCGGTCTTCTTTGAACCAATAATCACACCCACCATAATGATACCTATACGAAGCAAATAACATGGAGGTAATCTGATAGTCCAACAGTCTGGGCAACCATCAGATTACGGTCTCAAGTACAATCTACACCATTAATTTACTTATACAGTATTTCAGTCATAATCGGAATAATATATTTTCTACTGTGCTGTTGTAAATGTCATGCAAAAACTGTATTTTTACCTTGTAGTATTGATGCTATGAATGCTGTCACCACACTACTGCAGCATAACAGTGCTGCATTGTTTATGGTAACTTTCTCCTCCAGAGCCCACCCAAGTACAGACGCTGCCAAAGCAGCAAGGAAACCTAGCACTGTTGCCTGAACCTGGAGGTATTAGAAATGTGAAAACCATGGCTAGGCTTTATCTGCTTTTTTCATTTATAAAAAGATTATTCATACAAAGGGAATTATTTAAATTATTTTAATAAACCACCACTGGTTTACCTGCTTCAGTGCAAGGTTTCCAATAATTAATTTCCACTTCTCTCTTGAGGAGTTAATTTTCCCAACATTCACCTGTTATAAAAAAAAAAATGTAGCAACATCTTTTGCGTGTTTATATAGTAATATATGTATGTACAGTATATGTATATTCCTTTCCCTTCCTCCACCTTCATGGCTGAGGTGCCCTTGAGCAAGGTACCTAATCTACAACTGATCTCCAGGCATGCAAGGGTGTGGCAGCCCGCTGCTCCAGGTGTGTGTGCACACTTTGGATGGGTTAAAATCAAAGGCAATAATTTCCCTTGTGTGATTAATGCAGTATAAATATAAACACACACACCTAGGAGAAATTTTAAATAACCAATTAGCATGATGTTCATGTCTTAAGACTGTGGGCGGAAGCCAGTGTACCTGAAGAAAGCCCCACAAGCATGAGAACAAACTGATGATATACACCCTTGCTGAGAATGGGGCACAAACCCTGGAGTTTCTTGTTGTGAAGTGGACTCGCTAACTGCTGCGGTACTGTGCTGATGTGCCATAAAAAGGAAGTAAATCATTATTTTCTAACCACTGTAGACAGTCGTGATGCCAGCGTCATCTCTAGGTTGCCTTTCATGCCAAGTAATGCTGGTACCAGGATGAAGATCTCCGTTACTTTCTGAAACACCTCCCAGTGCTGCCAAACCAAACCACACAAATACTGTATCTCAGTCGGACATTTAAACTCAAACACTTTCTGTGTATATAATCCTCAATACTAACCTGAACAATGTCCAGCAGCATTCCAGCCATCACTGTACCAAAGCCTGCCAAAAGGAACGGAGCCAGGATCTGAAGCACCATGGAACAGATCGATTCGGTTGGCATGGTATGAGCACTGCTGGACATTTCCCCGTCATTATGAACCGATGGCCGCAAACTATCATTAGGAAGCAACGGGTCTAACTCGGAGTACCCCTCATCTCCATTTTGATTGCTGCTGTGGGTAAGACCCCAGCATTTGTCAGTACTTCCATACCACGGAGGAGTATGATGACTCTCATCCTCTCTAACCTCTAAATCAGCTGAAGTCCATTTTCCCTCATGTTGATATGAACCAACTCCTGAATCCATGATCTTCGTAAACCTTGGAAAATCCTTGCAAGAAATTTAGCAAGTATAGAAATAAATTAGCCAAGTATTCCTGCTAGATTGTATACATACTTTGCTGTTAACAGGTACAGAAATTCATCCTACCTCGAAAACGTTTGAATTATAACATTCCGGAAGGTTTTTATGTTTTATATGTGTGAAGTAAAGGGAAAGTTTTATTGTAATGCCTTTGAATGTTAGTTTGATGACCATCATCCATCCTAATAAAAACACACACACACACACACACACACACACACACAGAGAGAGAGAGAGAGAGAGAGAGAGAGAGAGCAAAGGGTAAGATAAGAATGTGGAGACAATGCAGATCACAACTGATATCATGTACTCTGATTAAAGGTCTATTATGGTTCATTTGACAATTCAGTGTCTATCAGTTTCATTATTGTGTTGTCTGGGTTCTTCATAGTACTTTCTGAAGTAAGAACTTTTATGAGTAGACATTTGAAAAAGCTCGTCATGTGAGATAATTCTATCAACTACTTTTACATCATCAATATCATACAATAAAAATGCAAAGCCACTGAAATAACAAGTCTGTCTTCCTTTCGGCTTTTTCCCTTTTACTCAGGAGTCGCCACAGCGAATCATTTTGATTCGCACGTTTAATTTGGCAGAGGTTTTTACGTCAGATGCCCTTCCTGTCACAACCCTTTTAGCAAGGGATAGAAACACGCTGACGACTTTGCAGCTACTCTTTACGAAAGTCAGCAATGGTTCTTTTACATGCCTCTCACCATAGACAGTGAGAGACATGGCCCGCCTTTGATAACCCAGTTAGCCGCACTGGGGGGACAGTGACAACCTTGTGGAGAGTGGGACTCGAACCCCCAACCTTTGGATCAGCGATCCAGCGCCCTATACCACTAGACCACCACTGCCCCTAAAGCCACTGAAATAACAAGTAAGCCATCGAAAATAGTATTACATAGCAGCATGTACACAGAGACACCTATACATATAGATTATATCATTACATATGTATATGTAAATTACAAAAAGCATATGCTCTTGCACTGAACCTTCATTGTAGAAAATCTGAATGAACACTTACCTCAAAGCTCAGCTATCCCACTGCCCCTTAGGTGAGAGAAGATCTTTCCACTGTCAGGTCCCAGAGGTTCAGCACTCTGATAATTATAACAGCCCAAAGGTGAACCAATAGCAGCTCAAAGGTGAACCAATCCACACCCTCCTGATCACACTCACCTCTTCCTCCTCCTACAGCTCATAGACCCTCTGACTATAATCAGCTTATTATTATTATGCAATTGCTGGAGAGGATTTTTTTTTGCAAGTGAGAAAATTATATAACCAGCTCAAATGATCACAAAATTACACGTGAAGGTAGAGGCTTCCAAATCGTGCAGGATTTGCTAAAACGTGTTCGACTCTGGCAGTTGATTTGGACAGATTCAGTGACCAAGTCACGTTTTTCCACATATGAAATTTACTTTCAACTTTTAGGAGAGAATTTACTTCAACTTTTAAGTACAATTTACATATTTTAACAGGGCTGAGGTGAGAATTTTGGGACAGCCTTTTTAAGAACTTAATATTAGTCTGCTTTATCCATTCCACAACAGCACTAATGATTGTTTGTGGTCATTGTGCTGTCTGGCTACCCAAACGAATCCATATTCATGGTGCTTTGAGGTTATACTGAAGTATTCTAAAATAAACTAGAAAAAGGGAGTAAGTTTCCATGGGTTAGATGTCCCAAAGTGTTTGTTGTTTCTTTTAAAAGTGATTGCAGACATACTATTGCCACTCTTTGGTCTAGAATTCTCGTTTGGCTTATAGAATAATGTGTATGTAATTGATGTGTTTTTTTTTTTTTATATATATAAAATTAGAAGAATATGTTGTTTTATTTTGTGTGTGTGTGTGTATGCTCGCTCCTGTTCTTTCTGCCTCAATCAGTGTGCATGTCCCCTGGTGGTGATACACTAATGTCTGCACATTACACAATTCAAATTTGTGTACTGAAAGCTGTTCTATCTCTTATAAATGTTAGATAAACAATAAGTTTAAGAATTTGAAATGTAAAACAGTAAAAGTAATTTTAATAACACACACATATACACACATATATATATATATATATATATATATATATATATATATGTGTGTGTGTGTCTGCTTTTGCTCTGTCTACTTCTCTAGTTGAATATAACAAAATGTGTAAGTGATTTGTACAAAAGATCACATTTTCCACATACCTAATCTGTTCAGATGACACTCCTGAGGGATTTGATCTGAAATGGATCATAAGGTTATACACAAATTTATGGTGGCTACACGAGTTTGCATGTCGCAGTGGAAATAAACAAAAGGAAAAAGAGGACAAACCACATCCCAAGGAAAAAGCCCTGAAAGTAAAATAAAGAATTTTTATATATATTATTTTATATAATTTTTTAAACAACTACTTTTTACTCACAGTTTTGCAATAATGTGTGTGATGAGTATTAGTTCTTTTACTTTGAAATCTCATTGCCAGTCGTGGAACGTCATAATTTATTCAGCAAATTCTTTCGCACCTGTTTTAAGGTTCATTTCACCCTGTGCGCACAGCTATCGGCTAGTATTTGACTCTAAGTAGCCAATCAGTGTGTTTGTGGTAGAATAAGTCAGCCGACGCGGGTATAAACGATTTGAGGTAACAGTTCACGCTCTGTTTCGAAACATAGTTTAAAGTCTCGCATAAGCACCGTAATAGATACACAACAAAATGTTTGAAAGAGTATGGGGTAATAATGGCGCTTGATTACTCTCATGACATGTCTCTCGTGACTTGAGACAGGCGCTGTTTAGTTTTGCCACGCCCACAGTTGGTCTGGATAGTTGGGCGGGACTTTTCGTAATACGGGTAGGGAAATAAACAGAAAAGGAAAGAGTACAGTAACTAGATTACATTCTCTAAACAGATATCAGACTAGCAAGCACGGCCTGTTTATTACTGTAGTGATAAGTGTGAACGGTTGGGTTTTTTTTTTCAGGATGGCAGTGGAGTCAATATCACCCGACTGGGAATTTGATCGTTTTGATGACGGATCTCAGAGTAAGTCATGTTTCTGTGCAGCCTTGTTGTTGTTGTTGTGCTAACGCGCTGCAGCTAGCTGGTTAGCACTGTGACTGAAGCTGAATGTGGTGTAGTAATATCAATAACAGTTTGTCAGTACGTTTGTACGTATTTTAATACCAAGTGCTAGTTTGTGTTATGTACGGATATAACCCAAGGGACGTCCATTTTTGTTTTAATTACAGCCAGACAGGAGGGTGTCGTTTTCATTCAGCTAAACTGTTAGCTAATTAAATAGTATCTCGTGATGTTCAGGACTGCTAAGATTAGAAACGCCTGTCGGTTGTGGACGTTCATGTAATAAATAAAGAGACAATTGACACTTAATTGTGTTTTTTAAAAAATGTGGGGACATGACGACGACATTTTCTTGCTCGTTAGCTGTACAGTTAATTCATCAGGTCCAGTCACATGACTTGACTGAACACTCTGTGTAGAGGAGGAGGATCGACTTCTCAATACATCAACAAGTTTCTACTTGAACTTCTTACATTCTGGGGACTCACATCATTGTAAAAAAAATATTCAGAAAGTATACTACTACTGCTGCTAATAATAAATATAGCTGAAGGAGCGATTCCTGGGCTTCAAGTGAAGAATTAGCACAGGCGCTGATGAAGGTGATGAAGATCTAGAAATGATTTTGAAGAGGGTTTGGAACTAGGAAGTTCTTGTTGAATTAAAAATAGTTTTTTTGTGTGTGTAAAAGATGATGATCACGAATGAGTAGTGGTGGTGATGATGATCATAAAGAGTGGACATTGTTTATTTTTATTTTTTTAAAGAAACTTATTACCATGGACAGTTTTTTTTTTGCAAATTTTGTTGATTATAGTCCCTCAGCTTCCGACCAAAAGTATAAGTACACCATTCCCTTTATAGCTGCAGGGTTTGAGGTACATCTTGCAGGGGTCTCTCAACAGGTTTTGCTCCATTAATGTCCACCATGGCATTATAGTCATTCAGTCATTTTTTTATGCCCCTAAATCCTAAGTATTGTTGCTGGGAGGCTGGCACCCATCTCAGCCACTCTGTGCGAGGGCAGTGTACATCCTGGATGGTTCACCAGGCCATTGTAGTACCAACACTTACACAACCATCCACACTTAGACTCCCACCAGAAGGCGATTAGGAACAGCCAGTTAGCCTACTGTGCATGTTTTTGGACTGTGTGAGGAAACCAGACACCTGGAGAAAAACCAAAGTAAGCACTGGGAGAATTTAATAATGTTGTTAATAATAATAATAATAATGATAATAATAATAATAATAATAAAATTATATAATCATAATAATAACCATAATAATAATCTTCTTCTTTTCGGCTGTTCAGTTCAGGGGTCGCCACAGTGAATCACCTGCCTCCATCTCACCCTATCCTCTGCATCTTCTTCTCTTACACAAACTACCTTCATGTCCTCCTTCACTACATCCATAAATCTTCTCTTTGGTCTTCCTCTAGGCCTTCTGCCTGGTAGTTCCAACCTCAGCATCCTACTACCAATATATTCACTATCCCTCCTCTGTACATGTCCCAACCATTTCAATCTAGCCTCTCTACCTTTGTCTCCAAAACCTCTTACATTGCTGTCTCTCTGATGTACTCATTCCTGATCCTATCCATCCTCATTACTCCCAAAGAGAACCTCAACATTTTCATCTCTGAACAATAATAATAATAATTATTATTCAGTATATAGAATAACAAAGGCAGTAGTGGTATAGGGCACTGGATCGCTGATCCTAAGGTTGAGGGTTTGAGTCCCACTCTCCACAAGGTTGTCACCCCCTTGTGTGCAGCTAACTATGTTATCAAAGGCCACCCATGTCTCCCACTGTCTATGGTGTGAGGCTGTAAAAGAACCATTGCTGACTTTCGACAAGAGTAGCTGCAAAGCCGTCAGCGTGTTTTTGCCCTGCGATGGCCTGGTGAGCTGTCCAGGGTGTACTCTGCCCTCGCCCAGAGGTGTCTGGGATGGGTGCCATCCTCCCCATGAACCTAATTCGGATTAAGCGGTTACAGAAGATGATGATGAGGATAGAATAACAATATATTTGACACAGAGAAACATAATAATCACTAGAAAATGACTTCAGAAAAGTTGAATGTTTGTCTGCAGCGTGGTGCATGTGTATGTAAGAGATGTTCTTGGAGTGGAGAGGCAGCACTGCATGTTAGGAAGCTGGAAGAAACATGCAATTATTCACTAGTTTTTTACAAACTTTAGATGTTGCTACTTGTGGAGTTGAGAAGATAATGTCACAAAGAGGAGTTAGAATCTGTGAAGTTGTCTTGGAGAGTATTTTGTTTTTGTACAAGAAGTGTTATCACAGAGGAGTGAAAATCAGAAGTGAAAATAAGAATAGATGGAATTTTAAAATGTTGGCACATTATATAATTTAGTGTCCTTTCAAATGTATTTTCGAAAAAAATTCTCTGTGAGAAGAAAAAAAAACGACTAAATTAGAACTTTTTCTGTGACGTACAAATTCACTCCGATCCAATGATTTAGGATCATGGGCCCACATGGGTAACCCAATGCACATGAGCAAGAATGCAACAAAATTGAGCAGATTTCTTTATGCCATTTGTATGGAGCTGAGAGTGGAACTGTGCAATTAAACCAAATGTACAGTAAGCCCCCATTGTTTGGGGTGGGGGGGTTACATTCCTCCCCTATGTGCAGATTCCGAAAATCCGTGAATAATTGATGCTGTTTTAAAACTCTATGTATAATATTACATGCGCTAAAATATGCTTTTTAAACACATTCTATAGACAGTCTTACTCATTAATACAGTAATAATATGAAACATAGTAATGATGAAGTAAAAATCTTTTCAGTTTTGTACTGTGATATATAATACACACTCACTCACTATCCGAGTTACAACCTAGATCAGTTCCGACCGACCAATCGTAAGTCAGATTGGTCGTAAGTCAGATCCCATTCACCTAGCACTCGCTGTGAATTCATGTGAAGCGTATTCTTCACCTGCACGTTTTTTTAACATGTGACATAAACTTGTATCCTTACTTTGACCTGCTTGCAACATCACTTTCACATTTCTTTGCCTATTTTCTTCCAACCACGTGTAGCGCAACTTTTCCGTCTCTGCAATCGGTCATTCACGCTGTTTTGTGATGATAGTTGACTTAATTGGGGCTGCTGCTTTCACTGCTTCCTGAATGCGGTCCTTGTCCTTCAAACTTGTAGACACCGTGCAGTGGGAGAAATGGAGATTTCACTTTCACTTTTTCACTATCATCGTCTCTGACGACAGTGTCTTCTTTTCTTTCTTGGTAGAATTGCCATCTGATGAATCGGACTTCCTCTTGGGAGCCATGGTAACGGTGTACAGTAAATGAATGTAAAATTGTACTGTAAAAGAGATGTTACTGCCACAGTATCTCGTCACTGAGTGTAGTGGTAGAATGCTGTGAGTGTGAGATGCTGTTCTGCCACAACCGTCTGAGGCGCTGCGCTGCCAGACATATACAGTAAGCTCATAATAGGCATGTGCTAGACGTGGTAGTAAGTATGGGTGGTCGTAACTCAGATAGTGATTTTGTGTGTGTGTGTGTGTGTGTGTGTGTGTGTCGTCGTCTTCTTTTCCTTTCGGCTGTTCCCTTCGGGGGTCGCCACAGCAAATGATCTGCCTCCATCTCTCCCTATCCTCTGCATCTTCTACTCTTACTTCAACGACCTTCATGTCCGCCTTCACCACATCCATAAATCTTCTCTTTGGTCTTCCTCGAGGCCTTTTGCCTGGAAGTTCCAACCTCAGCATCCTACTACCAATATACTCACTATCCCTCCTATGTACATGTCCAAACCATCTCAGTCTAGCCTCTCTGACTTTGTCTCCAAAACATCCAACATGTGCTGTCCCTCTGATGTACTCATTTCTGATCCGATCCATCCGCGTTACTCCCAAAGAGAACCTCAACATTTTCAGCTCTGCTACCTCCAACTCTGACTCCTGTATTTTCCCCAGGGCCACTGTCTCTAAACCATACAACATTGCTGGCCTCATCACCGTCTTGTACACTTTTCCCTTCATTCTTGCCGATACTCTCCTATCACACATCACACCGGACACTTTTCTCCATCCATTCCAACCTGCCTGCACGCGCTTCTTCACCTCTTTTCCACACTCTCCATTGCTCTGGATTGTTGAGCCAAGTACTTAAAATCCTCCACCTTCTTTATCTCTGCCCCCTGTAACCTCACCGTTCCTCTTGGGTCCTTGTCGTTCACACACATGTATTCTGTCTTACTGAGACTGACCTTCAATCCCCTCCTTTCCAGGGCATACCTCCACCTATCTAGATTTTCCTCCACTTGTTCTCTGCAAACATCATAGTCCATGGAGATTCTTGTCTAACCTCGTCTGTCAACCTGTCCATCACCATAGCAAACAAGAAGGGGCTGAGAGCTGACCCTTGATGCAGTCCCACCTCCACCTTGAACTCTTGTGTCACACCGACAGCACACCTCACCACTGTCTTACATGTCTCATACATGTCCTGCACCACTCTAACATACTTCTCTGTCACTCCAGACTTCCTCATACAATACCACGGTTCTTCTCTCGGCACCCTGTCATATGCTTTCTCCAGATCCACAAAGGCACAATGCAGCTCCTTCTGACCTTCTCTGAACTTCTCTATTAACATCCTCAAAGCAAAGACAGTATGTATGTGTGTGTATATATATATATATATATATATATATATATATATACATACATATGTGTGTGTTGTGTGTTATAGTTATACAGTGGTACCTCGACTTACGAAATTAATCCATTCTGAGGGCAAGCTTGGAAGTCGAAACGTGAGATGAAACAAAAATTCGAGGCAGGCACACACACACACACGGTAGAGACGAGGCACGCACACACACACGGTAGAGACGAGGCGCGCACACACACGGGAGAGACGAGGCGCGCACACACACGGGAGAGACGAGGCGCGCACACACACGGGAGAGACGAGGCGCGCACACGCACGGTAGAGACGAGGCGCGCACACACACGGTAGAGACGAGGCGCGCGCACACACACACACACACACACACACACACGGTAGAGACGAGTTACACACACACACACGGTAGAGACGTGGCACACACACACACACACACACACACGGTCGAGACGTTGCACACACACACGGTTGAGACGTGGCACACACACACACACACACACGGTTGAGACGTGGCACACACACACACACACACACACGGTCGAGACGATACGCACACACACGTTAGAGACGAGGCGCACACACACGGTAGAGACGAGGCAGGCACGCACACGCACGTTAGAGACGAGGCAGGCACGCACACACACACACGTTAGAGACGAGGCAGGCACGCACACACACACACGGTAGAGACGAGGCAGGCACGCACACACACACACGGTAGAGACGAGGCAGGCACGCACACACACACACACACACGGTAGAGACGAGGCAGGCACGCACACACACGGTAGAGACGAGGCAGGCACGCACACACACACACACGGTAGAGACGAGGCAGGCACGCACACACACACACACACGGTAGAGACGAGGCACACACACACACACGGTAGAGACGAGGCAGGCACGCACACACACACACACGGTAGAGACGAGGCAGGCACGCACACACACACACACACGGTAGAGACGAGGCACACACACACACACGGTAGAGACGAGGCACACACACACACACGGTAGAGACGAGGCACACACACGCACACGGTAGAGACGGGGCACACACACACGGTAGAGACGGGGCACACACACACACACACACGGTAGAGACGGGGCACACACACACGGTAGAGACGTGGCACACACACACACACACACGGTAGAGACGGGGCACACACACACACACACACGGTAGAGACGGGGCACACACACACACACACACGGTAGAGACGGGGCACACACACACACACGGTAGAGACGAGGCACACACACACACACGGTAGAGACGTGGCACACACACACACACACGGTCGAGACGAGGCACACACACACGTTAGAGACGAGACACACACACACGTTTGAGATGAGGCACACACACACGGTAGAGACGAGGCGCACACACACACACACGGTAGAGACAAGGCACACACACACACACACACACACACACACACGGTAGAGACAAGGCACACACACACACACACACACACACACGGTAGAGACAAGGCACACACACACACACACACACACGGTAGAGACAAGGCACACACACACACACACACACACACACACGGTAGAGACAAGGCACACACACACACACACACACACACACACAGTGTAGAGACAAGGCACACACACACACACACACACACACACACGGTAGAGACGAGGCACACACACACACACACACACACGGTTGAGACGTGGCACACACACACACACACACACACAGTCGAGACGATACGCACACACACGTTAGAGACGAGGCGCACACACACGGTAGAGACGAGGCAGGCACGCACACGCACGTTAGAGACGAGGCAGGCACGCACACACACACACGGTAGAGACGAGGCAGGCACGCACACACACACACACGGTAGAGACGAGGCAGGCACGCACACACACACACGGTAGAGACGAGGCAGGCACGCACACACACACACACGGTAGAGACGAGGCAGGCACGCACACACACACACACACGGTAGAGACGAGGCAGGCACGCACACACACACACACACGGTAGAGACGAGGCACACACACACACACGGTAGAGACGAGGCACACACACACACACACGGTGAGGCGAGGCACACACACACGCACACGGTAGAGACGGGGCACACACACACGGTAGAGGCACGGGCACACACACACACGGTAGAGGCAGGCACACACACACGGTAGAGACGAGGCACACACACACACACACACACGGTAGAGGCGTGGCACACACACACACACACACGGTAGAGGACGGGCACACACACACACACACACGGTAGAGGCAGGCACACACACACACACACACCACGGTGAGGCCACACACACACGGTAGAGGCAGGCACACACACACACACACACACGGTGAGACGGAAGCACACACACACACACACACGGTGAGGCGTGGCACACACACACACACACACACGGTCGAGGACGAGGCACACACACACGTTAGAGCAGAGACACACACACACGTTTGAGATGAGGCACACACACACAGTGAGGCAGGTGCACACACACACACACACGGTAGAGACAAGGTACACACACACACACACACACACACACAGTGGGAGACAAGGCACACACACACACACACACACACACACGGTAGAGACAAGGCACACACACACACACACACACACACACGGTAGAGACAAGGCACACACACACACACACACACACACAGTGAGACAAGGCACACACACACACACACACACACACACACCACGGTAGAGATGGGGCACACACACACACAGTGAGGCAGAGGCACACACACACAGTAGAGGCAAGGCACACACACACACAGGTGAGGCAGAGGCACACACACACACGGTAGAGGCGAGGCACACACACACCGGTGAGGCAGGGGCACACACACACACGGTGGGGGCAGGCGCACACACACACGGTGAGACGAGGCGCACACACACACCTAGTGAGGCAGGCACACACACCTGAGTGAGGCAGGCGCACACACACACATGGTAGAGGCAGGCACGCACACACCTGATGAGGCAGGCACGCACACACGGTAGAGACGAGGCAGCGCACACACACCACATGGTAGAGGCAGGCGCGCGCACGGCCGAGAGCAGGCGCCTGCCCTGGCCTGACGAGGCAGGCGCACACGGTCGAGGCAGGGCACACACACACACCACAGTGAGGCAGGCACACACACACGGTGAGGCAGAGGCACACACACACGGTAGAGGCAGAGGCACACACACGGTAGAGGCAGGGCACACACACCTGATAGAGGCAGGCACACACACACGGTAGAGGCAGAGACACACACACACGTTTGAGATGAGGCACACACACACGGTAGAGGCAGCAGGTGCACACACACACACACGGTAGAGACAAGGCACACACACACACACACACACGGTAGAGACAAGGCACACACACACACACACACACACACCACAGTGAGACAAGGCACACACACACACACACACACACACACACACGGTAGAGACAAGGCACACACACACACACACACACACACACACACGGTAGAGACAAGGCACACACACACACACACACACACACACACGGTGAGACAGAGCACACACACACACACACACACACGGTAGAGACGCACACACACACACACAGTGAGACGAGGCACACACACACACACGGTAGAGACGAGGCACACACACACACACACACGGTAGAGGACGAGGCACACACACACACACACGGTGAGACGCAGGCACACACACACACACGTAGAGACGAGGCAGGCACACACACACACGGTAGAGACGAGGCAGGCACACACACACACACACGTTAGAGACGAGGCAGGCACGCACACACACACACGGTAGAGACGAGGCAGGCACGCACACACACACACACGGTAGAGACGAGGCAGGCACGCACACACACACACGGTAGAGACGAGGCAGGCGCGCACACACACACACACGGTAGAGACGAGGCACACACACACACGGTAGAGACGAGGCACACACACACACACGGTAGAGACGAGGCACACACACGCACACGGTAGAGACGGGGCACACACACACGGTAGAGACGGGGCACACACACACACGGTAGAGACGGGGCACACACACACGGTAGAGACGAGGCACACACACACACACACACACGGTAGAGACGTGGCACACACACACACACACACACGGTAGAGACGGGGCACACACACACGGTAGAGACGGGGCACACACACACACACACACACGGTAGAGACGGGGCACACACACACACACACACGGTAGAGACGGGGCACACACACACGGTAGAGACGAGGCACACACACACACACACACACGGTAGAGACGAAGCACACACACACACACACACGGTAGAGACGTGGCACACACACACACACACACGGTCGAGACGAGGCACACACACACGTTAGAGACGAGACACACACACACGTTTGAGATGAGGCACACACACACGGTAGAGACGAGGTGCACACACACACACACACGGTAGAGCCAAGGTACACACACACACACGCACACACACGCGGTAGAGACAAGGCACACACACACACACACACACACACACGGTAGAGACAAGGCACACACACACACACACACACACACACCGTAGAGACAAGGCACACACACACACACACACGGTAGAGACAAGGCACACACACACACACACACACACACACACACGGTAGAGATGAGGCACACACACACACAGGGTAGAGACGAGGCACACACACACACGGTAGAGACGAGGCACACACACACACGGTAGAGACGAGGCACACACACACACGGTAGAGACGAGGCACACACACACACGGTAGAGACGAGGCACACACACACACGGTAGAGACGAGGCACACACACACACGGTAGAGACGAGGCGCACACACACACACACGGTAGAGACGAGGCGCACACACACACACGGTAGAGACGAGGCGCACACACACACGGTAGAGACGAGGCGCACACACACACACATGGTAGAGACGAGGCACGCACACACACGGTAGAGACGAGGCACGCACACACACGGTAGAGACGAGGCGCACACACACACACATGGTAGAGACGAGGCGCGCACGCACACGGCCGAGACGAGGCGCACACGCACACGGCCGAGACGAGGCGCACACGCACACGGTCGAGACGAGGCACACACACACACACGGTAGAGACGAGGCACACACACACGGTAGAGACGAGGCACACACACACGGTAGAGACGAGGCACACACACACGGTAGAGACGAGGCACACACACACGGTAGAGACGAGGCACACACACACGGTAGAGACGAGACACACACACACGTTTGAGATGAGGCACACACACACGGTAGAGACGAGGTGCACACACACACACACGGTAGAGACAAGGCACACACACACACACACACACGGTAGAGACAAGGCACACACACACACACACACACACACACGGTAGAGACAAGGCACACACACACACACACACACACACACACACGGTAGAGACAAGGCACACACACACACACACACACACACACACGGTAGAGACAAGGCACACACACACACACACACACACACACACACGGTAGAGACGAGGCGCACACACACACACGGTAGAGACAAGGCACACACACACACACACACGGTAGAGACGAGGCACACACACACACACGGTAGAGACGAGGCACACACACACACACACACGGTAGAGACAAGGCACACACACACACACACACGGTAGAGACGAGGCACACACACACACGGTAGAGACGAGGCACACACACACACACACACGGTAGAGACGAGGCACACACACACACACACGGTAGAGACGAGGCACACACACACACACGGTCGAGACGAGGCAGGCACACACACACACGGTCGAGACGAGGCAGGCACACACACACGGTCGAGACGAGGCAGGCACACACACACGGTCGAGACGAGGCAGGCACACACACACGGTCGAGACGAGGCAGGCACACACACACGGTCGAGACGAGGCAGGCACACACACACGGTAGAGACGAGGCAGGCACACACACACGGTAGAGACTAGGCAGGCACACACACACGGTAGAGACTAGGCAGGCACACACACACGGTAGAGACGAGGCACACACACACACACACGGTAGAGACGAGGCACACACACACACACACGGTAGAGACGAGGCACACACACACACACACACGGTAGAGACGAGGCACACACACACACACACGGTAGAGACGAGGCACACACACACACACACACACACGGTAGTGATGAGGCACACACACACGGTAGTGACGAGGCACACACACACGGTAGAGACGAGGCACACACACACGGTAGAGACGAGGCACACACACACGGTAGAGACGAGGCACACACACACACGGTAGAGACGAGGCATACACACACACGGTAGAGACGAGGCACACACACACACACGGTAGAGACGAGGCACACACACACACACGGTAGAGACGAGGCACACACACACACACACGGTAGAGACGAGGCACACACACACACACACGGTAGAGACGAGGCACACACACACACACACGGTAGAGACGAGGCACACACACACACACGGTAGAGACGAGGCACACACACACACACGGTAGAGACGAGGCACACACACGGTAGAGACGAGGCACACACACGGTAGAGACGAGGCACACACACGGTAGAGACGAGGCACACACACGGTAGAGACGAGGCACACACACACACACACACGGTAGAGACGAGGCACACACACACACACGGTAGAGACGAGGCACACACACACACACGGTAGAGACGAGGCACACACACACACACACGGTAGAGACGAGGCACACACACACACACACGGTAGAGACGAGGCACACACACACACACACACGGTAGAGACGAGGCACACACACACACACACACGGTAGAGACGAGGCACACACACGGTAGAGACGAGGCACACACACGGTAGAGACGAGGCACACACACGGTAGAGACGAGGCACACACACGGTAGAGACGAGGCACACACACGGTAGAGACGAGGCACACACACACACACACGGTAGAGACGAGGCACACACACACACACACGGTAGAGACGAGGCACACACACACACACACACACACACACACACGGTAGAGACGGGGCACACACACACGGTAGAGACGAGGCACACACACACACGGTAGAGACGAGGCACACACACACACGGTCGAGACGAGGCGCACACACACACGGTCGAGACGTGGCACACACACACGGTAGAGACGAGGCACACACACGGTAGAGACGAGGCACACACACACGGTAGAGACGAGGCACACACACACACGGTAGAGACGAGGCACACACACACATGGTAGAGACGAGGCACACACACACACACACGGTAGAGACGATGCACACACACACACACGGTAGAGACGAGGCACACACACACACACGCACACACACACACACGGTAGAGACGGGGCACACACACACGGTAGAGACGAGGCACACACACACACGGTAGAGACGGGGCACACACACACACGGTCGAGACGTGGCACACACACACACGGTAGAGACGAGGCGCACACACACACACACACACACACGGTAGAGACGAGGCGCGCGCACACGGTAGAGACGAGGCACACACACGGTAGAGACGAGGCACACACACACACACACACGGTAGAGACGAGGCGCACACACACACACGGTAGAGACGAGGCGCACACACACACACACACACACACACACGGTAGAGATGAGGCGCACACACACACGGTCGAGACGAGGCGCACACACACACACACACACGGTAGAGATGAGGCGCACACACACACGGTCGAGACGAGGCGCACACACACACGGTCGAGACGAGGCGCACTCACACACGGTCGAGACGAGGCGCACACACACACGGTCGAGACGAGGCGCACTCACACACGGTAGAGACGAGGCACACTCACACACACACACGGTAGAGACGAGGCACACGCGCGCACACACACACGGTAGAGACGAGGCGCACGCACACACACACACACACACACACACACGGTAGAGACGAGGCACACGCGCACACACACACACGGTAGAGACGAGGCACACGCGCACACACACACACGGTAGAGATGAGGCACACGCGCACACACACACGGTAGAGACGAGGCGCACACACACACGGTCGAGACGAGGCGCACACACACACACGGTCGAGACGAGGCGCACACACACACACGGTCGAGACGAGGCGCACACACACACGGTCGAGACGAGGCGCACACACACACGGTCGAGACGAGGCGCACACACACACGGTCGAGACGAGGCGCACACACACACGGTCGAGACGAGGCGCACACACACACACACACACACGGTAGAGACGAGGCACACACACACACACACACACACGGTAGAGACGAGGCGCACACACACACACACACGGTAGAGACGAGGCACACACACACACACACACACGGTAGAGACGAGGCACACACACACACGGTAGAGACGAGGCACACACACACACGGTAGAGACGAGGCACACACACGGTAGAGACGAGGCACACACACACACACACACGGTAGAGACGAGGCGCACACACACACACGGTAGAGACGAGGCGCACACACACACACACACACACACACACGGTAGAGATGAGGCGCACACACACACGGTCGAGACGAGGCGCACACACACACACACACGGTAGAGATGAGGCGCACACACACACACGGTCGAGACGAGGCGCACACACACACGGTCGAGACGAGGCGCACTCACACACGGTCGAGACGAGGCGCACACACACACGGTCGAGACGAGGCGCACCCACACACACACGGTAGAGACGAGGCACACCCACACACACACGGTAGAGACGAGGCACACGCGCATGCACACACACACGGTAGAAACGAGGTGCATGCACACACACACACACACACACACACGGGAGAGACGAGGCGCGCGCGCACACACACACACGGTAGAGACGAGGTGCACACACACACACACACGGTAGAGACGAGGCACACGCGCACACACACACACGGTAGAGATGAGGCACACGCGCACACACACACGGTCGAGACGAGGCGCACACACACACACGGTCGAGACGAGGCGCACACACACACACGGTCGAGACGAGGCGCACACACACACACGGTCGAGACGAGGCGCACACACACACGGTCGAGACGAGGCGCACACACACACGGTCGAGACGAGGCGCACACACACACGGTCGAGACGAGGCGCACACACACACACACACACACACGGTAGAGACGAGGCACACACACACGGTAGAGACGAGGCGCACACACACACAGTAGAGACGATGCACACACACACACACACACACACGGTAGAGACGAGGCACACACACACACACGGTAGAGACGAGGCACACACACACACACACACGGTAGAGACGAGGCACACACACACACACACACGGTAGAGACGAGGCACACACACACACACACACACACGGTAGAGACGAGGCACACACACACACACACACACACACACACGGTAGAGACGAGGCACACACACACACACACACACGGTCGAGACGAGGCACACGCGCACACGCACACACACACACGGTAGAGACGAGGCACACGCGCACACACACACGGTCGAGACGAGGTGCACCCATGCGCGCACACACACACACACACACACACACCGTAGAGACGAGGTGCACACACATACACACACACACGGTACAGACAAGGTGCACACACACACACACACACGGTCGAGACGAGGCGCACACACACACGGTCGAGACGAGGCGCACACACACACACACACACACACACGGTAGAGACGAGGCACACACACACACACGGTAGAGACGAGGCACACACACACACACACGGTAGAGACGAGGCACACACACACACACACACACGGTAGAGACGAGGCACACACACACACACACACGGTAGAGACGAGGCACACACACACACACACACGGTAGAGACGAGGCACACACACACACACGGTAGAGACGAGGCACACACACACACACACACACACGGTAGAGACGAGGCACACACACACACACGGTAGAGACGAGGCACACACACACACACGGTAGAGACGAGGCACACACACACACACGGTAGAGACGAGGCACACACACACACACGGTAGAGACGAGGCACACACACACACACGGTAGAGACGAGGCACACACACACACACACACGGTAGAGACGAGGCACACACACACACACGGTAGAGACGAGGCACACACACACACACGGTAGAGACGAGGCACACACACACACACACACACGGTAGAGACGAGGCACACACACACACATGGTAGAGACGAGGCACACACACACACGGTAGAGACGAGGCGCACACACACACGGTAGAGACGAGGCGCACACACACACGGTAGAGACGAGGCACACACACACACACACGGTAGAGACGAGGCACACACACGGTAGAGACGAGGCACACACACACACACACGGTAGAGACGAGGCACACACACACACACGGTAGAGACGAGGCACACACACACACACACACGGTAGAGACGAGGCACACACACACACACACACACGGTAGAGACGAGGCACACACACACACACACACGGTAGAGACGAGGCACACACACACACACGGTAGAGACGAGGCACACACACACACACGGTAGAGACGAGGCACACACACACACACACACACACGGTAGAGACGAGGCACACACACACACACACGGTAGAGACGAGGCACACACACACACACGGTAGAGACGAGGCACACACACACACACGGTAGAGACGAGGCACACACACACACACGGTAGAGACGAGGCACACACACACACACACGGTAGAGACGAGGCACACACACACACACACACACACGGTAGAGACGAGGCACACACACACACATGGTAGAGACGAGGCACACACACACACGGTAGAGACGAGGCGCACACACACACGGTAGAGACGAGGCGCACACACACACGGTAGAGACGAGGCACACACACACACACGGTAGAGACGAAGCGCACACACACACACACACACACACACACGGTAGAGACAAGGCGCGCACACACACACAGTAGAGACGAGGCATGCGCACATTATGAAAAAAAAGCCTTTGAGAGCAAAATTTGCGAGTATGAGGGGCCGTGAATGGTAAACCTCGAACGGGCGAGGGCTAACAGTAATTGAGAAACGTTTCATGAAAGATTAAGTTTTACAAAATGAATCACAATCATTCTAGCTAAACATTTGTGAGTACAGGGATCCCTCGCTACTTCACGCTTCAACGCGGCTTCAGTGCATAGCTTTTTTTTTTTTAATACAGTATTCATAGAATTAAAAAATAAGGAAATTAAGGAAGAATAGGGGGGAAAGTTCAGGAAAATGGTGCAAAACAAGGCGAATTATGCAAAAAAAAAAACCCAAACAAACACCCCCCCCCCCTCATTAAAACTACTTGCATTTTTATGTGAGGTGCGCATCTGAGTGCGTACATGCGCATTTGCAAACCACTTTTGAACCAGAAACAGCGGCAGAAGCGCCTGACCTGGGATACAGAGAAGCAGCACTGGACTGTTGCTCAGTGGTCCAAAGTACTTTTTTCGGATGAAAGCAAATTTTGCATGTCATTCGGAAATCAAGGTGCCAGAGTCTGGAGGAAGACTGGGGACAAGGAAATGCCAAAATGCCTGAAGTCCAGTGTCAAGTACCCACAGTCAGTGATGGTCTGGGGTGCCATGTCAGCTGCTGGTGTTGGTCCACTGTGTTTTATCAAGGGCAGGAACAATGCAGCAAGCTATCAGGAGATTTTGGAGCACTTCATGCTTCCATCTGCTGAAAAGCTTTATGGAAATTATTTCATTTTTCAGCACGACCTGGCACCTGCTCACAGTGCCAAACCCACTGGTAAATGGTTTACTGACCATGGTATTACTGTGCTCAATTGGCCTGCCAACTCTCCTGACCTGAACCCCATAGAGAATCTGTGGGATATTGTGAAGAGAAAGTTGAGAGACACCAGACCCAACACTGTGGATGAGCTTAAGGCCGCTATCGAAGCATCCTGGGCCTCCGTAACACCTCAGCAGTGCCACAGGCTGATTGCCTCCATGCCACGCCGCATTGAAGCAGTCATTTCTGCAAAAGGATTCCCCGACCAAGTATTGAGTGCATAACCGAACATAATTATTTGAAAGTTGACTTTTTTGTATTAAAAACACTTTTTTTATTGGTCGGATGAAATATGCTAATTTTTTGAGATTGGGATTTTTGGTTTTTCTTTCCCTTTTTGCCAAAATTATCAATATTAAAACAATAAAAGGCTTGAACTACTTCAGTTGTGTGTTATGAATCTAAAATATGTGAAAGTCAAATTTCTACAGAAAATAATTAACTTTATCACAATATGCTAATTTTTTGAGAAGGACTAGTATATGTGTATTTCAATTTTATTTACATCTTATGCATTATTTATAAAATGTTTAATTGTTATTATAAGCATTTGTAGTGTTCAATATGTATTTACTGATATTATATACTGTACACATATACATGTGGGCAGTGTTGGTCTCGTGGTTTTGGGTGCTGGATTGCTGATCCTAAGGTTGGGGGTTCGAGTCCCACTCTCCACAAGGTTGTCTCTGTCCTCCCAGTGCAGCTAACTGGCTTATCAAAGGCCGACCATGTCTCTCGCTGTCTATGGTGAGAGGTTCATGTAAATGAACCATTGCTGACTTTTGTCAAGAGTAGCTGCAAAGCCGTCAGCGTGTTTCTGTACCTTGCTAAAAGGATTGTGTCAGGAAGGGCACCCTATGTAAAAACCTATGCCAAATCAAATGTGTGAATCATTCACTGTGGCGACCCCTGGTAAAGGGAAAAAGCCAAAAAGAAATCTCGTGTGTGTATGTATGTATGTATATGTATGTATGTATATATGTATGTATATGTGTATGTATGTATATGTGTATATATATATATGTGTGTGTGTACGTGTATATGGCAATACGCAGAGGGATCTCGGTCCCAAATAACCGTGGAAAGTGAGGGATCCCTGTATTTTATTCACGTGATCAGGAAGAAGGGAAATGGCTTGATGTGATTGGTTAAGAATGAGTTTTGGAGGCTTTGACATGTGTCTACCTGACACATGTGTAATTTTTTTAAATGATTTGTTTGCAGTATTGCTTTCGTAGTGGTAATTTAGGAACATCAAATTGCTGTTAAACACCGGTGCATTTAATTTCTGCCCTAGAAAGAAAAGGTCACAAAGTTTTCAAGAAGCAACCAGTTTGTTGATCTCTCTCTCTCTCTCTCATAGAAATTCACACAGAAGTACAGTTGAAAAACTATGACAAGTTCTTGGAGGACTACACATCTCAGCTGAAAGCCATAGAGGAAGCCCTTGATGACTCCATCGGAGATGTTTGGGATTTCACTTTAGATCCGATAACATTGAAGGTGATTTCTTACTTTCTTTTTACTTTCTGAAAGTTTGTTATTATTATGTTTTCTAAATTATTATTAGTTTCATATTCTTTAATCTTTTTATTTTGCCACCACACAGCTCCTCCCATATGAACAGTCGTCCCTTTTGGAGCTCATAAAAACAGAAAACAAGGCAAGTAATTATTCACAGTTTTAATTTCTATGGTGTCTTGGTTTATATTTGAACAGAAAATATGTTGGGCATTTCCATATATCTTCGTACTGTAGATTAGTGGCTGCGTATTTGTGGAACTTGGGTGTTTACTCTCATTCTCCTATTGTCCTATAAGTCATGGGAATCAAGCTGTTTCATTATTATTATAGCACTTAACAGCTTGTGTGTGTGTGTGAAGTTTATTGTAAGAGGAAAGCACGTGTTCTTTCATGTCTGAATAGGCACGAATCTTTCGGTGTGTAGAGAAGAAGATTTAACAGAGAAATTTTTAATTTAAACAAATATGTATTTGTCCATGAGGGACTAGGATTTTGTGTAGCACACGAGAGAAATGTTCGCCGCCTTGTCATGGTTTGCCAGAAGTGATTGAGAGCCAAGGGATCAAAAATGTCTGTGCTCTCCCTGACAGTCATGCTGTCATTAACCAGTCACAGGAATCTTGATGCTTAGAAGGCAGTTAGAGCAGCAGTTCAGAACCGAGCAGTACATTTTTATGCTCCCTGATAAGTAGTTATTGTGTGATTAAAGAGAACTGGCAAATTATGGATAAAATAACCATAGATGTGCATTATATATGTACTGATTTTTGAATGTAAATTTTTTGTTTTACATTGTATTCAGTGATTTTAAATGCAGTCCTGTACCAAGTTGCCTGTGTTTTATTATTTAGGTCCTTAATAAGGTCATTACAGTTTATGCAGCTCTCTGCAGTGAAGTTAAGAAACTGAAATATGAGGTATGTGGAAAATGTTCATTTTACTGTGTTTTACAAATAAATGAATGAGATTAAAATATGTGACTCATCACATCAGATCCAGAATTAGGTTGGAGTTTTGAACTTTTAGTCATAAAAAGGCTGCAGTTCAAAGAAGCAAAGAAACAGTTGTCAGAAATAAGCCTGCAAAGAAAACAAAGACATTGACTGAGTGTTAGCTTGCAAGGAACTAAATTTTTACATTTTTGGTTCAAGTGCGTGTGGCTGCCTTTATGAATTATGACCACACCTTTTTTATCAGTGCCAGTTATCTCAAGAAAACAATAGTAATGTAATTATTACACCCAATAATGAACCAGATGTGCGTGTGTGTGCGTGTGTGTGCGTGTGTGTGCGTGTGTGTGCGTGTGTGTGCGTGTGTGTGTGTGTGTGTATGCCAGACATGCTTCATTAATGATTGCGGTGCCAACATTGAGCTGATTGATCCAGGATTGTGGAAATATGCATTACTTCTATATCCCAAAAATGTGACTTAATACAGTAGGCCCTCATTATTCGCAAAGGTTCGGTTCCGGCCCCTACCATGAATGAAGATAATCCGCAAGTTCTGTACCTGGAAGTAAAGCCCCATGTATCATATTACATGCGCGAATGATCAACTGGAAGTAAAATACTATGCATCTATTACATGTGCTAAAATATGCTTCTTAACCACATTCTATACACAGTCTTACTCATTAATACAGTATTAATGTAGTAATGAATAAGAAAAACTTTAATTTTTTACTTTGATGTTTATTGATGATCAAATATAAACATTATACAGCACATATGTATATATGTGTGTGTGTATATATATATAATATGTAATTTATGTATATACATATATATAATTTTATATATAAAAGATTATTTTTCTTTAAACATATAGCACTGTAGTTTTCAAAAAATGCCCACTAGAGAGCGGCATTGCATTATATTTACTTTGCATTGCATTATACAGACAATCCCCAACTTACGTTTTAGTTAGGTTCCGGATGGCCAAACTTAAGGTGAAAAAAAAAAAAAAGTTGTTACTGTATGTTCCAGTGATGTATGACGTTCATACTGTACTATACATCCATAAATACCATTGCCATATCTCATAACACACCCCTAAATCAATTATTATAAACATAACATTGTAAAATAATATCAAATATATCAAATAATATCAACATTAATTTCAAATAAATGAAATGCAAGCAAAATCATTTCATACAGATAAAATTTAATCAAATTCACTCATCAAATATCAAATACACTATCAAATATAACTTTCAACATGCACTGTGATGAAATCTTTCTGCGTGTAAATGGTTCTGATGGTTGACGGAGCCATTTGAAAGAAACATGCAACATTCACGTGTTTTTCACCAGCATCAATTTTCTGGATAATGGCCATCTTTGTTTCTAACGAGATGGCTTGCCGCTTTTTCTGATTACCACTGTCACTGTCACTGTCACTAGTACGCTTACGCTTCTGACCAACCATATTTGCTTAGGGTTACAAAAGTCCGCAAAACAGTGTAAACACAAAGATGACAGAGACGATGTCTTAACACAAGGGTAATATGCAGTGAACTGGGAAGAAGGAGGGGCACGTTCAGTCTGTCGTTTGTAAACAATGGACGCAGCGTCATTACGTAGGTACGTCTCGTATTACAGAGAGCACGCTAAACTCAAAATTTGACAATTTTTTTTTTTTAATGTAAAATCAAAAAATACGTAAAACAAATGAACGTAAGTCAGGGAGTGTCTGTATTTACATGAAGTGGATACCAATGAAATGACATGACATGACGTGGATACTTCAAGCTTGAATAAACGTGCTACAGAACATAAAATCTCACACAAACATTCTAAACATTAATTTTGGTACAGTACCGTACTGGAATAATAACTGAAAATTGAACCTGCTGTACTGGAATAATAACTGAGAATGGAACCTGCCTTACTATTCTGGATACTTCTAGTAACAGGTTCCATTCTGATGATGACTTTTTTCATACAACATTCACCTCCTTAGCACTTCCACAAAAACTCCATGCTACACTAGCTCTGGTTGCCTTTACATTTTTCTTTATGTAGTGGACTGTAATTTCATTCACTTTATAATGGTGCTGTACTGCAGAAAAACATTTTCCTTCCTGACTCATATCAAGCAGTTCAACTTTTTCATGCAGCGTCACTACCTTCGGCGCCTTACCAGAAGCCTAAGATGGTGCGCAGCGTTTGGGTGGCATGATGGAGCTTAATTGTGATTAAAAACACACACACACACACAAAAAAGCACATACTTTCACACACGAAAATGAGGAAAAAGGGGTGTTACATCATCTCAACCAATCAGCAGGAGGGAGAACAGCCATTGGCTGAATTTGAATCACTTGACAGTTGCTCGGAAATCCGCGAATATGCGGAGGTGCGAGTGCAAAACCGCAAATAGTGAAGGGCCTACTGTACTGTACCTAATTTGCTGTGATGGGTTACATATATCTTGTAGTGGTAGCTAAAATTCTAGAGCTGTATGTTTACCTGGTTGTTGTTAGATAAGATCTGGATTTAGGTCCGGATCATTATGGAAATATGATGTTGTTGTTGTTGTTGTTTTTTCCCCCCATTCAGGCTGAAACAAAATTCTACAATGGCTTGCTGTACTATGGTGAAGGAGGTAATCAGTTTTAGTTTTCTCTTCTTTGAGTTATCTCTTCCAGACATTGATCACTACCACCAACAGACCAGAGATTAAATTTTTTACCAGAATGTCATTGCTTTAGTAGCAGATACTGTATCAGTTTGTTTGTTTGTTTTTTTCTCACACAAGCAAGATGGGTATGTCTGAATTCTTCTGATGGTGGTGTGTTTTATGTCTCGCAGTTTCAGATAGCAGTGTGGTGGAGGGAGAGTGTCAGGTTCAGATGGGACGCTTCATCTCATTTTTACAGGTTATACATTCTTTGTGATTTTTCTGTGTATAAAATCAGAAATCGTAGAAAGTGCAGTGGTACCTTGACTTACGAAGTTAATGCGTTCTGAGGGCAAGCTTGTAAGTCAAAGTGTTCGTTAGATTAAACAAAAATTCCCTTAGGAAATAATAGAAAACCAATTAATTCATTCCAACCCCCTCTCAAACTCCTATAACCTGACACAAACACCTATATTAGATAATCATGTAATAACTAAATATTTAATAATAATAATAATAAATTTACATTAATAATAATTAAAAATAAAACAAGAATAAACAATAAGTCAACTAACCCTTCTGGTCATTGACTGCGGCAAAGATGTCATGTGGGCACAAAGATGTCACATGGGCAGGCATGAGGTGGTGTGTAACAGAGAAGGAAGAGGAGAGGAGAATTTTGTGCATGTGCACGCTACGAATGCCAGCGAGGAAAGGCTTGTGGTGGGCTCCCACAAGGCCAGTGCTTCTCAAATAGTGGGGGTGCGGTGTGATGACTGGGGGTGCGTATGACCCTGGGGAACATGCCTTTTTGCCATACTGTACTAGAATCAACTGTAATTGAACATCCTCTACAGTAGGTGGTAGTGGCACTCACTGTGTTCCCTATGGTGTGGGGAAAAGGCATCAAGCAAACGATATAAAGTGCAGTAAACACTATTTATAGTCGTTCTTTGATGGGGGGTGGTTGCTTCCTATAGTGGACATCACAGAAAATAATTGAGATGCACTGCACAAGGCGTTCTCGGAGCATGCTGGAATACATACAGAAGAATACAAGGCTAATTGGCCTGGAAAAGCCATTTCCCCAGCAGAGCTCGTAAATCGAAATTATGCTTTTTGGATGGAGCTCATTTTTGGTGGAATCGAAGCTCGTGTCATGGAAAATTCGTTATAAAAGACACTCGCAATCCAAGGTACCACTGTATTATCACTCTCTCACTCTTTTTCTTTCTCTCTTTCTGCAGGAATTGTCCTGCTTTGTTTCTCGGTGCTTTGAGGTTGTGGTTAATCTGGTTCATCAGCTAGCTGCACTGTACAACAGCAACAAGTGAGCTTTTCACTGACAAATTACATATATCAGAGGTTAATTTCCATTTTAGATGAGCCAGTGTGATATTCTATATTATTTTTCTTTTTTGTGGCACTTTTAGAGCTGCCACAAAAATCATTGAGTCAAGTGGAGTACATTTTCAGGTAAGTTTATTTTGTTCTATTTTTCTTTTTCTTCTCATGATGTAATTCTTCAAGTGAGAGAATGTTTTCTGTTTTTGGCAGACGGTGTATGAGCATCTAGGTGAAATCCTGGTGGTTCTGATCACATTGGATGAGATCATGGAAAATCATGCCACTTTAAGGGATCATTGGAAGATGTACAAAAGGTAAACAGTTAATAGAAGCTATTTTACACTTTCTTGCTCAGTAGAATTAATAACAGAAACAAATAGAACTGGTTTCATATGTAGGAGCTATGTTGTCAGGGGCATTATGCCCCTGGTAGGGTCACCCAAGGCAAAGAGGTCCTTGGTGAAGGTCCGGACGAAGCGCGGTTCAAAAGACCTCAATGAAAAAAATAAAAACGAGGACACCGGTTCCCTTGCCCAGACGCGGGTCATAAGGGTCCCCCCATGGAGCCATGTCTGGGGTTGGGTTTCGAAGGCGAGTGCCTGGTGGTTGGGCTTTTGCCCATGAAACCCGGCTGGGCCCAGCCCGAAAAGGATACATGGGTCCGCACTTCCATGGATCCACCACCTGTTGGAGGGGCTATAGGGATTTGTGGCAGCCAAAGGCATGAGTTCTGCTGGACCGATCCTCGTGTACTGACTCCGACTCATGGGACATGGAATGTCACCTCTCTGGCGGGGAAAGAGCTCGAGTTGGTGTATGAGGTGGAGAGATACCAACTAGACATAGGCAGACTCACCTCAACGCATGGCTTTGGCTCTGGAACCACCCATCTCAAGAGAGGCTGGAGCTCATTGCATTCTGGCTTTGCTCATGGGGAGAGGCGGTGAGCTGGTGTGGGCATCCTTGTTGCCCCCCATCTCAGTGTTCACACGTTGGGGTTCTCCCCAGTCGATGATAGGGTAGCTTCCCTCTGCTTTCAGGTAGGGTCAGTGCTGACTGTTGTGTTTATGCACCAAATGACAGTTCAATTACACCGTTCTTGGAGTCTTTAGAGGGTGTGTTGGAGAATGCTCCTCTGGGAGACTCACTCGTTGTCCTGGGAGACTTAAACACCCATGTGGGCAATGACAGTGTGACCTGGAAGGGTGTGATCAGTACGTACAGCTTCACCAGTCTGAACCGAAAGGTATTTTGTTATTCGACGTCTGTGCTTGTCACAGTTTGTCCATCACAAACATCGTTTGAACATGAGGGTGTCTATAAGTGCACTTGGCACCAGGACACCCTGGGTTGCAGTTTGATGATAGACTTTGTAGTCGTGTCACCGGACTTGCGGCTGCATATTCTGGACACTCAGGTGAAGAGGGGAGCTGAGGTGTGAACCGATCCCCGCCTGGTGGTGAGCTGGCTTTGATGGCAAGGGAGACCACCCTCCAGACCTGGCAGGCCCAAGCGTGTAATTAGGGTCTCCTGGGACGTTTGGCAGCATCTCCTGTCAGAGGGCCCTTTAACTTCCACCTCCGACAGAGCTACAACCACATTCCGAACAAGGCGGGTGACATGGAATCTGAATGGGCCATATCTTGTGCCTCCATTGCTCAGGCATAAGCCGAGAGCTGTCGCCAGAAGGTCATCGGTGCCTGTCGTGGCAGTAACCCCCGAACCCAGTGGTGGACATCTGTGGTGAAGAGAGCCGTCAAGCTGAAAAAGGAAGCCTATTGGATCTGATTTGCCTGTGGGACTCCTGAAGCAGCAGACGTGCACTGACATGCCAAAAGTGCTGCAGCCCCAGCTGTCACCGATGTATAATCTTGGGCATAGGAGTTCGTTGAAGGCCTGGAAAGTGATTATCGGTTGGCCTCAAAAAGGTTCTGGACCACCACCCAACACCTTAGGAGGGGGAAGCAGTTCTCCGCAAATACTGTTTACAGTGGAAGTGGAAAGCTGCGGGGATGCCGTTGGGAGGTGGAAGGAATACTTCGAGGACCTCCTAAATCCCACCAACATGCCCTCCGTGGAGTAGGAAGACCCTGGCGGTTTGGGTGGGGGTCCACCCATCACTGGAACTGATGTTACTGAGGTAGTCAAAAGGCTCCTTGGTGCTCGGGCTCCGGGGGTGGATGAGATCTGCCTTGAAAATCTCAGGGCTCAGGATGTTGTAGGTTGACACATCTCTGCAACATTGTATGATTATCAGGAGCTGTACTTCTGAATTGGCAAATTAGGGTGGTAGTCCCCCTTTTTTAAAAACTGGCAATGGAGAGTGTGTTCTAATTATCGTGGAATTACACTTCTCAGCATACCCAGGAAAGTTCGTGAGGGCTGCTGGAGAGGAGGATCTGACTGATAGTTGAATCTTGGTTCAGGAGGAACAATGTGGTTTTCTTTCTGGCCATGGCACTCTCGACCAACTCTATACGCACTACAGGGGCATGGGAGTTTGCCCGGTCTGTCACATGTGTTTTGCGGACTTTTGAGAAGGCTTTTGATCCCAAGGCCCTTGGGTTATCTTGTGGGGCGTGCTCTGGGAGCACGGCTACCGGAGCCAGAGCTTGGTCCGTATTGGGAACAACACGTTGAATTTGTTTCCAATGAGGGTTGGAGTCCACAAAGGCTGTCCTTTGTTACAGATTGTGTTTATTATTTTTATAGACAGAAATTCTAGGCACAGCCGAGGCGTTGAGGGGTCCTGGTTTGGTGTTCATTGGATCTCGTCTCTGCTTTTTGCGGATGGCGCTGTTCTTTTGGCTTCATCAAGCCAGGACCTCCAGCTCTCATTGGAGCGAGTCGCGGTCGGGGTGAGAATAAGAACCTCCAAGTCCAAGGCCATGGTTGTCAGTCGAAATGGTGGAATGCACCCTCCGAGTTGAAAATGAGGTCGTCTCCCAAGTGGAGGAGTTCAAGTATCTTGGGGTCTTGTTCACAAGTCTGGGAAGGATGGAGTGGAAGGTCAACAGGTGGAGTTTTGCAGCGTCTGCTGTAAAGCGGAGCCTGTACCGGTCTGTCGTGGGGAAGATGGGGCTGAGCCGCAAGGCAAGGCTCTCAGTTTACCAATCGATCCACGTTCCAGCCCTCACCTATTGGCACGAGCTTTGGGTAGTGACAGAAAGCACAAGATCCCTCCAGGGAGAGCTGGGAGTAGACCTGCTGCTCCTCCGCATTGAAAGTTGAGGTGGCTCGGCATCTATCTGGTTAGAATGCCTCTTGAACGCCGCCCTGGTGTGGTGTTTTGGGCATATCCGACCGGGAAGAGACCCCGGGGTCAACAGAAGATGCTAGAGGGATTACGCTCTCGGCTGCTCTGTGAACACCTGTGTCCTGGAGGAAGTGGCTGGGGAGAGGGATAGTTGGACCTCATTGCTTAGGCTGCTGTCCCCTCAACTCGACCTTGGATTAAGCGGAAGATGATGTTGATGATGAAGATGATGAGTTTCATATGTAATCTGGATTATTTTTTGTCATTTTATGTATTTCTTTAAAATACTTGAATATTGAGTGACACATTTTTCTGTTGATTTTTATAGATTACTCAAGTCTGTTCACCATAACCCATCGAAATTTGCTATTCCTGAAGAAAAGCTGAAGCCTTTTGAGAAGCTTTTATTGAAGCTGGAGGGTCAGCTTCTGGACAGCATGATCTTTCAGGTTACTATGCATCCTTTTTTTGTACATGTGCTTTCTTAGAAAACAGTATTTTTGAGCAGAATTCTTTGTTCACATTTATTACAGATTTATTAGACCACCTGTTAGCATGAAAGTGCTAGGGTTTAAACTTCCGACCTTTTGCTCAGTAACCTAGAAGCTCTCACTGACCCCCCCCCCCCCCCCGCCCCCGCCCCGCCCCAATGGCTTCTATAATGCATAAACAGGAAATATGCTGAAATAGGGAAGTGGTTTATATCCCAAATCTAGGAACATTAGTACAGTAGATATTTGCAACATCTGTCTCTGCATTCTAAATAAAACCAATATACCATATTTGACGTGATAAGTGCCCAGGGCGCTTTAAAAATCGGAGTGGGTGGGCGCTTATTAAAACGTTACCAACAGAGGGGAAGGGGAAGTGCTTATTAACATCGAGGTGGAAAAGATGAATAATAACAGAACATGAAAGAGTTTTACTGGTGTTTGTGTTATTTATTTTGTGGTATCAACTAAACTATTTACATGAAAGCTGAAAATAAACAGAAAACAGCATAAATTAAACAAAATACCCCTTACTTTTCCCTCCCGGTGCTCTCCCTTGAAACATTCGGAAGTAAAATCGAGCCAATCAACACGAATGTCAACTTTAGCATATGGCACATTGAACCAATCAAAAGCACATGGCCAGGAACGTACTTAAATTTATGAAGTTAGTGAGCCGGCAAATTGGGTGAAAAATCCTTGTCATCACTTTCTGATAGGTCCATATCTGGCTCATGGCTCCATTCATTCAGAGCATCCCATAGTATTGCTGTAGCAGTTTCTAATGGTTCACCGGTTGTTGGACATTTACCAAGAGAAAACAGAAAAATATTTTCCTGTTTTTTAAAGCAGGGCGGAACAATCAAATGTGTTGTTACTGATGAACATTATAGACATTCCCCAGTGGCAGGGGGTCTTGAAATACCATGAAACTCACTTTTACAGGCAGTGAATGCTTCATTTTATAGTTACAGAGACTGATTGAATAAAATTAGTAAATTTGATCTACAATTTTGCTCTGAGTACACATGGGCGGTTATTAGACGTAAGAAGAAGAAAAAAAAAAAAAAACAATTGTGGGGGGGGGGAGTTGGAGCTGGAGCAGGGCGCTTATTACGTCGAATACGGTATTATTAGTTTGTTCATCAGTCTGGGGAAATTTGGGATAATTTATTTAATCTTCTTTCTGTTTTTGATAGGCTTGTGTCGAGCAGAGGTTTGATAATCCTATGGAAGGTGTTTCTGTCTCTAAAAATAGTGCTTTTGCTGAGGAGTTTGCTCATAACATTCGTACTATCTTCACCAATGTGGAGTCAAAACTTGGTTTGTGTTTACTCATTTTAATAACTTGTGTTAAAATATAAAAATATGAAGTACTGTATAAAATGATCATACCTCAGTTTGTGTTACTGAGAGAGTACTGAAGATCTATGTAACTGATTTATTTGGACGTAATTCCTGAGTGTTTATGTTGACAGGGGAGCCTGCAGAGATTGACCAAAGGGATAAGTATGCCGGGGTCTGTGGGCTCTTTGCCCTACACTTCCACATTTTTCGTGCAGTCGACAAAAGACTTTACAAAGCTCTTTTGGATGTGTGTAAAAAGGTTTGTGTCAAATTTGCGTGTGTGTGTGTGTGTGTGTGTGTGTGTGTGTGTGTGTGTGCCTCTTGAAATAAAACACTGTGCTTTTAGGTTTCGGGAAAAAAATTGAAGCATTCAGTTGAATATACTAACTCGGTTATCTTTTATCATTTAATCTTTAGTGATTCTCATCCCTACTTTCAAGTTTTAGCTATATTTGTGAAATGAAGTGTGATGGGAATAAGGAAATAAATTAAAAGTGCCGGGCAGGGGGTCGTCCAGGATTGGGTTTGGGAACTCCTGATCTATATCATGAGCCAATTTTTTTAACCAAAATAAACATTTTCAAGTTCCCATTCCTATATGTCAAATGTATAATGTTTATAAGTAAAATTTTGTTTTCTAATATAATTAATACACTTCTCTTTCTCTCCAAGGTGCCTGCAGTTACTCTGACTGCAAACATAATCTGGTTTCCTGATACGTTTTTGGTGAATAAAATCCCTGCAGCAGCCAAACTCATGGATAAGAAAAGTCTCCAGGCCATTCGTAGCAACAGAGATTCATTCCTGCAACAAAAGGCACAGACCCTCACAAAGTGAGTTTGATGGTGCAGTGAATCTGCTTTCCGGGTACCTTCCAGCTTTAAGATAATTACCGCGAGTTTTACAAACTGACTTCACTTTGGTTTGAGGTTAAATTAAAGCTCATCCTCTGTGGTATTCTCAGGAGAGGCTCTGCCTTCAGTCCAACCTTGACCAGGATAAAACAGTTACTGAAGATGGGTGATAAATGTATTGTGTATTAATTATATCCATTTCTGCTGTGCTAACTCTGTTTCTTTTTCTATTGTTTAAGGGATGTGCAGTCATACTATGTATTCGTAACCTCTTGGATGATGAAGATGGAGGCCATCTTATCCAAGGAACAGAAAGCAGAGAAGCTCTCCGAGGATTTGAGCAACAGGTGCAATGTGTTTGTACAGGTAAAGATTATGCAAAAGAAGTTTGACTTGTGTGGAGAGCTGGACTCGTGTATCATTAGTGACTAACTTGAGCAAGGGCTCTAGCACTGTTTCCACATCAGAACCCTACGCTATGATCATGTTTTGTAATATCTATTTAATACATCAGTGGCCCAAATCGGAGTATGTACATTATATATTGCAATTTATGTGAGGGGAGTGAATGAGAGTTGAGAAATGGTGCTTGTTCCACACGCTTTGTTTTCCACAAAACAATCTTACTTAAATTTTAACAATAGTAGTGCAGAAGAAAAGCATTTGTTCTATCATGAAAAAATTGCATGCAGGTTTGAATCCACAATCATTCATGAGAGGAAATCTGGGAGAGAAGGCAGGAAAACACTTTTTCCCCCCCTCTCGTTCACGATAACACTAACAGATCATAAGCATCTGTGCGCTCATGCCTATAAAAGTTGATTAGTAACACTTTCCTCCAAGCATCCTACATTGCCCTTGATGTTTCATGATCAGCAATTTTTATAAGGGGTGAGGGGTGGCCAGACAAAATCCCATCCTTGGGAAAAACATGACCATCGCCACTGAGGTTGGTAAATTTTCAGCTGTACTATGCGCAATTTGCTATATTGGTTGAAATGGTCTTTACACAGCAACCAGTAACCCTGGGTTTACACTGAGGCACTATGCTTTTTTTTGCGTCGCAGAGAAACACAGAGTGCCACAATTTATGAGCAGACTTGGGGCATGACTGGGGTATGAAACAGAGGCAGGGTGCATCCAAGAGATGAAACTTGAAGGAATCATGTTTCCAAGTTCATCAAAATCCCCTACAATGAAGCGTTAATTTCTGTTCAGCTTTAATACAATTCCTTCGTTCTATCACGCTAGGCGTCAAACACATTGTCACACATTGTAATAATCGCAGCATATGTCTGCCACGATCATTATGAATCCATCAAGTTCTCCCAAAATTATCTTCAATCCCATGGTCCCCCACGTCCTTACAATTCTCTTAAATCATAGAAATCATGGACTTTGTGCCCAAGTGTGAACCCTGGGTTACTTATGAGATCATAAAAAGGTCAAGAAAACTCTGTCATTTGTGGCCACCGTAATCTTTTAAAATAACAGATCAATTACTGCTAATGTCCAATCAAGTACATTCATGTGACCCCCATGATCTATTTTGCTTGCAGGGAATTCTATATGCATATAGCATCAACACCATCATAAAAACAACCATGAACCTCTACATGTCCATGCAGCGACCCATGACCAAGACCTCTGTGAAGGCCCTTTGTCGTCTAGTAGAGCTACAGAAAGTAAACCTTTCCTCTGTACTGTGATTTTTACTAATGTACATATTGGATTGTCCAATGTTCAGGAGCCTCTGGACATTGGACAAAGGACAAAACTATTAACTTGTGTGTTTTATTTATTTTATATATATATATATATATATATATATATATATATATATATATATATATACAGTAAAACCTCCGCTGACGAACGCTTAAGCTCACGAACTTTTCGCCTCAAGAACATTAAATTTGCGAGCATATAGTCTCTGCTGACGAACTAGTTTTCGGAGGACGAATCAAACCACGCGGTCGAACAGCGCCACGGTGGCGGCCACGAGAAGCTGACGCACGCTCACGGCGTCACAGTTCGTCACCCCCTTTCTTTGAATGCGGAAGTGGTTTGTGTTTGATAGACATTTTGGGCCATATTGCGTGTACTTTTGCTATTATGGGACCGAAAAAGACCCCACCACAGGCGGAGATCATTGAAAAACACGAACGAGGTGTGCGTTTGTGTGACTCAGCGTCCCAGTACCAGTACGCTAAGTCTACCACCATCCTTAAGAACAAGGAAGCTATTAAGGGTGCGTGTGTGGCTAAGGGTGTTTCCAAACAGTAGGCGTTTCCAAACTCTCCTTCCAAACAGTAAGTCCCTCCCTCCCTCCTCCTCCCACTCCATTCCATCAAGCCATCAACTACCATCACAAAGGTAAATAAAACGACTTTATTATACAGTACAATTTATTTCTTTAATTACAATACAATAGCACATTTATTATACATAAAATAAGGTATATTTTTGTGTAGTTTTAAGGCTTATTTAGTAGAAAATTATGTTTTATGGGGACCTGGGAACGGATTATTCTCATTTTAATGGTTTCTTATGGGAAATAAATGTTCGGAAGACGAACTTTTCGCCTCACACACACTTTCTGGGAACCAATTATGTTCGTGAGCTGAGGTATCACTGTATATATATATATATATATATATATATATATATATATATATATAATATGCTGGTTTGTCAATTCTCTCTCTTGCCTCTTGTGTTGTTGTTTTTTTGTTTTTTTTGTGTGTGTGTGTTTTAAATAATAAAATAAAGGCTGTAGAGCACACATTCCACAGACGGTCTCTTGTGGTGGCAGACTCTGTGTCCCATATCACTCAGCAGCTGCAATCACAAGCTCTGGCTTCTATTTCTACAGCTAAAGTAAAGTCCTTATTGCAAATAAAAAGTCCAAATGTCTGATAACTTTACTAAATCATTTTGCCATCCTACAGTATTTTTTATATAACAGAATGGCTAAATAATAATAATAATAAAAACACTTTTTTTTAACTCTAGAAAAGAGTGATCTCTGACAAGAAGTACAGTGAGCAGAGGCTGGATGTACTGTCAGCTCTGGTGCTTGCTGAGAACACTCTGAATGGTCCGAGCACCAGGGAGAGAAGACTGGTGGTGTCTCTAGCACTCAGTGTGGGCACACAGATGGTAAGGAGGCCTTTGCTTGGTAAAGATTCAGAATTGTTCTCTGGGTTTGTGTAAAACCATTTACATTATTCTCTCTCTTTTTTTCCCATTTTACTGTATTAATCTCGCAAGTGGAAATTAATTGCCTCTGCATTTAACCCATTGAAAGTGACCACACACACACACATATATAAGCAGTGAGTGCTCACACTCGGTGCAGAGGGATACCACAAACATTGGGGGCCTGGAGAGCAATTGGGGAATCCGGAGAGCAGGTATCTTGCTCAAAGGTACTGCAGTCCTGAAGGTGGAGAAAGAGAAGGTGTGGCTCACTCCTGCACCACCACACAAAGTCGCTTCTCTAACCATTAGGCTACAACTGCCATGGCTTTACCTGAGTGTTTTAACATCTTTTCTGGCTGGTTATACAATATACAGTCGGCCCCCAACTTACGAAATGAATCAGTTCCAGAGCCCTTTTCGTATAGCGGGGATTTCGTAAGTAGGGGTCGCATCTTACATGTTAAACGCCAAAGACTGGATAAACCCCATAAACCCTTTAAAAATGATAAAAGTACACCAATTTTGTATGAAATATGTGTTAAACGTAAAAGAAAATTATTTATTAAACAATTTAAACATTTTATTAACATATTAAACCATTTTATTCACATATTTAATAATTAAACCATTATTAAACATTTTTATTAACAAACACACACACCTCTCTCTCTTTTTCTCTCTCTCTATCTCTGTCTCGTGTGCTCCGGGCCACGCCCACAAGACATGGAATTCAAAGCGCATTCCTTGCTTCACAAACTCAACTTTAATTTGATTCCTTGTCTGTCTTCCTTTCAGCTTTTTTCCCTTTTACTCGGGAGTCGCCACAGCGAATCATCTGATTCGCACGTTTGATTTGGCAGAGGTTTTTACGTCGGATGCCCTTCCTGTCACAACCCATTTTAGCAAGGGACAGAAACACACTGACAACTTTGCAGCTACTCTTTACGAATGTCAGCAATGGTTCTTTTACATGCCTCTCACCATAGACAGTGAGACACATTGCCCGCCTTTGATAACCCAGTTAGCTGCACTGGGGGGGACAGTGACAACCTTGTAGAGAGTGGGACTCGAACCCCCAACCTTTGGATCAGCGATTCAGCGCCCTATACCACTAGACCAGGGATCGGAATTCCAGATGAGCCCAAATGCGCCCACATTTATTAAACATTTACTGAATTAAACAACTTAAAAAAACTAAAGCGTTAATCCTTCTCTCTGTCTCTCTCTCTCTCTCTCTCTCACGCGCGGGCCACGCCCACAAGACATGAATTCAAAGCGCTTTCCCTGCTTGACCGTTTACTGAATTAAAACAACTTAAAAAACTAAAGCGTTATTCCTTCTCTCTCTCTCTCTCTCTCTCTCTCTCTCTCTCTCTCTCGCACGCGCGCCTGCTGCGGGCCACGCTTGCAAGACGTGAATTCAAAGCGCATTCCCTGCTTGACATACTCAACTTTAATTTGATTCCTTGAGGGATCGAAATTCCAGATGAGCTCAAATGCACCCACATTTATTAAACATTTACTGAATTAAACAACTGAAAAAACTAAACTAAAAACGAAAGCGTTATTCCTTCTATCTCTCTCTCTCTCTCTCTCTCTCTCTCTCTCTCTCTCTCTCTCTCTCTCTCTCGCGCGTGCTGCGGGCCACGCCCACAAGACGTGAATTCAAAGCGCATTCCCTGCTTGACAAACTCAACTTTAATTTGATTCCTTGAGGGATCAGAATTCCAGATGAGCTCAAATGCGCCCACATTTATTAAACATTTACTGAATTAAAACAACTTATCAAACTAAACAAAAGACTTAAGCTTCCTTCTGTCTCTATCTAAGAGGCCAGCAGGGCAGGATGTTGAGAGACAGCCAATGAGAGAGCAACTCGCGCATCGTGTGAAATTTTGATTGGGGCGTTTGAATTTTGAATTTCTTTTCGTAAGAGGTGGTTGTTTCGTATCTCGGGGACGGAAACGTAAGAAAATGTTTTTCGTAACCCGGGGATTTGGTACACAGGGGTCTTTGTAATTTGGGGGCCGACTGTATATGTAAAACATAGTGTCAGGTGTATTGTAACTTATTGTATTTCTACAAAGTGATTTTTTTTTTTTCTTTCTTTCTTCCCAGAAAACATTCAAGGATGAGGAGCTTCTACCATTACAACTTGTCTTAAAGAAACTGGATCTCATTAGTGAATTAAGAGAGAGGTGAGACTTCAGAAACTACAAGAGTACCTTCAGTGCTATGAATGTATATATCTGTATGGTAATTAATTTTATATTTTATTAATTTTAATATTCAAAGAAACTGTTTTTCTTTTCTCTCCTCAGGGTCAAAGTCCAGTGTGATTGCAGCTTTCTCTACTGGCACCGTGCAGTGTTTCCCATTTACCTGGATGATGTTTATGATCATGCAGTCGATGCAGCTAGAATACATGTATGTCTGCTGAAAGGTTACTGTCCTCGTTACAAAATATTTCTCAGTTGAAATGCTTTTTGTAGAGGAACTGAAATCCCACTGGTAACAGCTTCCTATCATTACTCCTTTTATTTGTCTGTCCATTGAGTAATTCAGTAATGTGTGTTGTTGTTTGATGCCTGGTGGCTTCTAGTATATGTTCAGTGCTCTCCGAGACTGTGTGCCCGGCATGCTGTATGCTAAACACATGGAGTCCTGTGAGCAGCTACTGGAGTGTTATGACAACGAGATCATGGCAGTCTTCAATGAGGTGAGAAAAGAATTGCTGAAATTGTGCTTCTGGGGGAAAAGAGAGCTGATTGAAATCGGTAACATTTCAGCAATAATTGGGTTGGACTGCTTCTAACATATATGGCCCATAATCTGATAATTTGAGTCTCATCTCATCATGTGTTATGACAAACACCTACCATTGTCTGGAGTCCACTGGGATTGGATGGAGTTTGCATGTTCTCTTTATTCTTGCATAGGTTTTCTTTGGGTACTCCGGTCATCTCCCACAGTCCAAAGACACCCGAGCAGATTAGGCTAATTGGCTGTTTTGTGTGTGTGTGCGTGCGCGCGTGTGTGCGCGTGCGTGTGTGTGTGTGTGTGTGTGTGTGTGTGTTTGTGCTGCAATGGTTTGGCAAGCTGTTGAGGGTGTACCCCGCCTTTGCTCAGTGTCAGCTGAGATAGACTCCAGTCTACCTGTGATCCTCATGGGATTAAGCGGTTCTGCTGGTTGGATGACTGATTGACAGACAAACTTCTTCATAATTTTTTTTGTTTTGTTCTCTTTCTCTCTATTAAGCATTTGTTGGACAAGCTGTGTAAAGAGATCGAGAAAGACCTTCGGCTTTCTGTGCACACACATCTTAAGCTGGACGACCGTAACCCTTTCAAAGTAGGCATGAAAGATCTGGCTCACTTGTTTTCCCTCAAGCCTATCCGTTTCTTCAATCGCTTCATAGACATCAAAGGTCAGTGGGGGGAAAATAGTATTATTTATAATACACTAATCAAAAAAGCAAGCTTTTGAATTTGCATGTGACCTATAAATATATGCTGGCATCTTGTGGTTAGAACAATAAGTGTTTTTTTTTTTTAAGTGTGTACAGTCTGTGTGTATTACAGTATGATGTTGTTTATGCAGCTTACGTTACACACTACCTGGACAAAACATTTTACAACCTGACGACAGTGGCACTCCATGACTGGGCCACATACAGTGAGATGAGGAACCTGGCCACGCAGCGCTATGGCCTTATCATGACTGAGGCTCATCTCCCCAGCCAGACTCTGGAACAGGTATGCTAGGTTATATTTTGCCCCTACATCATTACAAGGTCTTGAATTTTTGTCTTAAATTAATAATGTATGTAAACTAACATTAACACCTGCTCTATGCAATTATGTGGCTTTGTTAGGGGCTGGATGTTTTGGAGATTATGAGGAACATCCATGTTTTTGTCTCTCGTTATCTCTACAACCTAAACAACCAGGTAGATGTTTTTGTTTATATTTTTTTACCAGTTTGCTCAGTGTTGTTTAAAAAAAATCATGGGGCACCAGGCATGTACTGTGCACTTTTGCTCTGGTAAGTGTGTGCGGAGGCTGGTTAATGTGTGTTTTGATGTGCTCAGTGCTCATGCAAGGTTAAGGCAGCTGATTACCATTAATGCTGTCTATGTTTGTAAGTCACATTTTATTTTTCATAATTCATTTTGTAGATCTTCATTGAGAAGACCAGCAACAACAAGCACTTGAACACAATCAATATTCGGCACATCGCTAACTCCATACGCACTCATGGGACTGGCATCATGAACACAACTGTATGTGAAACTTCTTCATCGGAAACTATTTTACTTTGAAACTTTACTTCAATGTCCTGGAAAAGCTTTGTCTCGTTGAATCCTGTCACAGCAGATCTTTGTTGTAAGATGTTCTTTTCTGTTCAGGTAAACTTTACCTATCAGTTCCTCCGAAAGAAGTTCTACATTTTCAGTCAGTTTATGTATGATGAGCACATCAAGTCCAGGCTTATCAAAGACATCCGGTTCTTCAGAGAAACTAAAGACCAGTCAGATCAGAAGGTTCATACCTCAGGTTTCCTTTGTTGAAAGATAAGCGCATGCTTCTATTTGTGTCTGTGTTCGCATTAGCCTTTCAATTATTATTGTTTTATAGTACCCCTTTGAGAGGGCAGAAAAGTTCAACCGTGGTATTAGGAAATTGGGCATCACTCCCGATGGCCAGAGCTACTTGGACCAGTTCAGACAACTCATCAGCCAGATTGGTAACTACATTCTGCAGTCCTCACATCAGTTGTATGCCCTTAGTTATAATGCTCAGAATGGTTTGCAATCCAATATCCATCACTGACCAGTAAATACTGTATTCGACGTGGCACTTAAATTGGAGTGGGTGGGTGTTAAAATGATTACCAGCAGAGTGGAACAGTAAGTGCTTATTACCATCGAGGTGTAAAACATGAATAATAACAGAACAATGAAAGAGTTTTAGTGGTATTTGTGTTATTAATTTTGTGGTATCAACCAAATTACTTACATGAAAGCTGAAAATAAACAGAAAACAGCATAAATAAATAAAAAAAGACCCCTTACTTTTCATTCCCGGTGCTCTTCCTTTAAACAATTTCTCGGAAGTAAAATGAGCCAATCAACATGAATGTCAACTTTAGCACATGGCACGGTGAACCAATTAACATGAACATAAACAAAAGCACGTGGCCAGGAACATGCTTAAATTTATGAAGTTAGTGAGCAGGACAGTTGGGTGAAAAATACTCATCACTTACTGATAGGGCCATACCTGGCTCATCGCTACATTCATTCAGAGCATCCCATAGTTTTGCTGTAGCAGTTTCTAATGGTTCATCGGTTGTTGGACATTTACCCAGAGAACAGCAAAATATTTTCCTGTTTTTTTTACAGCACGGCGGAACAATCAAATGTGTTGTTACTAATGAACATTATAGACATTCCCCAGTGGCAGGGGGTCTTGAAATACTCATTAATGTAAAAAGCTGAACAGATTTACCCTTACATTTTTTAAATTGCAATCTCCTAAAGTCCGTTTGATAATTTGAGTTTATTTGTGAAAACTGTAATTTCTGTCTTGCGAAATCATGAGAATAGGACGTGAATAAGGCAAGATAATGGAAAAAATAACAGTATACAGATATTAAACTAACAATACTGATATAAACAACTGAAGTACTGAATAAATTAAAAGTAGAAACAAATACACATCATGCAAACATCCATTCACAAACCTCACAAAAACACTGAATCATACACATGAACTAATAGTATAACTGTATATTCATATGCAAATTACTTCTGTATTTATCATCACATTTATGTATACTGTAATAGTAGCATATTTTGATGTGCACAGGTGTATATGATGCGTGCAAGTTTGGGTTTAATTTCCTTTTAAGGCAAGGTCAAACTGTGAACTATGCTACCTCGGTTTTCACATGCATTTGTTTACTAATCTGCATAAAAGTGGGGAATGCGTAGTAACTGTAATGCAGCTTCTTCAAACTGTAATTCAAACTTGTGCACCAAATTCAATATTGTCATTCAACAAAACACATTTTTTTCTTCTTCTCGGAACTAGGCAGGAAAATATTGCTTTGTTTGTTTTTGTTTGCAAACATAGTGAAGTGTGTGAATTACATATGATTCTGATTTCAAAATTACACCCATTTATCTTCCACTATCCATTCGAACAGTATTAAGTCAGGCTTCACTGTCTGGTGGTTTGTTGTATCTACAATAAATCATACGTAGTCATTGTATGTGGGGAGGTTGGAGCCTATTGCAGCCATCTTTGTATGTCCTGAACAGGTAGCGATTAGATTGCAGGCTAACACATGGACAACCATTCACATTCACAACTAGGGACAATTTCAAACAACCAATTAACCTAGTGTGCGTGTCTTTGGACTATGAAACCATTTTACAGGCAGTGAAAGCCTCATTTTATGGTTACAGAGACTAATCAAATAAAATTAAGTTTGATCTATGATTTTGCTCCGAGTACACATGGGTTGTTATTAGACGTCAGATCAAAAACACTGGGACGGGGGCTTATTGGAACAGGGTGCTTATTATGTTGAATACAGTAACTTCGGTTTATTCCAACAGACTTAAAATTATAATACTCCTACTTTTACTCAAGTTCCTATTAGCATGATTATCATTAATTTTTGGTTTACGTTTACAGCATTTGTCAGACGCCCTTATCCAAAACGACATACATACAGTCCTCATTTTCACTCCTTAACGGAACAGTTAAGGTTTAAGGGCCTCACTTAATCTCCCAACAGTGGCAGCTTGGTGGTACTGAGGTTTGAATCCCTGACCTTCGGATCAGTAACCCAGAGCCCTAACCATTGAGCCACCACTGCCTGTTTATATATATTTTTTAACAACTGTAAACTAATCATGCTATTCAAAATCACACAAAAGAGGTTCCCTTTTGGGTCTAGTTCCTCCCAAAATTTCTTCCTCATTTAGTTTCAGGGAGTTTTCTGTGCCACGACATCATCTCTGTTTTACCCATTAGATAAACATTTATACATTTAAAATTTCTTTTTCTTTTAATGCTGCTTTGTGTAGGTGTGCATTATTCAATGTACCATATAAATGAACCCGTACAAATCAAATAAATAAAACCGAAATTGCGTTGAGTTTAACAAGGTGTCTACTCTGACTTTCCTCATTGTAGGCAATGCAATGGGGTATGTACGGATGATCCGCTCTGGGGGTCTCCACTGTTGCAGCAGTGGCATCAGGTAAAGTCAAATTCTGAACTATGTATATAAATACACACATATATATGAATTTCCACCTGTTATAATAACAAAAATATAGAGCACTGGACATTGTCACTGGAAATATAATTTCATAAATATACCGATTACCTCTCAGGTTTGTTCCTGATCTTGAGGACATTGTGAACTTTGAGGAGTTGGTGAAGGAGGAGGGTCTCACTGACGAAACCCAGAAAGCAGCTAGGTAGTATAATATGGCCTTTGTTCATTTTCTCAGAGTGCAGTGAAACAGTCCTGCAACCCCTGGCGAAAAATGATGGAATCACCAGTCTCTGAGCGTTCATTCACGTGTTTAATTTTGCAGAAAAAAAGCAGATCACAGACATGACACAAAACTAAAGTTATTTCAAATGGCAATTTTCAGGCTTTAAGAAACACGAAAAGAAATCAAGAAAAAAATATGTGGTAATCAGTAACAGTTCAGTGATGAACCACGAATCTGTATCGGGCAAGGTGATCACTGAATATGACTTTCATTCAGTCATCCACAGTCCACAATTGCTTTCCTTGGCCCATTGTAACCTTGTTTTTGATGATGGCTTTCGTTTATCTTTTCTGTATGTAAATTCCACTTCCTCGCGGTTTCTTACAGTTCAGTCACATTGACTCCAGTTTCCTCCCATGTGTTCCTCACTTGTTTTGCTGTACATGTTCTGTTTTCAAGACATATTGCTTTAAGTTTTCTGTGCTTTGATGTCTTCCTGGGTCGATCAGTATGCTTGCTTTAACAACCTTCCCATGTTGTTTGTACTTGGTCCAGATTTTAGACAACACTGACTGTGAACAACCAACATCTTTTTCAACATTGCGAGATGATTTACCTTCTTTAAGAAGTTTGATAATTCTCTCCTTTGTTTCAATTGACATCCCTCGTGATGGAGCCATGATTCATGCCAGTCCACTTGGTGCAACAGCTCTCCAAGATGTGATCACTCCTGTTTAACTGCAGACTAACAAGCAGATCAAATCTGATGAAGTGTTAGTTTTGGGAATGGAAATTTACAGGGCGATTCCATAATATTTTCCTCAAAATTGAGTGATTTTTATAATTTATTCCCCCTGTTTGGTCTAAAAAAGTAACTGTTACTGACTACCGTATTTTTTTTTTCCCTTGATTTCTTGTAGTGTTTCTTAAGCCAGAAAGCTGCCATTTGAAATGACTTTAGTTTTGTGTCATGTCTGTGATCTGATTTTTTTCCTGCAAAATTAAACAACCGAATGAACGTCCTCCGAGACTGGTGATTCCATAATTTTTGCCAGGGGTTGAAATTAAGATCCTAAATCTAAGTAAATCAGAAGAATATCTTTGGTGTAAAGTAAAGCAGTGTCAACAAGTAAACAAACTTTTATCATTTCAGCGTCCTAGACTGTGTACTCGGTGACCTAACCAGTAACTCCGCTGAGGGAACTGAGTATTTCAAAATGCTTGTGGAAGTTTTTGCTCCGGAGTTCCGCAGTGTCAAGAATATGCACTTGAGGAACTTCTATATGATCGTTCCTCCTTTGGTAAGCAGGAATCTTTGTGGTTTAGGGTGATCAGACTTAATTTCTACATTTAGGTTATATTTTGAAAAGTAGCCCTGAACCTGTAATATAAATCTGTAATATAGTCTTTTAGAATACAGGGATCCCTGTAGAGTCATCCCTTGAATATCATGGATAATGTAGACCAGACCTGGTCGCAATATTCAAAAAACCGCGAAGTAGGAACGCCCCTCTCATTTCTACCACACGCATATGTTTTAGCGTCGATACAATATCAAGACGTGTATATTAAACGTATATTAAACGTTACACAGATATATGCATATGTAAATTCTGTAATGTATTACAGTAATGTTTAAATAGAATTTATATACATATTTATAAGTACAAAAACTCTATATATATTTATAAGTACAGTATAAATACTTTAAGTACTGTACTCACCTCTGAGAAACTCTTCTCCGCTTGATATGTGACAACGAGAGACCTGTGCAGTACAGTGAAGATGAAGTAAAAATGATGAAGATGATGGTTATTGCAAGTCCGATCATGCCTCTTCATCAGATTCGAGAGGATCATCGAAGTCGAAGGGGCAGCAGGAGGAGGTGTAGAGGCAGCAGGAGAAGCTTCTGCGGGAGGTTTTTGGCGCACAAGGAACATGGTCAGAGCCATCGAATTTGGCAATCGTCTTGACGGTGTCATGTCCTTGTATAAAAACATATTTGTACAAAAAAAAAGCAGTCACATCTCCCCATCACCATGTTGTCATCAATCTCCTGGACCCTTTGTGCAAACTGCGTGCCATATTGAAAATCTCTTGCAGATTTCTCAAAGTTAGACCACAGTCTTCACCCTCATTGTCGTCCTCTGCCTCCTCTACCTCTTCTTCCTCACTCCCCGATTTGGTCATTTCATTGAGGTCCTTATCAGTTAGGGGGGCTGAGTGGCACTCGAGCAGTGTGTTGACATCCTCCGTCATCATGTCTGAGAAGCCTTCAGTGGTTACTGACCGAGCCAGCTTCACGGCCTTATCTACGGCTGAGGGATGAACCTCCTCAGGCGTAAATCCCTCATAATCATGGGTGATTTTTTTTAAATTTTTTTTTCGGCCATAAATTTTTCCAGCTTGAAATAATTGTTTTTTCTTTCATATCACTGATGGCATTCTGGATGTTGGGCAGACATGTGGCAATGTTGTACGAGCGCCAATACTCTTTGATGCTGAATTGTTGGTTGTCCTTGTCGAATGATGAGATGGGGCCCTGCATTGTGGATCTTGTGTAGAGGGCCTTGAAGGCCCGAATAACCCCCTGATCCATCGGTTGAATGAGGGAAGTGGTGTTGGGGCAGGAACTCCACTTGAACCCCTTCATAATGGAGGTCGGTTGCATGTCCTCCTGCACAGTCGATTACGAGGAGGACCTTGAAGGGCAGCCCCCTTTCAGCGAGGTAGTTTCGTGCTCGGGATGAAACAGTTCAAAAACCACTCATTTGTGAGGGCTTTCGTGATCCATACTTTCTTGTTGCTCATCCAGTAGACAGGCAGCAAGACTTTGTTCTTGTTTTTCAAAGCATGAAGCCAGCAGCATTCCCATACTTGAACATGAGGCGATCCTTATGCGCTTTGAACCCTGGACTTTTCAGTTCATCTTTGTACAAAAATGTCCGGGAAGGCATCCTCTTCCAAAAGAGACCAGTCTCATCCATATTGAACACTTGTTCCGGAAGATAACCATTCTCTTCGATTATTTTCGGGAACTCTACCTCGACGTACTGTTTGGCTGCCACGTGGTCTGCCGAGGAGGCCTCCCCATACAGCGAAACACTCTGAAGTGTAAACCTCTTCTTAAAGTTTTCAAACCAGCCCTTGCTGGCAGCAAAACCACTTTTTTTTTTTTGTGGCTCAGTGGTACTGGTACTAGGCTGAGATTCATCTTCATCGTCTTCATCGTTCGGAGCTAAGCTATCATGCAAAGCCTTCACTTTGGTTCGAATCATGTTGCTATCGAGACTGATCCCGACAGTCCAAGATCCAAACCGATAGAGCATTCTCCATCTTAACAATGTTTTTATTCCTAGTGCTTACCACTCGCTTAGTGTCCTTGGAAAAGGATATTGATGCCGTTTTCCGAATGTTCGCTTCGTCTTTTTTGATGTACCGAACGGTCGACTCGTTTAGGCCTTAATGGCGTACCACGTGGGCATAAGTTGTGCCCACAGCCAGCATATCTAACAACTTCACCTTCTCGTTCACGATCATCATCTTCCGCTTTTTCTTGGGCTCATTGGATGCCGCAGATGGTGCAGGACATTTAGGAGCCATTTTCGAGATAAATAAAATAAAATACTGTAAGGAACAAAATGTACAGAAATACTGTAACGCAATAAGAAATCCAACAAAGCTTGAGAGAACGCGGCGTCTTCTGCCTCCCCTCGGGGATTTATTGATGTGCGAGGCTACAGCATCACATGTCTAAGCCAATCAGCTTGCGAATGGGAGGTCCCTGCAAGTTTCAGCACGAAGTTTGAAATTTTTATGATTTTTAATACCGCGATGCACCAAGACCGCGATACTCAAATCCCGAAGTGGCAAGGGATGACTGTATATGAGTGCCTGCACTCAGATGCGCACCTTACATAAAAATGTAAGTAGTTTTGATGGGGGTTTTGGGTTGCTTTTTTTTTTTTTCATAATTGGCCTTGTTTTGTGATATTTTCCTTAACACCCCCCCCCCTCAATTCTTCCTTAATTTTCTTATTTTTTTAATTCAGTGAATATTTAAAAAAATAATAATAAATCTATGCACTGAAGCCGCATGAATTCAAGCGCGAAATAGCGAGGAATCCCTGTATATGTTTATTTGGAGTACGAGACATCACTGAAAGGTTCGGGGTGTTTGCTACCCTGAGCCACCAGAAGCACATCAGTTTGCCTACAAATTAGTCCTAGATATTCTTTAAATCCACCATCTTCCAAAGGATATATGTGAAGGCCACATGATTTACTCCGTTTTCATAATAAACCATTGATTGAGTCCTTGTGAGCCTGATGGATGGGAGATGCTTCAGTAAACATTTTCTATGATTTTCAGACAGTAAACTTTGTAGAACACTCCATCAGCTGCAAGGAAAAGCTTAACAAAAAGAACAAAAGTGGTGCAGCCTTTACAGATGATGGTTTTGCCATGGGTAAGTTTAAAATACTTCAGTTACACAAAATTCATGTTTTTTTGTTATGTGTCTCCAATGGACAGCATCACAATCTTTTCTCTTCTAAGGTGTGGCTTACATCTTGAAGCTCCTGGACCAGTATCAGGAGTTTGATTCACTGCACTGGTTCCAAGCAGTTCGAGAGAAATACATGAAGGAGATGAATGCAGTGGTGAAAGAACAGAACGTTCAGGCCACCAACCAAGATGAGAAACTCATGCAGACCATGAACTTGACACAGAAGAGGCTAGATATATATCTACAGGTGTGCCAACAACTACTGCAATGAGACCCATATATGTCAAATTCTGTATACCTGTTTATAATGTGGGTGACATGGAGTCCCAGGTGTTTTTGTGAGTTTGCATGTTCTCCTCATGTGTAAGTGAGTTTCCTTCTACAGTCCAAAAAACATGCACATTTCAAATTACCCCTTGGTGTGTAATCAGTGTATACCCCTCTTTTGCCCAGTCTAAGCTGATATAGGCTCCAGCCTCCTTGCAACCCTAATAGGATTAAACATTTCAGCAAATGAGTGAGTGTGTATATTGTAATAAATGAATACATGACCGGAGTCAAACCAGTCTGATGTGGTGGGAGTGTGGTGTGGTGTTTTTTTTTTTTAATAGATATAGAATAGTGGCCTATCTCAATCGACTCTGGGCAAACATGGGGTCCAACCCTGAACAGCTCACCAGTCCATCGCAGAGCAACACACATAACCACTTACTTTACAATTAGTGAATGGTTAGTTTTTCTTTTTTTTTTTTAATTTCCACATAAGCATCAGTTCCTGCCTTTTAATAACGGATTGTATGACTCATTGTCTTGGAAATATCCCGAGATGTACCAAAATCATCAGTCAACTCTGTTGTAATGGTTAGGGAATCAATACTTGGCTTCAAATTCCCACTATCGAATCATTTGATGTAGAAATGCCGTATGTCATTACCACAGCAAACCAATTAAAAAGCTTTTTGTAAACGCCGTCAATGGAAACAAACTTTTCCCTTCACCAGCCCTGCCATGAAAACTGACTTCTTATTGGAAATCTGGAAATCAATAATTTAATTGAGTAATGCTGAGGATATTTGTGAGGTTCTTGAAAAAGAACTCATTGGGCTATTGCTAAATGAGACTGAATTGCAGATTTCTTTGAAATGAATGTAGTTTTTTTATTTTTTATTATTCATTCTTATTCATTATTTCTTGTAAACAAATAGTGGAGGGGACCAGAGTCCCCAGAGTGGTGAAAATTTTGGGGTGGGAGTGTCCTCTTTTTTAAAATTAATTAATTAATTGATTGATTGATTGATTAATTTATTATTTTTTTTCAGCCACTGATATTTGCTGTATGTGTTTTTCTGTCGACAGGAGTTCGAGCTACTTTACTTCTCTCTAAGCAGTGCCCGAATATTCTTCAGGGCCGATAAGACTGCAGCGGAGGAAACTCAGGAGAAGAAGGATAGGGGTATGTCAACTACTCTTGTACTATTACTAATCAGCAGGAAAATGCACATTTAAGAATCAATACAGACCATGAGAAGGAACAAACTGTAAGAAAATTAGATTAAGTTTCTCAAGAGGGCGGAAGAGTGGCAGAGCTGTTGGCATTTCCTCCTCACAGAAAGGCGGTACTGGGTTCGAGCCATGTGCCCTGCAAGGGTGTTTTTGTGTGGAGTTTGAATATCATAATAATAAAATATAATAGTAGTAATAATAATAGCTGCTTGTGTGGGTTTCCTCAGGGTGCTAACGTATTCTCCTGTCGTCCAAAGGCATGCACCTTAGGCTAATTGGATATGTTTGATTGCAATTAGGACTGCTAACAAAAATGTATTTTATAATAATAATTAAAAATCTCTCTATGTACTTTGTTTTAGAGGATGCCGCTTCAGCCGAGGCTACTGCCACCTCTGAGCCAGGCGCCAAGTGAAAGTGAAAACATCTCCCATTACAAATCCTTTAGAGTCAAGTGTAAGGAGTGGAAATGAACCAGCTTTTCCAGAATGTGTATCGAGTGCTATACTTTAAATTCTAACAGTATTACACGGCAAGGTAAACAAATAAATGGCCTTTGGTCACTGACCCTGATTTAGGAACATACAGTGTGAACATTGTGGAGTATTTATTCCTTCTAAAGCACTTAGGACTGGAACCGACTGTGATGTGCTTCAAGAAAAACACTCATACTGCTCGTCACATGAGAATGTTTGGCAGCTAGAACTAGTTTTTCAATGAGACTTTTTATTTTATTTTAAGAACTATTTTTAATATGGCAACTATTTTGAAATATTAAAGCAAATGATTTTTTTAAGTCACAAATCACATTTCAGTTTCATTTGCAAATTTGATTGGAATGTATTTCATGATGTAGACTGCAGGTGCTTATGTATCAGCAAGACTTTGGCTAGATTTACTTTTCCATAGATAGTTGTACAAATCCATTACTTCAGCACAGAGTGCTTATTCCAGGTTGGTGTTCTGCAGTTGATTCTGTTCTGAGAATGTTCCATGCAATTCAACACTGCGTAAGGTGAAGTGAGTGCTGTATTGAGAATTGTGGCATGGTGGGTTTGTTTAAAAATAAATTCTCTGGCCAAGAAGTTTGGAGTATGTCACTGTATGATGGAGCACTGACACATGTTCACCACCCTAAAAGTCATTGAACTTTAATTTCAGAGGATTTTTTTTAAGACCACAGTAGTCATCATAAATTCACATTAGCGACGCACCCAATCAGTGAAGGCATGCAATCAACTGAATACAAAATTAGATGAAAATGTTGGTCATCTTTTGTGCAATGACTTTGAAAGGGAGAGAGAAAGCCTGACCTGATTTATTCATTTATACTTGTCAACGGAGGTTGATAAAAATAAATCCATTCAAATGTAGAATATATTGCATTTGTGTTTCCTGTATAAAATGTGTATAACAGAAGCTTTGCTCCCCCCCAAAAAATAAAAAAATTAAAAAATACATGGAGATGATGTGGAAGCTTTAATGAACTGTATCCAGAGTGTAATGGACACAAATGCTTCATGGTAGAATTTTGGAAACGTTTCTGAATGTTGATTCTCTCTTCCAACCCTTGTCATTCAAAAAATAAACCAATTTTATATACTAGTCCTTCTAAAAAAATTAGCATATTGTGATAAAGTTCATTATTTTCTGTAATGTACTGATAAAAATTAAGCTTTCATATATTTTAGATTCATTACACACAACTGAAATATTTCAGGTCTTTTATTGTTTTAATACTGATGATTTTAACATACAGCTCATGAAAACCCAAAATCCCTATCTCAAAAAATTAGCATATTTCATCCAACCAATAAAAAAAGTGCTTTTAATACAAGAAAAGTCAGCCTTCAAATAATTATGTTCAGTTATGCACTCAATACTTGGTCGGGAATCCTTTTGCAGAAATGACTGCTTCAATGCAGCGTGGCATGGAGGCAATCAGCCTGTGGCACTGCTGAGGTGTTATGGAGGCCCAGGATGCTTCGATAGCGGCCTTAAGCTCATCCACAGTGTTGGGTCTGGTGTCTCTCAACTTTCTCTTCACAATATCCAACAGATTCTCTATGGGGTTCAGGTCAGGAGAGTTGGCAGGCCAATTGAGCACAGTAATACCATGGTCAGTAAACCATTTACCAGTGGGTTTGGCACTGTGAGCAGGTACCAGGTCGTGCTGAAAAATGAAAATCTTCATCTCCATAAAGCTTTTCAGCAGATGGAAGCATGAAGTGCTCCAAAATCTCCTGATAGCTATCTGCATTGACCCTGCCCTTGATAAAACACAGTGGACCAACACCAGTAGCTGACATGGCACCCCAGACCATCACTGACTGTGGGTACTTGACACTGGACTTCTGGCATTTCCTTGTCCCCAGTCTTCCTCCAGACTCTGGCACCTTGATTTCCAAATGACATGCAAAATTTGCTTTCATCCGAAAAAAGTACTTTGGACCACTGAGCAACAGTCCAGTGCTGCTTCTCTGTATCCCAGGTCAGGCGCTTCTGCCGCTGTTTCTGGTTCAAAAGTGGCTTGACCTGGGGAATGCGCCACCTGTAGCCCAGTCCACTGCTTCCACAGGTCCCCCAAGGTCTGGAATCGGCCCTTCTCCACAATCTTCCTCAGGGTCCGGTCACCTCTTCTGGTTGTGCAGCGTTTTCTGCCACACTTTTTCCTTCCCACAGACGTCCCACTGAGGTGCCTTGATACAGCACTCTGGGAACAGCCTATTCGCTCAGAGATTTCTTTCTGTGTCTTACCCTCTTGCTTGAGGTTGTCAATGATGGCCTTCTGGACAGCAGTCAGTTCGGCAGTCTTACCCATGATTGTGGTTTTGAGTAATGAACCAGGCTGGGAGTTTTTAAAAGCCTCAGGTATCTTTTGCAGGTGTTTAGAGTTAATTGGTTGATTCAGATGATTAGGTTAATAGCTCGTTTAGACTACCTGAACATGATATGCTAATTTTTTGAGATAGGAATTTTGGGTTTTCATGAGCTGTATGCCAAAATCATCAGTATTAAAACAATAAAAGACCTGAAATATTTCAGTTGGTGTGAAATGAATCTAAAATATATGAAGTTTAATTTTGATCAGTACATTACAGAAAATAATGAACTTTATCACGATATGCTAATTTTTTTAGAAGGACTAGTGTATATATATGTGTGTGTGTGTGTATGTATATATATATATATATATATATGTCTGTCTTCCTTTCGGCTTTTTCCCTTTTACTCGGGAGTCGCCACAGCGAGTCATCTGATTCGCACGTTTGATTTGGCAGAGGTTTTTACGTCGGATGCCCTTCCTGTCACAACCCTTTTAGCAAGGGACAGAAACACGCTGACGACTTTGCAGCTACTCTTTACGAAAGTCAGCAATGGTTCTTTTACATGCCTCTCACCATAGACAGTGAGAGACATGGCCCGCCTTTGATAACCCAGTTAGCCGCACTGGGGGGGACGATGACAACCCGGTGGAGAGTGGGACTTGAACCCCCAACCTTTGGATCAGCGATCCGCCGCCCTATACCACTAGACCACCACTGCCTCCTATATATATATATATATATATATATATATATATGTATGTATGTATATGTGTGTGGGCAGTGGTGGTCTAGTGGTATAGGGCGCCGGATCGCTGATCGTCGTCAGCATGCTTCTGTCCCTTGCTAAAAGGGTTGTGACAGGAAGGGCATCCGACGTAAAAACCTCTGCCAAATCAAACGTGCGAATCAGATGATTCGCTGTGGCGACTCCCGAGTAAAAGGGAAAAAGCCGAAAGGAAGACAGACATATATATATATATATATATATATATATATATATATACATGTGTGTGTGTGTATATAAATAAATAATACATTATACATATACACACACACACACTTGCCAATGCAACCCTAATTAGGATTAAGCTTCAGAGAATGAACATGTGTGTGCATGTATGTATATATTTATATAATAACTTTTTTTATCTATATTTTTGCTGTATGTGTATGTATATATATATATATATATAGATATAGAGGATTTTCTGAGTAGATCCTTCCGTAGGAGAGTGCTCAATACTTTTTGGTAGAGCAAATAACAAAAGGACAGGACAAAGACTTTCTATTGAAACTCCATTTATCACTACAGATCTGTTTCGAGGGGTGGTGAAACCATCCTCTCTCTTCAGGTGATTATAGAACCACCTGAAGAGAGAGGATGGTTTCACCACCCCTCGAAACAGATCTGTAGTGATAAATGGAGTTTCAATAGAAAGTCTTTGTCCTGTCCTTTTGTTTTATATATATATATATATATATATATATATATATATATATATATACACACACACACACACACACACACACACACACAGTGTGTGTATAAAATATTATTTGTGGAAAACTAATCCTAAAACTAGATTTCTTGGAATAGTTAACTTTTCCTTTTAATGCATCCGTGAGGGAGGGGCACAAGCCAGTGTCTCTCCCTCATGCCGGTCCCAAGCCCGGATAAATGCAGAGGGTTGTCAGGAAGGACATCCGGCGTAAAACAAATGCCAAATAAAATATGCGAATCACAACAAAAAATTTCATACCGGATCGGGCGAGGCCCGGGTTAACTACGACCGCTATCAGTGCTGTTAACCAACAGGGTGCTGGTGGAAATTGGACTACTGTTGGTCGAAGAAGGAGAGGCGGGAGGCGTGTCCGTAGGCAGAGAGAGAAGAGGAAAGGCATGAGTCTCGGACTGAAAGTAGGGACTTTGAATGTTTGAACTATACAAGGAAAAGGTAGAGAGCTGGCTGACATGATGCAGAGAAGGAAGGTGGACATACTGTGTGTTCAGGAGACCAGGTGGAAAGGTAGCAAGGCTAGAAGTTTAGGAGCAGGGTTTAAGCTGTTTTTTTCATGGTGTGGATGGGAAGAGAAATGGCATTGGAGTCATCTTGAAGGAGGAGTTTGTCAGGAATGTTCTAGAAGTGAAAAGAGTCAGACAGAGTGATGAGTCTCAAGTTAGAAATTGAAGGTGTGATCAATGTTGTTAATGCTTATACCCCACAGGCAGGATGTGAGCTAGAAGAGAAGGAGAGATTCTGGAGTGAGTTAGATGAAGTGATGCCGAATACCCCCAGAGGTGAGAGTGGTCATTGGGGCAGACTTCAATGGACATGTTGGTGCAGGCAACAGAGGAGACGAGGAAGTCATGGGCAGGTTTGTTATCCAGGACAGGAACACTGAAGGACAGATGTTGGTAGATTTTGCAAAAAGGATGGAAATGGCTGTGGTAAATACTTTCTTCCAGAAGACACAGGAGCATAGGGTGACTTATAAAAGCAGAGGTTGGAGCACACAGGTAGACTACATCCTGTGTAGGCGATGTAATTTGAAGGAAGTCCGTGAGTGCAAAGTAGTAGCGGGTGAGAGTGTTGCCAAACAGCATAGGATGGTGGTGTGCAGGATGACGCTGATGGTGAGGAAGGTGAAGAAGGCAAAGGCAGATCAGAAGACAAAGTGGTGGAAGCTGAAAAAGGAAGAGTGTCATGTTGTCTTCAAGGAGGAGTTGAAAATGGCTTTGGGTGGTCAGGAAGTGCTTCCAGATGACTGGACAACTACAGCTAATGTGATCAGGGAGACAGGTAGGAGAATACTTGGTGTGTCATCTTGAAGGAGAGGAGATAAGGAGACTTGGCGGTGGAATGAGGAAGTGCAGGGGTGTGTGCAAAGGAAGAGGTTAGCTCAGAAGAAGTGGGACATAGAGAGGACTGAAGAGAGTAAGCAGGAGTACAGGGAGATGCGGTGTCAAAGTCCAAACAGAGGGCGTATGCTCGGTTGGAAAGTAAAGACGGAGAAAATGGTTTATACAGGTTGGCACAGCAGAGAAATAGAGATGGGAAGGACGTGCGGCAAGTTAGTGATTAAGGACAGAGAGGGAAATGTATTGACTGATGAAAGAAGTGTGCTGGGAAGATGGAAAGAGTATGTTGAAGAGCTGATGAATGAGGAAAATGAGAGAGAGAAAAGAGTAGAAGAGGTGACTGTTGAGAACAAGGAAGTAGCAAAGATTAGTAAGGGTGAAGTGAGGAGGGCATTGAAGAGGATGAAGAATGGAAAGGCAGTTGGTCCTGATGACATACCAGTGGAGGTATGGAAGTGTCTAGGAGAAGTAGCAGTAGATTTCCTGACAAAACATTCAACAAGGTCTTAGAGAGTGAGAGGATGCTGGAGGAATGAAGGAGAAGTGTGATGGTGCCCATTTTTAAGAACAAAGGAGACGTGCAGAGTTGTGGCATCTACAGAGGGATAAAGTTGATGAGCCATAAGATGAAGTTATGAGAAAGAATAGTGGAAGCTAGACTAAGGGCAGAGGTCAGCATTTGTGAACAACAGTTTGGTTTCATGCCAAAAAAAGAGCACCACAGATGCAGTGTTTGGTTGAAGATGTTAATAAAGAAGAGGTCAGAAGGAGCTGCATTGTGCCTTTGTGGATCTGGAGAAAGCATATGACAGGGTGCCGAGATAGGAACTGTGGTATTGCATGGGGAAGTCTGGAGTGGCAGAGAAGTATGTTAGAGTGGTGCAGGACATGTATAAGAGATGTAAGACAGTGCTGAGGTGTGCTGTCGGTGTAACAGAACAGTTCAAGGTGGAGGTGGGTCTGCATCAAGGGTCAGCTCTCAGCCCCTTCTTGTTTGCTACGGTGATGGACAGGCTGACAGACGAGGTTAGGCAAGATTCCCTATGGACTATGATGTTTGCAGATGACATTGTGATCTGCAGTGAGAGCAGAGAACAAGTGCAGGAAAATCTCGAGGGGTGGAGGTATGCCCTGGAAAGGAGGGGAATGAAGGTTAGCCTCAGTAAGACAGAATACATGTGTATGAATGACAAGGACCCAACAGGAACGGTGAGGTTACAGGGAGCAGAAATCAGGAAGGTGGAGGATTTTAAGTACCTAGGCACAACAATCCAGAGCAATGGAGAGTGTGGAAAAGAGGTGAAGAAGCATGTGCAGGCAGGTTGGAATGGTTGGAGAAAAGTGTCCGGTGTGATGTGTGAGGAAGGTACCGGCAAGAATGAAAGGAACAGTGTACAAGACTGTGTTGTATGGTTTAGAAACAGTGGCCCTGGGGAAAAGACAGGAGGCAGAGCTGTAGATAGCAGAGATGAAAATGTTGAGGTTCCCTTGGGTAGTAATGAGGATGGATAGGATCAGGAATGAGTACATCAGAGGGACAGCACATGTGAGACGTTTTGGAGATGAAGTCAGAGAGGCTAGATTGAGATGGTTTGGACATGTACAGAGGAGGGATAGTGAGTATGTTGTAGTAGGATGTTGAGGTTGGAACTACCAGGCAGAAGGCCTAGAGGAAGGCTAAAAAGACGATTCATGGACGTGGTGAAGGAGAACATGAAGGCAGTTGGTGTAAGAGAAGAAGATGCAGACGACAGGGTGAGATGGAGGCAGATGATTCGCTGTGGCGACCCCTGAAGGGAACAGCCGAAAGGAAAAGAAGAAAGAAGTTAACTTTTATTTTTGGCTGTTCCCTTCAAGGGTCTCCACAGTGAATAATCTGCCTCCATCTCACCCCATCCTCTGCATCTTCTTCTATTACACCCACTACTATTACAGCATCCTACCAATATACTCAGTATCCCTCCTCTGTACATGTCCAAACCATCTCAATCTAGCCTCTCTGACTTCATCTCCAAAACCTCTTACATGTGCTCATTTCTGATCCTATCCATCCTCGTTACTCCCAAAGAAAACCTCATCTCTGCTACCTCCAGCTCTGCCTCCTGTTATTTCCTCAGCGCCACGGTTTCTAAACCGTACATCATCGCTGGCCTCATCACCGGCTTATACACTTTTCCTTTCATTCTTGCCGATACCTTACTCTCACACCGAACACTTTTCTCCAGCCATTCCAACCTGCCTGCACACACTTCTCTTTTCCACACTCTCCATTGCTCTGGATTGTTGAGCCCACGTACTTAAAATCCTCCACCTTCTTTATCTCTGCTCCCTGGAACCTCACCGTTCCTCTTGGGTCCTTCTTGTTCAAACATGTAGTCATCATTGCAGTGATAAAGTAAGCTCCACTCTTCTCTTAATCATCTACATTAATCTGCTGTAACTGAATTGGGGGGATTCGTTTATATAGTCACTACAAACTGTTAAGTCAAGGTTCCATGCAGTTGCTGAAATGTTTTGGCGCAGTCTTGGTTCAGACTCACTTCCAGTTTTTCATTGCCAGTCCTCCTAGCCCTTGAACCCCTCCCATAGAGAGACAAACACTGGTTCAGGAAAGCCGATCTGCTTTATTACAAAGGAAAGAAAGACGCGTTCAATGTTTTCAGAAAATACAAGACTGGTCTGTGGTTTTTTTTTTTTTTGGTTGTTTTTTTTTTTTAGTTTGCAGTATTACCAATTTTTTTCTTTTCCTATGAAATGCTTCTATTCAAACAGCTGCATGTGAAATGTTTCCACCTTTTTTGAGGACTTGGGTTATAGATTTACTTACTTCAAAAAAATCTGGCCTTCCGTATTTTTGAATATTGATCTTGGTCTCAAATTCACAAGGTAACAATTGTGAATCCCTGTCTGGCAGCTCAATATTAACTTTTTTTTTTCTTTTTTCATTCTAATACATAATGCCACCACTGCTCACCTCCTAAAAATGAGGCTGAGCAAAGAATAATTACCTTTTTCCAAAATAGACGTCATGTATATATATATATAGATACAGCTATCTATATATATAATATATACACATTCGTACATACATATCTTTATTCATGTGATGTCCAAAAAATAAAAAAAAATGTACACATTTATTACAAAATCGTAACAAAGATTGAGAAGTGTTTTATCTGGAACAATGTAGCTTAGTCATAACCCCCTGGGTGAGGATGGTCCACAAGCTATTCCCACAATGGTCATTAAAACAGTCTGATTTGTAATTATTGGAGTTAGGCAGAGAAAACCTGATCATACGTCGGCCTGAATGCACGGTTAAGATGATGGATCAGGGGTGGGGGCAAAGGACAATAGAGAGATTCCGTGAAGTTAACAGTGGGTTGTGTATCCTTCCAGACAAAAACAGGAGAAGAGCGTTTTTCCACATAAAAAAAAAAAAAAAAAAAAAGCACAAAACAATTTTTGTGTTCTTTTATTACTAAATAGTGCAACAATGAACATTGCATTTTTTTCTTCCGCCCTTTTGTATTCACATGTATTGGATTGATTTGTGTCTGTCCTGTTTACTAACACGGTACGTTTCGGAAAACGAAACGTAGCCTTTTGTCGTACTGCAAGTCAGTTCTCCTGCCAAAGACCAAACAGGCTTTTGATCTGAGGCGTAAACAAAATACAGACTGGTGCTCAAAATGAAAAAAAAAAAGGTGGAAAAATTAAAGAAGGTATGAGAATATTTAAAAACAGTGTAAGGGGGATGTGTGTGTGTGTGTGTCATTTTGGGCAGCACATTATTGGTAGGGGCATGGCGTCTCCCCTCACTGGTGGAGACTACCTGCCCTCCTCCTGCAGTCCTTGTCCAGACAGATGAGGAAATAAAAGCAGATTGTGGTTGGCCAAGTCTAGTGCTGAGGTCTGTTCCTGCAGCTCACAGAGCCTGAGCACCTCCGGTTCAGAAGGCCTGCTGTGCCGGGTTGTAGTTGAAGGTGGATGGTACGTGAGGCCGCTCCTCAAGCTTGTCATATTCAAGGTGAAACTCCTTAAAATGGAAGTGCGGGGAGGAGAGAGACTTAGTGAGTAATATTTGTAGTAATTAAGGGCTAACATTTGGAAGGATCACAACTGAGTCATAACTGCACATAAGCTAATAACCTTTAGTCTTGTAGGCAGCTGTAGATGACCACAGCATAGTCTGGAGCTCTGCTACTTTCCCATGAAAATATTCCGAGAACTGATATCATAGATAACTACACAAGATAAAGCTTCCATTTTGCCTTTTTCGGTCTTCAGTCCATTTATGCCATCATATTTCTCAATATGGTCAGATAAATGTTGCTTCTAGATGTCTAATAACACTACTTTATATCATTAAGATCAGCAACACAACTCCTCCCTTAGAAAACCTCTTTAGACTACAGTTTCAATTTTACAACCAGTCAATAGGTCTATATCATTATTAGAGGACAACAATTCTACCTTTGCAACTTTCCTCCAGTTAAGACAATCAAAGAAGTAGTATGTCCCCCTCTCATAAGTGTTGGTCTTCAGAGTGGGTTCCATGCCAGGTGCTCTTGTGATCCATACCCTCTCCTCTTTATGGTACCTCCAGTCACGGTTAAAGCTGCAACATGGGTAGAATATAAAACATTACACCAACACAAAATAACACGTGTGGTCTGATAAGTTCATCCTTAATTGTCACTGACGTCTTATTTTTTTATCTGTTCATGAAACGTATGCATACAGTTCCACAGCAGCTAGAAGTTGTAAGAGGTCTCCTCCGTTCATGTAGTAGAGGTAGAACAGCAAGTCCTCCCCATAACGTGCTAGTTTTATTGCAGCAAGCTGTAGAAAAACAAACGCATCTTAAATTTAATGTCAAACAAAACAAAAAAAAAATAAATGTACTCTCATGGTGAAATCATGGACGGTGTAAATATGCATTAAATAATTTATGAACAAAGAGCTCCTTCATTTCACACAATAGATTAGATTCTAAAACCATGATCTCTGTCTGGACTAATTTGGCATGTCTACCCAAGGGACAGTGGTATAATCATATGATTTAACTTTACTGTCACATACCTTGTCCCTTATATGAATGTTGGTTAAGTATTCAGATGGAACATGGAAATCTGAGGGGGGAAAAAAATTACCAATAATTACTTCAATTCAATTTACTGGTAATGAACAAGCCACAGAAGACAAAGCAAACCTTCCTTAAATAAAAAAAAACTTGAGACCCAAGTAAATCTGTCCTTAACTGGTACACATTGAATATTTTAAAAACACTACATCATTCATTTGTAAAAGAGTAAAGACAAAAAATTCCCAACACCAATGTTGCAAAAATCTTCAATATGAGCAAAGAGCAACTCTGTGTGTTTTTACAATAACACAAACAAACCAAAAAAAACCACTAACCGATATCCTGTGGTCGGCATGGTGCAGAGGCCCAAGGAGATGCAAATTTGGGATACAGATTCCTATAGATTTGTGCATAAAAGTGTTAGTTGGATACATGCAGAAGGACCAGAACACTACATATCTTTCCACAGGAGGATGCTAATGCATAACAATGACTATGAATATGCTAAGCAGCACTCAGCAAATCAGAGAAACATACTCGGGAGAGTTGAGGTTGAGTCCCAGTGTGGTCAGGTCGCTTCCTAGTGCCAGATGAACCATACCAGGGTCTGTTTCAGCTGCCCGGATGAATGCTAACAGCCCAATCATTCCGAACTGATCCGTTACCATTCCAGAGGGAATGTTTGTCACCTTCCCTGTAAAAGAGGCCAGTCATTCAAAGATCATTAAAATGTTTTAATAAAAAATTTGATTTATTGGAGTACTTTATATCTGTAAACCAGGCCACTAATACAATACCCACTAAAACAAATGGTGCCATTTGTCAGCTAGTCACACGAGTATTCAAGAATTAAAGAAGCTGTACATCTCTGATTCCCACATAATGATTTCAAGTTGAGCACAAGTGGGAAAAAAAAAGAAAAAACTTCCCCTCTTATTTTTGGCAAGCAATTTACCAAATGCACACAAAATCAATAAAAATTAGATAGGACAAAAAAAATTGAACAGTAGAACATTCCAGCCTTGTGAAACACACCCGAAGAAATGAAATAAAACTGTTCTAATTAACGGATTTTTCCCAGATCAAATAAAGAAAAGATGTAGAATCATTCAGTCCTGAGAAAAACTGACATCACCTTGTATTATGCATGTTTTATGCTAAAACAAATACATGCACGATTCTAAATACAGACAGTCGTCGACTTACGACCACTTTTGGTTCCGACAGACCGGTCGTAATGCGATCTGGTCGTATATAGACTTTCCATCCGAATATTCATGCCTCGGTTTAACGGACTAATAGGGGGGAACACTGGTCAGAAGTACCCGATTGTCCGAAGTTTCCGATTCCATATATTTCAATGATTACATTACGAAAAACTTTTATTTAAGCACACTATGTAATCTGCAAATGTAAGTACTGTACCTATACTCTGTAAATGTACAGTACACCATAAAATCAGGGGTCGGGAACTTTTTTGACTAAGAGAGCCACAAAAAAAAGAGACATATTTTAAAATCCAATCCTCTAAGAGCCATATATATATGTATATATACATATACACATATACACACACGGCCCCCGACTTACGAACCCCCCTGGGTACGAAAATTCCAGGTTACGAAAAACATTTTCCTAAGTTTTCGTTCCCGGGATGCGAAAACAACCCCCTCTTACGAAAAGAAATTCAAACACGCCAATCAAAATTTCACACAATGCGCAAGTTGCTCTCATTGGCTGTCTCTCAACATCCCGCCCTGCTGGCCTCCTGCTGGACTAGGAGGGATGACGCAGAACCAGAAGGAGATCTTAAAGCGGAAATACAGTGAGGACCTCTGATCTTTCAAACAGGTACTGTAATTCCGCTTTAAATAAAACATCCCGTGCATGTGTGTTTGTGTGTGTGTGTGATAGAGAGGGAGAGAGACTGTGTGTGTGTGTGTGTGTGCGCGTACGCGTGTGAGAGAGAGAGAAAGAGAGAGAAGGAAGCTTAACTCTTTAGTTTAGTTTTTTCAGTTGTTTAATTCAGTTAATGTTTAATAAATGTGGCGTATTTGAGCTCATCTGGAATTCCGATCCCTCAAGGAATCAAGTTAAAGTTGAGTTTGGACCTCCGATCTATCAAGCAGGGTCATCTATCACGCTTTGAATTCGACGTCTTGTAGGCATGGCCCGTAGCGCCACAATAAACATTTAATGTGTATACAATACACATTTAATGGGTATGTGTGTGTGTGAGAGAAACAGGCGTGTATGTGTTAATAAAAATGTTTAATAATGGTTTAGTATTATTGTATAATGAATAAATGTTAATAAAATTGTTTAATATGTTAATAAAATGTTTAACAGAATAACAAATACACAATTTCACTGTCATTTAAATAAAAATACAAAAAACGCCATCAAATAAAACAAAAACAGATGAATAAATCTCACGCATTTAAATCTATACATCTATTTTCAATTCCACGTCACTGTGGTGCGCAGCGGAGAGCCAATCCTTTCTGTACTCCAGTGTCTGGACGGGTCCAATACCTTGTAACTCTAATTTTATTGAATTATAACAAGAGCCACAGACTGTGCGTGTTGTTTAGAGTAAAGAGGTAAATTTCCCACGTTTTGATCAGCTCATTTCCAACGAAGCCAAACACAGCTGGCAAGCAGACACAAATGGACAGACATGGAAAAACTTCAACCCGCAGAGAAGCTGATTTCCAAAACTTGGGATGCACTTCCTGTCACATAAACACTGCAGCGTGCGAGTCCAATGCGGTCATGCAGCGTGTGAGACGGTCGCGATCGCAAAGTCGATCAGATGTAACTCGCATAGGTCTCAAGTCGACGATTGTCTGTTCTGTATGCAAATTAGTCTACCTTGCAGACCTGCTGATTGACAGGGGAGGTGGCCATTTTTTATGTCTGCATTAAGTGCACAAATGTAAAGTGCTCCACCGAATGTAGGCACTTGTCGCAAGTGACGTATGATGCTTGTGAGACAAAGTGCAGCTTATCCGGACTTCCGATCTTTCAAGTGAGCAAGTGCGCGTTGAATACTTGTTTAGTATTCAACCTTTACTTGCACACTTGAAAGCTCGGAAGTCCGAATAAGCCGAGCTTTATCTCACAAGCATCATATTTCACTTACAATAAGCGCCTACATTCGGTGGGGTGCCTCACAAATGTACATTGAAATTCAGGTTATTTTTCTTATTTTATCAATCGAAAGAAGTTTGGTATTGAGCAACTTATGTTTAAAGCATATTACATCTTTCCATACATCCTGTACCTACTTACCTGTACCGATCTCCTTTGCGCCTAGGTGGCACATAAGGAATCAGCGGTTTCTCTCCATTTTTTCCTGTTCCCAGCAGCCTCTCTCGCCTCATCCCATGATCTCCATCCAATTTCAGCTCTTTCTTTCTCTACCATCCTACGCCATGTGGTTTTCTGCCTTCATCTTTTCCTTTTCCCTTCCGGTGCCCAGGTCATAGCCACATTCATGAGATTGTGTCTGTCTTGCCGTAAGATGTGTCCAATCATCTTCCACCCCCTCTTCTTCACTTCGTTGCTTAAAGGTCTGCAATTCGCTTTCTTCCAGGAGTTCCTCTGTGGACACATATTCTTCCCAGCATACTTTCATTATTCTTTGAAGACATTTGTTGTTGAAAACGTCTATCAACTTGCAATCTCCTTGGTTCATTTTCCACGTTTCACATCCATATACTAGGACTTGCACGACCAGTGTCTTATAGAGCCCGAGTTTATTTTTCCTTGATATATTACCGGATCTCCAGATCTTCTTTAGCCTTATAAACACCCTTCTCGCTTTCGATAAACGGTTCAGCAGGTCTTTCATGCCTCCGCCATGAATCCTGTCATGTCGCGTTCTGTTGGTAAAAAGCTCTTGGCTGCATGAGTTAATTCTCCTCATCTTTGTCTTCTGCACATTGATTTTCAAAACCACATGCCTAGCCTCTGTGTCCAATTTGTTCACTTTATGTTGCATTTGTTACTTGGTTGAAGAGAGCAATGCAATATCATCCACAAAGTCAAGGTCATCCAACTTTGTTGTAAATTTCCGCCTTATTCCATTTTCACCATTACCAACTATTCTCCTCATTACCCAATCCAGAACTATCAAGAACAAAAATCCTGACATATTACAGCCTTGCTTTACTCCAGTTGTGACTTCAAACCTTTCGCCTGGTTCGCCCTCTTCTTCAACTGAACATTGGAAGCCATCATAGAATAATTTTTCCATCCTCACTAACTTCTCCGGTATTCTGTACTTCATGATTATCCACAAACTCTCTCGATGCACTGAATTAAAGGCCTTTTCAAAATCGACAAATCCGAGATATAAGGTTGATTGCCATACATCAATGAGCATTAAAACTTTTCTTCAGGAAACACTCAATGACATAGCCAGCAAACCATTCGGATCTCATTTCGTTCAAACATTTATAGTGGAAATTGGGGGTGGGATGGAGTGGTCTTCATCCTGAAAAAACTGATCTACTGTGTGATGAGAAAGTTGGAAACTGACTGATGAAAAAAATATACCGTATTCGACATAAGCGCCCAGGACGCTTAATAAATTGGAGTGGGTGGGCACTCATTAAAATGATTATCAGTGGAGTGGAACGGTAAGTGCTTATTACCATCGAGGTGGAAAACATGAATAATAACAGAACAACAAAAGAGTTTTACTGGTATTTGTGTTATTCATTTTGAGGTATCAACCAAACTACTTACACGAAAGCTGAAAATAAACAGAAAACAGCATTTTTTTTTTTTAAAAACCCATTACTTTTCCCTCTTGGTCTTCTTTTCCTTTCGGCTGTTTCCTAAACATTTTCCCGGAAGTAAAATCGAGCCAATCAACACGAATGTCAAGCTTTAGCACATGGCACGTTGAACCAATCAACACAAACATAAACAAAAGCACATGGCAAGGAACGTCTTTAAATTTATGAAGTTAGTGAGCAGGAGAATCGGGTGAAAAATTCTCATCACTTTCTGATAGGTCCATATCTGGCTCATTGCTCCATTCATTCAGAGTATCCCATAGTTTTGCTGCAGCAGTTTCTAATGATTCCACGGTTGTTGGACATTTACCAAGAGAACACAGCAAAATATTTTCCTGTTTTTTAAAGAACGGCGGAACAATCAAATGTGTTGTCACTGATAAACATTATAGACATTTCCCAGTGGCAGGGGGCCTTGAAATACTGTGTAAATACGGTAGATTTCTTGTTAGATGTCCACGTCTCAATTGATTTAAGCTGGAAAGGATTTTTCTCAGGACTGAGTGATTTGTGGGTTTATTTTTTCAACCTCAAATTTCATATAAATTGTCATTATTTACACCAATTCTATTTCATTTATTGAGGTATGTTTAGCAACCAAAGAATGTTCAGCTGTCATACAGAAGTAGTTTTCATATTATGTCAGGTTCTTTTGGTTCACTCCTTTTGTTTTTTTTTTCTACAGCAGAATGAATATTGTCTAAGAACGAGTTCACATTTTTGTTCAGGGGTGTATTCCCATAACGAAGGACATTGCCTTCAGTACCAAAAAATGAAGGAGTTTTAAATACTTTTCCTGAATCAGCATCAACCCTTGCAGTGCCAATTTCTCGTGAAAGTTTGAAAACCTAGATCGTAACTCAGATAGTGAGTGCACTGTATTTACTTTCGTGTTAATACACTCACTATCCAAGTTACGACCTAGATCGGTTCCAACCAAGCAGTCGTAATTCAGATTGGTGGCAAGTCGGATATTTAGCAAAATGAAACTGAAACCACCCAGCACTCGCTATGAATTCATGTGAAGTGTATTCTTCACCTGCATGTTCTTTCAACATGCGAAATAAACTTGTCACTTTACAATTTGGAATCCTGGAATTGTATTTGGAATCCTGGAGTTGTATTTACCTAATATTACGTTGCACATTATAACTAATATATAATGTGCAACATGTATACTGTTTAAAGTTTTATTCTTTGAAATATTACCTAATTCTGTATAAACTTATACCAGTATCTAAATTTGGCAAAAGTTCAATATTTTCACACGTCGACTCATTTGGACCTAATTAAGTGATAAATAGAGATATTTCAATTCTGTTTTCCTTTCTTAGGTCCTCTTACATTGAGCAACAATCCTGCTATCACAAAATCATTACCAAAAATTATGAATATTACTAGAGTCACTAGGTTAGCTAAGTTTGAGCAATCCAAAGCATAGTGGCCATCTTGGATTTCTGGTCATGTGACCAGAAGGTGCCCTTTTTGCCCGAAAAAAAAAAGTTTTTGAAAAGGACAATACAAGAGCTATTCATAACATATAGTTTACGCATATAAATCCAATGTTTAGTCATCTAAAACCAATACATAAAATACATGTTGGTTATGCAGAAAAATGGATGGCATTTCAGGGTTTAGTACGGGGCACAGCTAGGGTTAAATATTTGACTGTCACTGAAAGTTATCAAAATTTAACCTTTCGTGTCAGTCAATGAGAAGAGTTCAAATCATCTCTGAAGAAGCTATCAGTTAACTAGAGATATAGATAATTAAAAAATAGATAATTATTCCACAGAGAGATATTTTAATACTACAGGCTTTACTCAATTTTGTTTTATTCTTTCTTCCCCGTTTGGATTTTCACATAAAACGTGACTCATATTGAATTCATTTTTAATTTAAATTTATGGCTTCTTGTGGCATGGTGGCTACTACTTCTATATAGAGGTATGAGAAGATGTGGATTTAGTGAGGTAAAGCAGCTCCGCTTTCAATAAGAACCTACCATCAGGCAGCACCTGGATCCCCTTCTTCTGCTGGTTGTTGTTTTGTGCTGATGTTTTATCACCTGGGAACTTGGGGCCATCTGCACTGGAGCTGCTCTTGGTTGATGAGTTCAAGTTCTGCTGAATTAACCACAAAACAAAAAAATTAAACACAAGTTGTTTGTTAAAAGCACTTCTGACCATCACTGACTGTCCACTTGTCTCAACCGGTTCTACCGACAGGTGTGTCCCCTCTGGTCCTCCCACTGCCTGCAGTAAATGCACTTACGCTCTTCTCCCCAAAGTTGTGTGAAGCTACATAAACTAAATACTCAATTTTCCTCTGATAAAGAGGAAAAAAATCAGTGTGACATAAAAAAATAACAGTAGGTGACCTGGAGGCTGAGGTGGTTTTTTTAGCCATCCACATTTACATCAGTACAATAATTAATCAAGTAAGACAGGTGGCTATGCTTATACTGGAAATGGAGGCAAAGCACAGGCCTTAATTTTTTTTTTTTTTTTTTTTATTTAAAAAGGTAATACAACAGTTAACAACAGCTATTTTGTTTCAAGGAGGTCATAAGGTCATGCTTTGATTTGTACAAGTTTCTTTGCAAATGTTATTTTACTAAAAAATGTTTATTTTGATCGCATGAAACAAACCCGGGAAACCAAAACGCAACATTAAAAATAGGATTCCCTTTGCTGCCATTATTCTAACCATGAAAATCTAAGTCAAGATCTGCAGGTCAGACTTAAAATAAAACTGCCAATCGATATCAGCTCTGTAAAAATGATAAACATTGCATATTTAGTGATGAAGGGTTGAACAATACTGACTGATTTGCTTTCATCCGCACTCAACGTCGGATCCTTGTAGTTAGGGCCAGGCAGTGCAGGAAAATCCTCATTGTGAATGGAGAAATCTTGGGACTGTTCAGTTGATGGCTTTGTGACCATCCCAACTGTGATGTAAACACAGCCATAATTTAGCGTTGGCAATAAAATTTATTAAAGTTAGTTGTTGATGCATTCCCTTCTTATGGTTATGGAAATGAGCCCTCACCATAAGGAGCCCGTCCAGCCAAGGGATTATGCAACGGTGTTGGATTTCCATTTCCTTCTCTCCGACTTCTGTCCGCTAATGCTGGAAAGTCCGAAAGGTCCAGTCCCGTCACATTTTCACTTCCATCTGTAACAAAGACCATGAAATATATCAGCAATACATGTGATAAATGTTGAAAGGTACAGGGATGTTTATAACTGGAATATACAAGTTTCTCCTAAAATAACTTACCTGTTCCATTAAAGATGTTGTTTGATAAAGAGTTCATACCAAACCCCTGACTTCTACCCATTCCAAAACCTGACATACTGAGGAATAGTAAACAGTAGATTGTTACTACTAAATCAACCTAGGCAAAACAAGTAAATAAAATTTATAACTAAAGAAGTGTAGGTAGAAGTTAGCATTTATATTCATTCTTACATATAATCGAACAGGCAGATGGATTTTACTTCACAGCATCTGTCACTTCACAGTGCTGTCCTGTCGGACTTGTTTCTCACCTGTTGATAGTGAAGGGCTGGCGTGCTGGCTGCTGCTTTGGCATGCAGATGATGCTGGGTGAGCTGCGGTTGGGGCTCCCAAGGCCTGAGCTTCCCATACTATTGGTCCTGCCACCTAGACTCATGCTCTGGCCCACTTGTGAGTGATTCATCATGTTCCTGGTGTTCATAGGCAAAATGCCCCTGTGGAGCAGAAGATACAGCATTTACTTCTGGGTGCTTATTAAACACTTCTCTTGTGCAGTGTATATTCAAACTAAAAAGATAAATAAAGTAGGTGTACCTGTTTGGCGACGGTGGGGTATGGAGAGACATGGTTGGGACCCCCGTTGTTGGGGTGCTATGGCTCGGTAACTGAGTACCTTGTGTTAAACTACGGTTTAACTGAGCGTTGTTGTTGCTCATGCTCCTTATTGAGAAGCCTAGTGCACCTTTAGTTCAAAAATGACAATACTGGTATAAGTAAATGTGAACCAGTACCTTGTATCATGACAATAAGAAGTTTGTTATGAAATAACATAACAGTCAAGAAACTCAAAAGGTAACTAGATCATGATAACAGCGACACCTCACATCATTGTGATCTTATAGTAGTTAACTTTACAGCCTCCTGGTTGCTATATAATACAGTAGTGAGTTTCTTATTGAGACATAATTACCAGTAGTGTTTTCCAATTGTGAATTATTGCATAAATAATTGCTTGTCTTGCCTGTTGTATCATCAAATTTTCAGATTTGGCCCACTAACTGAACATCATGACAGAGAAATGAAGTGGTGTTTTGCTAGTGTGACATAAGTAACTAACTGCTTGTCTTCTCTATTATATCAAATGTTCTACTCTATATCTTAACTGGGTTGCAGAGAAATTAGTCTGCCAGCCAAAGGAGAGAACTCCAGACCAAAGCATGGCAATAATATGCTAGAATGATCCGCAATCACCATTAAAAACAATGAACAAACAAATGAATAAAAAGAAGAGTCCTGACACCTGATCTAACTTGTAAATATGATGCCTTGTAAAGAAGACCCTTGAAATAAAGACCCTTAACACCTCAAACTCTTTGATTACACTAAAATTCTAAACAGACTCCCAATTGATTTGACTCATCTGATTTTATTTAGTAATATTAAATCATAAAAATCATTTTAAAAATAAAATTAAATAATGAAAGTGCTCTTGCTCAGTTACTTAAATGCACTTACTTTGGGGACCATACAAACTTGCACCAAGCTGCGACAATTGACCTGACGATGACGGCGAAGGAGATGCCAGCATCTTCACAAAGACAAAACATATCAGTATTCCTTCTGCATCTTATCCCCCAACTCTACATTACAATTTTTCACATTTCAATAATACACTCAGACAAATCCCTCATGCAAATTTAAATCACTATTCCTCTGATCAGCCATGTAAATTAAGAGTTACAATACTAATACAATACTCATATTAAAAACAACAAGAAGGAATGGTAGTACTTACATCTTTTTCCGATCGATGAGGGAACATCGATGGCTGGCCATAGTACATACTCTCATCAGGGTAGTCGCTTTCGACCCCCTCTACAAACTTCTTTCTTGTAGCACTGAACATACCGTTCGTCACCTGTAGAAACAATCAGACACACACCAAAACTCCTTGCATTATGTCTCTGTTATTTATTAGCTATACACACACACAGTGTGTGTGTGTGTGTGTGTATATATATATATATATATATATATATATATATATATATACACACTACACACACACACACACACACAGATCAAAGCAAGTGCTTCAAATTTTTGTTTTTAAAAAGGGGGACCTGAAGCATAGGAAATGCAAGTTAACAATTCCAAACTTGGCACATTTATGAAACATTACTTGCTACTCAATAAGTATTAATTATTGATATCATTAATCCTTTTCAAGTTTGACAGTTAGCACTGACAGGAAAGTTTTCCCACCAAGAAGCAGCAGGTGCTTGTTAAATCAATAAAAGTTGTCGGTAGCTATTTAACTCCTTTGCTCGCTTTTAAAGTCAAAACTAGGTTCAGTCTAACTAGATATTGTTGCATGGATTTAAACAATTTGGATTTTAAAAATTACATCACAATAACAACAAAATTCAAAATTATTTTGTTAGAAACTTATTTATCAATCGTACACTTGAGGTTATTACAATTTACTTAAAATAAGTATTTTTATTTGAGTTATTCACACTGGTTTTAGTAGCTGGTAACACTAGAAGAATGAACTGCAATCCAACGTCAGCTAATTAAATAGCCAGCAATTGTTAGCTAGCTCAAAATAACCAGCTGATGCTAATTGTTGTTAGCCGACTTGTTTATCGAGCTAAAGTTGCTAAATGCAAAAACGCAAAGAACGGTTGAATAACGTCTCTAAATAAATACTTAGTTAATCGGTGTTGTTCTTATCATGCGGTCAGAGTATACCATGAACACCACAGTAACGCTTCTTTTAATTATTTACTGCTTATACTACTTAGCATGTAGCTAACGGTAGGGCTCAGAAAGTGGCTTCGTTGCAAAAAGGACAAGAGTTTAGGCCCACAATATATCCGCTCAAAGCCGGTCTAAATCTTTCAAACTTCATTTAAAACATCACACTGCTATGGTAAACAGATGGACATATCAGCACCACAGCTCTTCTGGAGAACTGTACTTACATAAACGTACAACAGTTTGCGGCTTTGGGCTTCTCTATATACAGTTAGCCCGCATGCTAACACAGCTAGCACAGACAAAAACACGAACGTCAAAGCCCGTGTGTGTACCGCACCATTTGTTTACACACAGCGTGCGTGCAATTACAAAATTATCAAAAACTAGGACTCCGGTTCATTTATGTTCGTGTTTTACCGCACGTTATTGTGTTTTTATTGTTCATATGACAGAATTCACTAACCGCATTAATTTCCCCTCTGCTCGTAGATCCAAGATGGCTGTGTAGCATATCCTGCAGCTGGGAATGCTGGGTGAATAGCCTTTACCCTCTGACCCCTTACTGACCCCGAGCCTATCATTTTTAGGCCTAAAATGGGTTCATATAATTATTTTCTGCTGTTGTAAACATGTCTGATCAAACGAGCATGTACACAAGTAGCTGAATTTGTTGTATTTTCATTCTGCTTTAGTGTACGATTTTGTTACAAAGGCCCAACTAGTGCTAGTGAAGAATAACTAGCTCAGGAAAAGCAACACTTAAAGGACTATGATGCTTCATAAAACAACACATTTCCTACTTTGATTCAGTCTTTTTGCTTTGTGTCTAAAGGGTTAAACACTTATTAAACATAAATTGTTTCTATAAATTGATATACTTAATAAGCAACAATTTTGTTTCATCTTTAGCCATTTCTTGTGTAAGAGAAATGTACTACTACCATGTCCATAAATACCAGAACTCAAATCCACTAACAATATTAAGGCTGATTCTCATTCTACTGTACGTAGTCTGCAAAACAAAAGCACTAAGTTGTGCGTTTTATTGTCATTGAGGTGTTCATATCAATATAGTCTCTATCATTTCTTTATTATGCATCATTTACTCCAGAAAGTATATGTGGTATACTGTATTTTATTCCTTCAAGGTCAGTTATATTTTTTATTTTAATACACTATATTAATCAAATTAATTAATTGACAAATAATCAATAAATAAAATTATTCTGGATTTAATCCCTCACACACACGTGCGCACACACACGGAGCAGAGGACAGCCACACTGCAGTGTCCAAAGAGAAGTTTGTGGTTATGTGCCTTGCTCAAGGGCACTTCAGCCATGAAGGTGGAGGAAGATGCTGCTCTTTGGCTCATTGTCACATTTTTCCTGCCAGTTCTGGAATCGAGGGGCAGCAGCAGCCTGATGGTAGGGTGTTGGATTACTGATGGCAAAGTTGGGGGATCAAGCCCCACTATCAACATGTTGTCACTGGTGCACTGTATACAGAATAGAAGTCCATATTTCTTCTCTCTCTCTCTGTGTGTGTGTGTGGGGGGAGCGTTCCTCCCACAGTCCAAAGACATGCACAGGCTAACTGGCTGTTACAAATTGACTTTGGATGTAAATGTGAATGGTTGTGTGTTAGTCCTGGAGTTTTCTGGTTGGATTCAATGATGTGGAAGTGCTGAATTTCAATATTTTATTCTGAATAGAACATAGATGACAGGGTCAAAGGTTTAAATTGAGAAAATGTATAATTTTAAGGGAAAAATATGGTCATTTTAAATTTCATGGTGTTAAAAAAATCTCAAAAACGTTGGGACAAGGCCACTTTCACAACTGTGAGGCATCCCATTTTCTTCTTACAACAGTCTGCAAACGTCTTGGGACTGAGGAGACAAGTTTCTCAAGTTTAGAAATAGGAATACTGGCCCAATCTTGTCTAATACAGGCCTCGAACTGTTCAACTGTCTTGGGCCTTCTTTGTTACACCTTCCTCTTTATGATGCACCAAATGTTCTCTATAGGTGAAAGATCTGGACTGCAGGCTGGCCATTTCAATACCCGGATCCTTTTCCTATGCAGTCATGATGTAATTAATGCTGCATGTGGTCTGGCATTATCATGTTGAAAAATGCAAGGTCATCTCTGAAAGAGACGGCGTCTGGATGGGACCATATGTTGTTCTAGAACCTGAATATACCTTTCTGCATTGACGGTGCCTTTCCAGATGTGCAAGCTGCCCATGCCACATGCGCTCAGGCAAGCCTATACCATCACAGATGCAGGCTTCTGAACTTATAACAACTTGGGTCGTCCTTGTCCTCTTTAGTCCAGATTACATGGTGTCCCAGTTTTACATAAAGAACGTTGAATCGTGATTCGTCTGACCACAGAACAGTTTTCCACTTTGCCACACTCCATTTTAAATGACCCCTGGCCCAGGGAAAGCGCCTGTGCTCCTGGGTCCTGTTTAGAGATGGCTTCTTCTTTGTACTGTAGAGTTTCAGCTGGCAATGGTACGGTGGATTGTGTTCACCGACAATGGTTTCTGGAAGTATTGCTGAGCCCATTTTGTGATGTCCCTTACAGTAGCATTCCTGTTTGTGGTTCAGTGCCGTTTAAGGGCCCGAAGATCATGGTTTTTCAGTCTTGACTCTTATGCAAAGAGATCGCTCCAGATTCTCTGAATCTTTGAATGATGTTATGCACTGTACATGATGAAAACTTCAAACTCTTTACAATTTTTCACTGGGAAACACCGTTCTGATATTGCTCCACTATCTTTCTGCAGAACATTGGGGGAATTGGCTCCCCATCTTTGCTTCTGAGAGACACTGCCACTCTGAGAAGCTCTTTTTATACTCAGTCATGTTGCAAATGGCCCTCATTAGTGGCGATAGGTCTTTTAGCTGTTCGTTATAAGTGCAATTGACTTTTCCAGCCTCTTATTGCTACCTGTCCCAGTGTTTTTTGAGATTTGTTGACACAATGAAATTTAAAATCAACATATTTTTCCCTTAAAATTATACTTTTTTTTTTCAGTTTAAACTTTTGACCTGTCATCTATGTTCAATTCGGAATAAAATATTGAAATTTGGCACTTCCACATCATTGCATTCAGTTTTTATTCACAATTTGTGTAGTGTGCCAACATTTTGGAATCTGGTTTGTATATGGTGACCATAAAAATCATCTATAATAGTTTAATTTATGTATGTAGGTAGGTAGGTAGGTAGGCAGATAGATAGATAGATAGATAGATAGATAGATAGATAGATAGATAGATTGATTGATTGATTGATTGATTGATTGATTGATTGATTTGCTTTCCTCACCTAAACAATTACAGTGTACACATGTGGCATTCGACTGATTGAAGTTGTTGAATGTTATTGAATTAATGATTGTTGTAGGTGAGGAGGTTAGATAAATACACAAGGCTCAGTTCACTCCACAGTCTATAACCAGTGCATGCTTTACTTATCAGTGCTCTGCTTTCCACAGTCTGGAATTCATGTAACATGCATGAGGAGGGGCAAGCTGAATTTCATCTTTGGCATACACAGGAGCCAGTAAGCTCAGAGCAAGGCACAGAGAGTGCTGAGTGCAGAGCAGGAAAACCATCACAATCATTTGGGAAAAAAGAAACCCAATAACAACAACAAAAAGATAATCAGGAAGAGACACTCAGACAAGTCTTCAAAAGGAACTTTCCACACCTTTTTAGTAAGTAACAATGCTGATCAGTTTTACTATATCGAGTACTGTTTAAGATTTAATGCAAAACCTACAGTATTTAAAATCAAGAGTATTCAATATAAAATGTGTGAAATGTGAAGATTCAGTCATGTTCACTGAGAATTATTACTGACATATGAACTTATTAGCTATTGATGACAAAAGATTATGTATTTTCTCCACATTTCTGTTAATAAGCTCATCTACTTCATGGAACGACGATGAATGTGGGGTGGACTCATGGGAAATATTGTTCGGGGAGCTGTGGCCTTTATTCCATCAGATCGATGTGAGAGATTCTTGGTGGGGGACTTGAAGGAGATGCCACATGATTGTACTCTAGATCTGAGTAAGCGTCATCTACATCATTTTCCCCTGAGAATATGTGCCTTCAATAACCTTGTGAAACTTTATCTGAGTAATAACCACTTAAGCAATCTGCCTCCTGATCTTACTAATCTGGAAAAGCTTCAAATCCTAGCCTTGGACTTCAATTGTTTTGTGGATCTGCCTTTGGTTGTTTGTGGTCTTCGGCAGCTTAATATTCTCTACCTTGGGAATAACCAACTTTACAAACTGCCAAAAGAGCTGGTTCATCTCAGTGGACTAAAGACATTATGGCTAGACAACAACTGCTTTACAAAGTTTCCATCAGTGATATGTAAATTATTCAATCTGAAAACTCTTCATCTGGGTTACAATCAGGTTCGTAGCATTCCTGGTGAGCTGGTGAGGTTAAAAGAGCTACGAAGTATTTGGTTATCAGGTAACCTCCTGAATAAATTTCCACCAGTGCTTTTGAAAATGGACTTTTTAGAAGTGATTGATGTAGACAGGAATCACATACAGCATTTCCCACCACTTATTCAATTGAAAGGGCTTAAGGTTATCATCTATGACCGTAATCCATGTGTTAACGCACCTTTGGTAGGAGATGGTGTGAAACGGGTGGGACGATGGGCTGAGTGTGTTGACGACGGAGATAATGAAGGTGAACGAAAAACAGCTGAAATGCCTGTCAAAGAAAAGACAGATGAAGTGTCCGTAGTACAAATAATAGCTGAGGTGTCCACAGAGGTGAGAAAACACCAAGAGAATGAGTAATAGAAACCACTAGTTTTTAATCTTTAAGATATTATCTATAGCAAAACAATAATACTCATGTTTTCAAGGAGTTGTAAAAAAAAAACCCCCCCCACACACACACACACATATATATATATATATATATATATATATATATATATATATATATATATATATACAAAAATAAAAGGACAGGACAAAGACTTTCTATTGAAACTCCATTTATCATTACAGATCTGTTTTGAGGGGTGGTGAAACCATCCTCTCTCTTCAGGTGATTATAGAAGAAATTATAGGTGGTGATAGAAGGTGATTATATTCTTCTATAATCACCTGAAGAGAGAGGATGGTTTCACCACCCCTCAAAACAGATCTGTAGTGATAAATGGAGTTTCAATAGAAAGTCTTTGTCCTGTCCTTTTATTTTTGTTATTTGCTCTACCAAAAAGTATTGAGCACTCTCCTACGGAAGGATCTACTCAGAAAATCCTCTCTCTCTCTCTCTCTCTCTCTCTCTCTCTCTCTCTCTCTCTCTCTCTCTCTATATATATATATATATATATATATATATATATATATATATATATATATATATATATATATGTATGTGTGTGTGTGTGTGTGTGTGTGTGTGTGTGTATATATGGGGCAGTGGTGGTCTAGTGGATAGGGCGCAGGATCGCTGATCCAAAGGTCGGGGGTTCGAGTCCCCACAGGGTTGTCACTGTTCCCCCAGTGCAGCTAACTGGGTTATCAAAGGCAGGACATGTCTCTCACTGTCTATGGTGAGAGGCATGTAAAAGAATCATTGCTGGCTTTCGTAAAGAGTAGCTGCAAAGCCGTCAGCGTGTTTCTGTCCCTTGCTAAAAGGGTTGTGACAGGAAGGGCATCTGACGTAAGAACCTATGCCAAATCAAATGTGCGAATCAGATGATTCACTGTGGCGACTCTCGAGAACGGGAAAAAGCCAAAAGAAAAGAAGAAGATATATATACATATACATACATACGTACACACACAGGGATCCCTTGCTTTCCATGGTTAATTGGGATCGTGATCCCCCCCGCGACTGTCGAATTCCACAAAGTATGATCGACCCCCCTGACTGACGTATATGTACATGTATATGTGTATATAATAACAATAAATACATATTCAATACTATAAATGCTTATACTAACAACTAAACATTAAATGCACAAGATGCAAATAAAATATGTAAATACAGACGTGTGTGCACACGCACACAGATGCGTGCGCACTCAGATGCGCACCTCACATAAAAATGTAAGTAGTTTTGATGGGAGGTTTTGGGTTGTTTTTTTTTTTTTTGGTTTTGTTTGTTTGGAGTTTTTTTTTTGTTTGGTTGTTTTTTTTTTTTGTTGCATAATTGGCATTGTTTTTGTGGCATTTTCCTTAACTTTTTTTTCCCTATTCTTCATTGATTTCCTTATTTTTTAATTTGATGAATATTAAAAAAAAAAAAAAAAGTGAAGCACTGAAGCCAAATGAATTGAAGTGCGAAGTAGCGAGAGATTCCTGTATTATAATGGTTTGTGAAAACTGTTTTATTTCTCTGATTTATGATTTTTCTAATGATGATGGTGATTCTATTGTTCTCTGTAAAGATACCAATCAGCCATTATATTCACACCACCTGACTGGTTTGCAGCTAGTCAGCCCCTTCCATACATAGCAAACTGCAATGCACTGTGTATGTGAACATATTTCTATCATAGCCACGCTTACAGTTTTCTGTATAAGTAGTTTCTGTGTGTGATCAGACCACAAATTCTAGTCTTCGCTCCCAACACAGGTCATCTGGCCTTTGGCACCGATAACACTCTTGTCAGTTCACTGGTTGTCCTTCCGTGGACCACTTTGAGTAAGTACTAACAACCGCATACCAGGAACACTGCACAAGTGTTTGTGAATGAATAAACCCAGTCGTTTAGCCGTCACAATGTGCCTCTTATCAGAATTGCTCAATTCTTTCTACTTGCACATTTTTTTCCTGCTTCTAACACATCAACGTCAAGAACAGACTGTTCACTTTTTACATAACATCCCACTCCTTGGCAGGTGCCACTGAAAATAAATAATCAGTGTTATTTACATCATATGACACAGTGGTCATATTATCTTTAAGGTTATGGCTAATAGGTGTATAATTTCTGCTTTAGAGATTTTATTAAATTGGGTAGTGAAGAATATTCCAATGATTAATTGCTGAATTCGAACAATGTACGTCACCTTCTTAATAATGCATGTGTGAAGTGACAGATTTGGGTCTCCAGTTTATTATAAGACCCTCATTCCTGCTCTTTCTGGTTGCTGGTGGAATGTTCAGTAAATGACTGTTTTCTGATTAATTTAACCTCAGTCTATGCTGTTCCCTGTTATTATAATTCGCAGAAAAACAACTAAAGTTACTCCAGTAAGATACGTTCAGATGGGATATTCTGTGCATTTGTGATTATTGTCTGTAGAGTGTATGACTGTCACAGCTTTGGTGTGAAGTGTGTTGTTTCCACACAGAGGATTTGCACAATAAAAATGTACAAAAACCTGATACTGTATATCGCACATTTTTCTTGATTAGTATGAAACTTAAAGTGCAAATATTTATACAGCAGGTGATTTTTAAAGGCTGTGTTCCAAACCATGTATCAATGAATCATCAGTTCAGTTAATATTCTGTAACCGCTTATTCCTAATTAGAGTCGCGGGGAGGCTGGTGCCCATCCCAGCACATTCTGGGCAAGGGCAGAGTACATCCTGGACAGCTCACCAGGCCATCACAGGGCGGAAACATGCTGACGACTTTGCAGCACTCTTGTCGAAAGTCAGCAATGGCTCTTTTACATGCCTCTCACCATAGAGAGTGAGACATGGCTGGTCTTTGATAACCCAGGTGGCTGCACTGGGGGAACAGTGACAACCTTGTGGAGAGTGGGACTCAAGCCCCCAACCTTAGGATCAGCGATCTAGCGCCTTGTACCACGAGGCCACCACTGCCCTTCCAATGAATCAGATTGTATGCTAATAGTAGGTAAAGCAGTATGCCCTTTACATAGTATTTCATGTACTGTTCTGTTGTGTGGGTCATACAGTAGTGGCAAAAAATGTTGCTTTTATAGCTAGTCACAGTACTGCAGTGGGTTTGAAGCATTAAATTCCCAAACGACTCTGGGGTTGCTGTTGCAAGCAGATTTCAGCAGGTGTGGGAAAACTAAAGTGCTTAGCTCGGGGTGATGCTATGAGACATTGCAGCATTAAAACGATTAAATCTGCACACAAAGACTTCCTTCACCCCAAATCATGAAAGAAAGCTGTCCTGCACATGGCTCCTGTGATAGACTTAAATGCAGCTAAAGTAGGGACAAACAAGAAATTGCAATTATTGTCTTTCGATGGGATATCATGGCAGATGAAGTGGAATTATGGCGCCGCCTTGTGGTCTATTCTACAATTGTTTTTGAACGCAGATACAGTTCTGTTTTTTTTTCTTTTCCACTTCTTCTTCTTCTTCTTTTACTTTCGGCTGCTCCCTTCAGGGGTCGCCACAGCAAATCATCCGCCTCCACCTCACCCTGTCCTCTGCATCTTCTTTTCTGACTCCAACGACCTTCATGTCTTCCTTCACCACATCCATAAATCTCTTCGTTGGTCTTCCTCGAGGCCTTCTGCCTGGTAGTTCCAACCTCAGCATCCTACTGCCAATATACTCACTATCCCTCCTCTGTACATGTCCAAACCATCTCAATCTAGCCTCTCTGACTTTGTCTCCAAAACATCTTACGTGGGCTGTCCCTCTGATATACTCATTTCTGATCCTATCCATCCTCGTTACTCCCAGAGAGAACCTCAACATTTTCTTTTCCACGTGGTGTATTTTGGGAGATTTCTGTCAAAAGTTCTTGCCCTATCATGGATTTGTGGTTAAGGCTTTAAGTCACCGATCAGAAGGTCAGGGCTTCAAGCCCCAGTCCATCTAATTTATCTGTTGGGCTCTTGAGCAAAGCTCTGAATCCTAATCTCAGTTGTATATAAACCACATTAAAAAAAAGTTGCCCTAGAGAAGGGTTTCTATCAAATACCATAAATGTAACTGTTTATAAAAATCCTTCAAAACTATCCTGGACCTGTGTCCAGATCACGCTCAGCTGGACCAAGACTCACATTTGGTTACAATTTTTTGGAACTGTGTCCATTATTTCTTAAGTTAGAGTCATATGCATAGACAGACAAAACCACACAATTTTGGTCTTGATAATAAACAAATAATAAATGAAACTGGTTGCTTTAACCTTGCCAGAACACCATGAGCTGTTCACTAGATCATTGCAAGGCCACTCACAGGCAAGTTGGGGCGGTCAGTCAACCTAAAGTGAAGGTCTTTGGACTGTGGAAGGAAAGACACACAATTCCTATCCTGGGCAGTGGTTGTCTGGTGGTAAAGGTGCTAGATCACGGATCCCAAGGTTGGAGGTTCAAGCTCTACTCTCCATGGGTTCTCACTGTCCTCCCCCAGTGCAGCTAACTGGGTCATCAAAGGCCGGCCATGTCTCTCACTGTCCCTGGTGTCAGGCATGTAAAAGAACCATTGCCTACTTTTGGCAAGAGTAGGCTGCAGAGCTATCAGTGTGTTTCCGCCCTGTGATGGTCTGGCGAGCTGTCCAGGGTGTACTATGCCCTCGCCTGGAGTCAGCTGAGGTGGGCGCCAGCCTCCCCACGACCCGAATTAGGATTAAACGGGTACAGAAAATGAATGATGCATTCCTACCCTTTTTTGTTTTCCTCACAGCCTATTTGACTATCCACGGAGTTACCACTGCTTGGATCAGTTATGTGTGTGTGTTCTTTTTATGGGTACTGTACAGTAGTTCTCTATTTCCTCCCACTTTTCGAAATCTCTCTCTCTTTGTGTGTGTGTGTGTGTGTGTGTGTGTGTGTGTGTGTGTGTGTGTGTGTGTCAGTGGTTGTCTAGATTATTGACGCTAAAGTCAGGGGTTCAAACTCCAGTACCACCAAACTGTCACTGTTGGGCCCTTAAGCAAGGCCCTTAATAATTTGTATAAAATGATAAATGAAAGTTGCTCTGGATACGATAATCTGCCAAATGCCATAAATGTGAATGTCGGGGTTTTTCCACAAAATATTTGGATTACTCTTTGGTGAATGAAATGTAAAAACAAACAACTAATAATAATAACAAATAATAATAATAATAAAATTCACAGAGGAAGCACCATTGGTAAAAGGAAAAGTGTCTAACCATCAAGTCAAGAACAATCTCTAGTGACCGTCCATCCTTCTTGTCCACATAGAAACTGTTACTCTGTGAAAACGTTTATCTCGAATTTTATTGACTGTGAGAGACGAATATAGAGAGTAAGAATCGGATCACGTGGTGTGACGTGAACTAAACGGACAACTAGAAAATTACTGTATATTGTGTTATTGAAATGTTCTGTAAACCTGCGGGTTTCGAAATGTTTACTTCACATATTGAGACAAATCTGTGATTGGTTTCCTCATTTATATCTCCTACAATAAACACATTATTATAATAAATTAATATTGATATATGTGTGAGGGGTGAGAGTCATCAGGAAAAAAAGGGAATTCCTTTCCTTCCTTTCGTCTTTTTCCCTTTTTTCATTTGAGAATAAATGGTGCGCTGTTGGTCGAGCTTTTATTCTGGAGACAGTAGAAGTCTTGTGTTGTTGCTGCCTTCACACAGCAGTGAAACTTGAAGCTGGGTTTGTGACGGGTAGCCGTAGCTCTGCTCCATTAGCAGCGCCGCCAATCGTATACACAGAACGATGACGGGAAGGAAAGCTCGAACAGGGACGGGCCGAAGGACCATTTTACAGCTTTCACCGCCAGGATTACGCAGCGCTACAGGGCCAGGCCGAGACGAGGCTGTAGGCTCTGGGTCCGAAGGTGAGAAAATGTCCCTTTTTTTTGTATTTTTAAAAATCTTTCAGACAGTTTGTCGGGGACCTGCAGTTGAACACGCCCGTGTCTCGCTAGGCCAGATTAAACCGGCTCATGTACGATGGTTGCTTCACCTCACGAGATAAAGTGAATAAGCTAGGCAGCTAATGCAGCTAAAGCTTTGCTAGGCCATCTCAGCCGAACGTTATAAAATAATAATGTGAAAATAATTTGTTTTCTCGACTGGAAAGGAGAACATTTCCTGTCTTGGTAAGAAATACCGTCGGTGAACCCGGTTAAAAACTGATTTCCATCGAAGTTCGATGATGCAGCTAGCATGTTAGCATGCTAACCGCTACGAGTAAAGATCATCAACAACAATCTCTACAAGATCGCACGGATTAAAAATAAACAAAACCCTGCTCCGTTTTTGTTATCATATTTCAGTCGTTTATCTGTAAAGTACATTTTAATCGAGATGATGGTATTCTGTAGGAAACCGCAAAACAGGAAATAATGACTTTACTACCCTCCAGTCGGATGTGCGCGCGCGCGAGAGAGAGCGCTAGCTAACAGTAGCACAACACTGCGTTTCTTAATAATTAGTTTTGCATTAAAAACAAGTTGATGTATAATTTACCATAAATGTTATTTCACTTTAATAAACGACAATTATAGAAATATGGCTGGGTCAACTGTTCATTCTGGTAGACTCTTCAGAGACAATTCTCTTTTCAGAACTTTTAATTCTCATTAGTTATTTTATTTTATTTTATTTTTTTACAAAGCCCACTGTCTGCAAGCACACAGATACCAGACAATTGCAGTCACAAGCAATACAAAGGCACCCCAACAGATACATTGACTTGTGACGTCATAAGTAGCTGATCCCGTCACTATTGCATGATCAAGGCTCAAGTCCTGCACAAAGATTCCAGACGTCCACATCTACAGTTTGCTTGGCACACAGCTACAGAACACTAAACTGTCAAGGGACTCTCAAACAGCTTTGAACCATCCTCAAAAGTTGTGGGAACCTTCTGAGCCCAACCACCAAGTAGTGAGCATTCTTGACAGGAATGTCAACATGTCTCACATCTATTACTTGATTTATTTGCATTACTATACTGTATTAAAAAAAAAAAAAAAAACTAGTCTGCGGATATTACCAGTAATTTGAAGGAATTTCAACCAGTACCCTCCATTCAATTAAATTTGTTTCACCACTTACTGGCTTAAATTCAGCTGGGAATTATGATGCCCCAGTTCTTGATCTCACCCCATCATTGATTAAGGCTATGTTGAATAATATCCTTGTATTTCTAGTCGTTGATCATGACTTTTTTTTTGAGGCCATAAGCACTTTACTGCATGTCAACAAATCGTTAAATTGTTATTAAACTCTATTCACCATGCTTGTCTTGCATATTGTATATACAGTAGGCCCTTGACATTCGCGGGGGTTCGGTTCCGAGCCCTCCCGCGAATCGAGATAGTCCGCGAGTTCTGTACCCGGAAGTAAAACCACATGTATCATGTCACATGCGCGAATGAGCAGCCGGACGTAAAATACTGTGTATCTATTACATGCGCAAAAATATGCTTCTTAAACACATTCTATAGGCAGTCTTACTCATTAATACAGCATTAATGTAGTAAAATATAGTAATGATGAAGCAAAACTTCAATTTTTACTGTTATATTTATTGATGATAAAATATAAACATTATACAGCAAATACTGTTGTAACGCACTCGTCTTAAAGTCTTTTTCAATTATTATTCCAGTATAGTACCTAAGTTAATTCTTAGAATGTTTGTGCGTGAGATTTTATGTTCTGTAGCATGTTTAACAAATGATACCAAAAGGATAAACTTTATTACAGTTCATGTCCTTTTACATTGAACTTGGAGTGACGTCTCCAAGATGGCGCTGCCTAGAGGGCAACGTCGCGGAGTTCTCAGAGTCAAATTGTTTCTTTGTTCATTTTAATTTGTTTTATTTGTTCATGTGATTGGTCGACCATACTACAGCTATGAGCAGCTTCGGCTTCTTGTCAGCTGGGATGCGGCTCGCATTGAGCTGCCTAGCATAGCATATTAGCTCTGCGAACCACATCCCGGTTAACAAGCCCGGGATGAGCGTACTTAGTTATACACGTCCGAAGATACTCCGATCTTATAGCTGTAGTATAGTCGACCGGTCGTAGACGAGCATAGAGCAAAATATGAACAAATAAAACAAATTAAAACGAACAAAGAAACCATTTGACTCTGAGACCTCCCTGACGTTGCCCTCTGCGCAGCGCCATCTTGGAGATGTCACTCCAAGTTCAATGTAAAAGGACATGAAGAGTACTGTAATAAAGTTTATCCTTTTGGTATCGTTTGTTAAACATGCTACAGAACATAAAATCTCACTCATAAACATGAACTTAGGTACTGTACTGGAATAATAATTGAAAAAGATATTAATACAATGGTTCAGAGAAAAGCGTAGTTTCTCAGGAGAAAGTCTTATGTCTTCAGAAGAGACGTCCAGCGTTTTCTATCGCTTAGCCAGAGAAGACTCACAGCATTTGAGTGGTATCATAGAGCTTAACTAGTAATTAAAACACACACAAAAAGAGGCTCATTGACAACTTGTGCGTGAATGAGGAAAAAGGGGTGGGACATGAGCTCAACCAATCAGGAGAAAGGAGGACAGCCTGAATTTGAATCACGTTGCAGTTGCTCGGCAGTCAGCGAATACTCAAACCGTGGATGCAAAACCGTGAATAGTCAAGAGCCTACTGTACATATTTTATCCCAGCACACCCATGGTTTGTAAGGTTTGTCTCCCCTGCAGAGCCAGATCTTTGATGCTGATCATCGGTTGGTTGTAATGCAGGCCAGATTTCCAACAAAAAAGAAGGCAAAGCAAATATTCTCTAACAAACCCAAATGTGAAGCTCGTCAGGATGTCCGGCAGCTCAAAGACGACCATTCTGTGCAGACTAAATAAAGTGCCAGGCTTGATCAACTCATGCAGCACAAGCCAGACTTGCAGGATGTGGATGGCGTTGACGAGTTCATTGTCGACATGGTCAAACAAGCTTCAAAGGAGACAATTCCTTCACTGGTAAAGACCAAAATTCAAAAACCCTGGGTAAATCAGGACTACCAAGAGCTCCTATCAAAACGTCATGAAAAAGACCCCCAAAAAAGAAGAGCCATTGGAGATGACGTTAAGAAACTTCGTACCCGACTTAAGAACACCTACTTGAAAACCAAGGCAGATGCGATAAATACAGCAAGTGAGAATTGAAATGCTGAGGAGGAATTCAGATTAATGAAAAAACACATGTCAATAGAGAAATCCAACAGATTGCTGATACCTCTACCGAAGCTAGAAGATCATTTCGCGAAGCATTTCGGCGCAAGACCATATGAGCCTCAACCAGAGTTAGAAAAGCCTGATGAATATCCACATGTACTGCCACCAGTTGATATCCCGAACATTGATACCACGGTCCCAGACGGCCCAGAAATTACAGCAGGGATGAAGTGACTTAAAAACGGGAAATGCATGGGAATAGATAAGATCAACTCTGAACACCTAAAATACTCATCATCAAGTCATCTGATAGAGTATTTTGTGTTTTTAGTTGGTTTGATATGGACTTGCCTGCGAGTACCGACCCGGTGGCTCACTGCCAGCATCACCTGTCTTTACAAGCGTGGCCTCAGCTCCTGTGCCGAGAATTACAGGGGGCTTAGTATTATCGCAACTTTGTCAAAGATCATTTCGGCAATCATAGTAGATAGAACCCAGGAGGCGTACGAGTGTATTTTACTACCATCACAATTTGGTTTTCGCGCCAAGCGGCCAACTAATGACGCAGTCTTCATAATACGCCATGTGCTTGAGAAAGCCAAAAAATCTGGAATTCCACTCTGTTACTTTTATTGATCTAAGAGCGGCATACGATTGGATACCACGAGAAGCTCTAATGAAGTGTCTGGAAATCAGATTAAAGTGTCCTCATATTGTAGCTATCCTTAAAGCTCTAGAGATGCACCAATACATGTGCGTACATCAAAGGTTCTAACACGCTGATTGACACAAAGGTCGGATGCAGACAGGGTGCCTTGGAGTCCCCATTTCTGTTCAATATATATATGGACTTCGTAGTCAGAATTGCTAAACACGAAGTGGAGAAAGTGTACCCGTGGGCAGGATTTAAGATCAAGTATTGTATTCCCAATGAGGTATCACCAAGAGAACTCCGGAAAAACGCAAGAGGGAACGCTAGAATTACGGAACTTCTTCATGCTGACGATCAAGCAATATTTGCGGAATCGATAGAGGAATTACAAACTGTCCTCCAAATATATGATGACACTTTTTCCCGCTTTGGTCTGAAGATGTCTTATACAAAAACAGAGACGATGGCCGTTAATGTTGATGACGTTGTTAGGAGCCAAGAGAGTCTGGTGGACGTTGGGGGAATGAAGTTGAAGAACGTGAGGAAGTTTCAATATCTAGGGTACACCATTTCAAACTCGAGCGACAACACAATCTCTACTCTAGAATGGGATCTGCATATGAAAAGTGGAATGAGCTCAAACGTGTTAACAGACAACCGGATACATATATCTACTAGGGTGAAGTTTGTAAAAGCCTGCGTAAGATCCCAGCTCTTATATAGTGTGCAGGCCTGGGAAATGACCTCAAAGGAAATGGCAAAGCTCGAGGTGGTCTGGAACAGTTTTCATAGGAAGATGGTGAAGGGCGGGTATAGGCAACAAGGGGATAGCGGACTTGCTAGTGTGAGTGAAGATGGACAGGAGTGTTGGAGGTTCAAGTACTCAAATGCTGACCTACGTCGTATGACTGGAACTGAACCCATTGAGACATTCTGTAGAAAACAGCAGCTAAAGTACCTGGCTCATATCTGCCGAATGAGTAAAAGGGATATGCGAAAACAGGTCCTTTTTGATGAACGATCTAAAACTTGGAAGAAATTGGAGGGACTGCTAGGGAGAGATGCCCAGCAGCTCAGGAGAATGATGATGGACAGGGAGAACTTTCTGCACTTCATTGATCAATGGACCCAATGAGTGCACCCTGAGGAGCAAAGGCTCCAGTGTAGGGAAAACGATGATGATGATGATGTTGTTCAGTGATTTGTGTGTGTAAAGTCTAGGGGAATGTATGAGTTCTAATTACCCAAATTTTTATCCAAGAGATGCTGTGTGGATGAGGAAGTTTCTCTCGGATAACTACTAGTTTATGACGGCATATTTCCAACACAACTTTATCCAACTTTGTAATTTAAGTTTGTTGGAGAGTTTTTTTTTTTTTTTTTTTTTTTTTTATATACACGTGTTGTGCTCCTCTGCTGTTTTCTTCGCCTTTTGACAATTATCAACTGCGTATGTGTGGAAAACACAAATCCAACCAAAAACATGCAATGGGTGTGTAACACTGCTAATTAGCCAAAGGTGCTTTCAGTTACTTACCTCCTGGTTTTACCTGACTCCTCTCAACCTTCAGATAGTGCTCAAATGTGCCCTCGTTGCCGCAACCATGTAGTATTTTTTTTAACAAAATAAAACGAAGTAAATTTAATACCTGAGTTTTTCCCCCCCAAGTTATTTTCTATTGTATTGCTTTCAATGTAGGTTTAATAGTTCTCCAGAAAGCCTCTGTTATTTGGGTTACGTTCTGCCCCCACCCGCAGATCCTGAAAATCTGCAAATTATTGCTGTGGTTTTAAAACCCTATGTATGATCTTGCATACACTGAAATATGCGTCTTAAACACATTCTGTAGACAGTCTTACTTATTAATACAGTAATAATGTAGTAATGATTCAAGTAAAAAATGTAATTTTGTACTGTGATATGTGTTTCTGCCCCTTACTAAGGGTTGTGTCAGGAAGGACATCTGGCGTAAAAAGCTATGTGAAACATTAATATGACTTCCATGAAGATGGAGGCAGACGATTCGCTGTGGCGGCCCCTGAGAAAAAGGGAACAGCCGAAAGGAAAAGAAAATAATATTTATTAATAAATAAAGCACTTGGGCTCCTTACCAGAAGCTAGAGGAGATGCAGGGCATTTGAGTGGCATCATAGGGCTTAAATAATAATTAAAAACACAAAAAAAATTTAATTCACAATTCAAGCAATCATGTTGATAACGTGTATGTGAAGGAGAAAAGAAGAGGTGTACATATCATCTGCAACCAATCAGCAGGCGGTAGAAACAAAAGCTCTCAGCCATTGGCTAAATTTGAATCACGTGTGTAATACGTGATAATGCATATGTATAATTTGCCAGGGCTGCTGCTAATTCAGTGCTTCTCAAGTAAGGTGCGGTGTGATGCCAGGGGAGGTGTGTATGACCCTGAGGAACATGCTTTTTTGAATAACTATACTAGAATTAAGTGTTCTTTTTATTGTTCAATGCTTTTTTTTTATTTTTGATGGTAATAAAGGTACAGTGTTATGCGGTGGTGTATTAATAACAATTTTATAGACAAACAATACAATATATAGTTGTGCGCAGGATGCTGGGGGACATGAAAATTTTTTTTATTATTCCTAGAGGAGGCGTCACAGAAAATTGTTGCGAAGCACAGCGCGAATTTAAAAACATCATGAAAAAAAGCCTTTGACAGCAAAGTCTGCGAGTATGCAGGGCCACAAACAGTTAACCATAAATGGACGGGGGCTTAGTGTAATTTAAAAAGAGTTTTCTTTTTCCATCCGGCTTAATGGATAAAGATGTGGCATTGGTCACTGGTTTGATTCTCATATCAGCAGGCAAAATGTGTGATGGTGGGGGAGTGAGCTGCATCTCCCCTTCCACTCCTTTTATGGCTGAAGTACCGGCGAGCAAGACACCTAACTCCCAATTGCTCTGCTCTCTGGTTGTCCCAGTGTCTGTGTCAGCCCACTGCTCTGAGTGTGTTTTTAGTATTTACATGTGTGTGCTTATTTTGGGTGGGTTAAATGCAGTGGAAAGAATTTGCCTTGAGGGAATAATACTGTACATTAAAATAAGAGGCCATTGATTTCAGTTTCAGCAGACTTTTCTGAGTTTTACTGGCTGATCAGACTAAACCGAATTTCATATTGCAATATAATGGCGCCACAATTATCCCAGGTACTCTCGAGCATAGTCTTAAGTAAACCTTTGAGATGGCAAGGATTACAGAGGTTTTGTAATGATGTAACATTTTCAGTAGTTTCATTAAATTAGCATTTCATATTTGTGTTAAGATCCTGTGAAATTTCTTAGCGCTTAGAGGTCCTTACTGCATGTTTTTAGCATTTGATTAACAAAATATAATTGTTGTACTCAGGTTTTTTTTTTTTTTAAGAAAGTGCAATTATTATTATTTTTTTTTTTTTTTAGGGGAGACAGAAGGTAATACAGGCAAAGACGGGCAAGGACTCTTCAGAGAGGTGAATGTGGATATGAAGACCTCAACAGTAAAGGCAACACGTGAGTAAAGAATTTACTGAACGCTTCCTGTAATAGTTCTTGTTAGAATTTTATTTGTTTTCCTTTTAGGACAACAATGATTAACAAAATATGAAAGATCATGTTTGGCTTTATATAATATGTCACCATGTATATTTATACAATATGCAACAGCACATATAGCTTGTACATAGCCAAACATGTAGGACAGGGGTGCGCAATACGTTGATCGTGGGCTACCAGTCGATCTCAAAGGTAATATTGGTTGATCGTGAAGGCAGTATTGGTAAATAACATCACGTTTAAAAAAAAAAAATGGAGATGTATTTTTCTGACATTTTTCTCACCGTGCATGTGCAAACAACGGCACTAAGTACAGCTAAACAAGCTAGTTAGCGAGTTCCCTCCTATTTTAAGCCCTCACTTTTTTCTTAAAGTAAAGAAAGCTGATCAAACATGAGTATGAATGCTGGCGCAAAGAAGAAGACAAAAACGTATCACTTTCATACGGAATGGGAGGCGGACCTTTTTTTCACGATGTCATTTTCAAAGTGCGTTTGCCTCATCTGCCAGTGTACTATTGCAATACCAAAGAAAGGAAATGTGGAGCTCAGAGGTAAAATAAGAAGTGAAGTTAATAAACCCACCATAGAAATTTTTAACAGGGACAGAAAGAGAGGCAGGGAGAGATGGAGACGGTGAGAGAAACGAAAGTCTCCCAGAAGTTAAGTTGAGGAGGTATGATGAAGCGGGTGTAGCACTCGAATTCACTGTGCTGTGGTGAGAAACGAGGAAAGACCATTGTGTTTACTGTGTCTGAAAACATTGGCAGCGGACAGCATGAACCCAAATAAATTCAGGCGTCACTTAGATATCACACCCCAATCACGTGATGAGCCGCGTGAGTTTTTCAGCGTAAACGTGCTGAATATTGCGAACAACCATCCCGCTTTGTGAACGCCACTCGAGCAAACCAGTGAGCTCTGTTAGCATCAGATAAGGTGGAGTACCAAACTGCTCAGTGCAGAAAACCTCACAGCAGAGCAGAGGAACTGATCCTACCTGCAGCAGACACAGTCTCTGTCATGCTGGATGACGTCACTGCTGCGAAAATAAGTCCAGGTCCCAGATCAGCATTGAGCAAGTGCTGAGAAATCCGTATCGTGCATTAAACCCAGGTTCGAAAAGATGTGCACTGCGAAATGTGTTCATTATAGCCATTAAGCTGGCCTTTGAATAGATAAATAACTTTAGCTCAGTTTGTAAATGTATTTAGCACATGTACTTGTAGATGTGGTTTGAAATATATTCGAGAAGAAAAACTGTGCATATTGTTGGCGTGAGATTCCATGTTATTTATATCATATAATATGCTGTGACATGCATGCACTATATTTCATGTGGTACTTTGTACCAACCCAGTGACGTCACGGTAACTTTGTGTAGGCGGGTACTTGGCAATGGCGGCTTTCGGGTCGATAACTCGTACAACAAGCACATAAAACAAAACCGCTGTGTGTGCAATGGTTTATTTATGATATAAAATTTAAGCCACAATCGCTTCAATAAACTATACTTAAGCTACCGATAACTTATTTAGTCAGCGTTTCATTTCCCCTTTAAGGCTTAGGCCTATAGCCTCTGGGACTCGAGTTCCGGTCAACCGAGATGTGCACCCTCCCACGGTCAGACCAGCCTACGCCCTTGCTGGTCACAAACTGAAGCGTGGTCATCCAAAAGCCAATGACCAATAAAAAATGCAGACATTTTGAATTATATTTTAATATAAAATAATATTATTAAAAACAATGCCATTTTTATTATTAAAACCAAATGTCAATGTTAAAGCAGGTGTCATTAAAAAGAATTCTTTAAAAGTATAATTTTTTATTGATTTCATTATTATTTGACTGGTGTATAAAAGAGGCATTGATCAAGGAAATACATTGATTTATTTTAATGTAATGTGCATTGTGAAATGATTTTAATGTGAAGTGCCACCCCCATTTATTTATTTTAAAACAGAGGGCTTGTCTCTGCTCGGTGCTTATGAGGACAGTGAAGAAGAAGATGGATCTGAAGCCAGCAGTTCTGCTTCCAAAGCAAAGCTCAATCGCTCTGCAGACATCGACAGTACACTAGCAAGCTTTATGGCTGTGAGTAGTACTGTAACATTGTGCTTTATTTTTATATCCTTTTTGAGGAACCATGTCCATGTATTCTTTATTTAATTTACTCATATTGAAGAGGAAAATATATCTATTGTGTGTGTGTATACACTACAAAAAAAAGTTAAGGATATTTTTTCTGGTTTTCTGAACTGGCCTTAATTTCAGTTTTTTATTGACAAATATCCTTAACTTTTTTGTGTTGTGTGTGTGTGTAGTGTATGTATGTATATGTGTGTGTGTGTGTATATATATATATATATATATATGTGTGTGTGTGTGTGTGTGTGTGTATATATATATATATATGTGTGTGTGTGTGTGTGTATGTATGTATATATATATATATATATTTTAGAGGTGTGACAATAAATCAATTTACTAATAAATCGATCTACAGTCGGCCCCCAATTTACGAAAACCCCTTTGTACGAAATCCCCAGATTACGAAAAACATTTTCTTGAGTTTCCGTCCCCGAAATACGAAACAACCCCATCTTACAAAAAGAAATTCAAACCAGCCAATCAAAATTTCACATGACGCACTAGTTGCTCTCTCATTGGCTGTCTCTCAACATCCCGCCCCGCTGGCCTCCCAGATAGAGACAGAAGGAAGGTTAACTCTTTAGTTTTTAGTTTAGTTTTTAAGTTGTTTAATTCAGTAAATGTTTAATAAATGTGGGTGCATTTGAGCTCATCTGGAATTCCGATCCCTCAAGGAATCAAATTAAAGTTGAATTTGTCAAGCAGGGAATGTGATTTGAATTCACGTCTTGTGGGCGAGGCCCGCGGTGCGCGCGGCGCACACGAGAGAGAGAGAGAGAGAGAGAGATAAGGAATAACTTTTTAGTTTAGTATTTTAAGTTGTTTTAATTCAGTAAATGGTCAAGCAGGGAATGCGCTTTGAATTCATGTCTTGTGGGAGTTGCCCGTAGGGCCCACGCGCGACAGAGAGAGAGAGAGAGAGAGAGAGAGAGCGAGAAGGAATAACGCTTTAGTTTTTAGTTTAGTTTTTAAGTTGTTTAATTCAGTAAATGCTTAATAAATGGGGTGCATTTGAGCTTATCTGGTATCCCGATCCCTTAAGGAATCAAATTCAAGTTGAGTTTGTTAAGCAGGGAATGCACTTTGAATTCCACGTCTGGTGGGCATGGCCCGCAGCGCGCGAGAGAGAAGGAGTGTGAGAGAGAGAGAGAGAGAGAGAGATAGGGGGGGTGTTTGTGTTAATAAAAATGTTTAATAATGGTTTAATTAATAAATGTTAAGAAAATTGTTTAATATGTTAATAAAATGGTTTGATGGTTTAATAAATCATTTTCTTTTACTTTTAACACATTTCATACAAAACTGGTGTACTTTTATCATTTTTAAAGGGCTTATGAGGTTTATCCAGTCCAAAGACTGGAGCCTTGGAACGAGTTAGGCGTTTAACATGTAAGATGCGACTCCTACTTACGAAATCCCTGCTATACGAAAAGGGCTCTGGAACAGATTAATTTCGTAAATTGGGGGCCGACTGTATTTTCAAACGCGATTTTTAAAATCGATTTATTTTGTGTTTTTGCGATTTTTAATCAATTAATTTAAAGCAACAAAGGATTCACAAAAAGATATAAAATAACGATGAAATGACATCTTACAATCGTCAATGGGTGCTGCTATTTTCCTCCGTTACTATGGAAATCTCGCGAGGAACGAGACTTCTCAAAAACAAAAATGGCGATTGCCACTGAATTTGTCAAGCCGGCAACGGCACACAAAAGCCCAGTTTGGGCTCATTTCTTGCAATCCTGTGACAAGAAACAAGTTTTGTGCAGACTTTGCGAGATGAAATTCCCTTAGCATGGCAACATAACTAATCTGCAGAATCACATTCGTCGTCATCACAAGACAATTGACATCGATGTCAAACCGAAAGTTAGCCTACACGGTGAGCTGGTAGCAAAGAAACTTCATGTTGAATCAACGGTTCTGAACATGTTTCTCAATCAGAAATGGCACAGGCCAGTGAAGAAATTCCGTGTTACCTCAGAGAACCAGCTTTAAAGCTTGATGATGATGACCCTCTCCAATGGTGGAAGTATCATGTATCCACTTACCCACTGCTGTCAATGTTTGCTAAATCCATTTTGTGCATACCAGCCACTTCAGACCAATCGGAGAGTCTTTTCAAGTGCAGGAGATGTGATCACAGCACAGAGGGCTGCATTAAAGTGGAAACATTGACAGGATGATATTCCTTAAAAAGAAATTCCAGATTTGAATATCAAGTTATCAACCAGTATTATTCACAACACATTAGCACAGTTTATCAGTAACAGTTTTACAATAATTTATTGTGAAATTGTTATTGCTAAATTAGTTTAATGTTAATTCAATCTGTTTGACTGTGACAAATTAGTGAATTTGTGTTATGACTGTTAATATTCATAGTTTAAACATTACCTTTGTTCAGAGTCCTTAAAGATTAAGGATTGGTTCTTTAATATGTTTATGCTATTGAGTTGACATTTGAAATATAAATACTCCAGCGTGAATGTGAATTGGATTAAAAATTAACATGTGCATTTGATCTGTGTAAATTCCAAAAGTAAGAACTGAGAAGCAAGCATTTGTTGTTGAATTGTTGCTCTGAATGCAGAAACTGACACAGTAAATGGTAGATTAAGATTACATTCACAATATGTAACTGGTGGAAAACTGGAAACAAATAAAGGTTATGTTTGTTCATTTTCATGTTTTGATATATGTTAATAATTGTAGTTGAATGATGGTATTGAATAACCAGTTCAGACAATTATTACTTTTTATATTTGAAGTGCACATTTCACAGAAAACAAAACTAGAATCCACATATGAATTCAATTGATCGGCATCTGTGGTGCTTTCTTGGCATGAAACCAAACTGTTGTTCACAAATGCTGACCTCCTGCCCTTAGTCTAGCTTCCACTATTCTTTCCCATAACTTCGTATGGCTCAACTTTATCCCTCTGTAGTTGCCACAACTCTGCACATCTCCCGTGTTCTTAAAAATGGGCACAAGCACACTTCTCCTCCATTCCTCCGTCACTCTCTAAGACCTTGTTGAATAATGTTGTCAGAAAATCTACTGCTACCTCTTCTAGACACTTCCATACCTCCACCGGTATGTCATCAGGACCAACTGCCTTTCCACTCTTCATCCTCTTCAATGCCCTCCTCACTTAACCCTTACTAATCTTTGCTACTTCCTGGTCCTCAACAGTCACCTCTTCTACTCTCTCTTTTTTTCTCTCTCTCTCTTTCATTTTCCTCATTCATCAGCTTTTCGAAGTGCTCTTTCCATCTTTCCAGCACACTTCTGTCATCAGTCAATGCATTTCCCACCCTGTCCTTAATTCTCTAACTTGCTGCACGTCCTCCCCATCTCTATTTCTCTGTTGTGCCAACCTCTATACAGTAAATAATTTTCTCCCTCCTTACTGTCCAACCCAGCATACAAGTCATCATATGCCCTCTGTTTGGCCTTTGACACCACTACTTTCGCCTCACACAGTGTCTCCCTGTACTTCTGTTTACTCTTTTTCGGTCTTCTCTATGTCCCATTTCTTCTTAGCTAACCTCTTACTTTGTACACACTCCTGCACTTCCTCATTCCACCACCAAGTCTCCTTGTCTATTCTCCTTCCAGAGGACACACCAAGTACTCTCCTACCTGTCTCCCTGATCACATTAGCTGTAGTTGTCCAGTCATCTGGAAGCACTTCCTGACCACCCAAAGACTGGTTCAAGTCCTCCTTGAAGACAACATGACACACTTCCTTTTTCAGCTTCCACCACTTTGTCTTCTGCTCTGTCTTTGCCTTCTTCACCTTTCTTACCATCAGCATCATCCTGCACACCACTATTCTATGCTGTTTGGCAACACTCTCACCCTCTACTACTTTGCAGTAACTGACTTCCTTCAAATTACATCACCTACACAAAATGTAGTCTACCTGTGTGCTCCTACCTCCGCTTTTATAAGTCACTACATGCTCCTGTCTCTTCTGGAAGAAAGGTATATGTGTGTGTGTGTGTATATATATATATATATATATATATATATATATATAAAATGTATGTGTGTGTGTATATACTGTAATCGACCTAATAAGCCCCCCCCCCCCCCCAATATTTTTGATTTTACGTCCAATAACTGCACATGTGTACTGGGAGCAAAATCAAATTTACCAATTTTATTCTGTCTCTGTAAATGAGACATTCGCTGCCTATAAAAGTGAGTTTACACGGTATTTCAAGACCCCCTGCCACTGTTATATACTGTAACACACTATAATGTTGATCAGTAACAGCACATGTGATTGGTCCGCCATGCTTTAAAAAACAGGAAAATATTTTGCTGTGTTCTTTTTGTAAGTGTCCAACAACCGGTGAACCATTATAAACTGCTACAGTAAAACTATCGGATGCTTTGAATAAATGGAGCGATGAGCCAGATATGGTGGACCTATCCGAAAGTGATGACGAGGATTTTTCACCCGATTCTCCTGCTCACTAACTTCATAAATTTAAGCATGTTCCTGGCCATGTGCTTTTGTTTTTTTTTCATGTTGATTAGTTCAATGTGCTAAAGTTGACATTCGTGTTGATTGGCTTGATTTTACTTTGAGAAAAATGTTTAAAGGAACAGCACATGGAGGGAAAAGTCAGGGGTCTTTTTTTTCCCTTTAGTTTATGCTGTTTTCTGTTTATTTTCAGCTTTCATGTAAGTCATTTGTTTGATTCCACAAAATGAATAACATGAATACCAGCAAAACCTTTTTATTGTTCTGTTATTATTCATGTTTTGCACCTCGATGGTAATAAGCACTTACCGTTCTACTCTGCTGGTAACATTTTAATAGGTGCCCACCCACTCCAATTTTTAAAGTGCCCTGGGCGCTTATCACTGTGAATAATAAATATATATATATCTTTTTCCTTTCGGCTGTTCCCTTCAGGGGTCGCCACAGCAAATCATCTGCTTCCATCTCACCCTATCCTCTGTATGTTCTCTTACGCCAACGACCTTCATGTCCTTCAACACATCCATAAATCTCTTCTTTGGTGGTGTTCTCGGGCTTTTGCCGGGCAGTTCCAACCTCAGCATCCTACTACCATTATATTCACTATCCCCCCTCTGTACATGTCCAAACCATCTCAATCTAGCCTCTCTACTTACAAAATTAATCCGTCCCAGATCCGTCTTCGTAATGTGGGGGTTTCGTAAGTAGGGGGCACATTTTACATGTCAAATGCCTGATTCGTTCCAAAGCTCCCAAGACTACCCCATAAACCCTTTAAAAATTATAAAAGTACAGATTTGTATGAAATATGTGTTAAAAGTAAAAGAAAATTATTAAACCATTTAAACATTTTATTAACATATTAAACTGTTTTATTAATATATTTGTTAATTAAACCATTATTAAATATTTTTTATTAACACACAGGCGCACACCTGTCTGTCTGTCTCTCTCTCTCTCACACACACACACACACACACAATACAGTACGCATTAAATGTGTATTGTATACACATTAAATGTTTATTGTGGCGCTGTGGGCCACGCCCACAAGAAGGGTGCCTGGAGCAGTTTAAGATGTAGAATTCAAAGCGCATTCCCTGCTTGACAGATCGGCGGTCCAAACTCAACTTTAACTTGATTCCTTGAGGGATGCGCCACATTTATTAAACATGTACTGAATTAAACAACTTAAAAAACTAAAGAGTTAAGCCACCTTCTCTCTCTCTCTCACACACACACGCAACAGCTGACAGAACAATTTTATTTAAATGTTTAAAAGGACGGGATGTTGTATTTAAAGCGGAATTACAGTACCTGTTTGAAAGATCAGAGGTCCTCATTCAATGCTAACTTGCTTACTTGCGAGATCGGAGGTCTTCTCCCATGGAGCACTCTGTTTTAATAGTGTCGAAATAATCACCTTCGTCACTCTATTTCCGCTTTAAGGTCTCCTGGTTCAATATCATCCCGATTGTAGAGGGGTTTCGGAGATAACGAAAAATAACGCTGCACGATCAATCTCAAAACAAGCCAACTGTCAACGCTCCTTCACGCATGTGACCAACAGGAAGTATGGGTTCAGGAAGTTCAGCTGCGCCATCCCTCCTAGCCAATGGGAGGCCAGCGGGGCGGGATGTTGAGAGACAGGCAATGAGAGAGCAATTAGCGCATCGTGAGAAATTTTGATTGGTGCGTTTGAATTTTGAATGGCACATTTTGTAAGAAGAGGTGGTTTTCGTGTCCTGGGGACGAAAACTTAGGAAAATGTTTTTCATAACCCGGAATTTTCGTACCCAGGAGGTTTCGTAAGTAGGGGGCCGACTGTACATATACAGATATAAAGTCCTTTTTAAATGGACTTGTGTGAGTGGTAATATTCTCTCTTCTTTATTTTTGCTGCAGGAAATTGATGCCATCACCACCCAGCCAGTCCAGACTGATGACACTACAAAGGTGGAGCCAAGTGCTCCAGCACCTACCCCTCCTCGCCCCGAACCCAAGACTGAGCAACAGGCTTATGCACAGAATGGCTCTACACAGGAATTTCAGTATAATACACAGTACTCACTGGCAGGAGGTAAATAACTTCAACATTTTCACTGTTGCAGTTTGGACCCTGCCTGCCATCAGTATTTTTGAATAACATTGAATGTGTTGAATACTTTTGGTTACAAACATTGACTCAGAATGACAAAAGTTTTGACAGACAGAACATGTATTTTTCATGTTTTACTATGGTTTTTTCCTCCATTGTTGTATTATTATGCAGACCGAGCAAGCCAGTTAAACCCCTTTTAGAGCTCCATCTGTAATTCATTGCTTTAACGGTTACGCTGATATGTTTTTCTCTACTATGCAAATGCAGTATGCTACTTATATACACACACACACATATATATATACATATATATATATATATATATATATATATATATATATATATATATATATATATATACACACATACACACACACACACACATATACACAGTGGTACCTCGGTACTCGACCACAATTCATTCCAGACGGTTGGTCGAATTCCGAATCTGGTTTTCCCATTTACAAATAATGTAAATGGTCTTAATCCGTTCCGTTGTCTTTTGAACAGAAGTTAACGGTACTGTAACTCATACCATAGGTCCGCAAATTAAGTGAAAAATTATTGAATACAGTACACTGTTATGGTCTGTGTTGTGAGAGATTCTTGTTTTGGCGCCTCTAATTCTCTCTCTATCTCTCTTTATGCATGCAAGCGCTGGCAAGGGGAGTGGCTGTCACACATGGGCAGAGTGCGAAGCACACACTTAATTAGACTCAGAAATCACTGGGCTATATAGACGAGCAGCACGCTCCTCCCAGTGTTAGAAGATTGTCCCTCTTCCTCGTGATCTCTCTGGCTCTCAGCTCCGTGCTTCACCAGTTCCCGCTTTAGTTTATTATTTCGCTGTTTCTCCGCATCTCTAACAGTGACTACAATTTCCCCATGCTCTAGTGCCTTCCCTCTGAACAATAAAGCTCATCCGTTTTCATCACACTCTGTCTCCTGCATTTTTGGGTCCGGCTGAATGTTCCTGGCGCCACAGAATCTTCTAGCCCATCTGTGACACCACAAACAATCAGCCAGACCCACAAATGCAGGAGACAAGAGTGTGATGAAAACGGATGCGCTTTATTGTTCACAGGGGAGGAATTACAGCACGGGGAAATTGTAGTCACTGTTAGAGATGCGGAGAAAACGAAAATTGTAAACTAAAGCGGGAACTGTTCGAGCACAGAGCTGAGAGCCAGAGAGATCGCGGGGAAGAGGGACAATCTTTTTAGCACCGGAACGAGCGTGCTGCTCATCTTTATAGCTTGGTGATTGCTAAGTCGAATCAGGTGTGTGCTTAACGCTCCACTTGCATGTGACAACCACGCCCCTCAGTGCCTGCATGCATAGAGAGAGAGAGAGAGTTAGTGCTACCAAAACCAGAGTCTCTCACAACACAGACCATAACACACTAAAAAAACAAACACAGTACAGTTAAAGCATAAGAACAATAAAGATAAGAATTTTTACCTTTGTGGTGGTGAGCAGTTGACGGAGTCTCTAGGAAGTGAAATGGTGGTTCACTTCAGCCCACTATTGCAGAAAGCAACGGGAAACTACTGTAATTACTCTCCCAAGACACCATGACATCTCAAATGTAAAGTTCAAACACTATGGAGCAAGAAGGTGGGACCCCCAGGCCAGACTGCACCTTTTATACATCACACACTGGCACAGCGCATGGGGAAGAACAAGACAGAGTTGCCAGTAACATCTTTGGGAATGACAACGTCTGGCCAAACCCTAATATACAAGGAAGCCAGTCAAATAAACATTGGCACCTGGAATGTCAGAACTCTAAAGACCGGCAATCTGAAAATTGTAACGGATGAATGTGAAAGAGTAGGAGTGCAAATTCTCGGCATCTCGGTGCATAGATGGTCCTCAGCTGGTCATTTCAATACAATGGAAGGCAGATCATCTACTCAGGCGAAGTTCAAGGAGGAACAAACGGTGTAGCTTTCTACATCTGCAAGGAACTAAAACGAGCAGTACTTGGATACAATCCTGTTAACGCCAGAATTCTCACCATCAGACTAAAAGCCAATCCCTGCAACATCACTATGATCCAAGTCTATGCACCTACATCACAAGCAGAGGATACTGAAGCTGAAAGATTTTATGATCAACTCCAAACAGAAATCGACAAAGTCCCCAAAAACGATATTGTCATTATGGGCGATTTTAATGCAAAAGTGGGCAAAAAAAAAGCACCAGGAAAACCCATGTCATCGGACCTTATGGCCTTGGCAGCAGAAATGAAAAAGGCCAGCGTATGTATGAGTTTGCCAACGAGAACAGTTTAACTATAATCAATACTGTTTTCAACCAGCACAACCACAGACTCTATACTTGGACTTCTCCAGAAGGCAAAACCAGGAACCAAATCGATTGTATGCTCATCAAAAACCGCTGGAAATCATCGATTACCAATGCAAAGACCTACCCAGGCGCATATTGCGGCTCAGACCACGAGTTGCTATGCATGAAGATGAAAATCAAGCTCAAAAACGAGAAGAAAGAAAAGACCCTGATGAGATACGAACTTGATGCAATTGCTGCCTCCTACAGCATTGAGGTTAAAAATCATTTCAATACTGTGCTAAATGCCCAAGAAGAAATCAAGCCTGAAGAACTTTGGGTCAACATCAAGGAGACTGTTCTCGAAACAGCTGAGAAACATATCCCAAAGAAGAAATGCAGAAAAAAGTGCTGGATCTCAGACACCACTTTTCTCCTTATTGAAGAAAGAAGAAAAAGCAAGAGCAAAAACAAACTCGTGTACAAGCAACTTGGCAAAGATATAAAGAAGGCAATCAGAAACGACAAGAGCAAATATATTCAAGAGAAGTGCGAGCAAATCAATGAGCACCTCAAAGAACAACTCAAAACTTATGTACCAGGTAATCAAAAGACTCTCTCAGAAACCGAAACCAAAGCTTAATGTGATTAAACACAAAAATGGCAAAACACTAACTGCAGCCGAAGACATCTCAAACAGATGGAGAAACTATTGCGAAAATATGTACAAGGCTAACCCCACAACAGATGACTGGAATGATGGCACGAGGTAAGACAGACTGGACGAGGAAGACCCCATCCCCAGATCGGAAGTCGAATATGAGCGAAGCGAATGAAGAATGGAAAATCTCCTGGTTGCGATGAGTTACCTTGGGAACTCCTTAAAGCCAGTGAAGAGAAAGGTATCTCAATCATGCACAAACTCTGTGTCCAAATATGGAAGACAAAAGAATGGCCGAGTGACTGGAGGAAAGCTGTCTTTATACCCCTCCCCAAGAAAGGCAATTTGACGCTGTGTACAAATTACCGCACCATCTCCTTGATTAGTCACACCAGCAAAATCATGTTGAATATCCTGATGAGAAGAATTCAACTAAAAATGGAGGAAGAAATCAACATCACACAAGCCGGGTTTAGACCAAACAGGGGCACGAGGGATCACATCTTCAATCTCCGAATGATAATCCAGAAATGCAGAGAATACTATGCAAACGAAGACAACCATAAGCAGAAGCTCTTTATGGCCTTCATCGACTATTCTAAGGCCTTCGATTGCATCAATCATAACAAGCTGGGGAGATCATGAGAAATATGGGATTCCAAGAAAGAGTGATCTCACTCATTGAAAACCTTTACGCACACCGGGAATCAGCTGTCAGACTAGAGCACATGACTACAGAATGGTTTAATCTAGGAAAAGGCGTGCGACAGGGATGTATCGTGTCCCCTCAACTGTTCAACATCTACACAGAGCACATCATGCGATCAGTCGAACATGAAGGAGCCAATTTCGATGGTCTGAGTATTGGAGGTAAAGTAATTCACGAAATTAGATATGCAGATGACCGTTCTCTTGTCGAGGTCTGCTCAAGGTATAAAAAACGTCATCTTGGCAGTCAACGAGCACAGTGAAAACTATGACCTCATGATGAGGGGGAAGAAAACAAAGATAATAAAACTTGGCAAATGCAAGGAAGACCAAGTAATTATCAATAATAATGGCGAAGCAATCCAATGCGTCGATAAATTCAAATACTTGGGATCACTCATTCAGGCCGACGGGAATTACGCCACTGAAATCAGGAGCTGTCTAGCGCTTGCCGCATCAACGATGAGTAACCTCTATTACCTGTGGGAAAACACAAATATAATAATTGATTTAGGGGTGTCTTATGAGATTCGCTAATGGTATTTATGGATGTATAGTACACAGTATGAACGTCATACATCACTGGAACATGCAGTGGCAACTTACGTTTTTTTCACCTTACATTCGGCCGTCCGGAACCTAACTGAAACGGGTAAGTCGGGGAGTGTGTGTGTATGTGTATGTGCATATATATATATATATATATATATATATATATATATATATATATGTATATGTAATTTTTTTTTTTTTTATGTCTTCCTTTCGGCTTTTTCCCTTTTACTCGGGAGTCGCCACAGCGAATCTTCTGATTCGCACGTTTGATTTGGAAGAGGTTTTTACGTCGGATGCCCTTCCAGTCACAACCCTTTTTTAGCAAGGGACAGAAACACGCTGACGACTTTGCAGCCTACTCTTTACGAAAGTCAGCAATGGTTCTTTTACATGCCTCTCACCATAGACAGTGAGAGACATGGCCCGCCTTTGATAACCCAGTTAGCTGCACTGGTGGGGACAGTGACAACCTGTGGGACTCGAACCCCCAACCTTTGGATCAGCAATCCAGCGCCCTATACCACTAGATCACCACTGCCCCTATATATATATTTTTATTTATTATACACAAAATGTGTTTTTTATATATATATATATATACATACATACATACAGGGATCTCTCACTTTCCGCAGTTAATTGGGACCGAGGTCCCCACGCGACCATCGAAATCCACAAAGTCGTGCCCCCCCCTCATACGTACATTTGTGTGTATAATATCAATCAATACATATTCAATGCTATAAATGCTTATAATTAACATTTAAAAATAACGAGGTAAATAAAAATATAAATACACACATACAGATGGTATTGCATGAGAAGATGACACACATACATGCGCAAAGGAAACAATGTAACTAGTTTTGATGGTATATTTTGGATTGTTTTTTGTTTAGGTTCTTTTTGCATAATTGGCATGATTTTTGTGGCATTTTCCTTAACTTTTTACCCTATTCTTCCTTAATTTCCTTATTTTTTAATTCGATGAATATTTATTTTTAAAAAGCCGCGATGCACTGAAGCCACCTGAATTGAAATAGCGAGGAATCCGTGTGTGTGTGTGTGTGTGTATATATATATATATATATATATATATATATATATATATATATAAAATGAGAATAGAATTTAAAAATAAGGAAATTAAGGAGGAAGTGGGGGAAAAGTTAAGGAAAATACCACAAAAACAAGGCCAATTATGCAACAAAAAAACAACCCCTAAACAAACAACCCAAAATGTCCCATCAAATTTCGATGGTCGAAAATTCGATGGCTAAATTATATTTTACAACAGTTCTTTAGATGCTGGTTATTAAGAAAAATAATTTGTACTCATGGATTGTGTGCATGTTTTGGTTTTTTTTTTCCTTTCTTTGGTTGTAGCTGGGGTTGAAATGGGTGATTGGCAGGAAGTATGGGATGAGAACACGGGCTGCTACTACTACTGGAACACCCAGACTAACGAGGTAGCCTGGGAGCTTCCCCACTATCTAGCTGATCAGATGCAGAGTCTACTGCAGTATTCAGTGAGGTAAGCATTGAGAATGACCAAAAATTGCATCGGGATGTCAAAATTTAAATACATTTTAATGCATGATCTATAAAAATGCAGCTTTATTTTTTTTAAAAACCCCCCAAAAAAGAAATCTTTATTTGTTTCGGTTAAACTGTTTCCATGGTTTACAGCTCATCTGTTAATGGCAGCGAGGTGTTACCTCACACAGCAAGTTATTCTGAACAGCAGCCAGCGCCTACTGTCGCCGCACCGAAACAGGAACCCAAGAAGAAGGTCTGTTTTAGATGTTTACTTGGTCTCCACATCCATAATTTTCAGATATCATGATGTACACAATCCAGTCTGATTAATTCAGTATAAAATGTCTTATTCCCAACATTGCCTCTAAACAGGAAGTGATGGAGAGTGTAGTGGCTTTAACTAGTGATGAGGAAGAGAGGAAAGGGGTAGCTGCCTCTCTCCTTGCACCTCTAATACCAACTGAAGTAAAAGAGGCCGAAGAGAAATGGAGGAAGAAAATTCTAGGGATGGATGAGAAGGGGGAGAACACGCCTGAGGTTGAGGGTGAGGTCCCTGTAGAATCTCCTGCTTTGTGCGACGAAGAAAGCCCTGCTCCTTGTAATCAGCAAAGTAGGACCCAATCTAGAGAGAACTCTGAGGGTGAAGAAGAGACCGAGGAGGATACCAAGGACTTGGAGCTTGCTTTAGAGAGGAAGAAGGTATAACACTGATCTATATAATTAGTAATATCGCAGTCATGTAAACTCAAACTTGCTAGATGATTTACATCAGTATGCCTGGACTATGCATCGACTTAAGCATTGCTGATAATGTACGGTCACAATTAATATTGTCCGTTAAAATGTCTTTTATTTTGCAATATTTTATAAGACTTGAATTTTGATGCTTCAAATTTTCTCCTTGAGATTGCATAAGAGATTTTCAGTGATTTTGAGTTCAGAGTAATATTAAATCTAACCCCCTAACATAATGCCCAAATATTCTGATGTGCAGCATCTAACAACATTGACCAGACAGACCTGTAGTGGACAATACTCTTAATACCATGTACAGTGTTCCATATGTAATTTAATTTATTTTGTACACCTCTCATCTTTCTTTCATCAGTGTGGTGCTATGCACATTTGGTAAGCTTATTGCAGACAATGTCATCAGCAGTCAGATGAAACCCAGAATTTAAAAGCTACAGTAATGGAAGATAATTATTTGGGGATTAATCAGAGTCACATTATTTCTGACAAATGTATGATTACTTTTGTAATTCAATGTGTTTTAGTTAATTCTAAGCACATTCACATGGCCTATAATGAAATGTGTGCACAATTACAACCAGCTTATTGTATTTATTTATTTATTTATTTATTGCTCTTTTATCCTAAATTGTTGAATTGTCTTTTTAAATAGAGGTAGGCTGAGCTGTTATATTCACTGTGTGTGCATTGAGAATTAATCCTTTAAATGCAGTACAATGCCAATCAGGATAAAAAGCACAGTGTATTTTTAACTATTTTACAGCGTAGCAGTTGCAGTTACTATCTTCTTTTACACCAGGCTGAGCTTCGTGCATTAGAAGAAGGTGAAGGCAGTGCCGGTGGTTCAAGTCCTTGTTCTGACACCAGTCAAGAAGGTTCTCGGGGACTTTTGAAGAAGTCCAAGTGGAAAACGGCCTTTCTTCGGGCACCAAGTCCAGACTCAAATAGCAGAGCCTCTGACAAAACAGAAACCGAGCCTGCAGAACCTGTGGATACAGGTAGCCATATAATAAATGAATACTCTTAAAATAGTGATACAATTTTGAACCCCAAGTTTATGTATAACATTTCCATGAATTATAGTATTCTATTAATTTCAACCATGGCACAGTATTATTCATCTTTAAGTGATATATATTGTTGGATTGACTGTAGGTGGAATGGAGGTAATACCTGTAAAGAAAACATCCTAAGATCATTTTTAATGAGTCATTCACTGAATTTTTAAATAAGGGTTACCTCCTGCTGTCAAATTTGTTCAGTTCAGAATTTTTTTCTGTTTGCAAACTATAATTGAATGAACATGTAAGGGCAGTGGTGGCCTGGTGCCTGGTGGTAAAGGGCGCTGGATCACTGATCCTAAGGTTGGGGGTTCGAGTCCCACTCTCCAGAAGGTTGTCACTGCCCCCCCCCAGTGCAGCTAACTGGGTTATCAAAGGCTGACCATGTCTCTCACTGAGAGGTTGATGTAAAAGAACCATTGCTGACTTTCGTAAAGAGTAGCTGCATAGCCGTCAGCGTGTTTCTGCCCCTTGCTAACGGGTTGTGTCAGGAAGGGCATCCGACATAAAAACCTATGCCAAATCAAACATGCGAATCAGATGATTCGCCATGGAAATCCCTGAAAAAAGGGAAAAAGCCAACAGGAAAAGAAGAATTGAATGAATACTTTTATTATCTATGTGTGTGTATATAAAGCAAGGCACTTTTTATGCCATTTTCACCACCTGTCATGTTTCTCTTGTGTTAAAGTTAAAAATTTGATCTGGAGTGCAAGCTGTGTATGCAACACGCAAACTGTACCTAGCTAGAAAATCTACATTGGTATCATGTGTGCACACAGACTTTGAGACTAACTACATTGGCTTTCTGTTATGTCTTTTACCTCATAAGTTCACACCAGCTAGGTTTCTTAAATTGGGAGTACAGTATAATTTTTGTTTTTTAGCACATGTCAAAACAGCTGAGAAACAAGAGGACAATGAGGAAACAGAAAACGTTGCATCCAAAACACAAGAGGAGGATACAACTGACCTCAAGGTAAACATTTAAATAGAGAGCAAGTAGAACAAATCTTGAATGAAGTATTCATCAGTTATAGTTTATATCATTAACTTGTTTCCTGAAAATTGCTTTTTCAGTTTCAGATTGGAGAGCTTGCCAACACTCTAACCAGCAAAATGGAATTCTTGGGAATTGACAAAAAGGCCATCTCCAACTTCCAACTGCTTTTGCTACAAACAGAGGTATATAAACTTGTGTGTGTGTGTGTGTGTGTGTGTGTGTGTGTGTGTGTGTGTATGTATGTAAAGGGTTTCAAGCATATTAAAATTGGGAAGCCTTGACACATTTTCAAGGTCACAGAGACCATATGAAATATGCACATGGTCATGCATAGCTGCCAACTAGTACGTAAAAAAACGGACTCAGTACGTTTTCTTGAGTCTGAGTACGGATATTCATTTTTGGGTTGGATAATACATATTCGAATACAGTAGGCCCTCGACATTGGCGGGGGTTCGGTTCCGAGCCCTCCCGTGAATCGAGATAATCTGCGAGTTCTGTACCCAGAAGTAAAACCCCATGTATCACCTCACGTGTGCAAATGAGCACCCGGAAGTAAAATACTATGTATCAATCACATGCGTTAAAATATGCTTCTTAAACACATTCTATCGACAGTCTTACTCGTTAACTCAGTATTAATGTAGTAAAATATAGTAATGATTAAGAAAAACTTTTCAATTTTTACTGTTATATTTATTGATGATAAAATATAAACATTATACAGCATATACTGTTGTAAAGCACTCGTTTTAAAGTCTTTTTCAATTATTATTCCAGTACAGTACCCAAGTTAATTCTTAGAAAATTTGTGCGCGAGATTTTATGTTCTGTAGCATGTTTAACAAATGATATCAAAAGGATAAACTTTATTACACGTCATTTCCTTTTACATTGAACTTGGAGTGACGTCTCCAAGATGGCGCTGCCTAGAGGGTAACGTCGCGGAGTTCTCAAGAGTCAAATTGTTTCTTTGTTCTTTTTAATTTGTATTATTTGTGTGTTCATGTTTTGCACTATGCTCATCTATGATTGGTCGACCCTACTTCAGCTTCAGGCAACTAAGCACGCAACAACTTCTATCTTGAGCTTATATGCTATTGGAGCTCAATGTTACCGGTTAACTAGCGGTTACCGGCTAAGCCGAGGCGGAGTTCTCAGAGGCTTGGTTAGCACTTCTGGCCATACTACTTGAAAATGTTCAGTCCCTGCGAAACAAGATGGGCGAGCTTCATGCTCAGATTGCAGCCCAGAGGATCTGCTGTGTTTCTGTGAAACATGGCTCGAGGAGAGTTCACCCGATGAGGCGATTGCTCCAGCCGGCTACACGGCCTTCATCCCCTGGAATCCCAAGCATCGGAGTTGTTGTTCGACCCCTTCCCGCCTGGGCTTCTTGTCAGCTGGGATGCGGCTCGCATTGAGCTGCCTACCATAGCATATTAGCTCTGCTAGCTGCATCCCGGCTAACAAGCACAGTTGAGCATGCTTAGTTATACATGCCCGAAGATGCTCTGATCTCATAGCTGTAGTTGAGTCAACCGGTCATAGACAAGCATAGAGCAAAACCTGAACAACAAATTAATAAAACAACAAATAAAACAAATTAAAACGAACAAAGAAACAATTTGACTCTGAGACCTCCGCGATGTTGCCCTACGGGCAGTGCCATCTTGGAGACGTCACTCCAAGTTCAATGTAAAAGGACATGAAGAGTACTGTAATAGTTTATCCTTTTGGTATCGTTTGTTAAACATGCTACAGAACATAAAATCTCATGCATAAACATGAACTTGGGTACTGTACTGGAATAATAATTGAAAAAGATTTTAATACAACAGTACAGAAAAACCATCGTTTCTCAGGAGAAAGTCTTATTTGTTCAGAAGAGACATCCAGCGTTTTCTATCGCTTAGCCAGAGAAGACACACAGCATTTGAGTGGTATCATAGAGCTTAACTGGTAATTAAAACACACAAAAAAGAGGCTCATTGACAATTTGTGTGCGAATGAGGAAAAAGGGGTGGGACATGAGCTCAACCAATCAGGAGAAAGTAGGACAGCCGTTGGCTGAATTTGAATCACGTGCCAGTTGCTCGGCAGTCACCGAATACTCAAACTCAAACCGTGGGTGCAAAACCGCTAATAGTCGAGCGCCTACTGTAATAATGCTGGTTATTTCACGAAAAATAAACAAACCTAAATAAATAAACTTTGCTGAAAAAGAAAACGTACGAGCTGCTCAGAGTACCCTCCCCTGCCAAATTTAGTGAATGCACATGTGTAGGGACACTGTTTATGCCGAAAATTGGGCCATGAACTAGCACGCATCTGTGAAGCAGTTGTGAGTGGATCTGCAGTGATGGAGAAGTTTTTTCTTCGTCTGGTTCTTCAAAACCTAAAGCTCATGAACAGACTTTCTTGTCCAACTATTTGGAAGAATTTCCTTTCATTTGTTCGTCAAAAGTTTCAGCGAAACATGCCTTTTGCAAACCTTGCCGGCATGATTTTGTGATTTCGAATGGAGGCCGTTCGGACATCGTGCAGCACTGTAAGAGCAAGGTGCAGGAAAGGGCTTTACAGTCCGAATCGGAGGTAGGACGTGCTCAGACTTCGTTGATTTTGTTTTCACTTCAAAGACAGAAAATACCAATGCTGTCAAAGCTGAATGTTTGTTTGCTGCCTTTTATGTGGAGTATAACGTTCCTCTAGCTGCTGCGGACCACATGGGCAAACTGCTACAGGCAGCATTAATTAATCTTAATTTATTTGCTTCTATATTATGTCAGGCATTACCCAATGGTAAGCCTGAGCAGTCGATTGAAACGGAGTCATCTTAGCCTATTTGTCAAAACCATAACTGTCAAAAATGTCTGTTACCAAGCCTATTAAATTTGATTTGCTTGCCCTTATCAGGTCACAAGGGCCAAATAAAATATACTCCGGTTATGTAAAAAGTCACATGTAAAATTTAACACAAGATTATTTATTTATACCTATATGCTTATGCACTTTTTTCATTACCTGATTTTCTTGTCACAAGAATAAAATTTAGTAAAAACATGATTGGCACACTGACTTTGACCTCAGGGGTGACACAGATAGTGTTCTGTGAAAAGAAAGCATTTCTAGATATCTTTCTCTCTCTTTTGTAGACCCGGATAGCAGATTGGCGAGAAGGAGCTCTGAATGGAAATTATCTCCGCCGCAGGTTGCAAGAAGCTGCTGAGCACATAAAACATTACGAACTTAACGCCACTCCCAAGGGCTGGTCCTGCCACTGGGACAGGTACGAGCTCCTTACCTTTCACAATTTTATCACTCCACCCTCCCCCCCTAAAAGTCTTAACACCCGTCCCACACGTGTGACTTTTGACTACCTCTGCGATATGGCAAATACCTGACTGGCTTTTAGTATTGGGAAATTGTCGCCAAGCCAGGAGAATGATCCAAAGTTGTCTTATAAGTGAGCGTCTGTAAAGAGCCAGCTGACAGCAACAGAGCCCCAAAGAGATGAGTCCACTCACCCCCAAATCAGACAGAATGGTCCACTAGCTCTTAGGAAGGTGCTTGCACATGCAAGAGCTTTGAACTTTACAGGACTGCCCCAAAATGATGGGAGAGTGAGTGACACAGAGTGACCACATGGGAACGCACGAGCATCAGTTAAAGCGAAGACGGTGCCTTGCCGTGGGAGCCTGAAGGTCAGACCAATCTACTTAATTTACTGTTTTTCTTTCCATGCAACATTTGATGTTTTCTATTTATATATATATATATATATATATATATATATATATATATATATATATATATATATATATATATATATATGTATATATGTATATATGTATATATATTATTTCCTTTACCCTCTTCTGAAGATGTCTTCTCAAAGGCATCTCGGTGGGTTTTTGTCTGTGTGAGTATTGCCATGACTACTGTTTAATAAATGTCTCAAGATTTGCTGCCGTATTTGTTGATTTTTGAGAATAAGGTGGGTTCTTCACCAGTGTTCACCAACCAATTTGGCTCCAATCCTGGGCTTAATGCAAATCCCAGCTTAACATTTTTATTAGGGAACTAGAAACCCCCTGTTCCCCTTAGGTCATCCAAAACTCGTGTTAAGCGGACAGCTGGTAAGACAGTATTATGTGTTTGTTTCTCCACCTCTAGAGAACACAGGCGATACTTCTATGTGAATGACCGAACCAATGCCTCTCAGTGGGAGTTTCCAGCAGTGACCGAAGAAGAGGAAGACATCAAGCCACCCCAGCCATCTGCAGTTTGTCAGGAACTTGCAGGTCAACTACCTCCTGAGGCTTCCAGTGGTCTAACAGGTAGGTGTATCTTTTGCAACCAATATTGGAAAGTCAGAACAATGAAAGATGGCTGAGGGTACAATGTATCTTCATGAGCGATCCTCTCCTCTGCTAGCCTGTGTTCACATTGTAGATAGTTGTTTTGATCGCTCTTGAACAGCATGATGATGAGTCTCCAGTCTGGTGGTTTCAGCAGGATAACTAAAAAAGTCATGTATCATGTTCATCAGAAGCCAGTAAAGTGTCAATTTTTGGGAGGTGGGGGTGGGGAAGATTGTGATTACATCCAGCTATGTGTTGGTATAGCATAGCAAATTACAGGCAGAGGAAGACCCAGCAAATGGATGGCTTTGAAAACGCATGCAATATTGCTCGTTTCTTGTTTCATGACTGTGTGCTTATTTGTGACACGCTCCACCAAAAGTAGGCGCTTGTTGCAAGTGACGTATAGTGCTTGTGAGACAAGGCGCGGCTTATCTGGACTTCCAATCTTTCAAGTGAGCAAGTGAAGGTTGAGTACTAAACAAGTATTCAACACTTTAAATGCTTATAATAACAAACATTGAAAAATAATGCAGAAGATGTAAATAAAATATAAATACACACACATACAAATGCACATGCGCACACTCAGATGCGCACCTCACACAAAAATGTAAGTAGGTTTATTGGGGGGTTTTGGGTTGGTTTTTGTTTGTTTTTTGGTTTTTTTTTTTTTTTTTTGCATAATTGGCCTTGTTTTGCAGCATTTTCCTTAACTTTTCCCCTATTTTTCCTTCATTTTTTTTTTTTTTTTTTTTTTTTTTTTTTTTTTTAATGAATATTTCTGAAAAACATGTGATGCACTGAAGCGTGGATCACTGTATTTCATATGAATCAGGCTTGAAAACCGGACACTTTTGTTAACCCAAATAGGAAATGGTGGATTAAAAGGTTCAAGTAAAGGTGTGTAAATATAGTGCTTGAACACAGTTAACAGTAACACTCTGCTCAAATCCAGTAATGGGCATGTAAATATTTGTAAAATATTACAAATGTAATATTAAATATAAATTGTAAATATAAAAATAATGGATGTGTAAACATTGTGTATAATTATATTCAGTTAGTGTGCTGTAAATAGTGATACATGGTATGACTACTCCGCTGTTAAGGGTCTGGAATTTTCCATTAGGGGACCTAGTGGCGCGCCCTGGTGGCGGGTCAGGTGATTTAGAATTTTCCAGAATGGAATATTCCCGAACTTTGGCGAATCTATATTAAGGGCCTCTTGCTGACTGGCTCCAGTCTCTTCGGGTCTCTTCAGCTGACACAGATCACCTAAGGTGTCTCTTTGGTGCACAGACTATCTAAGGAAATTCATCGCAGCAGATCAGCTCATCCAAAGCGGATCATGGAACGCGCGTCACCCAACTTTCATCATTCAAGACTTCAAAGTCCATCATCCACGTTCACCCACGGCCTCCGTGACAATGTTCATCATTTGTTTCTTTCAACACGCGGGATTCTAAGACTTTCCCCTCCAGCGTGCGCGTCGTCTCTAATTTTACCATGCTGCAGGTGCTTGGTGACTATGGGAGCATTTGTTTGATTTGTATTTTGTTTAGCTTTAAGATATAAGTTATCATTTTGCCTTACTTTGTTCATATTATTAAATTGTATATAGTTTGTCATGGTCTGTCGTGCTTTGCTGGTTTCACGGGGCAATTTCCATCTTCTAAATTCCATACGTAACAAAATTGGGCGTTCGTCCGGGATCGAATCCATTTGGCACACGTAACAGTCCAAATTTGCAGCATCAGATGCACCTGGGCACAGGTCTTTTTGGGCAAATGTTCTTGAGAGGAATTGCCTAATTGAGTTTCTGAACATATACAGGTCCTTCTCAAAAAATTAGCATATTGTGATAAAGTTCATTCTTTTCTGTAATGTACTGATAAACATTAGACTTTCATATATTTTAGATTCATTACACACAACTGAAGTAGATCAAGCCTTTCATTGTTTTAATATTGATAATTTTGGCTCCTATCTCAAAAAATTAGCACATTTCATCTGACCAATAAAAAAGTGCTTTTAATACAAAATAGTCAACCTTCAAATAAGATGCTAATTTTTTAGAGAACCTAAAAATTTTTTTTAGAGAATTGTTTTGCAGAAATGACTACTTCAATGCGGCCTGGCATGGAGGCAATCAGCCTGTGGCACTGCTGAGGTGTTACGGAGGCCCAGGACGCTTCGATAGCGGCCTTAAGCTCATCCACAGTGTTGGGTCTGGTTTCTCTCAACTTTCTCTTCACAATATCCCACAGATTCTCTATGGGGTTCAGGTCAGGAGAGTTGGCAGGCCAATTGAGCACAGTAATACCATGGTCAGTAAACCATTTACCAATGGTTTTGGCACTGTGAGCAGGTGCCAGGTCATGCTGAAAATTGAAACCTCCGTAAAGCTTTTCAGCAGATGGAAGCATGAAGTGCTCCAAAATCTGATAGCTAGCTGCATTGACCCCGCCCTTGATAAAACACAGTGGACCAACACCAGCAGCTGACTTGGCACCCCAGACCATCACTGACTGTGGGTACTTGACACTGGACTTCAGGCATTTTGGCATTTCCTTCTCCCCAGTCTTCCTCCAGACTCTGGCACCTTGATTTCTGAAGATGATGCAAATTTTGCTTTCATCCAAAAAAAGTACTTTGGACTACTGAGCAACAGTCCAGTGCTGCTTCTCTGTAGCCCAGGTCAGGCGCTTCTGCCGCTGTTTCTGGTTCAAAAGTGGCTTGACCTGGGGAATGCAGCACCTGTAGCCCAGGCCACTGCTTCCACAGGTCTCCCAAGGTCTAGAATCGGCCCTTCTCCACAATCTTCCTCAGGGTCCGGTCACCTGTTCTGGTTGTGCAGCGTTTTCTGCCACACTTTTTCCTTCCCACAGACGTCCCACTGAGGTGGCTTGATACAGCACTCTGGGAACAGCCTATTCGCTCAGAGATTTCTTTGTGCCTTACCCTCTTGCTTGAGGGTGTCAATGATGGCCTTCTGGACAGCAGTCAGGTCGGCAGTCTTACCCATGATTGCGGTTTTGAGTAATGAACCAGGCTGGGAGTTTTTAAAAGCCTCAGGAATCTTTTGCAGGTGTTGAGAGTTAATTGGTTGATTCAGATGATTAGGTTAATAGCTCGTTTAGAGTATCTTTTCATGATATGCTAATTTTTTGAGATAGGAATTTTGGGTTTTCATGATCTGTATGCAAAATCATCAGTATTAAAACAATAAAAGACCTGAAATATTTCACTTGGTGTGCAATGAATCTAAAATATATTAAAGTATAATTTTTATCAGTACATTATAGAAAATAATGAACCTTATCACAATATGCTAATTTTTGAGAAGGACCTGTATGCTGCTTGGTTGAGTATATGGCCAAATTTTTTTCCCTTTCACCCCCTTTTTCCTTTTTTTTTTGTGTTGTCTGATGTTGCCATGATTTGTACAGGTTTAATACTGAAGATGTGATTAAATGTTAAAAATAGTTGTAAAACATCTACAGTCAAAGGATCAACAGTGTTTACTCCATGTACTTTTGCAGAAACCCAGTCCTTTTGGACAGCTCCTCAACCTCCACTTCCTCCGGACACACCCCCTCCTCCTGCAGAACAACCACCACCTCCACCACCACCTCCTGAGTCACCTCCACCACCCCCTCCTCCACCCCTCAGTGATGATGGAGAGATTGAGGAGGTCGAAATGGAAGATGAGGATGCTGAGCCACCTGCTCCTGGAACAGAGGAATTTAGGGTCCTTATTTATTTATTTATTTATTTATTTATTTTAAACAAAAATCACATTTTCAATGAACTTCTTGATAGACTTTTTTTTGTTTTTCAACCTTGTACTTCCTCAGGCCAGTGAAGCAGCAGCCACTCAAGGAACTGTGGCCAAAGCCCAAAAGAGGAAAGCTCCAGGTCCAGAACAGCTGAGTAAAGCCATTACTATTGGGAGCAGTCCTATACTCTATACACAGCCTACTGCTACATCAGGTAACCGAGAACGCCAGCATTAAACAACTGATTTATATACGTTTATACTGAGTATTACTTTCTCAGTTTTGCTAAAACGAATTATTCACAATAATGTGCATTACTCCATAATCTCTCAGCCCCTATAATCGCTGCAAATGCATACTGGGGGATGACTGCAGTCGCAACACCTGCTCTGCCATCAGAACCTTTAGTTCCAGCAATGCCAATCATACCTTCACAACCTCCACTTCCACCACCTCAACCTCCAGTTGAACCAGTGTCCACAAAGATCCCTACAGACAAAATCAAGAAGTTTAAAAAAGACAAAGTAGGTGGATTCTCTCTCTCTCTTTCTCTCTGATTACTCATTTTGTTGAGTTCACAGATCAAGTAACACCTTTACAATGTTTTGATTTTACAAAAATAACCTGAACTTATTTTTCAGATGAAAAAGAGTAAAACTAAGATGCCATCCTTGGTGAAAAAATGGCAGAGCATCCAGAGGGAATTGGATGAAGAGGAGAAGTCAAGTTCGAGTGATGAAGATCGAGACCAACTAAACAATAAGCGCATTGAAGAGTGGAAACAGCAGCAACTTTCGTCGTAAGTACATTGAATTACATTTTTATTTATCAGTGATTATTTAAAAAAAAAAAAAAAAAAAAAAACCTTTCATTCAAAAAACTTTTTTTTTTTTTTTTAATTTTCTCCCTAGTTTTAGTCATATCCAATTCCCACCCATCAGGTATTAACTTCCCTATCGCACAACCACCACCGACCAGGGAGGGGTGAAAGCATGCACATGCTTCCTCTGTGGCATGCTATGCTAGCCATCTTCCTCTTTTCGAAACTGCAGCGCCATGCGTATTTGAGGGCCGTCTAACACGCCAGATGGGAAAGGGCTGTCTGCCCCTTCATACGAATGAGTTCGCAGACACCCATGATTGGCTGGCAATCCTTGTGAGTGTATGTCCCTCCCTCCCGAGAGCTCAGCCAATTCGCTCCCATGGACTCCTTGCCGTAGATGGCCGTGTGCATTAACCCGGATTTGAACTTGCGATCTCCGGGTTAATAGTCACACACAACGTCAATGTGCCACTTTAGCACCATGTCCAATCAATTTTTAGTCCTTGTTACTTCTTTGTAATGAAGTAATCTGATGTATTTTCCCATCACATTTGCAGAGGAAAGGCATCGAAGAATGCTAACTTTGAGGCTCTGCCTGACGACTGGAGAGAGAGGTTGCTAAAGAAGAGGAAACTCATGAAGAGCTCATAGCATTGGTCCTCCTGTTTGGAATGGACTGTTTGAGTGTACATTTCCCACAAGATTTGACGAAATGTTTTTATATTGTCACCTCTGGTCAAATGGTGTTGTTTTTTTTTTTGTTTTGTTTTGTTTTTTTTGTTTTGTTTTTGATTTTTTTTTTTTTAATAAATTTTGCGTTTGTGTGCTGAACACTGAGAGCGATCCATGAGGAAAACAAGAATACATACACACGTATGTATCTACGTAAGTATGTATATACACATCTATGTATGTATCTACGTGTGTGTGTGTGTGCGCATTTTTTTTTTTATTATTATTATTTTTTTTATAAATAGTGTGTTCCTGGTGGATCGCTCCCAGTTTTCAGCAATGATCCATGTTAATGCTGAGCAACATGCCTTCTTTTTTATGCTAGTTGTTATCTGTTAGTCTTTGTACAGATTGTGGCAAGTTTTGTGATATTTTTAGGATGTATTGTGCCATGATCATATACATTTATTCCTGACACAATTTACGAGAGGAATTAAAGCTTTTTTTAATGTCCATGCATCCCAAATAGCGTGAAGCTTGTGAATTGTCCCCAGCTTTATCCACAAGTGATGGAATAATACACAACTGCACATGGTTTTCCGAAGTTTCTCTGATAATCACTTAAGGTTGTTGATCAATGACTTGAATAAGTACTCAATCTTGAAGGGAAAGTCCTTATGTATATGTATCAGTGGATTACATATCCATGCAGGGCATGAACTTTGCAATAATACTTCACTAACTGACTATAATTGCGAAATTCTTCCACATTATTATGTATGGATCTGTCCCTTTTTGGAAATGGGGTGGGTGGTCACTGAAGTTTTCTATGTTGTAAATAATAAATAAATTTATACTACACGTGGCCTCTTCTTTTCCTTTGAGCATTTCCCTTTTTTCAGGGGTTGCCACAGCGAATCATCTGATTCTCATGTTTGATTTGGCATAGCTTTTTACGTCGGATGCCCTTCCTGACACAAACCTTTAGCAAGAGGCAGAAACACGCTGACGGCTTTGCAGCTACTCTTTACGAAAGTCAGCAATGGTTCTTTTACATGAACCTCTCACCGTAGACAGTGAGAGACATGGCCCGCCTTTGATAACCCAGTTAGCTGCACTGGGGGGGACAGTGACAACCCTGTGGAGAGAGGGACGCTAACCCCCAACCATAGGATCAGCGATCCAGTGCCCTTCTTTTCCTTTTGGCTTTTCCCTTCAGGGGTCACCATGGCGAATCATCTGCCTCCATCTCACCCTATCCTTTGCATCTTCTCTTACACCAACTACCTTCATGTCCTCCTTCACCACATCTATAAATCTTCTCTTTGGTCTTCCTCTAGGCCTTCTGCCTGGTAGCTCCAACTTCAGCATCCTACTACCAATATATTCACTATCCCTCCTCTGTACATGTCCAAACCATCCCAATCTAGCCTCTCTGACTTTGTCTCCAAAACATCTTACATGTGCTGACCCTCTTATGTACTCATTCCTGATCCTATCCATCCTCATTCCTCCCAAAGAGAATCTAAAAATTTTCATCTCTGATACCTCCAGCTCTGCCTCCTGACTTTTTTCAGTATCACTGTTTCTAAACCATGCAGCATCGCTGGCCTCATCACCGTCTTGTACACTTTTTCATTCATTCTTGCTGATACACTCCTCTCCAACCATTCCAACCTACCTGCACACGCTTCTTCACCTCTTTTCCACTCTTTCCATTGCTCTGGATGTTGAGCCTAAGTACTTAAAATCCTCCACCTTCTTTATCTCTGCTTCCTGTAACCTCACTGTTCCTCTTGGGTACTTCTTGTTCACACACATGTTCATTTTCTGTAGCTGCTTAATCCTAATTAGGGTTTCAGTAAGGCTGGTGCCCATCCCAGCCGACTCCGGGTGAGGGCAGAGTACACCCTGGTCAGCTCAACAGGCCATCATAGGGTGGAAACACTGACGGCTTTGCAGCCTACTCTTGTCGAAAGTCAGCAATAGTTTTTTTTTTTTTTTTTTTTACATGCCTCACACCATAGACAGTGAGAGACAAGGCCAGCCTTTGATAACCCAGTTAGCTACATTGAGGGGACACAGTGACAACCTGTGGTGAGTGGAGTTGAACCCCCAACCTTAGAATCAGTGATCCAGCACCTATACACTGGGTCACCACTGCCTGCTTCACACACATGTATTCTGTCTTACTGAGGCTAACCTTCATTCCTCTCCTTTCCAGGGCATACCTTCACTTCTCTAGATTTTCCTCCACTTGTTTTCTGCTCTCACTACAGATCACAATGTCATCTGCAAACATCATAGTCCATGGAGATTCTTGTCGAACTTCGTCTGTCAGCCTGTCCATCACCATAGCAAACAAAAAGGGGTCTCAGAGTTGATCCTTCATGCAGTCCCACCTCCAACCTATGTACACCTATGTACTTCTCTATTAACATCTTCAAAGCAAACACGGCATCTGTGGTGCTTTCTTGCCATGAAACCAAACTGTCGTTCACAAATGCTGACCTCTGCCCTTAGTCTAGCTTCCACTATTCTTTCCCATAACTTTATCGTATGGTTCATCAACTTTATCCCTCTGTAGTTGCCACAACTCTGCACGTCTCCCTTATTTTTAAAATGGGAACCAACACACTTCTCCATTCCTCTCACTCTCTTAAGACCTTGTCAGAAAATCTACTGCTACCTCTCAGAGACACTTCCATATCTCCACAGGTATGTCATCAGGACCAACTGGCTTTCCACTCTTCATCCTCTTCAATGCTCTCCTCACTTCACCCTTATTAATCTTTGCTACTTCTTGGTCCTCAACAGTCACCTCTTCTACTATTTTTTTTCTCTCTCATTTTCATCATTCATGAGCTCTTCAAAGTACTCTTTCCATCTTCCCAGCACACTTCTTTCATCAGTCAATACATTTCCCTCTCTGTCCTTAATCACTCTAACTTGCTGCATGTCCTTCCCGTATTTATTTCTCTGCTGTGGCAACCTGTATAAATCATTTTCTCCCTCCTTTCCGTCCAACCTAGCATACAAGTCATCATACGCCCTCTGTTTGGCCTTTGACACTGCTACCTTCGCCTTACGCTGTGTCTCCTTGTACTCTTGTTTACTCTCTTCGGTCCTCTCTCTGTCCCACTTCTTAGCTAACCTCTTCCTTTGTACACACTTCTGCACTTCCTCATTCCACCACCAAGTCTCCTTGTCTACTCTCCTTCCAGATGACACACCAAGTATTCTCCTGCCTGTCTCCCTGATCACATTGGCTGTGGTTGTCCAGTCAGCTGGAAGCACTTCCTGACCACCTACAGCCTGTTTCAACTCCTCCTTGACGACAACACGACGCTCTTCCTTTTTCAGCTTCCACCACTTTGTCTTCTGCTCTGCCTTTGCCTTCTTCACCTTCCTCACCATCAGTGTCATCCTGCACACCACCATCCTATGCTGGTTGGCAACACTCTCACCCGCTACTACTTTGCAGTCACAGACTTCCTTCAAATTACATCGCCTACACAAGATGTAATCTATCTGTGTGAAAAGCTTTTATAAGTCACCCTATGCGCCTGTCTCTTCTGGAAGAAAATACAGTATTCACCACAGCCATTTCCATCCTTTTTGCAAAATCTACCAACATCTGTCCTTCTGCGTTCCTGTCCTGGATACTGCCCATCACTTCATCGTCCCCTCTGTTGCCTGCACCAACATGTCCATTGAAGTCTGCCCCAATGACCACTCTTTCACCTCTGGGGGTACTCTGCATCACTTCATCTAACTCACTCCAGAATCTCTCCTTCACATCACTCTGTCTGACACTCTTTTCACTTCTAGAATATTCCTGACAAACTCCTCCTTCAATATGACTCCTACTACATTTCTCTTCCCATCCACACGATGATAAAACAGCTTAAACCCTACTCCTAAGCTTCTAGTCTTGCTACCTTTCCACCTGGTCTCCTGAACACACAGTATGTCCACCTTCCTCTTCTGCATCATGTCAGCCACCTCTTTAGCTTTTCCTGTCATATTTCCAACATTCAAAATCCCTACTCTCAGTCATAGACTCATGCCTTTCCTCTTCTCTATCTCCCTACAGACACGCCTCCCACCTCTTCTTCAACCAACGGTAGTCCAGTTTCCACCAGCACCTTGTTGGTTAACAGCACTAGCACTGATGGTGGTCGTTGTTAACCCAGGCCTCGACCGATCAGGTTTGGAAGTCATATTGATGTTCTGCAAAATCTTTGATTTGGTCCAGGTTCTACATCGGATGCCCTTCCTGACATAACCCTCTGCATTTATCTGGGCTTGGGACCGGCATGAGAATGAACACTAGCTTGTCCCCCCCCCCCCCCCCATGACTGTATTGGGTTCCTTATAGACTGATTCCAAAAAGTTGCCGTTCATAGCGAATGTTCTGTATAATTTATTGATATCAAAGGATTATAGATAATTATGGTTTATTGTTCATTATCTTAAATAAGTTTTATTATTACCCATAGCACTTGGTTAAAAAAAAATCAGGTTCTATATCTCTTAGTTTATCAGTCATAGTGAAGGAAAATTTTATAGTAAAAGTTTGGGGAAGCACACATGGGTTTGAAGATTAGCCATACCGCTAGTGATTATGGGTAAAAGGTAATTTATTACAATTACAGAATACGGAAGTCTAAATGAAAAACAGCACACAGCAGTCGTCACACTAGCAAAAGGTATTTCAAATTTTTCTATCTATCTATCTATCTATCTATCTATTTTCTTCTCATATAAAATTTGAATATATTTCCTCTTGTACTGTTTCACCACGTTGTGGTTAGCACATCCACCTCACAGCAAGGTTGTAGGTTTGAGTCCCAGTCTCGGACGTTTCTTATGTGGAGCTGCAAGTTCCCTCAGTGCTTGGTGAGGTTCCCCGGATTCCTCCCACAATCCAAAGACCTTCACATCAGGCTAAATATCTGTTCTAAATTTCCTCGAGTTGTGTGTGTGTGTGTGTGTGTGTGTGTGTGTGTGTGTGTGTGTTGCTCTGCGGTGGTCCAGCGAGCTGTTCCGTGTTGGGCAAACGAGTGAGTGAATGAGTGTTCCACAGTTCCCATTAGCTCTAGTCTGTTGCGCAGGCGCGTGTCCATGGTAACGACGCTTCCCCTGACGTCATTTTCCTAACAACTTAGAGGTTTGTAAAAAAAAAAAAAAGATGATGAAGAAAAAAAGAACGTGTAATTACTAATTTGTTGCTGGTTCGTATCAAAGTAATTTTTGAGTGTCTCAGGCCAGTTTTGGTTTATTATTTAGGTGATAACAAACGGCGCATAGGAACAAAGAATCAGTTAGCATGAGGAGTGTTTAGCTCACTGAAATGTTCCCTCGACAATATATATTCACTTACAAGATACATACAGACAAATAAATCCTGCTTGACTTATGAGCTGGAAAGGATTTAACAGGAAGTTTTTCTGTTTAAATTATTAAAATTGGCTGGAAATCAGATGATATGCAGGTGAGTGAATGAAACAACATCTGCAAACTTCAGCTTTTCTCTCATGTACTGGCTCCATTATTCAGTACTAAAGCATTTTGTTGATATTGAATTGAAACTTTTTAATTTATTCATCTGGTTAATCTGAGCAAAAAAAAAAGAAGAAGGAAACTTGTACAGTATACTGTAGGTATGTGAACAAAGTTATCATCATCAAGGTTAACGACAATGGAATGATTATTTGCATGCATGAAAGTTCATTATTGCAGTTTTTATTCATCATTATTTGCACACATGAAACTTACTGTGTCAGGAGAGACGGTGCTAAGGTCTGCTGGTAGCCTAACCTCAGTTGAATGTGCAATATGGCGCACACTCAGTTGAAAGATGACTGGAAGTGCTGAGGGAGATGTTTCTGGATGGACCTTATTGCGTGGTGATTTTGGGTGACCTGCCTGTTCGCTTGACGTCACCCCTTGTGATTTTTTTTTCTATGGAGCTACCTAAGATCATGAGTGTATATACTAGTACAGTATCAACCCCAAAGCATGCATATACAATGACAGCCACCATCTTGTCTGAATTAAAACTGATGTCTAAATGAATTTCTTTTCTTTTTTTATTAAGACCTCGGATGATCCCTATGAGAAATTCATTCTGCAGCATTTAAGGCATTATGGACTTTTTACTGGTGGGTCTGGGCATAAATAAATTGATTTGTCTTTGCTTTTCAATAAGTTTCAATGCAGTTTTAATTAATGGATAATCATTTTTGCTATAACATTGGAAAATATTAAGCAGTATTATGTTATGAATAAGATCCAGCTCTTTCTCAGTTACATGAGCTTGAATTATTTGTTTGAATGTTTATTTTGGTTTTAGGCCGGCGTTCCACATTTTTTCAGAAAGATTTTTCAAATGGCAGCCCGTGGAACAGCAGCCACAATTCTGCAGCTACAGATGTCCTTCATTCAACTACTGACAGCACAGATGTGGATGAGAAACAATTACAAGCACAGCAGGGACAATGTATGCCATTTTATAGCAGAAATACTATTGTTATAATGTGATGAAATATCAGTTTTTAGCTATATTTTTCATAGGCCAGTTAATCTTGTATGACTCATATACAGTACTTCATTCCGTGTATCCTCAGCTCAATTATTTTAAATGATCACATTAACAATTCTATGTAACTCATAGAGTGCATGGTATGTCCACCAGTCACATAACGATTAACCTGAAAATTTGGCAAAGGCAAAGAATCTAGGTTTCATTTTAACTTGGCATAGTTGTAATGAATTGCCCCATCAGTGGACATCTTATAAACATCGACAAGAGTAGCTGCATAGCCGTGAGCGTGTTTCTGCCCCCTGCTAAAAGGGTTGTGTCAGAAAGGGGATCCGATGTAAAAGATGAGAGAGATTTCCTTTCAGCTTTTCGCCTTTTTTTTTCAGGGGTCGCCACAGAGAATCATCGCATGTTTGCTTTGGCAGAGGTTTTTACATCGGATGCCCTTCCTGGCGGCTTTGCAGCTACTCTTTACGAAAGTCAGCAATGGTTCTTTTACACGAACCTCTCACCATAGACAGTGAGAGACATGGCCCACCTTTGATAACCCAGTTAGCTACACTGGAGGGGACAGTGACAACCTTGTGGAGACAGGGACAATAATCTGTAATCTAACTGTTCGGTCGTCGCCAACAGAACATTTAGGTCCCCGCATAATTTCTGATCAGTACTGCCTTAATATTCAAGGACATTATAATCAAGATAAAACAGAGCTACACACAAGAACTTCAATCTAATTTATGAATTAAGCCCTTGCTGTGTGTCTGTGTGCATGTGGTAAGTTTTTTTGGTTTTAATTTTTGTGCCATACATCCAGTCTCTTTCAGTATGGAGAAATATTTTAGGACCAGGCAGTTGTTACTTGACCTTGATGGTGGAAAACCTATCCCACGCCTGAAGGAACCACTGGACCTTTTTTCTGTCCCTTCCATCTCTTGTCCCTTCACTGGTGTTCGCTGGCCTGTAGAATGTGAAGTCATCTGTGACAAAATCCATCACATAGGTATACATTGTTTATGGATTTGATCCCGAGATAATCACAATCTTTCCAGGAGGTTGCAACAAGTGTATCCTGTGTCTATATGTTAATACAGACTGGGATCCTCCAGAACCAGAACCATTTTATCAACTCACAGGCCATGAACAGACCCCCATGTCAGGTGGAGAAGGAAAAGGAATCGCGGTGTATTCTGTAGACTCTGGTAACACTCAACATGCAAAATGTTTGCCAGACACCGTTTGAAACCAACAAATGATCGGAAATGCTAAAATTATTTTTTTTAAAAAATGTCATATAGGAATGAACCTGAAGTTCAGTTCAGTTCATTTTCTGTAACCGCTTCATCCTAATTAGGGTCGCGGGGAGGCTGGTGCCCATCCCAGCCAACTCAGGGTGAGGGCAGAGTACACCCTGGACAGCTCGCCAGGCCATCGCAGGGCGGAAACACGCTGACGGCTTTGCAGCTACTCTTGTCGAAAGTCAGCAATGGTTCTTTTACATGAACCTCACACCATAGACAGTGAGAGACATGGCCGGTCTTTGATAACCCAGTTCGCTGCACTGGGGGGGACAGTGACAACCTTGTGGAGAGTGGGACTCGAACGCCCAACCTTTAGATCAGCGATCCAGCGCCCTATACCACTAGACCACCACTGCCCCATTGAACCTGAAGTTTCAGCTTCAAAATCATTTTAATGGCACATTGACTTATCGTAGGGAAAATGTATTCTGTCCAGACCCAGAGCAGCGGATATCTTCTTCACTTATTCCTTAACATCCGGGGATGTCGTTGGGGCGCCTTCTTGGCGAGACTTGGGCTGATTTTGGCCTGGCGGCGCCTATCCCTGTCCAGGTCGTTAACTACATACGGGCAATTTAGAACGGCCAATTAACCTACTGTGCATGTCTTTGGATTGTGGGAGGAAACCGGAGCACCCGGAGGAAACCCACGCAAGCACGTGGAGAACATGCAAAAAGCTAAGCACTACCAGTGGATATAGCACTATGTAATTTAGGTGGCAGGTCCATGAGACCCTTCATGAGAACTGTAGAATATATTCTGGCACATTGAGAATTGCATTACACTTTATTGTCTTCCGACCATAGGAGTTATCTATGTGCTAATATTCTTTACAGTCATAATGAACCATTGTGAGAAAGTGACAAAACGTACTTTACATGCTAACGACATCAGGTTCACACCAACAACATTTTATTCAAACACATTCTTCAAATTCAAATATTTTTTCAAACAATTAAATTTTTTTGCAATTCTTTTTTTATTTTGCTCATTTTCTAGCACTGTATCCTAAATTAAACTAGGAAGTCATACACTTGTAAAATTCTTGAACATTTCTTTAGCTCATCAGATGACATGGTTCTATGGCTTGTGCCATTGTCTTTGCCAGTTCAGCATCCTTCAACTTGTCAACAAAAAAGATAAATTCTCACAAAACAGGGTTCCAAGGCTTTTTACGATCTGACCTATGTTAAAACTGCTTCTCATTTATCTTTCCTCCTGTGTTTTCTGTGTGTTTATTAAGCCACAAAAATGCCATACTTCACTCGTTCCTGTGTTCGTGGCAGCGGGAGGCAGATAAAGAATTTCACATCTGGCGCCGACAGTCAAGAGACACCTACACTATACTTTGAGTCTAGATTTGAAAGTGGAAATCTTCAAAAAGCAGTTAAAATGTAAGTCGGTGATGATGCCATCTCCAGATATTTACAACTTCAGTTTTTTACAGTACAAGTGCAGAGCTGGAATCAGTACCTTTCCACTCAACACTGAGAGTCAGCGGGTCATTTCTGTGTAAAACTATAAATCACAATTTGGTTAAATAAATAAGATGGGAGTTAGATAATAGACAGAAATTTTAATTTTCTGATCTTCATATGTTTGTGTAAAACAATTTAGAACATGGCACATTTGGGGGAAGAACAGCCTTTTTTTTTTTTTTTTTTTTTTTTTTTTTAAAACTTCAGTATAGTATAGTATTATGGGGCCGGTGGCGTAGTGGTTAGGGTGCTGCGCTCATGATCGGGAGGTTGTGAGTTCGAATCCCACTGAGACCCTCACTGTGCTAAGACCCCTGGGCAAGGTCTCAACCAAAAGTGGGTTCAATGAGTACCAGTAAAAAAAAATATACTGGGAAGGTAACCTGCGATGAACTAGTGTCCCATCCAGGGGGAGTTGGACTCCTGGTCGCTTCATGCTTCGGAAACCAGGGATAAGCACCAGCCTGATGAGCCACGAGGCTCGTGTGAAAAAAAACTGGTTTCGGTGGGTGTAGACATGGTTAAGCAGGTAGATGATGGCACCCTTGACTCCGACACAAGGCTGGTAAGTGAACCAAAGAGGGTTCATATATTGTCTACCTATGGGTCAGAGTTGATCCAGAATGAGTCTCTTGAGGGTCTTCATGACATGTGAAGTCAGTGGCGTGGGTCTGTAATCCTGGGAGCCACTGGGATGTGGGGTCTATGGTACAGGAACGAGGCATGACCTCTTCCTCCACAATGAGACCCTCAAGAGACTCAGTCTGGATCAACTCTGACCCATAGGTAGACAACATATCAACCCTCTTTTGGTTCACTTACCAGCCTTGTGTCGGAGTCAAGGCTGGTAAGTGAACCAAAGAGGGTTGATATGTTGTCTACCTATGGGTCAGAGTTGATCCAGAATGAGTCTCTTGAGGGTCTTCATGACATGTGAAGTCAGTGCCGTGGGTCTGTAATCCTGAGAGCCACTGGGATGTGGGGTCTATTGTACAGGAACGAGGCATGACCTCTTCTTCCACAATAAGACCCTCTGTGGATTCAGGCTCATCTTGAAAATTTAATGTAAGACTACACAAAGCTGGAGGAATATGCTTTAAGGCAGCAGTGGCCAAACCTTTGGCTCAGGGGCCACATTGACTTTTAGAATTTGACAGGTGGGCTGGGGCAGCACCATAGCATACATATCAAATAGAGACATAAAAAGGCATTACAATATTAACACTTACATTCACTTTTAGTGGGAACAGTGTATTAAAGTCTGGTGCTAGTTTTGTTTTGGTAATTCTCAGAACAGATCGAAGGTTGTCAGGGTCTTTGATAATTTGAACACCAGCAAATAACTTGTCCTCTTGCCTGATTCTAGGATGGCAGTTTGTTGGATAAAGGTGTTCTGCTGAGCCCACAAACTAGACGCCAACCACTGAGTGGAGGCCGTCTGTTCTTGCATTGACTGGCTGTTAGCGTAATTAGCATGCTTGGTGAAAAAGTGACAGCTGATGTTGCATTCATTTAAAACAAAATGGTTTCTTGGCAAATAAGACATCATGTGGCCTTTGACGTACTTCAGTGAAAAAGTATTTAGTTATCCATTCCTTATTAAACACTTGTCCCTCACTGTAGATTTTCTTTTCTTTGGCCCACTCCTTGTTGGTGATGGGTTCAGAGTGGAGTAAAAGCAGCCCTGGCTCCTAAAATCAGGTCAATGTACAGTACAGTATTGCCTAATGTGCCACCTGGTGGAGCACCAGGCATTACAGGACAAGGTCAAAAGAATACAGTCATAATTATATGGTGTGATTTGGACTTTGGCAGGCTGGATTAAAAAACCAGTGGGCTGAATGTTGCCCCCCCCCCCCCTGCCTTAAGGACATGGGGACTCACCCCATCCGGTGCTGCTGCCTTGTCTGAGTCTTTGCAGCTGTCTCTACCTGAAAATAGATTATGTTGACAAATGGGAGGGAGGTGTCCGGTCTATCAAGGAGGCAGAGGGGAGAGAGTGGTGTGGAAGGAGGTTTCAGGCTTGCTCCTGATGAGTTAGAAGGGCTCTGAGCAGTAGCCGCAGTGTCGAATCTGTTAAAGGTCTAGGTCTATATTCAGCTAGTTGGTCATGTCCTGCTCCACTGCTGATAGATGGCCTGAAACCAGTGAGTGTCTTAATACCCCTTCAAACGTCTCTCATGTTGTTATGTTGGAGTTTCCACTCCAGCTTTCTCCTGTAATTGTCCTTCGCCTCTCTCATCTTGACTCTCAGTAAACGATGAATCATTCTCATGTCTCTGTTGCCGGACCTCAATGTGTTCTGGTAATTAAGGAGGGCTTTAGTGTTCTTATTCACCCATGGATTGTTATCTGGGTAAGAAAAGATCGTCTGAGCTGGGACGATGGAGTCGGTGCAGAAATTTATGTGGTGCAAAATACACTTGATGAGCCCATCAGTGTCCTCTCTGTGAGACTTACAGATTGTCTGACAGTTTATTACTTCAAAGCAGAAATGTAGCTCCTCCAAGGCCTTCTCCAACCATCTCTTTATAATTCTTGTAGTCACAGGCTGCCTATTCACAACAGGCACATAGTATGAAGAAAGAACAATTAAGCTATGGTCTGATCCTCCCAGTGCTAGGGGGAACTGTAGGCATCCTTAATGCTTGCATACAGCAGGTCTAAAGTTCTCTCCTCTCTGGTGGGACACTCCACATACTGCACAAAGTTTGGCAGTGTACTGTCCATGGTGACCGCGTTGAAATCACCCGAAATCACAATGAAAGCATTCAGGAACTGGACTACGGTTGCATGAACAGTGTCACATACAACTGTGGGGTTGGCAGAAGGAGGAACATAAACAGCCATTGAGATGACATGGGAAAATTCTCCAGGCAGATAATATGGTCAAAGTCTAATAGCACACAGTTCAATGTCCAGTCCACAACTCCGTTCTCTGATGGTAATGGGGGTGAAGTTCCACCACTGGCTAGTAATGGACAAGAACGGCAAGCCCCCTCCGGTTCAAGTACAGCTTATGATGCAGTTTTTGCAGGCTGGTGCTGTCAGCTAGTCCATCTTATTCATCAGTGAACTTCCATTCCCCATTAGAACAGACGGTAGACCCGGCTTGTACCTTTTCCTCTCTGTAAGCCTCTGCTGTCTCGCCACCTCCTTCCTTTTCTTCTACTGTCCTCCACCTCTGTCTCCATGGTGTGTTTTTCTCCAGATTTCAGCCGACCTGGGTCTGGCCACTAGTCCAGCCGGCATCAGGGCAATCAGCTGATCCCTGGAGTAAACAAAGCTCGTGTATAGTTAATTCACTATGGTCCATGAAAGTAAAAGTAAAAAAAAAAACCTCTCTCAACCCACATATTGAGAGCGCAGCTACTTATAAACAAGAAAAAAAGTTAAACTTTATGGAATGACACGTACAATAAGCTGGAGTACCGGTCGGTCATCGTTGACTTCGTGGACTGGTGTGAGCGCAACCACCTGTGCTTGAACACTAGGAAGACGAAGGAGATGGTGGTCGACTTCAGGAGAAGCACTCAAACACACACACACACACACATTTACCAGTGAACATCCAGGGACAGGACATTGAGACAGTGGACAGTTTCAAGTACCTGGGTGTTCACCTTAACAATAAACTGGACTGGTCCCACAACACCAACGCCCTGTACAAGAAGGGCCAGAGTCGCCTCCACCTTCTGAGGAGACTCAGGTCCTTCGGCATATGCAGACCTCTGCTCAGGACATTTTATGACTCTGTGGTAGCCTCTGCAATCCTCTACGCTGCCATCTGCTGGGCCCCGGGCAGCACAGAGCGGGACAGAAAGAGACTGAACAAGCTGGTCAGGAGGGCCAGCTCTGTCCTCGGCTGCCCACTGGACTCTGTGGAGGAGGTGAGTGAGAGGAGGATGGTAGCAAAGCTCACATCCATCCTGTTCAACAGCTCTCACCCACTGCACCAGACTGTAGAGGAGCTAAGCAGCTCCTTCAGTGGACGACTGAGGCATCCTCAGTGCAGGAAGGAGCGCTACCGCAGGTCGTTCATTCCCACCGCTGTCAGACTGTACAACGCCACTTTGTAAATGTCTGTGAAAATACCGGTTATGTGCAATAAAAACCCCGCGCACTTTAATCAACCACATCTACCCCACTGACTGTGAACCATATCAACCCATCTACTCTGCACTCAGATACATTACACTTTAATATAGGCCAGTCTATAAAGTTGCTCCATTCTTTTCTTTTATTGTTTAGTAATTTATACTATTTATGTATCTATTTATTTATTTACTTATATAATATATATGTATGTGTGTATGTTTGTACTTGTATCTATTTTTGCACCCCCTACTGATAGTACCTCAAGAGCCTGTAACAGTGAATTTCTCCATTGTGAGATTAATAAAGCTGTATCTTATCTTATCTTATCTTATCTTAATAAGTCAGTAAAAAAAATAGACTTAAAAGTATGGGAAGGGCAAGAGCAACTGAAACAGGCCGCATGCCAGTTAACACATACGCACCGAATTAAGTCTCGCATTGGATGCAAGTGATTTTTCACCTTCGTTGTGGTGGAAAATTATATACATTACCATATCAAAACCCCAGGTTCTAACAAGTCTTCTTCAGTCCTTCTAGATTTCACCTTTCTGGACAAAATTCTGATTCATTTAGGTAGCCCTTATTTTAAAAAAATCAAACTCTGTAAAAAAAAAATGTAAAAATTAACCAATGCTGTTTTCTCATTTTAGTGGTCATTATGACTATGAGCTCACTTTACGCAATGACATGTACACCACAAAGCACACACAGTGGTTCTACTTCTGTGTGAAGAACATGAAGGCTGATGTCACCTATCGTTTCACGATTATCAACCTGATGAAATCCAGCAGCTTGTATGAAGCAGGTATGCGTCCACTACTGTACTCTGAGCTTGGTGCCTGGCTGAAGGGAGAGGGTTGGTACCGTGCAGGCAATAACATTAGGTGAGTTTAAATGGCTGTTATGTCACTCTGAGTTTTTATTTAAAAATCGATCTTGAAACATGTCTATCAATCATCATTCTCAAAAGGTATTACCGGAATCAGAATCAAAAAGAGGGCAGACCACTCTACTCTCTCACCTGGACCCTTGAGTTTCCTCATGATAAAGATACTTGCTACTTGGCCCACTGCTACCCATACACCTACTCAGACCTACAACACTATCTGCGAGATGTCATTTCAGACCCAGTGCGAGCAATGTACTGTAAGGTACGGGTACTGTGCCGAAGTTTGGCAGGAAACTCCGTGTATGTGCTGACTATTACTGCACCCTGTGGCACCTGGCAAGAGCGAAGAAACAGGCGAGCGGTGATAGTAACAGCACGGGTGCATCCAGGTGAAACAAATAGCTCATGGATGATGCAGGGCTTCCTGGATTTTCTATTGGGTAAATCACCTGATGCACATCTACTGAGAGAAACCTTTGTGTTTAAGGTCAGTGACTACAGATGGGGTTTGGTTAAGTACTTGAAGGGAATTATATTTATTCATGTATTCATTGATTTTATTGCTGCTTTTCTATAATCTCTATGACCTGTTATATCTGATGTCAAACCTACTGAAAGTTTATATGCCATTGCCACCACCATCCATAATATTTAAAACATTATGACCACAGATAGGTGAAGCAAATAACATTGATTATCTCATTACAGTGGCACCTGCCAAGGAATGGTGATGTATTTGGTAGAGAGTGAACAGTTCAGAAAAAGAGCAACGGTAGCACAAACTGCTGAATGATATGATAGGAAGGTGTCAAAACACACAGTGTATTAAATCTTGCCGTGTATGGGGCTGTCCAGCTTTAGACAGTCAGGCAGTGTTAATGTTATGGCTAATTAGTGTATATTTGTACCTGTGTAATACTCGCTATCCACTTTGCTAGAAACGGCTGTGCCGCTGCTTATTTATTCAGTTATCTAATCAGCTGAGGCAGCAGCACGTTGTACAAAACCAGGCAGACACATGCTGACATCATCAATTAATCTTGACATCACATGTAAGAGGTTTTGGAGATGAAGTCAGAGAGGCTAGATTGAGATGGTTTGGACATGTACAGAGGAGGGACAGTGAGTATATTGGCAGTAGGATGCTGAGGTTGGAACTACCAGGTAGAAGGCCTCGAGGAAGACCAAATAAGAGATTTATGGATGTGGTGAAGGAAGACATGAAGGTCGTTGGAGTAAGAGAAGAAGATGCAGAGGATAGGGTGAGATGGAGGCGGATGAGTTGCTGTGGTGACCCCTGAAGGGAACAGCCGAAAGTAAAAGAAGAGGACGATTGTTGATGCCAGATGGCTGGTTTGAGTGTAAATATTACCTGAAACTCTTGATTTGTACTAACAGGAGTTTATGCACTGTATTGGTAAAAACAGACTTGGCTGATTATATAACTGCATGAATGAGCAGGTGTACAGATCTTACTAATAAATATGATGTTGATTATAAATACAGTATAGTAATATTTAAATGATTGAAACTGTCTGTGCATGAAAGACATTTCGCAAGTTACATTAAAAAGTGACTGCTACGTTGGATCATCTGCAGGTAGTGCCAATGCTGAACCCTGATGGTGTGGTGGTTGGGAACTATCGCTGCTCACTGGCGGGTCGTGATATGAACCGCAATTATCGTACTCTACTTAAGGATTCATTCCCCTGCGTGTGGTACACTCGCAACATGGTGAAACGGTGAGTAACATAACTTATACAATTTCAATGACACTTGTTTGAGCAAAGATGAAAAACATTTTTCGGGGGATTCTCATCGATATTGAAATGATTAAATCATACAATTCAAAAAAGCAGAAATCAACATTCCTTACATCAGGGTACATTTTTTCCAGACTTTACCTGTACAGGTTTGGTAAGACTGTACTGATTTCTGCCTCAGTTTTCTGTTCTAGGTTTACACAAGTGGATCCTGATGTGGTCTTCTGCAGCTGTAGCCCATTCATCTTAGGTTTTGAGATATTGTGCATTTTTCTCACCATAGTTGTATAGACCAGACTTTCTGTCCCATAATTTTTTTTGTAATCATTTTGAGTTAATAAGAGACTGTTGTATGTAAAAATCTCATATAAACAACATCCTCAAATCATGCCACAGTCAAAGTAATATCTGCAGCTTTGTATGCAGGGCGGCATTGTGGTGTAGTGGTTAGCATGTCTGCCTCACAGTAAGAAGGTCCTGGGTATGAGTTATAAGATTTGGGCACCGCCTACTGCCCAAAGACATATATTATGCTAATTGGTTGTTCCAAATTGCCTCTCGGTTTGAATGTGACTAGCTTTTCAGGGTTTAGTCTGCCTTCACCCACTGTCTGCTGAAAGAGGCTCCAGACTCCCCACAACCATGACATGATTACTGCATGCAATGCATTGTTGCCTAATGATTGGCTGATTAGATAATTTGATGAAGGAGTAAGTGTACAGATGTTCCTATTAAATTGCTCAGTGAGTGTAAGTGCGCTCCATGAAATATGTCCTAATTTCTGCAGGTGATACAATAGTGAGCTAATAATAGAAAAACATTCAGCTCTCTACGATTCAAGATGACTAGGAGTAATTTTGTTACTGCTAATAAAAAGTAGCTTTGGAAATATGCAGTTTCTGAAGCATTTAAAGGTCAAAGTAGATAAATGACTGGTGGAGTAGACACACATATGTTCACTGACCAGTCGAGTGGCAGCAATTGACATATGGGTCTGATCATAAAACTGGCACATTTCCA
>CM045742.1:20117500-20170000 GCA_024760905.1 Plotosus lineatus
CCACTAAGCCACCACTGCCCTTGAGGTGTTAGGCTAATTGGTTGTTACGAATTGCCCTAAGTGTGGATGTGTTTGTGAATGGTTGTTTGTATGTTGGCCCTGCGGTGAGCTGGTGAACTGTTCAGGGTGTACACCGCCTTCGTCCAGTGTCTGCTGAGATGGACTCCAGGCTTCTTGCACCCTTAATAGTAGGATTATGTGGTTTGGCAAATGAATGAATGAGTCTTTTGATTAAAATATACAAATAAAAAATATATATCTGGTGTGCAATAGATGGGAAATAATAAATTATCTTTGAAATTGTGTAGTTCTATTGTCATCCATGACTGTGTGGAAATTTCTTTACAAAGTTAGTTCTCATTCAAAGGAGGCAGGAAAGGAACTCACTTTTCTATGGGGGACCTGAAGTCTATGGGCTACCACTTTTGTGATACCCTCTTGGACTACTGTGATCCAGACCAAACCAAGGTTCTTTATTTTTCTAGCCTTTCTTATCCATTTTGTATGAACTTTTGTCATATGTGGATAAAAGACATTCAACGGTATTGAAAATCTGGTTTTAAAATACTGTTTACTTCAGACTGAACAATGTATAAAGGAACTGGGGCTTTTGCTGAAGCAGGAGATCAGCCAGAAGCTGGGTAGGGATGTGGACTCCCTGGAAGACCTTTCTAACGTAGCCGTTGAGTCCAGGTAAAAACCTTTATTATGAATAAAATTTAAACTGGCGCAGTGGCCAGGCGTTCGCCGAGTTCGCCGAGGTTGGCGCTAGCCTCCCTGTGACCATAATTAGGATTCAGTGGCTCAGAAAATGAAAGAAGAATGAATAAATTTACACTGATCACCACAGTTTTAAATGTATTCACATTCATTGAAATGTATGAGCAAAAATAAAGAGGATATAAATAAATAACACTCACACACATGCTCAACTCTACGACTGTATTGCACTGCCACACTTTACCTCATTTTCATTGTACTGTAGTTTATCCACTTTGGACATACTGATACTATTTGTTTATTTGGTTGTTTGTACAAATTCACAGTGCCTCAATGTACATACTGTATATATCTCCAGTGTTCACGTCTCATTCATAGGTACAGTACTGACTTTACATTGCTATTTTATACTAACTTAAAGTTAGTGTACAGAATTAATTGTGTTTATATTCTGCTCTTGATCGTTTTACTTGGAGTTTATTTTCTCATTTTTACCTTTTTAACTTGTTTACACCTTTTTAAATGTGAGGCCAGTGGAGTAGTAGTTAGGGTGCTGCGTTCATGATCGGGAGGTTGTGAGTTCGAATCCCACTGAGACCCTCACTGTGCTAAGACCCCTGGGCAAGGTCTCAACCACAAGTGTGTCTCTGTTCACCCAGAAAGTACCAGTAAAAATATACTGGGACGGTAACCTGCGATGGCCTAGCGTCCCATCCAGGGGGAGTTGAACTCCTCGTCGCTTCACGCTATGGAAACCGGGGATAAGCACCGGCCTGATGAGTCACAAGGCTCGGGTGTAAAAAACACAACAGACTGACCTTTTTTTTACACCTTTTTAATGCCGAGAGCCTTGTACAAAAACTCGTTGTGTGAACATAATGACAATAAAGACTCTTGAATCTTACACCATATGGGTGAAGATGTTCCCAGACCAGTTAGATTATCTATGGCACAGATAGAGCACATTGATTTCTTACCTGCATATATAGTACCTAAATCATTCCCTTTTACATGACTTGAGGCAAGAATTATCTGTCCAAACTTTCTTTTAAAAATATGACTCCCTCATGATGGCACTGTGATGTGACTGAAAATGACTGCATGCAAACATTGGTAAGATGATTGCAGAGTGGACAGAATTTAATATTTGGGAAAAAAGGAAAACAATATACTGTACTACTTACTGTAATCTTTTGTAGATGTCTGATTCATATAAAAAAATACATAGTGGTTATCATGCTTGTCTCACAGAAAGGTGGTCCTGGATTTGATTGACAGGCTACGGGATTTCTGTATGAAGTTAGTTCTCCCGCTGCATGTGTGGGTTTCCTCCGGGTACTCCGGTTTCCTACCACAGTCCAAAGACATGCACGTTAGGCTCTCAGACTGTTCCAAATTGCCCCTATATGCGATGTGAGCGGTTGTGTGTGTTGGGACTGTGATGTGTGTCCAGACTCCCTGCGACCCTCGTGTGATAAAGGGGTTCAGCGAACAAGTGAGTGAAAAATCAAAGCAATGTAATTTACACTAACAGTGCATACTGACTTATTACAGTACAAGTGGATCAAATAGCACAGAGTCAGATGGCCTTCCTGTTCATCTTTTAAACTGCACAGATCAGGTACATTGCTCATCTAATTTATTGTATATAATGCAATCAACTGCGTCAATTCTGTTTACTTGTACAGTACATTATATTACCTTTGCTGTATTTTTGCTGATATTCTGCCATTTTAAATTTCCTCCATCAAGGATATTAAAGTCAAGAAGAAGCATTTACGAAGCAGAAAAGAAAGAAATAGATTGCGGCAGCAGGGAGCACAGAGTGCACAATCCAAGATGCTGCACAGGATCATCAAAACAACAGTAAGCTTCATGTGGAAAGTACTAGAAGTGTCTCAGTGCACTGTCAGGCCACAAAGTGTTTTCTTCTTGGCTTGGCAGGATACCATGCCATCAAATGAAGATCAAGTGTCAGAAGCAATGCAAGAAAAACCAATCATTCCACTGAAAGATGGGAAGGACAAGAAACCAAATGTGATTAAATGATAACTCAAATATGCATAAATATTGTTCAGTAGATGAAAGCTTAGTCAAATTAAAGAAGATAAATGTATATTTATTTATCCAGGTACAGTTAATCAGGGTTGGTCAGTCTGGGAGGACCTGGATCCCACATCCTATTCCACGTGTAAGCCTTGCTGCATGTGAGACTTTTGGGGAAAACAAGAAAGACAAGGTATGGTCTCTAGTGTATTAAAAAGCAACAACAGTTTTTCTCATTTCTGAACTATAGTAATGTTATAACTAGAAGAACTATACCATAACTTTCAACAAATCGTGAATCATTTTCTATTGTTTATATTGAGCCTTGAGCAGCGGTGACCTGGTGGTAAAGGTGCTGGATCACGGATCCTAAGGTTGGGGGTCAAGCCCCACTCTCAACAGGTTGTCACTGTCCCAATGGTGCAGGAAACATGGTTATCAAATGCCAGCCATATTTCTCACTGTCTATGGTGTGAGGTTCATGTAAAAGAACCATTGATGACTTTCGACAAGAGTAGGCCACATAGCCGTCAGCGTGATTTTGCCCTTCGGTGGCCTGGCAAACTGTCCAGGATGTACTCTGCCCTCCCTCTGAATCGGCTGGGATGGGTGCCAGCCTCCTACGACCCTAATTAGGACTAAGCGGGTACAGAAAATGAATGAATGAATTTATTGAGCCATTTTCCTTAATCCAACATGTTAAACTTCTACTCTGATAATAAACATCACCTATATTTCTCCTTCTCTTGACATAGGCAGGTCAGGTGAAATCCATGTGCAGTGCATAAGTGATTTTTTATATTTTCTTTGCATAAATATAAAGAAAAGCAAACATTTTTTTTCTTTTTGTTTGTTTGTTACCTATTTTAACTGGGTGAGCAGAGTGCTTTATATAATTCATTATGAGTTTAGTACAGGGGTCAGGAACCTGTGGCTCTTTTGATGACTGCATCTGTCTCTCAGATAAATCAGGTGGCCTTTCTTAACAGAATAACTAATACATTATTTCATTGTTCTTTACATACAAATACAGAAAAAAAGCCATCAAATAAAACAAAAACAAATACATCTCACACATTTCAATCTCTAAATCTATTTTCAATGCCACTTGTCACTGTGGCGCGCAGCGGAGAGCCAATCCTTTCTGTACTCCAGTGTGTGGGCGGGGCCGATACCTTGAAACTCTAATTTTATTGGATTATATGCAACAGCCTGCGCGAGTTTTTTTTTGGGTAAAGAAGTAAATTTCCCTCGTTTTGATCAGCTCATGTGCAAAAAGTCAAGCAGAGCTGGCAAGCAAAACACAAATGGACAGACATGAAAAAACTTCAACCCGCAGACCAGCTGATTGCCAAAACTTGTGATGCGCTTCATATCACAAAGACGGCAGCGTGTGAGTCTTGCCGTATTGACCATGTTTGGCTCCACATGCGCATGCGAGCAGTCCTTCTCACACCTGAAAAGCATCAAGACCAACCTGCGGTCACGTGTAATAAATGGAAGCCTAAACGCCTGCATGAAGCTGAACCTCCGCACGTATCAACCAGACTACAAATCCGTCAGCAAAACCACTCAGCATCAGAAGTCGCATTAATAGTAAGAATTGCTTTTCTTATTAATAAATAACTTCGTTATAACAATGTTGTTTAAAATAAATTCAGAGTCTTATTATACTGTAAAATTGTTGGTCTCAGTATTAAAAATATATTTGTCTCTCAGAGGATTAGATTTTAAGTTATTAATTTTTTTTTTTTTTGCTCTGTCAGTCAAAAAGGTTTCTGACTCCTGGTTTAGTACATATGCCAAAGAAATTTAAGAAAGCCACTTTCTTCAGGCATTATTCTCTGTTGATAATAAGCAATTATTGATTAAAGTACGATTATGGAGAATACACTGCAAGATATGAATGTTTCCACATTATAGGTAAAGTCTTGGGCTTTTAACACCCAAGCATACTGGCTCATCAGGCCGGTGCTTATTCCCGGTTTCCGTAGTGTAATGCAATTTTTAAATTTTTTTTTTACCCATTTATACTGCTGACAGAACAGAGGCACACTTGTGGTTGAGACCTTGCCCAGGGGTCTTAGCATAGTAGGGGTCTAACTGGGATTTGAACACACAACCTCCCGATCATGAGAGCAGCACCCTAACCACTACAACATATTATACAAGATCTAAATTCTATAACTGTTTGGTTATTCATTCAAAATATGTATCGGTATAACTTATTAAAATTATCTGATATCATTGAAGGATAAGTCACCTAAAGGAATAACAAGAATTTTTTTTGGATGGCTCCACACCAATCTGAAATCAGGAATACCTCACTACTTCGTGCTTCAATTTATGCGGCTTCAGTGCATCGCTTTTTTTTTTTTTTAAATACTCATCGAAATAAAAAATAAGAAAATTAAGGAAGAAAAGGGAAAAGGTTAAGGAAAATGCCACAAAAATAAGGCCAATTATGCAAAAAACAAAACAAAAAAAAACACCAAACAAAAAAACAACCCAAAACCTCTCATCAAAACTACATTTTTGTGAGGTGCGCATCAGCGTGCGTGCATCTTTGTGTGTGTATTTATATTTTATTTACATCTTCTGCATTATTTTTTAATGTTTGTTATTATAAGCATTTATAGCATTGAATAGGAATTTATTGATATTATATACACACATACATACTGTATACGTCAGTCAGGGGGGGTTGATCCTACTTCGCGGATTTCAGTTAACGCGGGGGAATCTCAGTTCCAATTAACAGCAGAAAGTGAGGGATCCCTGTACTTTGAATCAATAAAAATATCTTTTAATCTCAAGATAAAGGACCAATCAGACTGCACTGTTCCTGTGTAATGTATACTAATTTGAATTAAACTTGCTGTGAAATTTACAATCGCTGTGGCATAGCTAGCGATGAAAACTTTTAATCTACCTACCTTGCTAATTGCTCCCACTTTACCTTCTCAAGTATGGCTTAGGTTACTCTTCTTCCTTATCGGATGGGACTGGAGGGTCAATAACTCGGTTTCAGAAACAAATACAACACCAGCCCGTGATTGTCACTGCAGTTCATCAGAGATTATCATATTTACCAATTCAGCAGTTCCCCATGATTTTCAACAAGGATGTCAAAAGACACTCAGGAATGAGAGGTGGCGTATTTTATCTCCTTTAATTTGCATGGAAAAGTCTCATTTTACGTACATTAACTTTACATTTAATATCCTAGGAAGGTCCTCTGTGTCAAAAATGTCACTGTGTAGGCAAGTAGTTCATTCATGTTTTTTTATTATTACTTTAAACCATAATGTGTAAAAGCTGTTATACAATAACCAATTTAATATTTAGAACAATTTTTAAATACAGTACTATATTTATGTCAGTCATATTTTCTGCACAGCTGTCATGACTATTTTTGCGCACTGCAGGCCTGCACCAGAATTTATTTCTCTTAAAAGCTTTGAGCTCAGCCACTCAGTCTGCTCCGCTCCAGCCTACACCACCAACCAGCAAAATATCAGGCAGAAAAGGACATTGCGGTCTACCAGAGTTTTACTTCAATCCTGCACACCTGAGAAACCAAATACTACCAGCACCCTGATGATCAGCCATAAAAAAGGCACACAAGGCGAGTCTGATTCATAAAAACACGTGTAGTAAGTTTGCATGTTTCCCTTACAGAACATGCATATAAATTAGATCAGCTATACTAGATTACCCATAAATGTGAATGAATATTCAAATAGTGCCCCGAGATGGACTCATGAGATCCCTTCCCGAATGCCCATTGCTGCTTAGATAGGTTCTGAATTCATCATGGCCCTGCTCAAGGTAATGTGATTACTGAAGCTGAAATCCTTATTTGATAGAGATAAAAAAAAAAAAAACTGAAGAATTTTTATTCCAAACTATAAAATCAAATTATTAATAGTAAAAACAAGCTGAAGGCTATACCAAATAGGTATCACAGGAAGTTTATCCATTTTAAATGTGATTTGCTAAGAATTACTTTCCTAGTTCAGTGAAAATAATGCATTCAGACGGGATGGTTAAAGAATGTTAGTTACTTTTTTGGAAGCAAACACTCTAAATAATTAAAAAGACTATTGTTAGATGTTGAACCCTGACTGACAAAATGACCAGAAGGCATTTATCTACAGCAGGTCTGGCAGTACTGGAGACTGAGCAGTCCCGTGGTGCAGAGCAGCTCCGTAAACAAGAAGCAGACGACTATTCAATTTTTCCTGATCTAAAAAGCATGACAAGGCCAGGCAAAAGGTTTTTCAGTTTTAATATATACGCCATGTCTCATTTTAACTTTTTCCTACTTTTTATTATAAATTAATATAATTGTAAACGTCCTTATGTTGTGTGATTGTGCACTGACTCCACAGCAAAAAGAAAACGTCTTCAGCTGAAGCCGCTGGACTCGGAGCTTTGAGGTTAGTGATATTGAATGGTGGGCATGAAGATGTTTCATCATAGCCAAGGCAGGTATACAGTGCTAGTACAGCTATGGTTTCTCTCCAAAAACATTATGAAAAATGATAATATTCTGCCCATATTATTCAAACATTATATATGGCCAAATGTTTGTGGACACCTGAATATCACATATGTGGGGCTTCCTCGAATTTTGGGGGAAAAAACCCAAACAATGTCTTTGTACACTGTAGTGTTTACCCATAACAGTGCTCCTGTGCACAAAGTATTTAGACATGCCTTGTCTAGGATGGAATCAAAGAACCAGAGTGGACTGCAACGAACTCTGACCTCAACTTAATAGAGCATTGTGAAGAATTGCAATGCGTACTACATGCCAGGCCCTGCCAGAAGAGTGGTGGGTGGAGGTGTATATTTTGCCCTGAAGTTGCAAGTAGGATTTTCTACATGTTATTGTTAGGTTATCCATGACATTTGGCCATATACAGAGATCCCTCGTTACTTCGCGCTTCAATTCATGCGGCTTCAGTCCATCGCAGAGTTTTTTTAAGAAATATTAATCAAATTTAAAAATAAGGAAATTAAGGACGAATAGGGGCAAAAATGAAGGAAAATGCCAAACAAGGCCAATTATGCCCCCCCCCCCAAAAAAAACAAAAAAAAACCAACCAAACAAAAAAAAAAAAACCCAATCCAAACCCCCCCATCCAAACTATTTACATTTTTATGTGAGATGTCATCCGTGCTGTTGACAGATTCGTCCACCGAAAAACGTTCTGCACATAATCCTGGAAACGTCAACAATTACGCCGCTAAATTTTCAGTTAAAGTTTGCAATTTTTCTCTTCCGAGCTTGTTCAGCCAACATGAAATGACGTGCAAAAGGGTAAAAAAAAAAAAAAAAAAAAAATCCTTGACACAGACGAATCTTCTAGCTAGTTTCCAACAGAGCCTGTAGACTCTACAGAGTATTTAAGTGTCGCTTGCTGAATTGTCACAGCAGGAAGTGATCACTATACTCAGTTCAGTCTTCTAGAAAGATATTTGCAAATTGATGGCATCAAACTTTGTCTCTGCACCAAATTTCAGAGATTTACCAATCTTTGTATTTGATGGAGAACAGAAATTGCATCCTCAGTATCAAAAAGGTGTCAGCATTACTGAAGATGTGAAAATCATCCAAAGCATATTTTGTGAACTTTTGTGTTCACTTAAAGTGTTACCTACACGAGTTTCAAAGGAAAAAACATACAGTATAGTACTGTATGTATAGGAAAATTACGATGCAAACCCTGGTTCAGAGTAATAAAATAGCAAAGTCATCCTAACTTGTGGTCATAAAAGGGCCATCCTCCTATTTACATTTACAGCATTTGGCAGCTGCTCCTTTCCAGAGCTACATACAATTATCTTGTTTTTGTTTTTTTACACAACTGAGCAATTGAGGGTAAAGAGCCCTGCTCAAGGGCCCAACAGTAATGATTGTGGGATTGAACCATGGACCTTTTGGTCAGTGACCCATTGTCTTATCTACTCAGCCACCACTGCAATTATAAACATGTTTATAAAACTGGCACATGTCTAGTCGAGCCCCATCATCATTACCAGTATGCGCGGTGTTGCTGCAGGTTTCTTTCTTCAGCCATTATATTGTTGCTGATAACGTCGGTTGAGCTCCCTCAGCTCCCTCTCTTCAACACGCCTTGCTATCTGGAATTAAATTATACAGGGTGACCGAAAAACTCCCACATTTGAAAAGTAAATGGGGAAAAAAAAATTAAGTGGAATCAAAGTATTATTTGCAAACATGAAACTTTACTCAATACAATTTTTATTGTCTTTTCTGCACACGTTAAACTTATATTTTTGGACTACCTTTCCTGCCCCACTGTGGGTCGCCTAACCTTGACTGTCCTCAGTCACCAACATGGCATGGTCAGAAGCATAAAGCAAAATGGAGCTATAGCACAGAGACCATTGGAAAAGCTGTGAAATATTTCCAGATCAATGATGAGTAGCTGTCTGGTTTGCCTGACCTCGCCCCATGTGATTATTTTTTTTTAATTCTGTGGGGCTGCCTTAAATCACAAGTGTATTTATTTTGCTATTCCAGTGCCTCCAAGTGTGTATAGATAAAGCTTTAAAATATGATGTATAAAAACTGTATTGAATAAAATTTTTATATTTGTGAATAATAATTTCATTATCTTTAACAAATATTTTTGAATTTACCATAAAAATGTAGGAGGTTTTATTGGGTTCCCTGTACTTTGAGTCGGTAGAAACACATTGTTGCCCTTCGTGAGTCAATTATCATCTACTTTACACCTTCATCACTCATACCTGTGAAAATGGCTAAGAGACCACCATGATATACTAAAAACATTTAATGACTGTCCACATTGAATAACAGCCACAAGATGACAAAACATTTATTAGTAATTGCCAAGGAATCGCCAATAACTTTGAAGAAACCTGCCTGAGGTCGACCATTGAGCTGTAGAACTACAATTACATATATAGTCTTCTTTTCCTTTCGGCTGTTCCCTTCAGGGGTCGCCACAGCAAATGATCTGCCTCCATCTCACCCTATACTTCTTCTCTTACCCCAACTACCTTCATGTCCTCCTTCACACATCCATAAATCATCTTTTTGCTCTTCCTCTAGGCCTTCTGCCTGGTTGTTCCAACCTCAGCATCCTACTACCAATAGCCTCCACCATCCCACCTCTGTACATGTCCAAACCATCTCAATCTAGCCTCTCTGACTTTGTCTCCAAAACATCTTACATGTGCTGTCCCTCTGATGTACTCATTTCTAATTCTATCCACCCTCGTTAGTCCCAAAGAGAACCGCAACGTTTTCATCTCTGCTACCTCCAGCTCTGCCTCCTGTCTTTTCCTCAGCGTCACTGTTTCTAAACCATACAACATCGCTGGCCTCAACACCGTCTTGTACACTTTTCCTTTCATTCTTGCCGATACCTTCCTATCACACATCACACCGGACACTTTTCTCCAACCATTCCAACCTGCCTGCACACACTTCTTCACCTCTTTTCCACACTCTCCATTGCTCTGGATTGTTGAGCCTAAGTACTTACAATTACATATACAGTATAATCTGTTAATATTAAACTTCTTATTCTGCCTTCTCAGAGGGGTGCATTCTTTCCAGAGGCTGGATAAATAAAAGCATGAATCCACAAACTCTTGCAGAAGGGTGATAAGGCATCACACTAGAGAAGGTCCTAGAAACAGAAAACACACAGATGAAAAGTCCAGAGATGCAAAGGGAATGGTTCCCTGAACTACTCCTGTACTTCCTTTCTTCAGCCATAAAGAAATGCTCAGTACAGACAAATACTCTTGCACAATTTTACACTTGGGTTCAGAAATGGTCTCTAAGACCATGTAGTTGTGCTTCTGTTTGAAATTAGAATATTTTTTGCTTAAGCTTTAAATCATTGTGTTTATTATTTTCCAGCATTTTTAATTACAATTAAAAAATTGTTTGCAGCCATTTTAACAAAGTAACTTTTGTGTTTAAAATCTAAATAAAGAAACAGTTTCCTGTGTTTTTTTGTTGTGCTTGTGAGTGGTATATATTGCTTTAGTGAATTTCACTTTCACTGTTCGCGTCTCTCATCCTATTTTTGACGACCTGCAATTTTACTTCACGTATATCTGAGGTAACGCACAGCCTATGTATTTTTATAATTTTATTGGAAAACAAAATATATAAATATATATAAATATATACACTTGGACAAATGCAATCTCTTGAAGTCATGAAGTGAATTAAAAAAAAAACAAAAAAACAGAAGTTGTTTAAAAGAACTCTTAAAAATATTTCATGTTGTGGGCATGCCACTGAAATACCCGGCTTCATGTCAGAGTTCATCAGTGGAAGAGCGGTTATCTGGGTTCCAGAATCTCCTTAAATTGGCTGAGGTGGAATCGGCTTTCCGTGTGTCTGACCATTGCACGCAGTGCAACAAAACCAGACAGAGTCTGCAAACACAATGCAGATAAAATGAGAAACATTTAGCAAAGAGACAGGAGTGTGGAGCCTAACGTGATCTGTGCAAAGCTTTACATTTACATCTGTAACAGTGAAAGTCACCTGATTGAAACGCACCAGACATACACAAAAAGTTGCTGGAGGTAAAAATATATTTTGATTCTTTTTGTTTATCAAATCTAATCAAAATCTGACCTTTAGGGCACAGTGCATTTCATTTTGGGCACTTAACCAAGAATGTTGAGTGTCAGTCTATCATTACCACTGTTAAACAGCAACAGCAGCTGAAATTTAAGAACAAAACTATTTACCGATTGAGTTTAGTCATTTATTCCATGAAAATCTGTAAACATAGTGGTTAGCACATCTTCCTCCCACCAAGTAGATCCTGGGTTGATGTCTCAGATTTGGGTATTTCTGTGTAGTTTTTACATTCTTCCTATAACTTGCATGGTATTCCTTTTACGTTGTAAATATCTGCATATTCAGATACTTGGCTGTTCCATATTGCCTGCAGATGTGAATGTGAGGCCAAGTTGGTGTTTTTGCCTTGTCAGTCAAGCTGATTAGGGTACACCCCACCTTTGCACATTGTCGGCTGAGATAGGCGCCAATCTCCCCGTAACTGTAATTGGATTAATCGGTTTGTAAAATAAGTGTTAAGTTTCTAGATAAATCAGTGAACTTCAAGGTTCCCAAAAACTTTACTTTTGTGTGTGTATGTCATTTTAAAGGGTTTTTAAATCCCTATCCTAGTTATTAATTTTAAAACTGGTTCATTTTTTAAACTTTTGTCTGCATACCTAAAAGAGAAGGTTATAACTTGTTTTGAGAGCTTTTTTAAGAACACTGCTCATACCTCTGTGAAAATGAACAAGGCCAGAACTATATGAATTCCTCTTTCCAACGGCTGAATGAGTATGGCTTCATTGAAGAGCAGGAACAGAATCAGGGGAAACTGCAGAAGGAGGCTGAGAAGCCAAAACCCAGCCAGTTCAGGCACCTGCAACAATGCATTACTGTATTTATAATGTCTAAAAGAATAGCAATTACATTTATGGAGGAACATTCAGACAAACTAAAAGTCTTTACCTTTTCTTGCAGATTACCTGCATAGCCCAGGTAGAGCCTGATAGCTTCGATGAGGGTCATTAAAATTAAAACAGTAATCAGGATGAATTTGTAGTAATCAGGGAGTGCAGGATACTGACACAGAGAAAAGATTCAATCATGAAAATACAACAGTCACACTGATCTGCATCAGCTCAGCAGTAGAGGAAGCATTAATCACTGACCTTGATTTGCAGCATGATGACTTCACTAATCCACCACAGAGGAAAGAAGCACATGTTGAAGTAAAGAGCCATCTGAAGAGGTAGGCTGGACACAACATCTCTATCTGCAGAGTGAAATGCAGTGAACATCTCAGGCAGTGAACATACCCGGTTAATAATAACAACAACAACAACAATAATATAGTCACCAAATTATCTACAAATGCTAATGAAACTAATTATGTCCAAAAAAACGGCATTTGACCAGTATCTGTTAACAGATTTGTTTTTTATTAGTAGCCTGGAAAACTGGTGCAGTGAATGAACCTCTAGTTCAGTCAGTTAGCCGGCTAGCTTTAGCTAGCATTAAATATACTGCTGATGGTGTTTGATTATTATTGGCAAACTCACTGTGGCTCAAAAATGTGATATGATCCTCAGGCGAAAGTGGCGAATGACCCTGATTTACAAATACACTTCGTGAAAAATCTCCTAATCGCCTTCTTATGGGTTCAGGGAGATCCATTGTGCAAAGCTAAAAACGTTACCACCAAACACAGCTGCGAACAACAGGGCTGTGGGTGGGGTGCGTTCAAGAGCCCGGTGTAGAGTTTAACATTAGATATTATTCTCACACTGAAAATAAGGGTTTTTCAGTTTTGTACAAACAATAAACCCACAATCCCCTAATGATTAAAGGCGATGCTCATTTTATGAACATAATACCACTATTTCGATAATTTATCTACTTTTATGTAGAACTTGTTAAAATTATTTTTTTTTATCTCTTAACATTTTGCAGATGCCATGGGGTAGTGGTGGCCTAGTGGTAAAGGGTGGTGGATCACTGATCCTAAGGTTGGGGGGGTCGAGTCCCACTCTCCAGAATGTTGTCACTGCCCCCCCAGTGCAGGTAACTAGGTTATCAAAGGCCAGCCATGTCTCTCACTGTCTATGGTGAGAGGTTAATGTAAAAGAAGCATTTCTGACTTTTGTAAAGAGTAGCTGCCTTCAGTGTTTCTGCCTCTTGCTAAAAGGTTGTGTCAGGAAGGGCATCTCACGTAAAAACGTATGAACCAAATCAAACATGCAAATCAGATGATTTGCTGTGGCAACCCATAAGAAAAGGAAAAAAAACATTTTGCAGATGCCCAAATCAGTCACTGTGAAATATTTTTGGTCACACTCGTTAATATCATAGGTATTAAAAAGAAAAGAACTGGAAAAACATTGAATGTTCAAACAGTTATTTCCTTCTGTTTCTTCACAGTTATTAAGGTAAAGAGAAACCAATATACACTATCTTCATCATCATCATCATCATCATCATCATCTTCTTCTTCTTCTTCTTTTCCTTTCGGCTTTTCCCTAAAGGGGACGCCACAGCGAATCGTCTGCCTCCACCTCACCCTATCCTCTGCATCTTCTTCTCTTACTCCAACTACCTTCATGTCCTCCTTCACCACATCCATAAAACTTCTCTTTGCTCTTCCTCTAAGCCTTCTACCTGGTAGTTCCAACCTCAGCATCTTACTACCAATATACTCACTATCCCTCCTCTGTACATGTCCAAACCAACTCAATCTAGCCTCTCTGACTTTGTCTCCAAAACATCTTACATGTGCTGTCCCCCTGATATACTGATTCCTGATCCTATCCATCCTTGTTACTCCCAAAGAGAACCTCCAGCTCTGCCTCCTGTCTTTTCCTCAGTGCTACTGTTTCTAAACCATACAACATCGCTGGCCTCAACACCGTCTTGAACACTTTTCCTTTCATTCTTGCCGATACCTTCCTATCACACATCACACCAGACACTTTTTTCCAACCATTCCAATCTGCCTGCACACACTTCTTCACCTCTTTTCAACACTCTCCATTGCTCTGGATTGTTGATCCTAAGTACTTAAAATCCTCCACCTTCTTTATCTCTGCCCCCTGTAACCTCACCGTTCCTCTTGGGTCCTTGTCGTTCACACACATGTATTCTGTTTTACTGCGGCTAACCTTCATTCCCTTCCTTTCCTTTCCAGGGCATACCTCCACCTCTCTAGATTTTCCTGCACTTGTTCTCTGATCTCACTACAGATCATAATGTCATCTGCAAATATCATAGTCCATGGAGATTCTTGTCTAACCTCGTCTGTCAGCCTGTCCATCACCATAGCAAACTAGAAGGGGCTGAGAGCTGACCCTTGCTGCAGTCCCACCTCCACCTTGAACTCTTCTGTCACACAGACAGCACACCACACAACTGTCTTACATCTCTCATACATGTCCTGCACCACTCTAACATTCTCTGCTACCCCAGACTTCCTCATGCAATACATCATGCAAAATCACAGTTCCTCTCTGGGCACCCTGTCATATACTTTCTCTAGATCCAAAACTAAATCATATTATAAATTCTGATCTAAAGGCACAATGCAGCTCCCTCTGACATTCTCTGTACTTCTCTATTAACGTCCTCAAAGCAAACACTGCATCTGTGGTGCTCTTTCTTGGCATGAAACCAAACTGTTGTTCACAAATGCTGACCTCTGGCCTTAGTCTAGCTTCATCGTATGGCTCATCAACTTTATCCCTCTGTCATTGCCACAACTCTGCACATCTCCCTTGTTCTTAAAAATGGGCACAAGCACACTTCTCCTCCATTCTTCCGGCATCTGCTCACTCTCTAAGACCTTGTTGAATGTGCTTGTCAGAAAATCTACTGCCACCTCTCCTAGACACTGCCATACCTCCACCGGTATGTCATCAGAACCAAATGCCTTTCCACTCTTCGTCCTCTTTAATGCCCTCCTCACTTCACCCTTACTAATCTTTGCTACTTCCTGGTCCTCAACAGTCACCTCTTCTACTCTTTTTCTCTCTCTCTCATTTTCCTCATTCATCAGCTCATCAAAGTACTCTTTTCATCTTCCCAGCACACTTCTGTGATCAGTCAATACATTTCCCTTTCTGTCCTTTATCACTCTAACTTGCTGCACGTCCTTCCCATCTCTATTTCTCTGCTGTGCCAACCTGTATACAGACGCTCCCCAACTTAGGTTCATCCGATTTACGTTTTTTCGATTTTACGTTTTAAAAAAAAAAAGTCCGATTTTGAGCTCAGACGTACCTACATAGTACACTGACGTAATGATGCAATGACGTAATAACGCTGCGTCCATTATTTACAAACGACAGACTGAACTTGCCCCTCCTTCTTCCCAGTTGTTTTATATATATATATATATATATATATATATATATATATATATATATATATATATATAGTTATAGTTATATAGCGTGTTACCCTTGTGTTAAGACGTCGCCTCTGTGATGTTTGTGTTTACACTGGTTCGCGGACTTTTGTAACCATAAGCAAATATGGTTGATCAAATGCGTAAGCCTACTAGCATGGGTGCAAACCTCATACACCGAGATGAATTAACTATCTGCTCCGATCGGCGCAGTCTACTATGCATACTCAGTTAAGCAAAGAGAGTTGTAAAATGAATGAAAACCCAAATCCAGAAAAGAAATAGAACTCTCTGCTCTGCTGGTGAGTCACATCAGTGCAGTCTGAGTACTAAACGAGTTCAACGGCGCCCTTGCTCACTTGAAACACTGGAAGTCCGTATAACCCGCCTTCAAGTACAGCAAGTACACTACTTTCGGTGTTGAGTGCCTCACATATTGTAAGCGTTGATTGGCTGTTTTAAGCTTCATGTAAAGTTAGTCGGCTCAGCTTCATGTCATGTGATTCAGCTCAGCTTCAAATGATTTTGCTTTAATCTAATTTATTTGAAATTAATGTTCATATTATTTGATATATTTGATATTATTTTACAATGTTATGTTTATAATAATTGATTTAGGGGTGTTTTATGAGATACGGTAATGGTATTTATGGATGTATAGTACAGTATGAGCGTCATACGTCACACATCACACGTCATACGTCACTGTAACAACTTACGTTCACTTTCAACTTACGTTCGGCCATCCGAAACCAATTAAAAACGTAAGTCGGGGAGCGTCTGTAAATCATTTTCTCCCTCCTTACTGTCCAGCCTATCATACAAGTAATCATACACCCTCTGTTTGGCCTTTGACACCGCTACCTTCGCCTTACGCTGTGTCTCTCTGTAATCCTGTTTACGCTCTTCAGTCCTCTCTGTCTGTCTGTCTTCCTTTCAGCTTTTCCCCTTTTACTCCCCTTTTACTCAGGAGTCACCACAGCGAATCATCTGATTCGCACGTTTGATTTGGCAGAGGTTTTTTTTACATCGGATGCCCTTCCTGTCACAACCCTTTTAGCAAGGGACAGAAACACGCTGACGGCTTTGCAGCCTACTCTTTACGAAAGTCAGCAATAGTTCTTTTACATGCCTCTCACCACAGACAGTGAGAGACTGTGAGAGACATGGCCGCCTTTGATAACCCAGTTAGCTGCACTCGGGGGAACAGTGACAACCTTGTGGAGAGTGGGACTCGAACCGCCAACCTTTGAATCAGCGATCCAGCGACCTATACCACTAGACCACCACTGCCCCGCTCTTCCGTCCTCTCTATGTCCCACTTCATCTTAGCTAACCTCTTCCTTTGTACACTCTCCTGCACGTCCTCATTTCACCACAAAGTCTCCTTATCTACTGTCCTTCCAGAGGACACACCAAGTACTCTCCTTCCTGTCTCCCTGATTACATTAGCTGTAGTTGTCCAGTCATCTGGAAGCACTTCCTGACCACCTACAGCCTGTTTCAACTCCTCCTTGAAGACAACATGACACTCTTCCTTTTTCAGCTTCCACCACTTTGTCTTCTGCTCTGCCTTTGCCTTCTTCACCTTTCTCACCATCAGCATCATCCTGCACACCACCATCCTATGCTGTTTGGCAACACTCTCACCCACTATTACTTTGCAGTCACGGAGTTCCTTCAAATTACATCGCCGACACAAGATATAGTCTACCTGTGTGCTCCTACCTCCGTTTTTTAAGTCACCCAGTGTTCATTTTTGCTCAAGAAAGTTATGAGTCCCAGGGACTCGCAGGTTGGGAAAGTATGAGTCCAAATGCAATAGTAATGAGTCCTGTCAAATAACGGAAAAGATTCGCCCGAAAATGTATAGAACTTCAAATAGATCATTGCCAACACAAAGTTCATTCAATCATTTTATGAAAAGTTTATTAGGTTCACAGATAAAAACAAAAATTAAAAACTTAGAAGTTATCACTGACTATGATATAAAAAAACATTAAAACAAAATTTAAATACTTTGAAGTCATCACAGAAAAAATAATACTGTTTTAACTTTCACTCATTCATTAAAAATGCTAGAAAATGCTGACAGTGACTGAATAATTCATCAAGTATTTATATGTTGTCATATATCCTCCTGTGTTTAGTATTTTTCCACACATGAAGAGCTTTGTGCAGATCCAGCTTTCCTGCAAGCTGAATCTTCATCAGTTTGTCCTGCATGTTCACATTGAGTCTGTTCCTCTTCTTGGTAAGGATTTTGTTTTGGATTGAAAATCCCCGCCGCATCCTGCTGTATGGATGGCAGATGTCATTGCCAACTGGGCCAGGTAAATCATGTTGGGAAAATCCTCCTTATGATATGTGACAATGTTCTGCCAAAGCAAGGTTATATTTTGTCGAGGATATTGCTCAGCATTGACTACTTCTTTAAGGAGAGACCATTCTCTTTTTGTCTCAGAAGGAGAAATCTTGGGGCATATGTTGTTCTGTGCTGTGAATAATCCTCTTCTGTCCATTGTTTCACCTTTTCTTGGCCATAATGCTCACACAGAGCTTCAATTTCCTTCTTGCCGTATTCTTTCCTTTGCGCAGCATTCATTGTACCCAAGGCTCTCATCCCAAGCACTGAAAACGATAGATGAGGTCGTTCTCAGGAAAACGTTTCTTGATGTTGGTAATCATTTCATCCACAAAGTCTCCAGTCAGCTTTTTCAAATTGAAGTTTGGTGTCTTTGAGACTTTGTGGTGATGTTTGAACAATCCAGTTTCTAGATCTTCATCCAGTTTCCTCAAATGCTGTGTTGTAAGGGATTTTACTTCTTCTAATTCTTCTATACATTGTGTCAGTTTCACATTGATCAGGAAATGTCCACATTTTCTTTTGAAAAATTGTGAAAGTTTGGTGACGGGGTTCATAGCATCCATCAACATGTAGGTGATTGCTACAAATTTCTCTGTAGCAATCCGTTTGTGCAGGCCAACACTCTTTGGGTCCTTTGATGGATCACAGTCTCGCATGTAAATAAACAATGATTCTAATGTCCTGAACACAACTGACAGTGCTGAAAAATAGGAGAGCCATCGCACTGCATGGACTTCTTTAATCTTGAGAATCGGCTCGTCCAGAATCATTTGAATGTCATGAAGTGCTGCCTCTCTCTTGCTGCTCCTTGAAGTAGTAAAATAACGACGTGAGGGTCTCCTGGTGCTGTGCAAGTGCTGGAATTTGTGCTGCTGCCTGGGATGTGCAGAGAGCAAGACGGTGGGCCATACAGTGCACATTTGTAAGGTGAGGATTCTTGTTTCTCAGTAAGGCAGCAACACCATTTTTGCTGCCAGTCATCACTGTTGCTCCATCACTTCCTAGTGACATAACAGTGCTCATTTTTATGCCCTTGTCTTCTAGTGTATTTTCTACAGCCTTTGCAATACCCCTGCCCGACAAATCTTTGCATTCCACATTGCATAGGTAGTGTGTTTCCGGTTTCATGCTTTTCTCATCAATTATTTGTGTGTACATTACCATTCTTTTAACATTTGTTATGTCCGTACTCTCATCAATCATAATTGTCACTGCTGGTGATTTACTAATTTTCTCCTCTATTTCGTTATCAACTACAACAGCCAAACTATCCAAGAGTTCAGATGCAGTGAAGTAAGAATCGTAGCTGAAGTGCTTTTTCAACAATTGTAGATCAGCCACATCAAGATCATGCATGAGATCAATAACAGATTTGAATTTTCGCATGGGTATATCCTCGTTTGTCATCCATTGAACAATTTTTAATAGTGCCAGAATTGCGCGATCTTGCTTTCCTTCACACTTACTTACGTAATTTTTCCGATCCTGCTGTAACTTCGGTATATCCATTGCTAATTTGTGAGCACTGAGATCCGCATGTCTCGATAAGGTTGTGTTCTGAAAATTGCGATTTTTAGTCACTTTGTTCATGCCATTAACTTTGTTGTGTTCCGTGCATACACTACAGTACATAAAATCCTCGTCGTTGTCGTTCTCTACATATCGCAACCACGTGTAAAGTTTGAGCCAGTGTTGCTGAAACGATCACTTTTTTCGTGGCTTGTCCTCGCAATTTTCCTCTTCATCAAAGACATTCTCTTTATCCCTGTTTGAATCTTTGTTCATTGAGAAAAAATTGCTTAATCTACGCTGATTTTCGTCGACTTTGAATACTTTTTTCGGAGGCATGTTGCACGTTAAACACTCGAGAACTAGCGGAAATGAATGAACACTGGCGAGCAGACGAAATCACGTGAGCAGACGAAATCTCGCGAGAGGATCCCGATTCGATATCTCGAAAGCGCAGAAGGCAAAACTCGCACTCGGAAAGGTAAACAAATATGGCGGTATTGTCAAAGCATCGACCGATTTCGCAAGATATTTTGGCAAATATTTCTGTTTTGGGACAATGTTACATAAATTGATGAAAAATATTAATGAGTCCGGCGGACGCACATTGGTTTGACACCATGCGTCCCTACGGATTTTCATGCGTCAGGGACGCAAGGACGCACGCAAACGTGAACACTGGTCACCCTATGCTCCTGTCTCTTCTGGAAGAAAGTATTCACCACAGCCATTTCCATCCTTTTTGTAAAATCTATCAACATCTGTCCTTCTGTGTTCCTGTCTTGGATACCAAACCTGCCCATCACTTCCTCATCCCCTCTGTTGCCAGCACCAACATATCCATTGAAGTCTGCACCAATGACCACTCTTTCACCTCTGGGGGTACTCTGCTGCATCACTTCATCTAACTCACTCCAGAATCTCTCCTTCTCTTCTAGCTCACATCCTGCCTGTGGGGCATAAGCACTAACAATATTGAACATCACGCCTTCAATCTCTGACTTGAGACTCATCACTCTGTCTGACACTCTTTTCACTTCTAGAACATTCCTGACCAACCCCTCCTTTAAGATGACTCCTACTCCATTTCTTTTCCCATCCACACCATGATAAAACAGCTTAAACCCTGCTCCTAAGCTTCTAGCCTTGCTACCATTCCACCTTGTCTCCTGAACACACAGTATGTCCATCTTCCTGCTCTGCATCATGTCAGCCAGCTCTCTGCCTTTTCCTGTCATAGTTCCAACATTCAAAGTCCCTACTCTCAGTCCTAGACTCGTGCCGTTCCTCTTCTCTCGCTGCCTACGGACACACCTCTCGCCTCTCCTTCTTCGACCAACAGTAGTTCAATTTCCACCAGCACCCTGTTGGTTGACAACACTGATGGCGGTCGTTGTTAACCCGGGCCTCGACCGATCCGGTATGAAATTTGTCTTGACGGTTCGCATCTTGTACACTATATGGATAGAAATCTATGGACACTTGACCTTCAGACCTATTTGTAGCTTCTTCCCAAAGTTGGTGCCACAAAGTTAAAAGCACACAATTGCGCAGGATGTCTTCATTTGTTGTGAGGTTTTAATTTTCCTTTACTATAAGTACAAGGCTTAAACCTGTTCTAGCATGAGTGTGACTCAAAGTAAAATTTCACAATACAAGCGGAAGTATCAATCAAAATCCATCTTTGATATTTTCAGTATTTATTTACAAATAAAACAAAAAGAGGAATTTCCTATGTTAAACCTATTCAGAAATTAACTGGTCTCCATGACCCCTGCCTTTATGACCCTTAGTTTGGAAAACCACAATAGAGTGAGTTCCACTGCTGATGTTACATTGCCACATGACAGATTTGTTTTCCTGTGAAAATGACTATTAATAATAATTATTAATAAACATCATTATGGGATCTCAAAATAGCACATTTAACATGGCAGGCCATCCCACGTGAAATGTTTTATGCTATATGGACTGAACGGTGCCATAAATACTAATACAGGTGAAGTGAATTTTTATGCTTTCTGTTCATTTCTTCAGTTCATTTTCTGTAAACACTTAATCCTAATTAGGGTCATGGGGAGGCTAGTGCCCATCCCAGCTGACTCCGGGCGAGGGCAGAGTACACCCTGAACAGCTCGCCAGGCCATTGCAGGGCGGAAACATGCTGACGACTTTGCAGCCTACTCTTGTCGAAAGTCAGCAATGGTTCTTTTCATGCCTCTCACCATAGACAGTGAGAAACATGGCCGGCCTTTGATAACCCAGTTAGCTGCACTGGGGTACAGTAGCAACCTTATGGAGAGTGGGACTCGAACCACCAACCTTAGGATCAGCGATACAACTCCCTATACCACTAGGCTACCACTGCCCTTGCTTTCTGTTTAATTATATAATAAAATTTGTGTCTACTCAAATCATGTAAAGTTGCTGTCATTTGTAAAGAGAAGGCCATTGAGTTGCTTGATAACTAGCGGGTTTCTACTCTATGATGACATGATAATCTGTCCAGGGTGTACTCTGCCCTTACTCAGAGTCAGCTGAGATAGGTGCCAGGTACACCGCAACACTAATTAGGATTTTCAGTTCAGAAAAAGAAATGAATGAACAACTACAAAGAATCACAAAAGAATCTGTTTATATGTCAAAGCAACTTTATTGTATGTTTGCAATGTTGGTCGATTCACATTAAGGGATTGGTAGAGCACAAACAATTTCACAGCTTATAGATGCACATATGTTTTGAAAATATTTTGTAGCACATAACACGTACTTTTTACACATTGTTTATAAAATACTGTGTGCAATGCCAGCATCACACCGATTTTTTTTTTAAATAAGCAAAATGCAACAATTTTTTTTAAAGCCATGTAGTACTTCAAAACATGCAGTAAGGTATTGACCATCATGCACAATTTAAACAGCCGACATTATAGATGATGCGGATCCACTGCATAATATCTGAGGCAAGATTTATACTGTAAAAGCTTTTCATCCAGGCAACTTTGTCTCACTCTTGCACCTAATTCAACACTTAGATTTGTGTATCTGCACAAGAAAAAAATATATATGATGCAGCCTGATAAATACTGTAATCACAGAGTTCACTTCATTTCAACAATGTTAGCCCTTATGGGTAATAAGATACATCATAATACACTACACAGGAATGGCACGATCCCATTGGGCACTATCTCAGGATTTTAAAATGTTGTTCCTCGAGGATAATGCTCAAATCAAAATGATGGACATGCTCCGTTTTTTCTAGGCCACACTTCAGCATGGTGAAAAAGTTGAATTTAGTTTTAGTTTATTATTTTTTGTTTCTGCTCAAAATACTGCATTAGCTACATGAAAAATAGCTTGGCTTTAAATGGAGAGCTGACCTGGCCTGCCTCTGTTATGGTAAAAATGTGGAAATGTGAACCATAGAAATCTTGTTTTGCTTTGCTTTTCTTTGTGTTCATTTATGTTCCTGTGAAGTATGTACTAAAACTCATAAAGAAAGTTAGAGACACCATTACTCAGCTTTTCTGCATTTATCATAATAAAAAAGCAACAACTTTAAACCATGAATAAAAAAATACTAATAAATAAATTTTTTGAAGGTGAAGTGGATGTTGGTGAACTGAAAAATCCCCAAGATTTTTCTTGTCATGGATTCGTTTTGCGATCTCTTTATTCAGCAACATCCAATTTGCTTTGGTATAAAGTGCAAAGTATAGGTATAAAAAGATTATTAATGGATAATATGGGGTATCTCCATCTGTGGGCAGTGGTGGTCTAGTGGCATAGGGCGCTGGATCGCTGATCCAAAGGTTGGGGGTTCGAGTCCCACTCTCCACAAGGTTGTCACTGTCCCCCCAGTGCGGCTAACTGGGTTATCAAAGGCGGGCCATGTCTCTCACTGTCTATGGTGAGAGGCATGTAAAAGAACCATTGCTGACTTTCGTAAAGAGTAGCTGCAAACTCGTCAGCGTGTTTCTGTCCCTTGCTAAAAAGGGTTGTGACAGGAAGGGCATCCGACGTAAAAACCTCTGCCAAATCAAAACGTGCGAATCAGATGATTCGTTGTGGTGACTCCTGAGTTAAAGGGAAAAAGCCGAAAGGAAGACAGACATGGGGTATCTCCATCTATGCTGCTTTTCCCTTTTTCAGGGGTCGCCACAGCGAATTATCTGATTGGCATGTTTGATTTGGCATAGGTTTTTACGGTGGATGCCCTTCCTGACACAACCCTTAGCAAAGGGCAGAAACACCCTGACGGCTATACAGCTTCTCTTTATGAAAGTCAGAAATGGTTCTTTTGTATGAACCTCTCACCATAGACAGTGAGAGACATGGCTGGCCTTTGATAACCCAGTTAGCTGCACTGGGGGGACAGTGACATCCTTGTGGAGAGTGAGACTCAAACCCCCAATCTTAGGATCAGCAGTCCAGCGCCCCTTACCACTAGGCCACCACTGCCCCAAGGGTATTTCCATCTATGCATTGATTCCAAATATGATGTATGAACAAAATAATAATAAATTACACTTTACCTGTGTGATATTTTCCAAAATATCAGGGTGTTTATGGCCATCAGTATTGCTAAAGTAAGAAAAAATCTCTCCATATTGCCATGGTTTAATATACTTGGATAAAAACTTCCTGAAAACAAAAATGTGCAATGTTATTTATTACATTTATGTGCAGTGACACAGATTTATATGTGCATTTTATCCAAAAAGAGTCATCACATTTCTCTACTTGTTTGAATTGCTACAGGATTAAATAACTGTACTTACCACTGGATACACAGTGAAACAACTGAATCAGAAGAGCACCTAGAAAACCTCCTCCACTGTAGCAGAGTGTAAGGAACTGTAATGAGATCCCTCTGAGGTTGCTGGGAGTCAAACAGAAAGTGATAACGGAGCCTGGGTCGAAGAAAAAGAGAACAAAAGATTGAAGCGTTCCAGTGAATCCATGTTTAAAACAGTTCTGTACAGAAAAAAAGAAAAAAAAAAGCTTACATGCTGGTGTGACAAAGGCCTCTGCCACACCCAGTAAGATGTACTGAGGAGAAAGGTAAATGCATTCCATTGAGGACACTTGAAGCACTGTTCCTGAGATGGTTTGATTTATCTGAGGATAGTCCTTTCTGTGAATTTCTGAAATACCTGCAATTAGTGCAGAGAGCGCTGCACATGCATGTCCTATTACTGGAAGAGATGTTACGTCAGTTATAGTTAAGCTCTTACTTGTTAACTTGAAACAATCTCACTGAAGATACCTACTTATTAATTTGACTGGGGAGAGAAATGTTTTCTTTAAGTACCGGTAACAGATGCTGATAAACTCCAGTAGCGGTACCAATATTAGCAGTGGCAAAATACCGATTATATTCATTGTTGCTATTGGCAGCATAATACCATTAAGACTGAGGTTTGAATGCATTGTCTGGAGATAGTATCCTGAAGGAATCTATGAATGAACAAAGACAAAAATAAATTGTTGAATATAAACCTTCATAGCAAATAATATGAACTTTACAGACGCTCCCCAACTTACGTTTTAGATAAGTTCCGGACGGCCGAACGTAAGGTGAAAAAAACATAAGTTGTGACTGTACTAGTATATTCCAGTGACGTATGACGTTCATATTGTACTATACATCCATAAATACCATTACTGTATTTCATAAAACACCCCTAAATCAATTATTATAAACATAACATTGTAAAATAATATCACATATATGATGAAATAATATCAACATTAATTTCAAATAAATTAGATTAAAGCAAAATTATTTCAAATTGACCTTTAACATGCTCTGTGATGCGATCTTTCTGCTCATAAATGGTTTTGATGGTCGACGGAGCCATTTTGAAGAAACGTGCAACATTCACATGTTTTCCACCAGCATCAAGTTTCTTGATAATAGCCATCTTTGTTTCTAACGAGATGGCTTTCTGCTTTTTCTGATTACCACTATCACTACGCTTACGCTTCCGACCAACCATATTTGCTTAGGGTTACAAAAGTCCACAAAACAGTGTAAACACAAAGATCACAGAGATGATGTCTTAACACAAGGGTAACACGCAGTGAACCGGGAAGACGGAGAGCACGTTCAGTCTGTCGTTTGTAAACAATGGATGCAGCGTCATGCGGAAATAGCGTATTACATCAGCGTACTACGTAGGTACGTTAGCGTACTACAGAGAGCACGCTAAACTCAAAATTTGACTTTTTTTTTTTAATGTAAAATTGAAAAATACATACAACAAATGAACGTAAAGACTGTCTGTCTGTCTGTCTGTCTTTCTTCCTTTCGGCTTTAATTGTCTGGTCAGCATTTCACAATGTTTGAGGCCATGTGTTTTTGACTTAATGTTTTATTTTATATCAAACTAGTTCCCAAACATACTTACCTGGGATATACAAGCCCGGTAGAGTAACTGCAGTCCAAAAAGAGGAAAAAGCTTGATCAGAATCTTAACGTTTTCTACTTTGGTCTCAGTATAACATCCTCCATTGTTTTCTTTGGCACGATCAAGCCAGTGAGTTACATCTCCACTCAAATGTCGATAACGGAAGCAACACATTTTTAAAGAGTTGAGAAATACTCCCAGTGTGGTCGTTAACGAAGTACCTGTACATTACCCAAAACAGAAAACATCAACAAAAAAAAAAAGTCTAAACACACTCATTCATCATTTAATGTTCAAGAGCAAAGCAAAAAAGATTAGTTCTAATGATGCCTACACAATGCCCACCTTCACTTGTAAGATTGTTACAGTCATGACTTCGATATTTTGTGTCTTGACTGAAATCATATTTACAGTGTACTTTTTGTTTTCAGGTTTTCATTACCTTTCTTGGAATGTAGGATAAGATTACTGCGTGCCATATGCATGCCAATGAGTCCCAAGAGAACAGAAGTGAAGGGAATGAGAAAGCCCAGGTTTTTGCCCACAGACTGCTGAATATAGGCGATCCCCAAAAAGACGACAGTAGAATTCAGATTGACCAACCAGTAGATCCTGTTGGTTGGATTGTCAAATGTGTTACTTCATCTTTTAGAAAAGAAATCCAGATTTAATAAACTTATATTTCACTCAGAATTGATGTAGTGGTTGATCTTTAAATAGGCGAAGATTAGTGAATGAATTTCTTACCAGTTGAAAAATGATAGTATCTTCTTTTGATTATAGCCTTGAAGGTTATTGATTCCTAATGGGCACAGGATAGCACGTATCCCCCCAATACCAATAGCGACAGCCAGCAGCCCTGTGTAGAAGAGTGTGTGTTGTATCTGTGGATCAAGGTGATGGATAATATTGTGTGAGTCGATGTAGAAATCATCAAATGGAAATGCAACTACAGGAAGCAGGGCTGTGCCTATGACAGAGAAATAACATAAAGGCAAAATTAATCTTAAGTTTAACATAATTTTTAAATATATACACATTCACAAACGTTTAGCCCCTTCATTACCAATTAATAGGTTCATTTAATCATTCATTTTCTGAACTGCTTAATCCGAATTAGGGTCGTGGGGAGGCTGGTTCCTATCTCAGCCGACTCTAGGCGAGGACATTATACACCCTGGACAGCTCACCAGGCCAACTCAGGTCAGAAACACACTGACGACTATGCGGCCTACTCTTTTCCAAAGTCAGCAATGGTTGTTTTACATGCCTCCCACCACAGACAGTGAGGGACATGGCTGGCCTTTAATAATCCAATTAGCTGCAATGGGGGACAGCAGTGACAACCCGTTAATAGTGGGGCTTGAACCCCAACCTTGGGCTCAGTAATCCACTATCCAACCACTGGGCCACCACTGCCCACCGTTTTATGAGTATTTACAAGTAAGTGTTCATATAATCAGAAATCAATGTACGTAATTATTAAAGACATCTTAACTCACTGGCATACAATACCTTAAATATCAGTCATGGTCAATGCAGTATCAGCACTCGCCAATAGATGCAACTTTACAGACATGACAATATAGGTTGTTTGCACTGAGAAATTTATAACCTTGATATGATTATTTATCAATGATACATTGAATGCAAGGTGAATATATAGTCCCCAAGATGGAACGATAAAATTAAATCTCATTCAAAGTTTGGTGTATACCACATGGAAGCACAAACAAAAAAAAATTGAAAGTAGACTTATATAGTTTAGCTCAGTTTCTATAACCACTTAATCCTGATTAGGATCGTGGGGAGGTTGGCACCCATCCCAGCTGACTCTGGGTGAGGTCAGAGTACACCTTGGACAGCTCGCTAGGTCATCGCAGGGTAGAAACACAAGTCAGCAATGGTTCTTTTACATGCCTCACACCATAGACAGTGAGAGACATGGCTGGCCTTTGATAACCCAGTTAGCTGCACTGGGAGGGGGGGGGGGCAGTGACAACCTTGTGGAGAGTGGGATTAGAACCCCCAACCTTAGGATCAGTGATCCACCGCTCTATACCACTAGGTCACCACTGCCCACTTCTATAGTTTATTTTTTTTACATATTTTAACCATAACAGACAGGTGAGCTCCACTTTCTGGCTCAGCAGAGCATAAGCACCGTATAAAGATGTATACATAGAAATACAAGAAAAGCAAACTAAAATGAAATTTTCTATGGTTTATTTTTTTCCATTGTAAAGCGAAACAATGAAGAGGCTCCATGTCAGCTTGACAAACCACCAGCCAGCCGTTTTGATTCAAGCGTAATCCATTCAGGATAATGTCTAATGTCGCCGATATAGTGTCAGTCAGATCAAGCCATTCCTGTGTACTGTATTCGTTTATTCATTCATTCATTTTCTGAATCGCTTAAACCCAATTAGGGTCGAGGAGAGGCTGGTGCCCATCTTGGCCAACTCTGGGTGAGGGCAGGGTACACCTTAGACAGCTCTCCAGGCCATCTCAGGGATGTGCTGTATATAATAACTCCAATTATATGCTATAATAAATATGTATATTTTATTTGCTTTATATTAATACTTTAAAGACTCCTTATAGTATATTACTTTTGCTTCGGCAAAGATCTTTACACTAGCATAAAACACATAGTATACAGATCAAGAACTAAGGGTTCTTTTAAAATAAATTAAAAGAAATTGAAGCTCGTGTTACTTTTAGAACAGTAACTCACCAAAGAAGTGAAGTACAGTACAAATGTAGAGAACCTTTTTCCTTCCCAAACATGTCTCTGCAATCCATCTGGCGAAAACTGGTGAGAGAGTACTGGTTCCCACGAAACACAGGTTTACTGTGGCTGCTTGGTAATTGTCATATCCCAGTTTGATGGTGCAGAAGAGGATCATATTACACACAATCCCAATAAAAATGAACCTCTCGAATAACTCCACAAAAAGGACACAGAAAATGGCCTTTGCTTTCTTTCGAGGTCTTCGAGGCTTACATAGGTTATCTCTCCCACTTTGGTGGCAAGTGGTAGAGACCTTCTGTTGCAAATGGCCATCATGAACACTAGCAACATTCAGTGCTACCATGGTGCTTCAGGGACCATTCCTTTAGAAATGCTGTTCAGGGACTTTCCTGAGTCCGCTCTGGATAAACAGGAGGAGTAATTTCACACTCACTAGAGAAGTCTTATGTGTAGCAGCTCATGGTTGTGATGAAAAAGAAGAAGCAAAGTCATCAACATGTGCAATGGCTCATGCTGAGCTTTCACTACAAGTTCTGAGTAATGTTTGTTGACCTATTTTCTTCACCAGCGTATGAACTTCTCCTCGCTTGGTTCAGTTTATTAATGAAGCAGACATGACGCCAGTGTGATGGTACGAGCTTTGATTATGAAAATGCTGTCAAGAAACTGTGAAATATTCCTGTAATTACTTCTTCGTAGTCCTCGATAATCTTTTGCTATTGTGTTAATACCTGATCTGCACAGAAAGAATATGGAGAGCTGTGAGACTCTGTAGTGTCATTGTGTAATCCCAAAGTTTTACCCAGTGGATTCTGTAAATCTCGGGCCACTACACCAAATACTACTAAAGTAAGTGATTTTTTTTTGTTTTGTTTTGTTTTTCTTAAAAGCTGACTGCCCTTTATGCACAAGTTTTTTTCAAATCATTTTAATTCTGTAAACATCAAAGCGGTGCCTGCAGAGTACTAATTAAATTAAAGCTTAAAATAAAATCTTTAAAGACTAAGAAGCCAGGAGCATGTCACAGGGTAGTGAGAAAAAATATCCTCGGTGTTAGGACTGTTGTGCTCTGTGCAAACAATTAGATAGGGGACATGAAGTGTGAATTCAGGGTTTGTAAATTTTCAGACTACGAACATCTAAAATCAGTATTTATTTTAACATATACATATAACAAACTCTCACCAAAGTATGAATTACATTTATCATAACATAACTGGCTTAGTCATACTCTTGCAGGAATATAAATAGAAGTTACTATTTCTGCCATTGGTGCTACTATCTTATCCGTTCCGAAAAAATAAATAAACAATAACAAAAACAATTCCCTCCCCAAAAAAACCCTACTTTACTTTAGACTCTACACCAGGGGTCACCAACCTTTTTAAAACTGAGAGCTACTTCTTGGGTACCAATTAATGCGAAGGGCTACCAGTGTCGATACACACTTGTGACATAACAAATTTTCTCAACTTACCTTTAATTATGTTATTATTAAAAATTAATGATATTCATCTATGTCAGGGGTCGGGAACCTTTTTGACAAAGAGAGTCAAAAAAAAAAAATTAAATCTAATCCTCTGAGAGCCAAATATATTTTTTAAAACTGAGACCAACAATTTTAGAGTATAATATGAATCTGAATTTATTTTAAACAACATTGTCATAACAAAGTTATTTATTAATAAGAAAAGTACTTCTTACTATTAATGCGACTTTTGGAGCTGCATGGTTTTGCTGATAGCTTTGTAGTCTGGTTGAGACGGGGTAAGGTTCAGCTTCATGCAGGTGTATAGGCTTCCATCTATTATGTGATCGCAGGTTGGTCTTGATGCTTTTCAGGTGTGAGAAGGACCGCTTGCGTGCTCATGTGGAGCACGGTCATGGTCAACATGACTCACATGCTACAGTGTTTATGTGACAGGATGCATGTCCCACATAGCTGTTAACCCCTAAGATTAATAAATAGTGAGAAGCAGGGGTCCACGGGTTGCAGCCCCCGGTCAGGTCCAAGGCAACGCCGTGGTGGTGGTGGTGGTGGGGGGGTGTAGGGGGGCAAAGCCCCCCAGAACATTTTGGTTTTAAGGGTTTTTAAGAGTGATTTTTAAGCCATTTCATGCAAGTTTTATATGTAATGATTAAACACAGACACAGGGGAAAAATACAAAATTACACAGATATCGTTCAGATTTAATAATGTAATGTAAATGAAATATTCAATGAAAGAACTAATGAAATATGAATTGTAAACTAATAACATATCAAAAATAAGGTTGGCTAAAGTAAAGTATTAATTGTAACATTTCTCTTTTTTTAATTTTTTTCTCCAAATAATTCTTCATAGGGGCAGTGGTGGTCTAGTGGATAGGGTGCAGGATCGCTGATCCTAAGGTTGGGGGTTCGAGTCCCCACAGGTTTGTCACTGTACCCCCAGTGCAGCTAACTGGGTTATCAAAGGCAGGCCATGTCTCGCACTGTCTATGGTGAGAGGTTCATGTAAAAGAACCATTGCTGACTTTTGTAAAGAGTAACTACAAAGCCGTCAGCGTGTTTCTGTCCCTTGCTAAAAAGGTTGTGACAGGAAGGGCATCCGACGTAAAAACCTATGCCAAATCAAATGTGCGAATCAGATGATTCGCTGTGGCGACTCCCTAGAAAGGGGAAAAAGCTGAAAGAAAAGAAGAAGAAGATCCAAATAATTCTTCATAATAATCTTTGCTGTCTTTGCTCATAGATGGCATGTATCATATGCAGCAACTTGGTAACTACACAATTAGTTTACAAACGGAAACTAATTAACCATGTTAACAATTCTACTCATATAGATGACAAGTATCCTGTGCAGCAACATTGCAACAAAACATGGAATTACAAACTGAAACTTATTAACAATGTTAACAATTCTAACTAAATCTACATTTAAGTAAATTAGTAAATGAAAACATCATTTAAGCAAGTTTCACAACCTTTAGTTTGTAAGTGTGCATATGTACAGTACCTGATTTTACGGTATAGGATCCCGCAACCAGAAGCAGAAAGAGAAGTTGTATGCTTACGTAAAAGACATAGCCAATGGGATTTGCTCGTGGAAATTACATCCTTAAAAAATAAAAAAATAATCAAATTGGTAAATAATTGTATTAATGTGTGAGATTTTAGACACCTTGCGTGAGAGATTGAGGAGATGAAATGCGTGCGTCTCACGCTTGATGCGTGAGAGTTGATTATGGTTCCAAGGCAATCAGCTGGTCTGCGGGTTGAAGTTTTTTCATTCTGTCCATTTGTGTTTTGCTTGCCAGCTCTGCTTGGCTTCTTGCACATGAGCTGATCAAAACGAGGGAAATTTTCCTCTTGACCCAAAAACAACTCACGCAGGCTGTTGCATATAATCCAATAAAATTAGAGTTTCAAGGTATTGGACCCACCCACACGCTGGAGTACAGAAAGGATTGGCTTTCCGCTGCGCGCCATAGCAACAAGTGGCAATGAAAATAGATACGTATATAGATTGAAATGCGTGAGATTTATTTGTTTTTGTTTTATTTGATGGTTTTTTCTGTATTTTTATTTAAAGGACAGCGAAATATTGTATTAGTTATTCTGTTAAGAAAGGCCACCTGATTTATTTGAGAGCCAGATGCAGTCATCAAAAGAGCCACGTCTGGCTCGCAAGCCACAGGTTCCCAACCCCTGAACAGGCTCGCGGGCGACTCATGTTGTACTTGTGGGCGATCTGGTGCCCACGGGCACCATGTTGGTGACCTCTGCTCTACACCATACCACCAGGTATATTTTTACCTACATATATCAGGTGGAAACTGTGCTCAACTAAAAGTTGAAAACTATTTTTCACACCTTTATTCTTTGACAATACAATGAGCAGTGGTGGTCTAGTGGTATAGGGCGCTGGATCGCTGATCCTAAGGTTTTGGGGTTCGAGTCCCACTCTCCACAAGGTTGTCACTGTCCCCCCAGTGCAGCTAACTGGGTTATCAAAGGCCAGCGATGTCGCTCACTGTCTATGGTGAGAGACTTGTAAAAGAACCATTGCTGACTTTCGTAAAGAGTAGGCTGTATAGCCGTCAGCGTGTTTCTGTCCTTTGCTAAAGGGTTGTGTAAGGAAGGGCACCCGACGTAAAAACCTACGGCACATCAAACTTGCAAATCATTTGCTGTGGTGTCCCATGAAAAAGGGGAAAAGCCGAAAGTAATTCTTTTTCTCATTCTTTGACAATACAAAACCAGCTAGGCCACTGAACATGGTATTATGTGATGTACCTATCAATCATTTGTTGACAATATACATCAATCATTCGTCAGCTGCTTAGCAAACATAAAGATGTCTACATTTTTCTCTACTCTGAAGCTGAAATGCTCAGAGAATGAAAATTAAATAATTCTGACCTGATGACAGCTTCCTTGATAACTTAAGCCCAGTATCAAGTTAGACTTTTTTTTAAACAGGTAATGGTAGGCTTCAGAGATATTTTAACAATTTGTAAAATAATTATTTTACCACGGCTTTGAAATGTACAATAAAATAATGTTAATAAAAAACAAAACCACAAAGACCTTTCAGTTGGAGGTAGTGATGATGATAAATTCTGACTGAAGTTATAACGATGAATTATAATTAAGTTAGGACTAACTAAAGTGTCCGGTAGTTCAGATAGACAGATTTCCTGAATGCTTATTATTGTTTAACCTCATTCCGTGTGTTCCTATAGAGATTGAGAAGATTTGTTATTTCTTCGAAGTAAAGAAAAATTTTTGTTTTTAAGCTTTTTGTGTTCTTGTCTCAGACTCTGTGTTCTGGATGGCTGCTGTCGGTGTACTGGACACAAATATTTCTGTCTGAGTTCACTGATTATGAGCAAAGAAAGAGCCACACTGGTGTTGACTGGGTGTGAATGGATCTCAGAGCTAGTAGGGATTTGTTGAAAAGAAACCAGTAAGGCTGAAAGAATACCAGCTCTGTGTGGTGCATCAGTGAATGAGCCTACAGTTCGGTCCCCATGGATCACATTCTGCACTACACACTTCAGATTTTCAGAATCTTTATACTATCTTTATTCTACAGTCTGTATTTCTGTAGGATTATACATATATGATATATTATTATATATACAGTATGCTATATATAATCTATTATTAAATACTGCACAAGAATTCTTAATTATTAGAAAATATAGTATGCTGCGTTTATTCATTATATTTGATTCAATATTTATAGAATTTTATGCTTCTTACTGTCACAATAATTACAGTTCCTAAAGCCTCCCCTTGGAGGCACTGTGTGAGTTAAAGAAGGCATGAGGTATGAAATGTGAATAAACTCAAGTGCTTGAATAAATAAAAATATTTTTAAATGTGCAATTTTATTATAATTAAATTAAGCCTATCTTGCTTCATATAGGAATGATATTGTAATTCAATCATAAATACAACATCTGATTTATAAATTTTTTAAGACAAAGAATAAGATACTTAATTAATTTATTTATTTTATTTAAGTATTCACTTGATAATTAGAATCGCTGAGGAAATATTTGCTGTGCATGTGGTCTCCACTATTGACCAGAAGCATTGGAATGGAAAAAACAGCAACAGGGAGAAGTCCAAAAGTCGGGCTCAGTCATAATATGGGGTTGTATCATTGCCCTTGTCAAAGGTAACTTACACATTTGTTGTAACGGCATTAATACAGAAAAGTACATTGGTATTTTGGAGCAACTTAATTTCAGGGATACCCATAATTATTTTAACAAACAATGCAAAAATCACATTTTGCACACATTACAAAGGCTTGATTTAGTGGTGGTCTAGTGGTATAGGGCGCAGGATCGCTGATCCAAAGGTTGGGGGTTTGAGTCCCACTCTTTACAAGGTTGTCACTGTCCCCCCAGTGCAGCTAACTGGGTTATCAAAGGCGGGCCATGTCTCTCACTGTCTAGGGTGAGAGGCATGTAAAAGAACCATTGCTGACTTTCGTAAAGAGTAGGCTGCAAAGTCGTCAGTGTGTTTCTGTCCCTTGCTAAAAGGGTTGTGACAGGAAGGGCATCCGACGTAAAAACCTCTGCCAAATCAAATGTGCGAATCAGATGATTTGCTGTGGCGACTCCCGAGTAAAAGGGAAAAAGCCGAAAGGAAGACAGACAGACAAAGGCTTGATTTGAAGAAGAGAGTATAGTGTTGGACTGATGTTCTTGCAGTCCTCACTCATCCCCAAAAGAGAATGTGTGGTTAGCTTTGAAATGAAAATGCAGCAACAGCAGCAATAACTCCATCAGACAAGGGGGAAAATAACATCTGAAACGCTTAATCTCTTGATGACTTTAGTCCCTGAACATCATTTAAGTGTTGTGAGAACGAAGGGCAACACTACCAATGCAAATTTAAGTAAGTGCTTATTCAAGCCACTAATCCTAATTAGGGTCGTGAGGTGGATAGCTTGCCAGGCCACTTCTGGGCAATAACTGCTTATTTTGGAAAAAAAGATCCATGACGTGAAATATCAAAAACACTGGAAATGAATTAAAACTGTTGTTACCAATGCGGACCTGGCTTCGGCTCCGGTGATACAGAGACCAAATGGCCATAGCAACAAGTCCAGTACATCGTACTCCCGGAGCACACTCCACAAGATAGCCTGAGGGACATGGTGGAAAGCCTTCTCTAAATCCACAAAACACATGTGGACAGACTGGGCAACTTCCCATGCCCCCTCCAGGATCTTGTAGAGTGTATAGAGTTGGTTGAGTGTGCCATGGCCAACATGAAAACCACATTGTTCCTCCAAGTTTCAACCATCAGTCGGATCCTCTTCTCTAGTATCATCGCATAGATTTTCCTGGGTAGACTGAAGAGTGTGATTCCACAATAATTGGAACAGACCCTGTGGTCCACTTTTTTCAAAACGGGGAGTACCACCCCGGTACGGCCCCTGATGACCATGTAATGTTACAGAGACGTGTCAACCAAGATAGTCCTACAACATCCAGAGCCCTGAGATATTCAAGGTGGGTCTCCTCCACATTCAGAGCTTGACCACAGCTCGGATGACCCCCACCCAAAACCCCAATATATGTTGGTGGGATTGTGGAGGATCTCAAAGTATTCCTTCCACCTCCCGACAACATCCCCAGTCAAGGTACACAGCTCCCCACTTCCACTGTAAACAGTGTTTGTGGAGAACTGCTTCCTCTTCCTGAGGCATCAGACGGTGGTCCAGAACCTTTTCGAGGCCAACTGTTAGTTGCTTTCCAGGCCCTCGCCGAAATCCTCCCACGCCCGAGATTTTGCATTGGTGATAGCGCGTGCTGCAGCACAGTTTGGCCTGCTGGTAGCTGCTGCCTCAGGAGTCCCACAGGCCAATAAGACCCGATAGGCTCCCTCACCGAGGGTGTCCATCACCAGATTTGGGGGTTACCGGCACCGATGATCTTCCATCCACAGTTATGGGCTGCCACCTCAATAATAGCAGTACAAAATGTGGCTCATTTGGATTACATTTCCCCGCCTCCTTTGGGCTGTAGTTGTAGCTCTGCTGAAGGTGGGAGTTAAAGGCCCTTTTGACAAGAGACTTCGCCAAATGTTTCCAGGAGACCCTAACTACATGCTTGGCCCTGCCAAGTCTGGAAGGCGTCCTCCCTCACCATCGGAGCCTGCTCACAACCAATTGGTGATTGGTTGACAGCTCAGCTTCTCTCTTCACCCAAGTGTCAAGAACATGCAACTGCGACTACAAAGTCAATCATCGGACTGTGGCCTAGGGTGATCTGGTGCCAAGTGCACATGATGGATAAGCCATGATGAGCACAGAAGTCCAACAACAAAACACCATTTGGGTTCATACACCTTTCCAGGTCACACTATCAGTGCACACATTTAAGTCTCCCAGGACAATGAGGGAGTCCCCAGTCGGACACACCCCTTAAAGACTCCAAGAAGTGTGGGTACTCTGAACTGTCATTTAGTGCAGAACCACAAACAACATTCTGGACCTGTCCCAACACCCGAAGGCATAGGGAAGCTACCCTTTTGTTGACTTGGGAGAACCTCAACGTGTGGGCACCAAAATGGGGGCAACAATGATGCCCACACGGCTTCCCCCTGAGCATACCCATGAGCAACTTCACAATGGAATAAAGTTCATCCCTTATCAAGATAAGTGGTTCCAGAGCACAAGCTATGTGTTGAAGTGAGTCCGACTATATCTAGTCGGTATCTGTCAACTTCACACACCAGCTGAGGCTCCTTCCCCGCTGAAGAGGTGACATCCATGACCCAAGAGTCAGAGTCAGTAGCCGAGGATTGGTCTGACAGCACCTATGCCTTTGGCTGCCATATTATCATTCATTTTCTATGCCCCTTAGTCCTAATTAGGGTCACTGGGAGGCTGGTACCCATCTAAGCCAACTCTTGGCAGAGTATCCCTGGACATCTCACCAGGCAATTGCAGGGCAGAAACACGCTGACGACTGTGCAGCCTACCCTTAAAATCAGCAATGGTTTTTTATATGCCTTTCACCAGTTAGAGACATGTCCAACCTTTGATAGCCCAGTTAGCTGCACTGGGGGACAGCAGTAACAACTCATTGATAGTTGGGCTTTAACCCCTGACTTTGGGATCCGTAATCGATCACCCTACCACCGGGCTACCACTGTCCTCATCTTTAATATCTCAAAGGAAATTTAGTCTGCATCAAGATACAGTAAAACATAAAAGAGGCATAAAAAAACATAAATTCAATAGCAAAGTGTGCTGTAGTCAGTACAATGTGAGTGATTTCTTCTTTTCATCAAGTTTCATTGTATGTATTTTAACTGTACAGCATGTGCATCTGCATACTATGGTATCATCTAACACAGAGTAAGTACCTTTGTGAACTCAGATGATAAAATTTCTTTCTTTGCACTGAGTTAGCTTGCCATTGGGTATGAGGATTAATTGCAGTCCCATAGCTTTAAAAGTGTTTTAAATTTTAGATCAGAATTTATAATATGATTTAGTTTTGGATCTGGAGAAAACATATGACAGGGTGCCGAGAGAGGAACTGTGGTATTGAATGGGGAAGTCTGGAGTGGCAGAGAAGTATGTTAGAGTGGTGCAGGACATGTATGATTGATATAAGACAGTGGTGAGGTGTGCTGTCGGTGTGACATAAGAGTTCAAGGTGGAGGTGGGACTGCATCAAGGGTCAGCTCTCAGCCCCTTCGTGTTTACTATGGTGATGGACAGGCTGACAGACGACGTTCGACAAGAATCTCCATGGACTATGATGTTTGCAGATGACATTGTGATCTGTAGTGAGAGCAGAGAACAAGTGCAGGAAAATCTAGAGAGGTGGAGGTATGCCCTGGAAAGGAGAGGAATGAAGATTAGCCGCGGTAAAACAGAATACATGTGTGTGAACGACAAGGACCCAAGAGGAATGGTGAGGTTACAGGGAGCAGAGATAACGAAGGTGGAGGATTTTAAGTACTTAGGCTCAACTGTCCAGAGCAATGGAGATTGTGGAAAAGAGGTGAAGAAGCGTGTGCAGGTAGGTTGGAATGGTTGGAGAAAAGTGTGATGTGTGATAGGAAGGTATCGGCAAGAATGAAAGGAAAAGTGTACAAGACGGTGATGAAGCCAGCGATGTTGTATGGTTTAGAAACAGTTGCGCTGAGGAAAAGACAGGAGGCAGAGCTGGAGGTAGCAGGGATGAAAATGTTGAGGTTCTCTTTGGGAGTAACGAGGATAGGATCAGGAACGAGTACATCAGAGGGACAGCACATGTAAGATGTTTTGGAGACAAAATCAGAGAGGCTAGCTTTTTTTTTTTTTACACAACTTTGACTTTTTGGACGACTGCACAAGAAATTCCTATGTGTGTAAAAAGCACAAATGGCAATAAAGAATCTTGTCTTGTCTTGTCTAGATTGAGATGGTTTGGTCATGTACAGAGGAGGGATAGTGAGTATATTGGTAGTAGGATGCTGAGGTTGGAACTACCAGACAGAAGAACTAGAAGAAGTCCAAAGAGAGATTTATGGATGTGGTGAAGGAAGACATGAAGGTAGTTGGGGTAAGAGAAGAAGATGCAGAGGACAGGTTGAGATGATTCGCTGTGGCGACCCCTGAATGGAACATCCGGAAGGAAAATAATATGACCTGCTTTATTGAATACGTCTCAAATATGTTGCTTGCATAATAACCACTTAATCCTACTTGGGTTGTGTGGAGACTAGAGACAATCTTTGCCATTTTCATTCATTTCATTTCAAACAGCTTGTTGAGCCATCAAAAGGCCAACACACACACACAACAATTATCACTTACACCTAGGGGTAATTTGGAAGAGCCAGTGAGCCTATTGTACATGTCTTTGGACTGTGGGAGGAAACCAGAGCAAAAACATTCACGCTACACACACAAACGACTTTGCTGAATCTGAGACCCAACCCCAGCACCTTCTAACTTTGAGGCGGACGTGGTAACAACTACAGTACTGTGCCACCCATTACATTGATTTAACTTTTGACTGGTTTCCTTGATGGTTAATAACATTTCCAGTGAGGATGTAAGACACCATTGTCAGACAGCATGAGCAAAAAAAAAAGAGCGCATCAGTGGTGCCATCTGAGCCAGTTGCATCTTGCTGCTCAGCCACAGAATAGAAGATTTTACTTTCCAAACTTAGGGTAGCAGTGACGGCATTGAGGGCTCTAATTAGTGAGGTGGCTTTTGATTTTCAGTGTGAAAACGGCCAATGCAGCTGTATGGTATAAAGTGATTAAGCTACTTGCAGTGTAATGTGTGCCCAGTCCCTTTCTCACATGCTAGAAAGTTGGGCATTGATGTAAAGCAGCCTTGGGATGTTATGCTGCTGAGGTGCCAAAGGGGCTGTTGTGTGGCGTGACAATGGTGCACCCTCGGCCCAAATGGAGGATGTGATAGGCGAGCTAATGTAGATAGAGTACAAGTATGGCCACAACACACTCTAAGAATCTGACCCGGTGTAAAATCATACTTACGTAAAATAATAACTTTTAAATGTTTTATTAATTTTCCCTTATTCTGTATTAGACAGGAAATTGCACTTAGGATTAAATGAAAGCGTATTTTTACTTATTATTTCGCATTTAATTAAATAACCCCAGTTTAACATTTGACAAAGTGTAGATTGGTGTTCGGCATTTGCTGGCAAGTATTTTTTAAATGTATCCTGAGTTACCATAAAAAGAAATCCTCGTTTAGGATGGCTGGTTGGAGCATGTTCTGTGCCTGATTTGGAAGAGGAATGCCATTGAATTTGGACCTTTTTTGTGCGCAACACTCTATTATCCTGAAGTTGAAGAAATCTATTGTGCAGCTGAACACCCAGAGAAAGAGTGAACTCGGAGCCATTGTCAGCAGATGCTTCTGCTCAGCCTCTGAGGTCTGAATGGGGTGAATAGCGACGCTAAAGGCCATACCAAAGCAAAACAAGTCTGCTGGGCAGCTTTGAAGATTAAAAAATTAGGGACAGATAGGTTGGGGCACAGTTGTATAGAACATGTGATTGTGTTTTTTTTTTTTTTTGTATGTATGTGTGTGTGTGTGTGTGTGTGTGTGTGTGTGTGTGTGTGTGTGTGTGTGTGTTTAAGTTTTTTTTGGTGTTGAATAGATTTGTGGTTTCTGGTTGTATGAATGTGAAAGAAAAATCAAGCTTCTTTCCTGTCACAAACAAACAGTTTTTCATTGTTGTTTATTGCAAGGCTTGGTGCTCAGACATGACTACATGCATATGCTTCCATCTTCCACTACAGGGAGGTAAAATATTGATATTACCATGAACAAAGAACTTGAAAATAGAAAAACTTCCTTTTTTTTTATTCTAATGAATGCATTTAAGTATTAGTTGCATTTATCTCACTGCTCTCTTGTTGCTAGGAAACCTCACTGCACCCATTTATTTCCTTTCCATTTCTGGGTCCTGCTTTCACCACATTTTTATCCAAATAAAGGCAGACGAAACAAAACAATTAGGCTATTAAATAATCTATCCGTCAGTGCTATATTAGTTCCTCTCTCACCAGTATTGTTCATCAGTCATGTAGGTCAGTGCAGGTCCCAGGTCAATATCTTATTTAAACATTTAAAGTAAACCAACAAAATGCTTAAGATTTAAATTTTGCTTTAAAAAAAATGATTACTGAACACAAATAATGTTGTGTTTAGTGTGGCCTATTTTGTAACCTTTTAACTTGGAGCAGAGTGGAGGACATGGCGGTGTTTGAGTACATTTACTGCTCTGAAAAGGGTCTCATCCAATTAGCTGCAGCTCTGCCACAACCACAGAAAATTGGCCAATCAATATGCATTAATTAAGCCAAGTTAACAAACTGAGCTCTTGGCAAGTGCTCTGTGCATGAGAGATATGAGTTGTGCCATTGTTTCTGGTCTGTAAGGTGGATTTAACCTTGAAATGTTGTACATATGCACAGAAAAGATAAAAACATATTCCACATGAACAATATGGGGGTATATCCTGATAACAACACAAAATAATCATGGGTATGCAGTGTTCTGAAAGTGCAACTATTCTATGTTCCAGTGCAACACTGTTAAAGTACTGTATACAGACGCTCCCCGACATACATTCATCCGTTTTATGTTTTTTCGATTTTACGTTGTTTTTTTTCCCCCCCAAAAAAGCGTCAAATTTTGAGTTTATACGTACCTACGTAGTACACTGACGTAATGACGTAATGACGCTGTGTCCATTGTTTATAAACGACAGACTGAGCGTGTTACCCTTGTGTTAAGATGTGGTCTCTGTGATCTTTGTGTTTACACTGTTTTGCGGACTTTTGTAACCCTAAGCAAATATGGTTGGTGATTCACATCAGTGCAGGCTGTGTTCTAAACGAGTTCAACGGCACCCTTGCACACTTGAAAGACCGGAAGTCCGTATAACCCACAGCAAGTACACTACTTTCGCAAGCACAATACTTTCAGTATTGAGCACCTCACATATTGTAAGCGTTGATTGGCTGTTTTAAGTTCAAGTAGAGTAACTCAGTATAAATAAGTGACTTATTTGAAATTAATGTTGATATTATTTGATATATTTGATATTATTTTACAATGATATGTTTATACTAATTGATTTAGGGGTGTTTTATAAGATACAGTAATGGTATTTATGGATGTATAGTACAGTATGAGCGTCATACGTCATACGTCACTGTAACAACTAACGTTCACTTTCAACTTACGTTCGGCTGTCCGGAACCAATTAAAAACGTAAGTCGGGGAGCGTCGGTATATAAATACTCTATTTTTATAAGCCCATTTTACTATGTTGTTTCTCTCTGAATTGACTGAAATGTGAAAACTTTCTCTCCGACTAAATCACTGTGATGTGAGCATGGCTCCATCACAAGGACTCAGATAAAACGCCCTCTTGGTTGCTGCTCTCATCCTCTTTTCTCTCCCAGGGCCGTTTTGTTTTCTGTCTGGAAAAAGAACAGTGCAGACCTCTCTCAACCCGAGAATAGGCATTACGGAAACAGGGCTTGCACTTCTCCTTGCAACCCACACTGCAATATAGACTCACAATGATACTGTATCTTTATAGGCTGTGGATCATAATCAAGATTGTAAAAATTGTTCCCAGCGTGGTTTGAATGTGTAGTCGGCATTAGAAAGTGTGAAAGAACTGTTTAAGAAAATCATCTTTAGGTATATTTGTGGCACTTACAGGAAAATAGCATAAACTTCACGTCTGAATTAATTTACATTTGAAATTACATTTTTTATATACAGGGATCCCTCACTTTCCGCAGTTAATTGGGATCTAGATCCCCCGCAACCGCCGAATTCTGTGAAGTAGGACCAACCCCCCCCCCCCCCCCCCCCCCCGACTGATGGATACCTATGTACTAGTATATGTGGATATAATATCAATAAATACATATTCAATACTATAAATGCTTATAAAAACAATTGAACATTCAAAAATAATGCACAAGATATAAATAGAATATGAATACACACACATACAGACTTTAAAAAAAAAAATTATTTTTGCATAATTGGCCTTGTTTTTGTGGCATTTTCCTTAACTTTCCCCCCTATTCTTCCTCAATTTCCTTATTTTTTACTTCGATGAATAATTAAAAAAAAAAAACGCGATGCACTGAAGCCGCGTGAATTGAAGCGCGAAGTAGCGAGGGATCCCTGTATTGCTACATATTCGTCTTTTCCATTCGGCTGTTCCCTTTTTCTCAGGGGTCATGACGGCGAATCATCTGCCTCCATCTTCATGGAAGTCATATTAATGATCCACAAGTTTGATTTGGCAGAGGTTTTTACGTCAGATGCCGTTCCTGACACAACCCTTAGCAAGGGGTAGAAACACACTGACAGCTTTGCAGCTACTCTTATCGAAAGTCAGCAATGGTTCTTTTAAATGCGTCTCACCATTGGCAGTGAAAGACATGGCCAGCCTTTGATAACCCAGTTCGTTGCATTGGGGGGATGGTGACAGCCTTGTGGAGAGTGGGACTCGAACTCCCAACCTTAGGATCAGCGATCCAGCACCCTTTACCACCAGGCCACCACTGCCCCATCTTTAACATATTGCTACATACTTAGTACAGTGGTATGAAAAAGTATCTGAACCTTTTGGAATTTCTCACATTTCTGCATAAAATCACCATCAAATATGATCTGATCTTTGTCAAAATCACACAGATGAAAAACCAGACACAACCACACGCTTTAACTAAAACCACCCAAACATTTATAGGTTTTCATATTTTAATGAGGACAGCAAGCAAACAATGACGGAAGGGGGAGGAATAAGTAACTGAACTCTCTGCCTAAGGAGACTTAAAGAGCAATTGAAACCAATTTTTACCAAACAATTTAAGTCAGGTTTGTGCCCAATCACTGATGAGTGGCTTAAAGCTGCCCTGCCCACTATAAAACACACACCTGGTAAGAATTGTCTTGATGAGAAGCATTGTCTGATGTGCACCATGGCTCGCGCAAACGAGCTGTCTGAAGACCTGCGATCAAGAATTGTTGATTTGTATAAAGCTTTTTCATACCACTGTAAAAATGTGCAAAACATAGTACTACTGTATGCAGTGTGTACATGGTGTATGTGTTTTGGATAATATTTTAAATGATCACATTATTATCTCTCCCAGTGCAGCAAACTGGGTTATCAAAGGCCGGCCATGTCTCTCACTGTCTATGGTGTGAGGCATGTAAAAGAACCATTGCTGACTTTCGACAAGAATAGGCTGCAAAGCCGTCAGCGTGTTTCCGCCCTGCGATGGCCTGGCGAGCTGTCCAGGGTGTACTCTGCTCTCGCCCTGAGTTGGCTGGGATGGGCACCAGCCTCCCCGCGTCCCTAATTAGGATGAAGCGGTTACAGAAAATGAACTGAACTGAACATTATTATCTCATTCCCACAACATGGTTCGGAAGCTATAGGAATGGGTTCCATCTGTCTGCCTGCCACACTTTAGTTTCCAGACATTTACTTACCACTTTTAACATTGGTATGCTGGCTAACTACTACCAGTGTTAAGATGAGTGTGTTAAGAACCTTGACCTACTTTTCAAGATCACGGATGCAAAACTGTATATTAGGTTTCCAAGTATTTACTTTCCGTGTACTGATGCTAGGGCTTTCAAATTTGGTATGGCATTTTGGCATATTATGAAAATATCCGAGTGTCTGGACCCTTTTGTTCTATTTCTCACATGGTATTATGTGCTTCATTTAATTTTCTTGTTCAATTTCATTTCATATTATGGTTTATAAACACCTTTTATGATTTTAGCTCGTGTCTCCATAATCACATGATTACATGTAAAAACATATGGTCACATTTTAAATAAAATTGCCGCACAACATTTCCATTGTGTTTTCAGGTTCAAGTCACTGAGTTCAGGTAAAACTTGATTAATAATTATATCCCACTAATATCATTAGTACTGCTTACATCCTTCCAAGCTTCCTCTGCACTGAACAGGAGATGGGTTTTGCTGATTGTCTTGCTGAAAGCCTGAGCATGATGCTGCTTATAAATAATTGCAGTGCTTTATGATCTGGGTTGCCATATACTGTAATTATCTCAGAGCTACATCTTCTTCTTCTATTCCTTTCAGCTGTTCCCTTTTTTATCAGGGGTCGCCACAGCGAATCATCTGATTCGCATGTTTGATTTGGCATAGGTTTTTGCGTCAGATGCCATTCCTGACACAACCCAGGGGCAGAAACACGCTGACAGCTTTGCAGGTACTCTATAGCATATATTTCAAACTTGCAAATAAAGTAATATATGACATGACTTGGAGTTTTGATTTTATATATATATATATATATATATATATGTATTAAATTGACATTGATACTAAATTGTCTCCTATTTATTTGTGCCTTAATTAGTAACAAATGAAATGTCAAAAGTAAACCCTTAAATAATTTCTGAAGGTTATTGGAAAATTTGATTATACAGTGGTGCCTCACTTTACGAAATCAATCCGTTCCAGTGCCTTTTTCGTAACCTGCATTTTTTGTAAATTGAACCGCATATTACATGTAAAACGCGTAATTCATTCCAAGGCTCCAAATACTACCCCATAAACTCTTTAAAAATTATAAAAACATACCTTTTAAGACCGCCTTCTGCTTCAATATTGTACCGATGGTAGACAGGTTTGGCCATATTCCTTTGCGATATCACTCGAGCCTGTTTCTTCTTCTCACTCACACCGGAAATCGTGTGTGTGTGTGTGTGTGTGTGTGTGTGTGTGTGTGTGTGTGTGTGTGTGTGTGTGTGTGTGTGTGTGTGTGTGTGTGTGCGCGTGTATGTTGACCATGTCTTCTTAGCAGAGTTATAATCTTACAAATGTTTATGGAAGGTTAAAAGCCTGAGTCAAGAAATAACGCATGAGACAGCAGTAACTCTGTCCTTTACACGAAAAGCATCATGGTAGATGCAGCTCCACAATAGCCAATGGGAGGGAGCTGTGTCATCCCTCATAGCCAATGGGAGGCCAGCGGGGCGGGATGTTTGAATGTCATTGATGGAGAGCAGCTCGTGCATTGTTTACTGCAGGATGTAAGATGCTGGCAGGAAAAGCATACTGGGAACGTCACAACCAGGTGGCTGGTATCGTGTACAGGAACATATGTGTCGAGTATGGGCTGGAGACCCCAAGATCAAAGTGGGAAACACCCCCAAAGGTGATGGAGAATGACCGAGCGAAGATCCTGTGGGACTTCCAGATACAGACTGACAGAATGGTGATGGCGAATCAACCAGACATTGTGGTGATTGACCAAGAGCAGAGGAAAGCCGTGGTGGTTGACATAGCAATACCAAGTGATAGCAATATTCGCAAGCAGGAACATGAGAAAGTGGAGAAATATCAGTGGCTAAAAGAGGAGCTGGAGGGAGTCTGGAAAGTGAAGGCATCTGTGGTACCCATGGTTATTGGAGCACTTGGGGCAGTAACCCCCAAACTGGAAGAGTGGCTGCAGCAGATCCCAGGAAAAACATCCGACATCTCAATCCAGAAAAGCGCAGTCCTAGGAACAGCAAAGATCCTGCGCAGAACCCTGAAACTCCCTGGCCTCTGGTAGAGGACCTGAGCTTGAAGGGAGAAAAAAGACAGAGACCACCCGCGGAGGGTGAGGAAATGATTTTTATATTTTTATACAGTATATCAGGACTTGAATAAGGTGGTCAATGGATTATTCCAATGATGAGGGTACAGTATTACCTCTACCATTACATGTACCATGTTAACAAATAACGAATCAGATAAATCATCATCCATAGATAGATCATTACAGACAGTGACATGGAGTATAGGCATATATAGGCATACTTATTATTTTCCATTTTGTTTTTATGATAAGGTTTGTAACCATCCATGTTTAAATCATCTATGTATGATCTATTGTTTACGTGTGTTTTACTATATTCAATAACATCAAAGCTACAATCTGCGATAGGAAACAATGAGACGAGTGATCTGATGCACAATAGGCTTCACATAAGTGTTGGTATTTTTTTCCCCATAATTTATGATGTCAGTAATCTCTACTGTAATAGTTTTATTGTTTACATTTTTCCATGTATTTTTATTATCTATATCCATATACGTTGCTTGTTGACAATTTTTATATTCTATTTTAAATACTGTATAGGACAGTCACGCTAAGCGTTTCACTACGTGCTGTATTGTGTATGATTTTATATGTGACAAGTAAAAATTTCAATTAAATAGACTAACTGATCATGATGTTTTGATTAACTTCGGATATTGAGATGGATCTTTTAGAAATGATTGCAGCACTGTAAACATTTCAGGTGTTCAGGATTATATTGTTTGCGAGTAACAGTAGTGGTATTTTTGGGGCAGTCCTGAGAATCTCCATCATCAACATTCGGGTCATAACTAAGCATCAGTGTTTTGGGAGACTTACAAAGGGAAGGCTAATTATTGTCAGTTCAACAGCCACTAGTACAGTCATAAGTAGTCATAAGTAGTATGCTATGGGTTCTGTGGTTAAAAAATAAATGGACTCTTTATTAAAAAAACACCTCTAGTGGTTTGTCCTTGAAAAGTACTTGAAAAGCTCAAAAAGGAAGTACTCTCCTGTGGACACAAAATGGTGCTTCTTCCAAGGGTGTAAGAGCAGTTTTTTGGGCCCCCCGGAATCTCACAAATGAAGTGCAGACACTGCATAAATTAAAGATAATCCCTGGCAAATTATGCAAATTTATTCACAAGGACACCACCAGATAATACAATATAAATAAAGTTTAATAAAGGATTTTCTTTGTGAATTCACTCAGACTAAATGACACTTTCACAAATATATGTATTATTATGTAAATATTGTTCAATATTGTCTATATCATTATGTTTTCTAAGTAGTAATATTTATTGTATAATAATAAAAATACCCCCAAACCCTGTCTAATCCTGCATTAAACTGGATTTTATTGTCACACACATTTGGACAGACAGTCTGGCCTGGACTGTTTAATTTGTTTTGGTTTGGATAAAACAATACACTATCACTATTTGCATATAATGTGGATAATTAAAAATATTGGGACAAAAACCCTGAGAGACATGCATCACCTGTATCATGGTGTATGTGCTAAAAGTGATGAATAAAGGGACAACTTATGAACACATACAAAGATGTAGATGTATAACAGATCAACATTGGCATATCTAGTACAGACCATGAATGCAACTTTGGTAAAGCCATTTGCCCCTCTCCCCTCCACATGCCCTTGTTGTTATCACATTTAATGGCTATGGACTTCATTTTTTCAGGGTCACTGATAATCTAGTAGTTGCCATTTTGTTAGCCCATTTGCTTTCACCCAGGGATTCAAGTTGAGAGGTCATGAGCTATTGTTGAGAGAGAGAAAGAGAGAGAGAGAGAGAGAGAGAGAGAGACTAAAAACAAAAACTCTGTTTAGTTAAATAGCTCTATCCTGTTTGATTTTTAACACCTCAACTTTACACAATACATTTTAAGAAGGCAAATATTAATTTTCAGAACCAAAGTTTATCTCTTCAATATTTTGCAATAACCTAGTAAGTTATTTAAATAGTGTTTTGTTAAAAATACAAAAAAAACCCAAGATTTATTTCTCAATAAACTGTTTGATATCTGGTTTCTTGGGAAATTTGGTAAATGATTTCTCTTATTCATTGAGACCACAGCTGAATATACAAGGATTGTTCTTAACAGAAGCACAACTGATGTCATGTAAAAAAAATAATATAGAATACAATAATAGCTGGTGACAACACAGCGCAGTGGTGGCCTCACAGCAAGAAGGCCTGGGTTTGATTCTCAGGCTTGGGTGTTTCTGTATGGAGTTTGTATGTGTGTCTTCCCCCCTGCTTGTGTGAATTTCCTTCGAGTACTCTGGTTTCCTCTCACAGTCCAATAACATGTACAGTAGGCTGTTCCAATTTTTCCAATTTTGGCTGTTCCAAATTGCCCCCAGGTGTGAGGGTAAGTTTAAATGGTTTTGTGTGTGTGTGTGTGTGTGTGTGTGTGTGTGTGTGTGTGTGTGTGTGTGTGTGTGTGTGCGCTTGCAAGTTGTCCAGGGTGTACACTGCCCTTTGCAAGATTTGGCTGAGATGGGTGCAAGCCTTCCCATGATCCTAATTAGTATGGAGTGGCTTAGAAAATTACTAATTGAATGAATGAATGAATGAATAAGTAGGATTTTGATGAATACTTCCTGTCATGAGACATCCACTTACCTCGAAGTGAATCAATTTTTTAATTTAAAATATTTTCTCCTGTCTAGTTGAAAGCCATCAAATGATGTAAAATAATAATGGTACTTTTCTATGAGTCGAATTACTGCATCACTGACATCTAATAAGTTGAATGGTTATAACACGATTGGCAGGAAAAACATAGTAACGTATCTGTCTATAAATTTCAACAATTATATAGTTTGACATTCTAATGATATGGAGAATTATTCAGACTCGGAAGGTGTTATCTGCCACAACCTCTCAACTATATACAGTAATTCTGAATTATCCTTCACCTCTTTCAACAATTGTTTATATAGGAACATAAAAAAACAAACGAAAACAAGATTTTTATGCTTTATTTTTAAATATTTGACTAAGATTGAGGCAGGATAAATGAGCTATGCATGCTCTGCAAATATCAACTTCATAAACTCATTCAAACTTTTAGTATATATGAAAATATGTTTATAAAAAATGATGTGGATACACACGCTCCCCGACTTACGTTTTTAATTGGTTCCGGATGGCCGAAACATAAGTTGAAAGTGAACGTAAGTTACAGTGACGTATGACGTGTGACGTATGACGCTCGACGTATGACGCTCATACTGTACTATACATCCATAAATACCATTACCGTATCTCATAAAACACCCCTAAATCAATCATTATAAACATAACATTGTAAAATAATATCAAATATATCAACCATATCAACATTAATTACAAATAAATTAAATCCAAACAAAATAATTTCAAATTGATAAATTTTAATCAAATTCTCTCATCAAATATCAAATACAGTATCAAATATAACCTTTAACATTCTCTACGATGCGACATTTCTGCTTGTAAATTATTCCGATGGTTGACGGATGGTCACATGACATGAAGCTGAGACGACTCACTTCATATTAAGCTTAAAACAGCCAATCAATGCTTACAATATGTGAGGTGCTCAATACCGAAAGTAGTGCACTTGCTGAAAGTAGTTTACTTGCTTGAAACAAAGTGCAGGTTATATAGACTTCTGGTCTTTTAAGTGTGCAAGGGTGCCATTGAACTCGTTTAGTACTCAGCCTGCACTGATGTGAATCACTAATGTGAATCAGCAGAGCAGAGAGTTGTCTTTCTTGGGTTGTCATTCATTTTACAACTCTCTTTGCTTAACTGAGTATGCATGGTAGATTGTGCCGATCTGATCAGATAGTTAATCCATCTCTGTGTATGAGACTTGCACCCATGCTAGTAGGCTTACACTTCTGACCAATCATATTTGCTTCGGGTTACAAAAGTCCGCAAAACAGTGTAAACACAAAGATCACAGAGACGACGTCTTAACACAAGATTAACACGCTATATAACTAATATATATATATATATATATAACTGAACTGGGAAGAAGGAGGGGCACGTTCAGTCTCGTTTGTAAACAATGGAAGGAGCATCATTACGTCATTGCGTCATTCCGTCAGTGTACTTCGTAGGTACGTCTAAACTCAAAATTTGACTTTTTTTTGGGGGAAAAAACGTTAAACGGATGAACGTAAGTCGGGGAGCGTCTGTATATGTAATATGTACTATGTAAAAATGCAGAGAACAGCAAACTAAAATGATTTTTTCATACTTTATTTTTTTTTCATATTTTAATGATGAAAGAAGCAGGTGAGCTCCATGTACTCAATGAGTTGAGCGTAAGTGCTGTGTTATGATGGGTTTTTAAACTCGTTCAGAGATTTACTATATACGATACTACAACAAAATGAAAATACAGAAATTTTGCTTAAATTATGCTGAAACTATTTTAAGGGTATATATTTTCATTTTTAAAGCATAACTATGGGCTGCCTGTGACTATGACAAACGGTGAGCTTCTATTTTTTATTAATGCATTATCCACTTGGGATAACGTTTATTTTCGTACTATTTTTTACCAGGATTGTAAATGTGCAGTGCTTTTTAAATCCACATGCATTATAGGTTCTAGAAGAACCTGGTAACTCCATTAAGCACATATACTCATTTTCTCCAAATTCTGGACTTGCTAGAGTTTTGCTTGACACTTCAGCACTGTTCTTTGTAGATAAAAATATAAATTAACCTATTTAATTTCTTACGACATCTCAGTTTAGAGTTATAAATGGTGTATGTCCTGTTTGAAGAAAACTTATTTGTTATAGAGGCAAAGAATCCTCCGTCTGAATGCTGCAGGCGATGGGCGGCGCGCGCACATACGCATACTCATACGATTCATTTCACTGAGCCGATTCTTCAAACAAATCCGTTCAAGTGAATCAAACTAGAAGTGTTTGAATCGGCTGAATCAGCAACGTTCATGATGTCACCATCTATCGATGTGATATCTAGTTCAGATAATAATAATTCATTCATTCAGTTTCTGAACTGCTTAATCCTAATTAGGTCTACGGGAGGCTGGCGCCCATCTCAGACCACTCTGTGCGAGAACAGAGTACACCCTGGACAGGCCATCACAGAGTGGAAACATGCTGACAGCTATGCAGCTACATTATTCTTGACAAAAGCGAGCAATGGTTCTTTTACATGAATCTCACCATATACAGTGAGAGACATGGCCGACCTTTGTTAACCCAGTTAGCTACACTTGGGGGGGGGGCAATGCCAGCCATTGATAGTGGGTCTTGAACCCCCATAATCTAGCACTTTACCACCCAATGTAATATATCCGGATGTAATATTTTAGCTAAACATTTTATGGTAGATAAATTAGTTGTTGGGCTTGTTTTTTGTTTCATACACGTCTTCCTGAAAATGTTTACAGAGCCATTGATACACAGACTTCGGGAGAGTTGCTTTAACAGGTGTGTTTCTGTCCAGTTGTTATTATCTTTATCATACCCCGGACTTAGCGGAAGATGATGATGATGATGATGATGATGATGATGATTATTATTATAATGAGATACATGCTACTAAAAGTTCAGTTTATTTATTATTAAATGTATTCAGGTTTCCTTAGCTTACTTCTTACAGGTCTTGGTGTGTACAAGCAAATCTCGGTTTTCAAATACTTTAGACATCGAACAAATTGGTTTTCGACCAAAAAAATTAGAATTTTTTTTTTGTCCCAGAAGTTGAACAAAATTCGGAAGCCAAACATGAAACAAATGAGAAATATTTTCTTTCTTTCTTTCTTTCTTATGTTTTCTTTTCTTTTCTTTTTTTTTTTTTTTTTTTTTTTACATTTCTTTGACATGTTTCATGACTGCATAATGTTTCTACCCATTCCTTTACACCAGTGCTTCTCAAATTGTGGGGTGTGCCGTATGATGCCGGGGGGGGGGGGGGGGGGGGGGGGGGGAGCGGGGGGATTCCAGGAGGAGAGCGTATGACCCTGGGGAACATGCTTTTCTGGA
>CM045742.1:20175000-20260000 GCA_024760905.1 Plotosus lineatus
GAGAGTCAGGCGGGGAGGGGGAGCTCATTGTATATGGCATGTGAGTGTGACACTCAGACGGGGCCCTGGTTTGTTCCAGTAGTGATGGAGAAGGAGAGAGGGGGGTACAAGTACCTTTTGTGTGTGAGTCTGTGTTTGTGTTCTGTGTGGGTGTATGATTTGTACCCATCATGAGAGTGTCAACTACCCTGGGACCTTGCTGGCTGCCCTGTTTCTGTATCAGCCAGCAAGACTGGGAGCATTTCTTTTTTTGGCCTTCTATAGAGAGGCTTTCAAATACTTCACCACTCGGCACCATCTTCTCCTTCATATCTCCATCTTGTTCTTCAGCTCACACTTCTCTTTATTCCTTATCTAGTTCTCCTTTTCATCTGAACTCTCTTTCTTGTTGTCCTCTATAGACTGAATGTAAATTACTTTGGTGGCTCTTATTGTATATTTTTATCGGGATAAAAAAAAAAACTATTTTCTTTATCACTTTATTGTCTCACCGTATGCTTCAATTCTTCGGCTTGTGCGGTTTTCTAATTTCCCATTTCCTGTGTCCTATTTAGCTACATACCATGCTCATCTATCTTCCCCTTCCCTGAGGCTCCAGACTGTCACATGTCCCTTTTTTTGTTTCGATCTCTTTCACTTGTGTACTCCGTATCTTCATCATGATGTGTATGGTGTTACAGGCTCTGCTGGTGCCCTGGTACTTCTTTGCCAGCAGGGTCAGTAGCCCTGACTAGCCACTTAATTAATGTCGGCAGAGCAGAGCTGTCTCAAAGGCCGGCTCGCATCAGCAATTTGAGAGAACAACAGGAGTCCTGTTGGATGGCTGGTAAAGAAGCGTCAAGCTCCCCTTCTCCTCTTTAGAGGTCTGGAGGTGTGTGGTCTGGAAGTGTCTCAGATATTGATGGTCTCTGATCGAGCTAAGAATGTCAATGATGGAAATAGAAATGAACAAAAGGCCTGTATGTTAACAGCAAGAATGTGGTAGATTCTCAGTGTGTAGGGACTTCCATCAGAAAGTGCACTTTGGTTAACGCTAAAGGTATAAGAATGGTCAATTTTAATTACACTATCCATGTAGTAGTAGAAAATTATTATGGGTCTTATTCTGAGGTATTAAATTATTCTGCTCTAGCACATACTTATGATTCATTCATTAATTCATCTTCTAAACAAGTGGTGTCCAACCTTTTTTGCGCCAGGGACCAGTTTTATGTATGAAAATGTTTCCGCGGACCGGTCAGAGTCTACTCCGTGGTCTTGTTTTGGTGGCTGTCACCGTAGAAAACCCCGCCTCACAAAGATATGTGGTTGGAAATGGAAGACGGACGTTCAGTGCTTCTGTGGCAATGTCGAAAACAGTCGTTTTTCAAAATACGATCTGGAAGCTCTAATAAAAAAACCTGCAATTCGTACCATGAAAGATTTTGTTTGCGGACCGGTGTCAAATGATCCATGGACCCATACCGGTCCGTGGATCGGGGGTTGGGGACCATTTTTCTAAACCGCTTAATCCTAATTACGGTTGTTGTTGTTGGGGCTGTTATCTCCGGGCGAGGGCAGACTACACCCCAAACAGCTCGCCAGGCCATTGCAGGGAAGAAACATGCTGACAGCAATGCAGCCAACTCTTGATGAAAGTCGGCAATGGTTCTTTGACATCCCTCTACCATAGACTGTGAGAGACTTGACTGGCCTTGGATAACCCAGTTAGCACATATTTATTTTCATTTCATTGGTAATTCATTTGCTGAACTACTTAATAGTATTCGGATTACAGGGAAGCTGGAGCCTATCTCAGCCAATTCTGGTTGAATGCAGGGTACACTCTCAACAGCTCGCCAGATCAGTGCAGGGCCTACACACGCAAACATTTACATTCACACCTAGGGGCAATTTGGAACAGTTGATTAGCCGATGTGCATGTCTTTGTACTGTGGGAGTCCCTGGAGAAAGCCCACACAGGTATGGAGTGATCATGCAAACTTTACTCAGAAACTCCAACTGTGAGATTTCATATTTGTTTCATAGACCAATACGTATGTATTGCATGACTTGACAGTTTCCACTGTAAAGGGATTACAGATTAGAAGAATTAAGTTAGGGAATGAGGGTGCTGAATGTAGCTCAGGTAACTATGTAATGTATTGTTGTTGTTGTTGTTGTTGTTTTTCTTCCCAACTGGGAGCATGTTTTTGATCAAATTTGCAAAGATACTTTGTCCTCTCTTTTAGTTAATGACTACTTGCAACAATAATGACACACCTAGTTATGTTCACTCTACTGAACATCCTGTTTTTCTTGTAATGAAGGCTTTGATACACCAGTGAACATGTGACCATAGAGTATGTAAGCTGGAGACATGGCGAACTTGACCGTCTTGAACGGTAAAAGGATTATTTCCTGCTTCGCTAGTGCACAGCATGCAGAGTATAGTAAACAAAAAGTGTCTCAAATAATATACACTGATATGCAATAACTAGTGGGATATTTAGTGGCTTTTGGATTTTTATAGGAATATCTGCATAATGGACTCCATAGGGGGCAGTGGTGGTCTAGTGGTATAGGGCGCTGGATCGCTGATCCAAAGGTTGGGGGTTCGAGTCCCACGCTCCACAAGGTTGTCACTGTCCCCCCCCAGTGCGGCTAACTGGGTTATCAAAGGCGGGCCATGTCTCTCACTGTCTATGGTGAGAGGTTCATGTAAAAGAACCATTGCTGACTGTCGTAAAGAGTAGCTGCAAAGCCGTCAGCGTGTTTCTGTCCCTTGCTAAAAGGGTTGTGACAGGAAGGGCATCCGACATAAAAACCTCTGCCAAATCAAATGTGCGAATCAGATGATTTGCTGTGGCGACTCCCGAGTAAAAGGGAAAAAGCCGAAAGGAAGACATCTGCATAATGGACTCCTGAAATCCCATAATGCAGCAGAATAGGCAGCCAGTAATTCAATGATGCAATTTTGCATACGTTTGGAGTTTGGCTGCTTGCGCATTCTCCTCTGGGAATGATTTTTATTTTTTTTTGTGGGATATGTGACGGTTCAACCATTAGATCAAATGGAAGTCTGTGTTCTGTGGAGCTGAGATCAGGGCAAGGACCACTAGAAATCTTTTACCCCAACTTTGGCAAACCATGTCTTGATGACCATCATTTGTGCACAGGGGCATTGCCACGATGAAACAGATTTGGGCTGATTAGTTCCAGTTAAGGGAAACCTTTCTGCTGTGACAATGTCCACATGTATGAAGAATTTGTTTATTTTTCTTTTATGTAAATACAGTAGGTTTGTCATGATACCAACCTTATGTGTCCAGTTACAATATTTTTGGTATGATATGAAAGGGTCTATACAGTGTATATACGTGTGAAAAAATTAGGACACCCCAGTAATAGTCAAGTCTTTATTAAGAAATGCTCACATAACAATGTCCAATTGTGTTTTTAATATTTATGGAAAATAAAGTGATTTGATTGTAATTAAACAGCATAAATGAACACATTTTCTCATAGAACAAAAGATATGAACAACTATGCATATTTCAATAGAGGAAAAAAAAAAATAGGACATCCTAGCCCTAAATAACCAGTGTTAACCACTTTGGCTGAAATAACTTCAGTGAGACACTTCTTGTCGCCATCTACAAGTCTCTCAAGATCCGGGCTGTGACTGGGCCATTCCAGGACTCTTCATTTAGTTTTCAGCCAGTCCTTGGTGGCTTTACCGGTATATTTTGGGTCGTTGTCATGTTGCGGTGTCCAGTTCCACCTCAGCTGTATTTTTTAATTTATAATGCACATGGTTTCACTTCTTCAAGCACCTTCTGATAAACAGATAAACCTCCATGTTCTCTCTGGCAAATGTCAGTCTGTCCTTAATGTTCTTTTTAGAGAGCCAAGATTTCCTACTTGTACACTTTTCATGAAGGAAGGGGCAGTGATGGTCTAGTGGTATAGGGCGCTGGATCGCTGATCCAAAGGTTGGGGGTTCAAGTCCCACTCACATCGACAGTAGCGAGAGCTTGCTGTAGCAACTGTGATGACATTTTAGAACTTTTGATGACTTTTTTTTAGCGTCTTGCAGTCTGCTCTGGAGGTAAACTTGCTTGGATGGCCAGACCTGGGCATGGTGGAATTTATTTTGAATGTCCTCTACTTGTAAACATTTTTCCAGATGGTGGAATAGTTGATGTCAAATTATTTCGATATCTCTTCAAATCCCTTATCATAGTCATAATCAGCCACAATCATCTTTCTAAGGGCTTCAGACAGCTCTTTGGATCTTACCGTGGCGCTCAGTCTCACTTCAAGAGACGGGTGCACTCGGGTCTAAATGCGTGAGGTTTAAATAGGGCAAGCCTTCTTCAAAATGCTGGGTAACGATGTCCTGATCATGTGTACCTAACCCATACACCTGTGTGTTAAATTGGCGTATTCTAACTTTTTCCTCCATTGAAATACACATTGTTTTTCATATATTTTGTTTGATGAGTAAAAATATGTTAATTCAAGGGCGTAGGCTGGTCTGACCGTGGGAATGCACATTTCGGTTCACCAGAGCCTAAGCCTTAAAGGGGAAATGAAACGCCGACTAAATAAGTTGGCGGTAGCTTAAGTATAGTTTATTAAAGCGATTGTGACTTAAATTTTATATCATAAATAAACCATTGCACACACAGCGGTTTTGTTTTATGTGCTTGTCGTATAAGTTATCGATCCGAAAGCCGCCATTGCTAAGTGCCCGCCTACACAAAGTTACCGTGACGTCACTGAGTTGATACAAAGTACCACATGAAATATAGTGCATGCATGTCACAGCATATGATATAAACAACATGGAATCTCACGCCAACAACACGCACAGTTTTTCAGCAGAAGACGATTCATCTATTACTCTCAGAAGACGAATCAAATATTATAGTTCAACCAAAAACATTCTCACATATATTTCAAACTACATCTGCAAGTACATGTGCTAAATACATTTACAAATTGAGCTAAAGTTATTTATCTATTTTAAGGCACAAATATTAATACATATTTACAGCACAAAAACATACTACAGTATTAATTTTATAAAAGTACTGAGCATGAGGCTGCAGATTCAGGCTGAATGGCTTATGATTATTTTATCCAGTCATTCTCTGTGCGTCAATGTTTGTATTCTAACACATGTGCAGGAACCGGAGGCGGTACTAACAAACTGTGCTTTATTCTCACACTCGCACTTTGTTTGATTGACAGTGTTCAACTATTATTGCTTACTGATAATATTATGGTTGTTGATTGGTCAGCTCGGGCGTGCACATGCGCAGTGCCCATTACACGTTAACTTCCGGTTTACTTCCTGACTCTAGTCATGCGGAACTTATCTCCGACCTTCTCTTCAATAACAGTCATTAAGTTTATTTATAAGATTGTGAATACACATAATTTCTTGTCCAGTGGAACTCAACTCATGTTGTGTGTGTGTGTGTGTGTGTGTGTGTGTGGGGGGGGGGTGCATGTGCACCCTGTGCACCCCCCCAGTCTACGCTCTTGTAATTTATGTTATTTAATTACAATTCCATCACTTTCTTTCCCAGAAATAAATAAAACCAAGATTGGTCATTGTTATGTGAGCATTTCTTAAGAGTTGACTATTTACAGGGTAATTTTTTTCACATGATGTATATAATGACTACATTCTATCTGTATTCACTTCTCTAATCCCGTTTTTCAGCCATATAGGTTAATTTTCTCATTGAAGTGATGTATGGTTTAACTGTACATAATTTATATAAATGTTACTGTGCCGTTCTGTATCACAAGCAGTTATTATATAGAATTACAGCTTCTAATTGTATTGTCTGTGGCATGAATGTTTCAGTAAGAACATCTTGGGTTCATGTCTTGGGCAGAGCATTTCTGTGTGAAGTTTGCATGTTCTTCCCATACATGTATGGGTTTCCTCCTACAGTCCAAAGGCATGCCCATTAGGCTAAGTTACTGTTCCAAATTGCCCTTTGGTGTCAATGTGAGTTGTTCAGGGAAAATCCCACCTTCACTCAGAGTCAGCGGAGATAGGCTCTAGCCTCCCAATGACCCTAGTAGGACAAAGTAGTTTGGCATATTAATGATTTTATTGGTTATCACCTTATTGTAGATCTAAATGTATTAATTTATATGTATTAATTTGGTAAATTAAACATTTTTATGGTTGTGCCTCTGCATCATATCACTGTCTGTACTGATGGTCATAAAAATACAGAGAATATCTATAACGCTGATGTTAGGCTTACATTTTTGTACCACGTTCATGAAAATAGGACCCATATTTGTGAGGTGCTCCACCAAAAGTAGGCGCTTGTTGCACAGATCACTTTTGAGATAAAGGCCAGAAAAGTAAAAACGGTCCATTTTTATCGAAATTCAGATTTTTGCATAAACTATTAAAACAAGTATTCAACTATCACTTGCTCACGTGAAATCGACTAAAACTCACTAAAAATACCCCCCCCCCATTTTTCTGACGAGTACCCTCATAAAACTAGATAAAAACAGTCGCAAACTTACTGGTTTTCGTTGCAATTATTCACTGAGTTCGGTATAACACACACTATAATCCATACACCAGAAGAACAGAAGTCATCTTTCCATTTTGGATACTGTTTTGATATTAAAATGCCGTTTCAGTGAATAAAATAAAGGTTATGCAGACGATATGCTCGGAAACAATGCAGGCTAGTTGCTAAGGAAGATCTGAAACGAGCACACTGATTGGTCAGCTTGAGCTTGCACCTGACTCTAGTCATGCGGAACTTATCTCCGACTTTCTCTTCAGTAATAGTCATTAAGTTTATTTATAAGATTGTGAATACACATAATTTCTGGAAAAGGAGAGTGAAAGTCATCTGTGATGTCGAGCAGCATTAGTATAGATGTTAAATTCAACGCGAGAATTGGGCTTTGAAGATGCCGGAATGCTTGGCGTTCTTAAAGATTATTTTGCCGGTGAGTATTTTTCTCTGCATGCAAAATTTGATTATGGAATTTTTTTGATTGTTTGATTTGTGTGGAATCTTGTCTGGACTGGACATGTTGGATCGTGGGTTGTTTAGTTTTGCACGAAAATTGGTCAAGACCTGAAAAATACTTAAATGTTTCATTCCTTTTACATATGAACAAACTGATGATGATGATGATGATGATGATGATGCCAGATGTGATGATGAAGATTTTGATTTTGATGATAAAGAAGAGGCATCTGTTAATAAAAGTGTGCATGAGTTGTGTTGTTGGTGAGGATATAGATTAAGATGATAAATATTGAGGGCAGAGTTGATGAAGCCAGCTGTTGAGCAGAGTTGATGAAACCAGCTGTGGTGATGAAGATTTTGATATTGATGAAGAAGAAGCATCTGTTAATAAAAGTGTGAGTCAGTTTTGTTGTGTTTGGGATGAGATGTGCTCCTTTCTGCTGAGCAGGATATAGATGAAGATGATGATGAGGGCAGAGTTGATGAAGCTTACTTGGATAAAGAGATCAGAGAGTTTTGATATATAATTTTCTTACACAGTATACAGTTTTCTTAATTTCAGTGTGATTGAACCTGACAGTGTTTTTTTTTCAGTCAGTATAATTAGAAGGCATTTGAACCTTTATATAATGGTCGAAAAGATACATACTGATCTTATTGGAATAAACAGAAATGAAAAAAAAAAAGTTTTTTTTTGTTCATTTTTGGGGGGTTACCACAGTGACTGATAGGTTAAAAAAAGGGCGTGTCAGATTAAAATGAGGATCATTTCTCTTATCTCTTCATAAAACTCTTCCTATACATGTTTTCTAAAAGTTTATATGGCTGAGGTACATAAAAACGTTTGGTTGTTAAGGACTAATGATCTTTGGAGAAGTGCAATGTTTGTGCTCATTTTTCTGTAAAACGTCTTTTGAAATTTTTAGTTGAATGCTGACACAAGAAATGGCATAACTCGGTCAGTTTTCAAGGTATTGATAAACCTTTTGCTGCATTTTGCAGCTTTAGGCCTCCTCTATCTGACTATGTAAAAAGCTAATTTTTCATTTTTGGACACAAGAGACTTTTGGTGGAGTGGCTCACATTTGACAGACAGAGAGAGATAGATAGAGAGAGGGAGAGAGAGAGAGAGAGAGAGAAAATTGATTAAATATTCATTCATTTTCTGAATCACTTTTATAATTAGGGTTGCGGGGTGTCTGGTGCCCATCTAAACCACTCCAGACAGCTCACCAGGCCATCACAGGGCAAAGACCGGCTGCAGCAACCCAATGGCCTAGTCTTTTCAATTGACAGCAATGGCTGCGAGAGAATTTAGTATGCCATATTACAACAATACTTAACCAGGCTTGGACAAGTAGCCAGTTTTCGCCAACGAACTTCTGAGAGTTTGGAAATAGTTTCTCTATTTAGACTTAATCAAGGCAAAACCTGACCAGAGTGCACAGCATTCTGTGCGTTACTCACTCATTCTTTGTGTGAGAATTTGTGCCCTTTTCAATTAGGATACCACTCCAAATAGCTGCTCTCCTGGGTACTCAAGGCCATCCAAGAAATAATGGGAGATTTTCAGTTTTTTAATGAGCCTGCTTCTCAGTTCTCTCTGTCTGTACTGTGTAGTTCAGAGAAAACCGCTGTGTCTTAAAGCAGGTGAAAAACAAATAGCAAGCAAGCTCTCATCTCAGCTCTCACACTGTTGTTCACTCGGTCTGTGGTTTTGAATATTTTACAGCTGAACCTAAAAATGTTCAATGAATGACAGGAGTTAAAAATGATGGATGGGTAAGCGGTTTTGATGAGAATCCCAGAGCACTTCTCACATTCCCCAGAATGCCATACACTTCTTTTTGGCAGCCAATTGGTTGAGAATTCACAGATGATAAGTAATTGCTTGATCACACATTCAAAACATGTTGTGTCAAGCTATTTGAGACTAATTAGAGATGATTATCTGCACTGTTAGTTTTAGAAAAGTCTAAAAAATATTCCAAGCCCAATTTAGCTTTGATTATCAATATTTTAAATCTTCTTCTCTTTTGGCTTTTTCCCTTTCTCGGGATTCGCCACAGCGAATCATCTGATTCGCACGTTTGATTTGGCAGAGGTTTTTACGTCGGATGCCCTTCCTGTCACAACCCTTTTTAGCAAGGGACAGAAACACGCTGACGGCTTTGCAGCTACTCTTTACGAAAGTCAGAAATGGTTCTTTTACATGAACCTCTCACCATAGACAGTGAGAGACATGGCCTGCCTTTGATAACCCAGTTAGCTGCACTGGGGGGGACAGTGACAACCTTGTGGGGACTCGAACCCCCAACCTTTGGATCAGCGATCCAGCGCCCTATCCACTAGACCACCACTGCCCCACGATTATCAATATTTTAAATATACTAGCAATAATCTAAAATTGTCTAATATCCAGAATAAATAGATAAAATTAAACGTTTAGCTGTGCGTGGTGTGTGTTTTAATTTTATTTATTGAGATAATGTGTGTGTGTGTGTGTGTGTGTGTGTGTGTGTGTGTGTGTGTGTGTGTGTGTGTGTGTGTAATGCACTGAGGTATTCTGTGGCGGTGAGTGATGAGATGAGCCTCATGTACAGTGCTGTGCAAATGTTTTTGCCCCCTGACCAATTTCTGATATTTTTGCACATTTGTCACTGTCATCCATTTCAGATCAAGCAAACCTAAATATTATAATAAGATAAAACACAAGTAAACAAAAAATGCAGTTTTTAGTGCCAGTTGCATTTATTAAAGTCAAAAACAAAACATCTGAACGTACAAGAGCTCGTGTGAATAAGTAATTGCACCCCCCCCCCTAAAAAAAACATCCCCAAAACAACCTAATAGCTGGTTGAACCATCTTTTGCAGCAATAACTGCAGTCAAGCGTTTGCGATAAGAGGCGATGAGTCTTTCACATCACTGTGATGGGATTTCAGCTCTTCCACTCTTCTTTGCAGAATTGTTTAAGATCAACCAGATTGGATGGTTTTCGGGCATGAACAGCCTTTTTAAGGTCATGCCACAGCATCTCAATAGGGTTCAGGTTGGGATTTTGACTAAGCCACTCCAAAACCCTCATTTTGTTCTTTTTTTAGCCATTCAGAAGTGGACTTGCTGCTGTGCTTCTTATCATTGTCTTGCTGCAGAACCCAGGTGTGCTTTAACTTGAGGTCTCAAACTGAAGGACGAACCTTCTTTTCTGGGATTTCTTGGTAGCAAGCAGAATTCATTGTCCCGTCAATCGTGACAAGTCACCCAAGTCCTGAAGCAGCAAAGCAGTCCCAGATCATCACACTTCCACCACCATGTTTCACTGTTGGCACAATGTTCTTTATATCAAATGCAGTGTTGCTTCTGTGCCAGATGTAATGGGATGCATTTCTCCCAAAAAGTTCAACTTTATTTTCATCAGTCCAGAGGGCATTATCCCAAAAGCTTTGGGGATGATCAAGATGATTCTGGGCAAAAGTGAGTCGTACCTTGATAGTTTTTTGTCAACAGTGGTTTTCACCTTGGAATTCTTCCATGGATGCCATTTTGCCTCGTGTATTACTGATGGTGGAGTCATGAACATTGACATTTACTGAGCCAAGTGAGGTTCGTAGTTGTTTAGAAGTGGTTTTTGGATAATTTGTGACTTCTCCGGTTAGTCTGCACTGTGCTCTTGGAGTAATTTTGGTAGGTCGGCCACTCCTGGGAAGGATAATGGATAATGGCTGTGACAGTGGTCTGCTGGAGTCCTAAAGATTTATCACTGACTTTGTATCCTTTCCCAGACTGAGACCTCTCTAATCTTCATTCTTATTTGCTCTTGAAGCTCACTGGATCGTGGCATGATGATATGTGTTCAGTATGGCCTACCTCACCTTGTCAGATAGGTTTTATGTTCGGGATCTCCTGATTGGAAATGTCTGGCAGCAATCAGACCTGGGTGTGGCCATAAAATTGAACTCAGTTTTCTCCAATAATCAGATTAATCACAATTACCTCACCCTTTAACAAGGGCCAATTACTTTTTCACAGAGGTTCATGTAGTTTTGATAGGATTTTTCTCTGAACAAATAAAATTACAACAGGAAAACTGCATTTTCTTTTGAATACTTGGGTTATATTTGTGTAATGTTTAAATTTGTTTGATGATCTGAAAAGGTTAAGTGTGACAAAGGTGCAAAAAAATAAAAAATCAGTAAGGGGAAAAAACTTTGGCACAGCACTGTAGCAGGATCATGCTTTAAGGCTTTTAAACAATTTGATTACATTGTTATAGAGAGCATTTATAAAGATCTATCGGCCAATATAGTAAAACATTTACAAAATCCAGAGAGACAGATGGCCTTCTTTTTTATGCCTCTACATCAAATTATGAAGAAGAAATGCAGCTGATAAAAGGAAAATATAACAGACGGCTTGCTTACTCTCAAGTTCATAAACATATCGGATGTGATCAAATCTTTTCTGTTTCTGCAGACACTGCAGGTGAGTACAAGCTCCAAAATTAAAACCGTAAATGTCACAGATGCAGAACATTGTTTAATAGAACATACTTATGTCCTTCTGATTATATATTCTTTTAAAATATAAAATGCTGCACTTTGACTAATATGTTAAAATCTGATTAAATATGTAATTATTTTTTCTTTTTTCTACTTTATTCATTGTATAATATATCATAATATAATGCAGTGAAGTGTAATAGTCAGTACACGACCACAGTACCTCATCATTGGAACTTTTTTGTGCTTCTGCCCACATTACACTTAGAGAGAGGGAGGGAGGGAGGAAGGGCGAGCGCTTGTCATCCTTGTTAAAGAGAACACATGTGTGATGTGATGTGGTTAAGAACTTTGAAGCAGCTGTGTCCAAAAGTTTATTCTTTATCTCAGAACTACTTTTAGTATACTGCCAGGATGCAAATTGTGAATAATCAAGCGACCATCAAAAATCCATCAAGTTCCCAGGAGATCATCATGATTCCACAAAGTTCCCTCAGGATCATTGCGATTCAATCCCATTACCTCCATGTTCATTACAATGCTGTCCAATCATGGAGTTTGTGGCCATTGTGCCCCAGTGTAAAAACAGGGTTAGACCACTCTGGTTCTCAGCCCTTCATTTGTGTTTATTGAGGTTTCTCTCATCTCTTTCTGAATGTTTTTCTGACCATTATAAACCAAATACAGGTTTCCCTCACTTTCCGTGGTTAATTGGGACCGAGATCCCCATGCGACCATCGAAATCCACGAAGTAGGATCACCCCCCCCCAACTCCCCTGACTGATGTATACATACATGTATATGTGTATATAATATTAATAAATACATATTCAATGCTATAAATGCTTATAATAACAATTAAACATTCAAAAAAATAATGCATAAGATGTAAATAAAATATAAATACACACACATACATATGCACGCACGCACGCAGATGTACGTGCATACACTCAGATGCGCATCTCACAACAATGTTACTAGTTTTGATGGGAGAAACAGGAGTACAGGGAGACGCAGCGTAAGGTGAAGGTAGCGGTGTCAAAGTCCAAACAGAGGGCGTATGATGATTTGTATGATAGATTGGACAGTAAGGAGGGAGAAAATGATTTATACAGGTTGGCACAGCAGAGAAATAGAGATGGGAAGGACGTGCAGCAAGTTAGAGTGATTAAGGACAGGGTGGGAAATGTATTGACTGATGACAGAAGTGTGCTGGGAAGATGGAAAGAGTACTTTGAAGATCTGTGATGAATGAGGAAAATGAGAGAGAAAAAAGAGTAGAAGAGGTGACCATTGAGGACCAGGAAGTAGCAAAGATTAGTAACGGTGAAGTGAGGAGGGCATTGAAGAGGATGAAGAGTGGAAAGGCACTTGGTCCTGATGACATACTGGTGGAGGTATGGAAGTATCTAGGAGAGGTAGCAGTAGATTTTCTGACAAGAACCTTCAACAGGGTCTTAGAGAGTGAGAGGATGCCGGAGGAATGGAGGAGGTGTGCGCTGGTGCCAATTTTTAAGAACAAGGGAGACGTGCAGAGTTGTGTCAACTACAGAGGAATAAAGTTGATGATCGTATTCCCATACAATGAAGTTATGGGAAAGAATAGTGGAAGCTAGACTAAGGGCAGAGGTCAGCATTTGTGAAGAACAGTTGGGTTTCATGCTAAGAAAGAGGACCGCAGATGCAGTGTTTGCTTTGAGGATGTTAACAGAGAAGTACAGAGAAAGTCAGAAGAAGTTGCATTGTGCCTTTGTGGATCTAGAGAAAGCATACTGGGGAAAAAGCAGGAGGCAGAGCTGGAGGTAGTGGAGATGAAAATGTCGAGGTTCTCTTTGGGAGTAACGAAGATGGATAGGATCAGGAATGAGTACATCAGAGGGACAGCACATGTAAGAGGCTTTGGAGACAAAAGTCAGAGAGGCTAGATTGAGATGGTTTGGACATGTACAGAGGAGGGATAGTGAGTTTATTGGTAGTAGGATGCTGAGGTTGGAACTACCAGGCAGAAGGCCTAGAGGAAGACCAAAGAGAAGTTTTATGGATGTGGTGAAGGAGGACATGAAGGTACAGTAGTTGGTGTAAGACAGTGCTTCTCAATTATTTTCTGTTACGCCCCCCCTAGCAAGAAGAAAACAATTCGCGCCCCCCCCCACCACCCACTTTCCGCCGCAACTATAAATTATAACTTTTTTCTACAATATAGTTACAGGTATATCTCTTCATTATATCGTATCCTTGTTAACATAAATAAAACAAAAAGAAAGAGATATAGTTCAACTTACAAGAATAACTTTTTAAACATTTTTTATTAGTCTGTAAAAGAAAGTGCATCAATTTGCCTTAAATTTAAAAATAATAATATCCTTGTTACATTTTTGACAAACTTACCACACCATTTGCTGCTGAAAATAAAATCAATAAATAATTAATTCAAATTGACTTCAGAAACATTAACTCAGGAGCACAATATATAAACACTTTAACCTACAAAACAAGAACAAATAGAACAATTTGTGCTGATTTTTTTTTCTCAAAATGAGGAAGCCAAGATTAATGGCTACAATGAGCACATTTTGGGCAATGAGGGCGCCACTGCCAACTACTGGAGTGGATGTGCAATTACACTTTCTTGTAGTACGGCGGAAAAAAAGCATGTTCTCCTGGGTCACACGCGCCCCCCTCAGCGGGCGCGCCCCACTATTTGAGAAGCACTGGTGTAAGAGAAGAAGATGCAGAGGATAGGGTGAGATGGAGGCAGATGATTTGCTGTGGCGACCCCTGAAGGGAACAGCCAAAAGGAAAAGAAGAAGGCCTTGTTTTGTGGCATTTTCCTTAACTTTTCCCCTTATTCTTCCTTAATTTCCTAATTTTTTTTAATTCGATGAATATTAAAAAAAAAAAAAAAAAAAAAACGTGATGCACTGCAGCCGCATGAATTGAAGCGCGAAGTAGCGAGGGATCCCTGTATGTTGAATTTTCTGTACTGCTTATCCTGTTGCAGGAAAGCTTGACTCTGAGTCCTGGATCTGATGGAAAAGTACCTTGACACATGGGTCTCATCTCGCTGTGCAGTCAATCAAAGCTGTACAATGTAAATTTAATAATTAGTTTAAGTAGATTCCCACATTGCACTGAGCTTTTTTTATTGTTCTGAGCTGTTTTATATTTAAAAGTCTTTTCAGTCATAACTGAATGCAAACCAGTGTGAATGTGGGTCGGCACTCAGGTTACTCTTTGCCATCCTGAGAAAAAAAACCAAAACAAAACAGAACACTGTAAATGCATGAAGGCACTAAGTAAGGAGTTGGACTTCTCATCTTGTACTAGAGTTACAGTGGATTACAAGGAACAGTATCTATTTGTTTTTGTTCCAGCTTCAGTCTTCATGATTCCCTGCGTTTGGCACTAGAGGCCCTCTTACAGGGACAGTACAGCAGGCATGTGTGACTGAGATTAGCTAAATAAACCTGCCCAGTGAAACTGTCTCTTCAATCACTTTAAAGATCTGTTCCTCTATAAACAAATCGTACACGTAGGCCTTGTGTTTAAAACACTCCCTGGCCCATTGTAAATGTTTATATTCCACACATTCGATTTTTAAAGGATTCTTTAAAATGAAGAATACAGTATTGCAGGCAAAATGGTAACGGGTCTTTGTAATTTAATGAAAAATTTCCACTTGTGTATATGTGATTGAAGAAGGTTGAACACAAACAGCTTTTCGTTCAGGAAGTTCTAAAGTTTACCTAATAGCTGAGAACAACAAAGATTGTGTAGACATGACAAAAGGTGGTATTCAAGGGTGACTGGTAAGCGATGTGAGGCTTAGTGAAAGAGAAAGGAAACTGGGTAAAGTGATATAAACTTGCAGGGAGTCTGTCTGAATGGAGCTGAACTGGTGCTGTGTCCATGACAATGAGTGAGGGATGAAGGGAAGTCGTAACGGCCAGAGGGCATGTAGAGATCAGTGTGTTTTCCAGGATGAATGCAGTGACACTGCTCGCATGCTGATTGGTAATCTGGGCTGCTAGTGATAGGAGATCAAATTGGCTTGCTGTACTTTGTGCCTTTGTTGTTGAGCAACAATAGAGAAGAAAGGAAAAAGAAAAAAGGGATTAGAAATTATAGGGTTTTTTTAATACTTTAACTCCCATTAATGGATTCAAACTCAGATTCCAGTGCATAATCGTTTCCTCTTAGTCTTACTGTTGATGATACTCATTTACAAATGCTATTGAAGTTGAGATCAGACTGGGTCTTAAGAAGAAGTCTGAAGGAAAGTTAATGCTCGAAACGTATTCACCCCCATGGGTTGTTTTTCACTGCCACCTGAAATAAAAATGGATATTTGGAGTGAAGGGGGGTTTGGTGGGTATTTACTTTGTAGAGCCACCTTTTGCAGCAATTACAGCTGCAGGTGTATTGGGGTAAATCTATATGAGCTTCTAGCACATCTAGCGACTGGGATCTTTGTACATCCTTCATTTGAAGCAAATCTGCTTCAGTTTCTGCAGGAACTTCTCTTCTTCAACAATTTACCTGTATTTAACCAACATGTTTCTTGAATTTAGACTTCATCTCAAGTACGTACCTTAATTTGAAGACTGTGCGATGGATTTTTGGGGGGTTTTTAAAAGAAAGAATTTGGCAGCCATCCGTAAACAGGAGTCCATTGGATAATTGGTCGAGCTCTCACAGGAAGGAAGGATGGCATATTTATACTTCCCTGTCATTCACAGCGATCACCAGCAAATCATGGGTATGCATGAGCTCATTCGTGTGAGGGGGTGTATAGCACTTTCTAACCTAACACTGAGTGTGTTAGGCCGCTCTCAAATACACATGTGCAGCAATTCAAAAAGAGGCGGGTGACCGCATTGCATATCATGGAGGAGACATGTGCGTGCTTATGCCTCTCTCTGATGGTGGTGGTTATGTGATGGGGAAGGTAATACTTGATGGGTGTGAATTTGATATGACTAAAATTAGAGGGGTGAATGGGATAAACAGAAAAAATAAGAAGGAATTTGGTTCTTTTTGCTAAGAAAAAAGTCCATATGACAAGTCCAAGGCAACACAGAAGACATCTCATAGACTGGACTCGAAACCTGCACCTGATTTCAAATACAAAAGTAAAGTCTTTTCATGTCACAACAAACACACACACACACACACACACACACACACACACACACACACACACACACACACACACACACACACACACAAACAAAATGGAGCAAAATTAAAAGCTAAAATGTGTACAGTGTACGGGACTGAGAAACTATTGTGATCTTTTTAGTTGTTGCACATTTTATTTTAATTGAGATTCATTGCGATTTAGATTTCATCTTAAAAACTGAACATTCATCATTTATTTTGTGCATTCAATTTGCTTTTGTATTTTGTGCACACACACACACACACACACACACACACACACACACACACACACACACACATATATATAGATATATAATAAAAATAAAAGGACAGGACGAAAGTCCTTTTATTTTTATTGTTATTTGCTCTCCCAAAAAGTATTGAGCACTCTCCTACGAAAGGATCTACTCAGAAAATCATATATATATATATATATATATATATATATATATATATATATATATATATATATATATATATATATATATATATATATATATACACACATACATATATACACATATGTATATACACACACATATATATATATATAATACTAGTGTGTATGTGTATATATTATAGTCATCAGGGCTGTGTCTCTTTGGCAAATCAGGGTGGTAGTCCTCCTTTTTAAAAAGGGGTGGCTGATGGTGTGTTCCAATTATCATCGAATGACACTCCTCAGCCTCCTGGGGAAAGTCTATGCAGGGCTGCTGGATAGGAGTATGGTCGAACCTCGGATTCAGGAGGAACAATGTGGTTTTCTTCCTGGCCACAACACTCAACTCTATACATTCTAATGGAGTCTTCCTGATCTGTCCACATGTGTATTATGGATTAAGAGAAGGCTTTTGACCGTGTCCCTTGGGCTATCTTGGGATATCATTCAGTCTGTGTATCACCAGAGCCAGAGCTTGGTCGCATTGGTAACAACAGGTGAAATTTGTTTCCGGTGAGGGTTGGAGTCCGCCAAGGTTGTTCTTTGTCACCGATTCTGTTCATTACTTTTATGGACAGAATTTCTATGCACAGTCTCGGCATTGAAGGGTTCTGGTTTGGTGGCCATAGAATCTCGTCTCTGTTTTTTGCGGATGATGTTGTCTTTCTCCAAGTGGAGGAGTTCAAGTATCTCAGGTCTTGTTCATGAGTGAGGGAAGGATGGCGCAGGAGATCAAAGGGGTTACAGCGGAGCTTGTACCAGTCTGTTGTGGTGAAGAGGATGCTGAGCCACAAGGCAAAGCTTTCAATTTACCAGTTGATCTACATCCCAACCCTCACCTATGGTCATGAACTTTGGGTAGTGACTGAAAGAACAAGATTGCGGATGCAAGCGGCTGAGAAATGAGCTTCCTTTGCCGGGTGGCGGGGCTCTCCTTTAGAGATAGGGTGAGAAGCTTACCCTTCTGGGAGGAGCTCAGAGTAGTAGTTGCACTGTGTTGAGATGGCTCAAGCTAGAATGCTACCTGAATGCCTCCAAGGTGTGGGGTCCGGGCATGTCAAACATGGAAGAGACCTCAGGGTCGACCTAGAACACGCTGGAGGGATTATGTCCCTTGGCTGATCTGGGAACACCTCAGTGTCCCCCTGAAAGAACTGGAGGAAGTGACTGTGGAGAGGGATGTCTGGACCTCATTGCTTAGGCTGCTGGCCTTGTCAGTTGACCCTGGATTATATGATGATAATGTGTATATTTTAAACCTTAACCTATAATGACATGGCAGATCCCTTTGGTTTCTTAAAAAAATTAGTCAGGGTATCTTCTGGCAGGGTAGGTTACCCCCATTGTTTTCTGGCTTTCATACAAGGTCTGAACATTTTGTTCCTAACAGCAAACACATGCAACAGCCACACATGCATAACGCCCACTGACACCACACACACACACACACACACACACACACACACACACACACACACACACACACACACACACACACACACACACACACACACACATCACATTTCAGTGCCTCGGGCTAATGGCACACATGGTGTCTTGGCAGCTTTTAACATATCTTTTGACAGCTTCCAGGCCTTGCTTATCTGTTCAGCGTTAGACAAGAATACACTAAAAATATCACTTCTGTATACAGTGTGAAAATGCTTTTCTGATTTATTACCATTACTATCTGAAAGCTCTGACATTATTACTTTCACAATTATCACTTTGGCAATTATCACTGTGACTTAATGAACATCTACAGTATATGTCCTGGCATAGAAATGATGAGTAGCATTTGCTCTTGAGATCACATTGATTTAACATATAACACATTTATTAAAGTCACGGCCAGCTGGAATAATTTAGACAATCCATATCCACTATCTCTACGGCTGACTCACTAGGGTTGCAGAGGAAGCCGGTGCCAGTTCCACCTGACTTTGGGCAAGAAGTTACCCTGCCAGTCTATTGCAAGTCACAGACATGAACAATCATTTACACTCACATTAACACTTCTGAATAATTTAAAGTGACCAGTTGACCTAAAGTGCATGTCTTCAGACTGTGGGAGGAAACTTGACTACCTGGAGGAAACCCTCAGGCACTCGGAGAACATACAAACTCCAAACACACACAAATGCCTCAAACATATACTTATGAACCCGAACCCTTTTGATGTGAGGTAACAGTGCTTATCTCAGCCACCATGCCAGTTTGGACAATATAGTCATCCCTTGCCATTTTGATGCATTTGATGCGATTTGAGCATCGCGGTCTTGGTACATCGCGGTATTTTAATAAAAAAAAAATTCAATAAAAAAAAAAAAATACCGCGATGTACCAAGACCGCGATGCTCAAATTTTCGCTGTAAGCAAGCGGAAGGCAGGGACCCAAGGCAGGCTGCGTCCATTGTTTCCAAATGACAGACTGAAGTGCCCCTCCTCCCCAGTTCAGGCAGGGACCGCCCACTCAACTCAATCTCGCAAGCTGATTGGCTTAGACATGTGATGCTGTTGCTTCCCACCCACTCAACTCAATCTCACAAGCTGATTGGCTTAGACGTGTGACGCTGTTGCCTCGCACATTCCCGCAGGAATTTTTGTGATTTTGTGATCTTACTGTATAGTGTTTGTGAACGTCCTGCACCGCGGAGAAGAGCTACAGTATTGTCAGAGGTGAGTACAGTACTTAAAGTATTTATATATAAATTCTATTTAAATATTAATACATTACAGTATTTACATATGCATATAACTGTGTAACGTTTAATATAAATTCTTGATATTGTATAGACACGAAAACATATAGAAATGAGACAACATGGTAGAAATTGGGGGGGGGGGGCGTTCCTACTTCGCGGTTTTTCGAATATCGTGGCCAGGTCTGGCCTACATTATCCGTGATATTCAAGGGATGGCTGTATGTATAATGTGTTTTGTTTCTATGGAGGTGTTTCATTGGAATATTATCTAGTCCTTTGATCATGTGTTCTCATTTTACTTTTTTAAAAGAATACTTTAACAGTCAGAACATTTACATGTCACTTAATGTCCCTTGGTCTTTCTCCACTTCGTGTTGTAAAGTGTGCGTTCTTTATCTGCCACTTCTGCTGCATCCGTTTAATTTTGGCTGGGCTTTCAAGGGCTCGGTGACACATGTCTGCAGTGGAGACTGAGTTGCTCTGTTCTCTCCAAATACCTTTAAGTGGTATAGAGGCATTATAGTGAACAAAGTACTTCTTTTACTTTTCTTTGCTAAGAGTACTTAACAATTTCATGAGGCCACCGGTCAGAGTTAATAGAAATACAGATTGATTGGTAGATTTATGTTCGGAAACAATAATCCCAAGGAGTCATGTAATTTATAAGGATATTATTTGAACAAGAAACAGCATTTCGGAACATTGAAAATGATGGACCGGCCAAGAAAGCAAATTTGAATACTCATCAACAAATATAAGATTTAATTGATTCATGAATTGATTTCACAGAAGTTGTTTCAAAAAACAAACATTTTGGAACACAGTGCTATAGAAACTGGAAAATATGTAAAAACTGCCAGCAAGAATAATCTGTATTAAAAATATTAAAGGAGGCCTCACTAAATACTGAGTTTTGTCTTGGGAATTTTACATTTAAGTAATTTTTTTTCTCTTTTTTTAAAAAATAAAAACATAAATGAAATGTGAATTGTAAAAGTAATAAAGCAATAAAAAGTAAAAACTAATCATCACCGTATTGTACACTTTTCCTTTCATTCTTGCCGATACCATTCATTGTCTATGATGTTCAGTTCATTTCATTTTCTGTAACCGCTTAATCCTAATTAGGGTCACCGGGAGGCTAGCGCCCATCCCAGCCAACTCCGGCCGAGAGCAGAGTACACCCCGGACAGCTTGCCAGGCCATCGCAGGGCGGAAATATGCTGGCTATGCAGCTACCTTTGTCGAAAGTCAGCAATGGTTCTTTTACATGCCTCACACCATAGACAGTGAGAAACATGGCCGGCCTTTGATAACCCAGTTAGCTGCACCGGGGGTCAATGACAACCCATTGAGAGTGGGGGCTTGAACCCCCAATCTTGCAATCAGTGATCCAGCACCTTAATACCAGGTCACAACTGCCCTACTGCAACTGTTTAAGTTATCTTGGTGGTGTAGGTGCTGTATCACTGATCTAGCACTAATTGAAGCCCCACTCACCACAGGTTGTCTCTGTACACCCCCCACCCCCCACCCCCCAATGCAGCTACCTGGGTTATCAAGGGCCGGCCATGTCACTCACTGTCTGTGGTGTGAGGTTCATGTAAAAGAACCATTGCTGACTTTCATAAAGCGTAGCTGCAAAGCCGTCAGTGTGTTTCCGCCCTGCAATGGCAGGGTGAGCTGTCCAGGGTGTACTCTGCCCTCACTCAGAGTCAGCTGGGATTGGCGCCAGCCTTCCCGCGACCCTAATTAGGATTAAGCGGTTACAGATAATGAACTGAAATGAAGTAGAAGCACTTATAATGCAAATGTTTTGAGAAAAAGACTATGTCTGTCTTCCTTTCCGCTTTTTCCCTTTTACTCGTGAGTCGCCACAGCGAATCATCTGATTCGCACGTTTGATTTGGCAGAGGTTTTTACGTCGGATGCCCTTCCTGTCACAACCCTTTTTAGCAAGGGACAGAAACACGCTGACGACTTTGCAGCTACTCTTTACGAAAGTCAGCAATGGTTCTTTTACATGCCTCTCACCATAGACAGTGAGAGACATGGCCGGCCTTTGATAACCCAGTTAGCCGCACTGGGGGGGACAGTGACAACCTTGTGGAGAGTGGGACTCGAACCCCCAACCTTTGGATCAGCAATCCAGCGCCCTATACCACTAGACCACCAAAAGACTATAGTACAGTATATTATTTTTTTCTTCTTCTAATAAATAAGGTTTTAAAAGTAAGGTTAACATTTCCTTCATCAGTTTCAATGATCTGCTGTTAAACACATGCACTCATACATTTAACAAACCACTTCATCCTAATGAGGGTCATGGTAAGGCTGGAGCCTTTCTTAGCTGACTCTGGATGAAGAGTGAGGTCCACCCTGAACAGCTTACCAGACCATTGCAGGGCAACATACACACACAAATGCACGCACACCCCTAGGGGCAACTTGTAAGCCAATTAACCTCATGACTATGCCTTTTCACTGTGGAACTAAAGAATCAGTAGCAAACCCAGGCAAGCACGGAGAGACTCATACTCCACACAGAAATGCCCCAAGGCCTAGACTCAAACCCAGGACCGTCTTACTGTGTGGTTGACCTTCTAACCACTACACCAGTGTGCTGCCCTCTTTTAAACACAGCTTTCTTTTAAATAACAAACACATCACAACTGAGAGGTTTATATCAATTTTTTTGACAAACTTCTCTAAATCTGGATGCCATTTTAGCCTCTGTTTGCTGTTTGTATGAGGGAAAGGGTGATATTGGCTCTGTAAGTGTGTGTTGGTGTGTTGGTGTGTGGGTGGGTAAGTGGGTGTATGCAACGGCGTGTAGGAGTCGGTTTGCCAGAATTGCCCAAAGCCTCAATAATCCTTATTTTTATTCTTGCTACACATTTTCCTGATGCTAATAACGAGCATTTCAGACCCGCGCCTTCTGTCTTTATATCTATATAGTTGTGGATTCATTGCCGGTTACAATACAGAACACAGACATTTTATGATATGTAAAACCAGTTAACATGAAAGCATTGAAACTCCTCATTCAGCAATTGGCAGAGAACACAAAGCCTTGTTGTCCTGCAGTGAGGATGCACACTTCTGTTCACGCTCTGTTACCATGAACAGGAAATTAAGCCACCAGCAGTCCTACTTGGCGCAGGCGACGTGTGTTGATTGAGTGAAAAAGTATATGGGTCCTGTCAGGCAAAAGCAATCACACATGAAGTTGGATGCCACGCTGAGCTTTCCTACAGTCCAGCCCTTTGCTGTCCTTACACTGATCTTATTATGATCATGTCTGTTGTGAGTAATTGGAGAACTGGGTCAGTGGTGTTGGACAAAAGCAAATTTGTCAAATGTTAATTAAATTTTAGCAACTAAAAGCAGATTAATTACCTATAAGTTTTAACAGTAGTGAGACACTGTCCAGACACTGTCCAGCCAAAAAAGTCACACACACCGATATGTTGTTGCTCCGCCTTTAGCCCTGCTTACAGCACATAATAATCATGTTATTGTTTTAACTAATTTAAGAAACATAACATTTATTTCCATTCAGTGTTGGGTTTGTTTTTCATTGATATCTTAGATTAGTTCATCATCAGTTTATTTTCTGTAACTATTTATTCCTATTTAGGGTCGCGGGGGAGCTGGCACCCATCCCAGCCGACTCCGGGCGAGGGCAGAGTATACCCTGAAAAGCTCGCCAGGCCATCGCAGGGCGGAAACATGCTGACTGCTTCGCACCCTACTCTTGTCAAAAGTCAGCAATGGTTATTTTACATGAACTTCACACCATAGACAGTGAGAGACATGGCCGGCCTTTGATAACCCAGTTAGCTGCACTGGGTGGTGGTGGTGGTGGTGGTGGTGGTGGTGGTGGGGGGGGGCAGTGACAACCTTGTGGAGAGTGGGACTCGAAATCCGAACCTTCGAATCAGCGATCCAGCGTCCTGTCCCACCAGGCCACCATTGCCCCGATCGTCTTAGATTCTGTCTGTCTTCCTTTCGGCTTTTTTCCTTTTACTCGGGAGTCGCCACAGCAAACCATTTGATTCGCACGTTTGATTTGGCAGAGGTTTTTATGTCGGATGCCCTTCCTGTCACAACCCTTTTAGCAAGGGACAGAAACACACTGACGGCTTTGCAGCTACTCTTTACGAAAGTCAGCAATGGTTCTTTTACATGCCTCTCACCATAGACAGTGAGAAACATGGCCCGCCTTTGATAACCCAGTTAGCCGCACTGGGGGGGACAGTGACAACCTTGTGGAGAGTGGACTCGAACCCCCAACCTTTGGATCAGCGATCCAGCACCCTATACCACTAGACCACCACTGCCCCGCCCTGATCGTCTTAGATTAATGAGAGAAAATTTGAACCATTCCATAATTTCTGCTCCAGCACATCTCAAAAGGATAGGACTCTGGGGTGCCAATACATATGTGAAAATAAGTCCTCATGTTCTCTGAACCATTCTTTCATTATTTGAATCCCCATTTTGTATCCTTGCCATCAGAGGAGAAATAGTCCATTGATGTGATAACCTGCTCATTCAGTACGTTCATTGCATTGCCACAGTGATGTTGCTGACCTCGACCTGACCTAGAGCAACAATGCCATGAAGATTACATGCTGCGATCAAGGCTAAATGCACTCCATGAAATGTAAAACCCCCCCCTCCCCTTTTTTTTTGGGTGAGGCAGTGTATTCTCAATAAATTTTTCTATTTTTTTTCACATCACATTAATTCCCTCAACAACATCCCCCAGATCACGTCCAGTTAATTGATCATTAACATGGCTGAATTTCAAATCCCTGATCATCATACAGATAAGTGCTGTCTTGATCTTGTTTTTCAAGCTGTGTATATGCTGTCGTGATTATTAAAAGTAACAGGAATGAGCGAACAGATGGAGTTATACATGTTATGAGTGACATTATGAGTAAAATAGAGTAGAAATAAATTTCACGTAGTGATAATGGTTATCGCATATGAAATTGGAAAATTAGGAATAATTTCTATACATGTGTTTAACGTGCCTCAATAAACTGGTTCACTTAAAGAATCTTTATTTGGGTTTTATTTGTAAGTTTGGTTTCAACACAACAACATGGCACAAATGTGCTTGTGTATCTACTTTCTGCAGGGTACGTTATAGACAGTATGGCATTTTAAACAATGTCCCTCATTTATTATACTGTTAAATTATGAGTCTCCTAGATTTATGATAACATGTCAAAATCAATGTAAATGCTGGAACTTTTACCCTTTATTGGATGAAAAAGAGTTGTAGCTTGTGAGTTTTTGTGAGAAAATGGAGTTGGACACCAGTTTGCTGGAGATTTCTGGTGGTGAGACTTGTTGTGTGAAAACTGCAACGATGTCAAGATTATGTGTAACTTGAGCAATTTTGAGGGACATGCAGTGTACAGCCAGCATTAATGGAAAAATACAGAGTTGTGATGTGTTGTGTTTTCATACATTGTTCATTGGAGACCCTTTTACATTTTTGTGAGACATTAGGACAAAAGCCATAATCCTGTGGTGACACTGGATAGGTAGGTAGGTCCACTTGGTCCACTTTGACAATGTAAACTATGTTTAGATGTAAACTGGTACTGGGACAGAAGTGTTTTTTCAAGTCAAGGACATTGTTGCTTGAACTGTTTTGTTTTATTTTTTCACTTGAGGGAGAGTCCCCTCATAGGACTATTCTTTTATGTGTAAAAAGAGGATATTAGCATAGTGTAGTGTGGGAGCGAAAGACGTGACAATAGCTTTAAAACATGTGCTGTTTGGATGTTTTACTTGTCACAATGATTTGATGGTGGAAAGTAATGAGACAACAACTGATGCCATTGAACTCATTGAAAAATTGAGTGTATGCTACCTTTATCTACACTGCTGATTAAACAAAAGAAAAAAAGAATATTAAAGTACTGTACCTATAGATATCCTTTAATATTAGATATGGCATGAGCACGCCTTGGCATAGTAAGCAGTGGTACCAAGCCACTGACTAAGAAGTAAGAAATGTGAAGAATCACAACAAAATCTGTGCATAAAGATTACCAGGTATTTCTTGTAGAACAGGAAAGTAGGTACAGAATATGAGTGGTATTATTACCACGTATACAAGAGTAGTACATACCTCTATATTTCTAATACAGTGGTACCTCACTTTACGAAATAATCCATTCCAGAGCCTTTTTCGTAACCTGCATTTTTCGTAAATTGAACCGCATTTTCCATGTAAAATGTGTGATTCGTTCCAAGGCTCCCAATACTACCCCCTAAACCCTTTAAAAATTATAAAAGCATACCTTTGAAGACCTCCTTCTGCTTCAATATCGTACTGATGGTAGACGGGTTTAGCCATATTCCTTTGTGATATCACTCGAGCCCGTTTCTTCTTCTCACTCGCACCGGAAATCACACGCGTGCGTGTCTGTGTGCGCGCACGCGTGTGTTGACCATGTCTTCTTAGATCTTACAAATGTTTATGGAAGGTTAAAAGCCTGAGTCAAGAAATAAAGCATAAAATAACAGTAACTCTGTCCTTTACACGAAAAGCATTCTTGGTAGATTCAGCTCCATAATAGGCAATGGGAGGTGGCTGCGTCATTCCTCCTAGCCAATGGGATCCCTGTTCAAGATGGCGTCAGGTGGACCTGTCCAAGATGGCGCTTGAGTGAAGGTGACATGAACAACAGCTCAGTTGTTAGCCAATGGGAGGCCAGCGGGGGTGGGATGTTTGAACGCCATTGATGGGAGAGCAGCTCATGCATTGTTTGAATGTTTGAATAGCGCGTGTTAATGTTTGAATGGCGCGTTTGAATTTTTAAGATGGTGCTTTCGTAACGTGAACTTGTTTCGTATACAGAGACAAAAAGTTTAGGAAAATGTGTCTCGTAACCTGCATTTTTCGTTTGGTGAGACTTTCGTAAAGTGATGTACCAATGTAATTAGAAAATACCATTTTTAAAGGTCCTATTTGTGGAGAATTCAGTTTCTTATCAAAATTTTTATTTTATTTATGCAATTAACATAAATTGTTGCAGTGATTTGTGTATTAAAATGAAATTTTACTTTTTTATATAAGTTGCTGTTCTGCTGTATAATAGATAAATTATACTTGTCATGGTATTGGTCCTGTGATGGACTGCTGAGCTGTTCAGGCTGTACCCTGCCTTCACCCAGAGTCCTCCTGCGACCCTAGTAGACTAAAATGGTTCATTGAGTGAATTAATGTGTGTTTATTAGCAGGTACGACTAGTAGTGGAAATAGTAGTAGGACATTTCTTTCTCTTTATAACAACAGAAGTAGAATGTATTTTTATCCGACACCATGTAAACTATTTGGAAATATACACACAAAACAGGTGTGTGTACACAGGTGAGAGTAAAAAGAGACAGAGGGAGCATGTTATGTTCGAGAATCACCTTTTACAAGACCAGTGATATTTGGACACTTTTTTTTTTTTTTTTTTTTTTTTAACCGGACTAAGTGACATTGTCAGTAATGCAAATCATAATATGATGCATTAGATATGTTTGTTTTGCTTTTGGTAAAATATTAAAATGACTATTTAAGCAGAACATTTAATAAACATTGATTTTATGAGAGCAATGATAGATCACACAATTATAAGCTGAGAGTTTTGGATCAGTGTCCTGCCCTACATAACGGCTGAACATGCTAATCATTTCATAATTAGAACGTCCCAGTGAACACTATAAATCCTTCACTCAGTGCATCTGTGTCACTGTCTCCTCGGTTTAAGAATATACTCCATGACAAGATGCGCCGATCAGCCATAACATTAACACCACCCTATTCACCTGCAACTATCAGCAACATTCATAGTAAGCAGCATTGCTCTGTATGCTCTGCCATCTTTCTATCATAACCAGTACCAACAGTTCCAGCAGTTTGGGCTACATTAGTCAGGTCCTGATTCTTGCTCATTTTCATTGCATCCAACATATCAGCTTCAAGAAATGACTGTTCACTTTTTGCCCAATACATCCCACTTTTTAGCAGATGTCATTACGATGAGACAATCAATTTTACTTATTTCACCTGTCAGTTTTCATAATGTTTTAACGTTATGTTTGGTTGTTCAGGGTTTGTTTATCCTGTGGCGTGTGGCGCTGATCCCATAGCACAAACTGTTATTGCTGGTAATGATTAAAAGGCGTCAAAACATATAGTGCATTACAGTGTGCTGTGTATTGGCTGCCAAACTTCAGACAAGTCAAATTGTGTTAATGTTATTTCGGATCAGTTTAGTTGAGTATTCCAAGTTATTTTGTTCAACTAAATCACACATTGAGTGTATATATCAGCTTGATCATAATATATTATATATTATTCCTATACAGGGATCTCTTGCCACTTCGCGCTTCAATTCATGCGGCTTCAGTGTATTTATATTTTATTGACATCTTATGCATTATTTTTAATGCTTAGATGTTATTATAAGCATTTATAGCATTGAATATGTATTTATTGATATTATATACACATATCATTATGTACGTATACGTCATTCGGGGGGATGGGGGGGTGATTCTACTTCGCGGATTTCAATGGTCGCGTGGGGATCTCGGTCCCAATTAACCGCGGAAAGTGAGGGATCCCTGTGTGTGTGTGTGTGTGTGTGTGTGTGTGTGTGTGTGTGTGTGTGTGTGTGTGTGTGTGTGTGTGTAGGAGAAGCGGACAAATATTTTCATCAGAACCAAAACAAACGTATCACCTCGGTTAATACTTTTGCTAATCATTCTGAAATATATATTGCATTTTGTTTTTTACTTCTCATTTTGAGAATACTGTTGAATTTGCCCCATGCATGCACTTTTGTTATCTCATTGCATGCATGATGGCATATCTGTCATGAGGTTATTCCTGTTTTAGTATGAAAACAAAACAAAAACCCTTGAGGTACCTACACACCACCTTCTCATACTGCTGGAGATAACAGTCATGTTCAAGTAAAATGTTAATTATGGGATCATATCCATTATCATATCCAATGTATGGCGTTCATCCTTTTACTGTGTGTCTGGTGCCTTGTCAGTGATTTCCCAACAGACAGGCCTTGCATAATAACAATTACTCCCTCATTCGATCATTTGTTTAAGCCTGTTAATTGCCTTTGTCAGTGGAAAGTGGGCGAAGCATAGTACACCCTGAACTGCTCACCAGACCAAAGCAGGGCAACACACCCACAGTCGTTCACATTCATATGACCCATACCTGTGGTCAATATGGTCAAACCTGACAGTTAAATCCAGAAGGTTCTTGCGATGGTACGGATGAGCTAGCCTCCATGTCACCCTGCCACAATAATTCTAATGAATAATAATAAAGATAATAATAAAATTTTCTTTGGATTCAGTGCCATGCCACATTTAATAGATTAATTACACAGGACCAAGGGCAGTGGTGGTCTAGTGGTATAGAGTGCTGGATTGCTGATCCTAAGGTTGGGGGTTCGAGTCCCACTCTCCACAAGGTTGTCACTGTCCCCTCCAGTGCAGCTAACTGGGTTATCAAAGGCCAGCCATGTCTCTCACTGTCTATGGTGTGAGACATGTAAAAGAACCGTTGCTGACTTTCGACAAGAGTAGCTGCAAAGCCATTAGCGTGTTTCCACCCTGTGATGAGCTGGTGAGCTGTCCAGGGTGTACTCTGCCCTCGCCTGGAGTTGGCTGGGATGGGCGTCAGCCTCCCGCGACTCTAATTAGGATTAAGCGGTTACAGAAAATGAAATTAACCGAACAAGTGAAATTATTTTTGTACCAGTGATATTTACTAGCATGTAATTTAATGAAAATTATCTTCTCTTTTATTTCACCAGTGGATTTGTCTCAAACCTACGGATTCAGATTACAAAAGAAGCTTACAGAAAATATAGACTGGTCCTACGCAGGTAAGTGCTACTGAGTTCAGCAGCATTAAAGGTTTCACAGTTGAAAATTTGCCTTGTCAATGTTTGCACCACATAACATAAAAGGTGAGTCTAATTCTTTTCTGTTAAGGAGAACGACACGTAGTTTGTTATGAACATAACCTCGGGTTTAATGTCCATTGGTTAGGTTGGCATATGAATACCTGAATCTCTTGCTTCCAGATTTCATTTAACTTGACTTAACTCATTATAATAAGACGCAGTTTTGTACATTTCTTATAAACAAAACTACTCACAGTGGTTGCACATAGAAGGCTATCATAGTTAATTTGTTTAGAAATAAACCCAGTTTCAACTACAGCATCAAATCTTTTAACGCTGTTAATTTCCCCCAAACACAATTAGTAGAAAGTAGATGTAGCTCACTGTCGGCTGGGCAGTTCTTTCCCATGCTTAGTAATAAGAAAAATCCTCACTCAGTACAGGAAGCTCTGTAATGTAGAGGTTCATGGTGAAGTTACTGGTAGTCCACTACACTATACAGCCAAAGCACTAAACTACAGTTTATATTCGCATAGAAATGCATTTTATATTTGTGAACACTTATCCTAAAAGATTACTCGTCAACCTTTGAGCTGGTGCAGATCTATTGTATATACATTGGTGTGAGGGGACGACATAATAAAAACTTATTTATCCTGTCATAAAATATCCTGTCATCAAAATGAAATTAAGAGGATGTCACATTTGACTTGTACTAGACCATTACCTTTTATTATGACCTTGTAGTGGGTATTTGAGAATTGAGTCATTCAGCATACAGTCTAGCAGCTTTCCCTGAGTGGTTTAGATATACTTTTTTAGATAAGATGTATTTAACTATATTATGGGTGTGTGATTATTAGCACAAAGAGATAATAATCAGGGTTGCCAGGTCTCAGAAACCGTTCTAAACAAATTAAAACTCAAAAAGGAGATTGATTTGTCACACTGATGTTACAGTGCAGTGAAATTCACTGAGTCGCTTAATCCTATTAGGGTCATGGGGACAGTGAAATTCTTTCATTTGCATATTCCAGCATGTTGAGGTCAGAACCCTCAGTCAGTCATAATGCAGCACCCCCAGAGCAGATAGTGTTATAAACCTTGATGACAGTCCTGGGACTTGAATTGTCAGCTCTCTATAGCCATCAGCGAGACCACACATAAAATCTGAACCTACCCTACAATTTGTTCAATTCATTTTCTGTACCCGCTTAATCCTAACTTGGGTCGCGGGGAGGCTGGTGCCCATCCCAGCCAACTTCTGGCAGAGTACACCATGGACAGCTCGTCAGGCCATCGCAGGGCGGAAACGCGCTGACGGCTTTGCAGCCTACTCTTGTCGAAAGTCAGCAATGGTTCTTTTACATGCCTCACACCAGAGACAGTGAGAGACATGGCCGGCCTTTGATAACCCAGTTAGCTCCACGGGGGAGGGGGGGGGGCAGTGACAACCTTGTGCAGAGTGGGACTCAAACCCCCAACCTTTGGATCACTGATCCAGCGCCTTATACCACTAGACCACCACTGCCCCCCCTACAATTTGTGTAAAGGAAAAGTGAGAATAAGTTGCATGCACATGCATTTACAATTTGTTTACATATTTCTATTAGTCTACATATTTATTGCATTTAATATTGATTATGTACAGTAAAACAAGGTCTGGATGGCTGAGGAAATTTAAAGGGTTCATTATGGCAACCCATCAACCTCACCGTTTTGCAGTTTGTTTCCTGTTTAAACGAGCCGTTACTATAACATCTCGAAGCATGCAAGTCGTCATGCACCAGCTGTAAAATAACCGTTTAAAGTTGTTGATCAATGAAAATAGGTCACTACTAACCTCAAAATTTTTGAAGATTGCAATGTGTTTAACAGCTGATATAAATCTCAGGCTCGATGTATGAACCGACACTGAACAATGATCAATATGAGAAACATATTCAGTAGTAAATAACACATTTGACACTTTTTGCCTTTCATTTATTTCCTCTCATTTTAGCACCATGGAGAATTCCCTCATTTCTCATACAGCTCTACTTTCAGAAAGTAGGCCAGATCTAAAATGCCACTAATATGGCTTAACTTGTCAGCACAGAAATCCTATCTTAAGTATTTATTTTCATATGGCTACATTTTTATAACTGTAATTTTTAAAATTTTTCTGTTTTGTTGATATTATTTGCCCTCACTCGTCACTTATCATTTGTCTCACTCCTTGGACTCTCAACTCTCGTGTGTCACAACAAATCAGATCTGGGTGACACATGAAGTTGGCAAAACAAAGAGGGCATTATCATGCCAGGGATGCAGACAAGCTTCCAGGCAGATGGGACAGTGTTCCCCAGTGTTACCCTGGCTAACGTCACTGCTGCCGAACTCACCACTTCTCATTCTTACTGAATAATTTTAGAGGAAACATAAAATATTCTGCATTAATTCCCATTAGGCTAATTATTTTTAAAAAATAATAACGATAACAATAATAATAATAATAATTATTATTATTAAGTTATTTGTTTGTTATTATTTTTAATTGTGTTGAAAGTATGCGTCAACCTTATATCTCATTCATATGCTGGTGATAAATATAACGTGGGAGTGAGAAACCAGCTTGATGTGGTAGTATATCCCAGACGGTTCAGGTGCGTGTTTGTGCCAGAGGCATGTACAGATACTACTATTCATGCACAGGGGGTGGAAAAAAGAAAACATAGCTTGGTCTGATCTGTTTCACTCATATAGATAAATACTACTGTCTAATTTTTGTGGAACAATGGAATTTCATTTTCAGATGAGTTTTTTTTTTTTTTTTTTTTTTTTTTTTTTTGCAATAATTAATGCAGTTGCTCCTATCTTAGGCTTGTTGTTGAGAATCATCTTTAGAGAAAAAAAAAACTTGAAAAACCTTGTCAGGAATAAATCCAATCTGTATCCCAAACCAAACAGGGACAAATCTAGACGTTTCCAGACCTTGGATATTACCATTCCTTCTGTTATTATATTTTCAGCCAAGCACCACTGTCTCTGTGTGGGCTACACCATGTCATAGTGGTCAGCACTTCTTCCTCACAGAAAAAGGTCCACAGGATGGAAGAGCATTCCAGTTGGGAATCTATTGACTTAACTGAATCCCAAAGGGAGTTATAGATGTACAGCAGCAGAGGAAGTAATATTAGTAGTGTTCATTTATTTTTGTAGACGGCCTAGAAACAGAGCAAGACACTGTGCTTGTAATTATCTCAAATGGATGTTTGGAACCATAGATACTGTATAGGAAAGCAAGCTTGCTTGTAAATATTGTTGGCTTTAATATTGTTAAATTAAGTCTATGGAAGTGGTTTACTTAAAGCAGCACATTTTGCTGCTCATTTACAAAACCTCTTAATCCTTCTGCTAAAGCCGCAGGTAGACTGGAGCTGATCCGTCAATGGGTGAAGGTGGGATACACACAAATACACCCTGAACAACTTTTCAGGCCATTACAGGGCAACACTAAACAAACATTCACACTCACATTCACACCTAGGGGCATTTGTAACAGCCAGAGGAAATGCCCAGAGGAAAGTCACACAAGCACGAATAGAACATGCATAATCAACACAGAAATGCTCTTGCTGAGCCCGGGACTTGAACCCAGGACCTGCTTTCTGTGAAGCAGACATGACAACCAATACACCATGGAGCTGCCCTATTATAAAACCGCTGCATCTATTTGCTGCAGAATAAGCCTGATTATTTTCCCCCAGTGCAGCTAACTGGGTTATCAAAGGCGGGCCATGTCTCTCACTGTCTATGGTGAGAGGCATGTAAAAGAACCATTGCTGACTTTCGTAAAGAGTAGCTGCAAAGCCGTCAGCGTGTTTCTGTCCCTTGCTAAAAGGGTTGTGACAGGAAGGGCATCCGACGTAAAAACCTCTGCCAAATCAAACGTGCGAATCAGATGATTCGCTGTGGCGACTCCCGAGTAAAAGGGAAAAAGCCGAAAGGAAGACAGAGACGCCTGATTGTTTTCCCAAAGGCAGTCAGAGATCCAAACCAGGGCTGCCAACTCTCCCGATTTTGTCAGAAGTCTCGCATTTTTTCACATCGATTTCCGTGATTCCGGTCTTGTATAAAAATCTTCCGTGTTTTGTTTGTTACTAATCCAGATTCTTTTTTTTTTTTTTCTCGATTGTCCACATTTCAGTTTGGTTGATAATAGAGCCACTTCAGTTCTCGCGTGGAGCATTCCATTGCTCAAAAATGTCCAAATGATCAGGAGTCTGACTATTCTGTTTCTGAAAGCAACTCCGCAGAAACATCTTATAGCCCTAAACATAAGAAAAAGAGGCATGTTCAAATATTCAAGAAATTGTATAGTACTAGATCGAAGTGCATCAAAGCTTCGTCCAAGGGACCCATTTTCGCGCTTTGCGATATTTGTATTCACATAGTATAAAATCTGGCGACGCTTACGCTATAAAAATGCACTTAAAAATGGGCAAACATATGGGAAAGTCATTCAAATTGCAGCATTACCAGCACATGTCAAACAGCCGAATGAGAAAGAGAAAAATTACAGATTTGTGCAGAAACATAGAGCACAATATACAGTAATAATGCAGGGTCGTGATAATAGTGCCGGTTATAGGTACTGTTAAGGATGAGGAATACAAGTTCATGTTCAAGAGCCTAGCACGGGTTTGTTGCCAGTGCTGTGCATATTCCACAGCAATGGCCTTGTGAGAGGGGATTTAGCATGGTCACCCAGAACAAGACCCCAGGCAGTGGTGGTCTAGTGGTATAGGGCGCTGGATCGCTGATCCAAAGGTTGGGGGTTCGAGTCCCACTCTCCACAAGGTTGTCACTGTCCCCCCCAGTGCAGCTAACTGGGTTATCAAAGGCGGGCCATGTCTCTCACTGTCTATGGTGAGAGGCATGTAAAAGAACCATTGCTGACTTTCGTAAAGAGTAGCTGCAAAGCCGTCAGTGTGCTTCTGTCCCTTGCTAAAAAGGGTTGTGACAGGAAGGGCATCTGATGTAAAAACCTCTGCCAAATCAAACGTGCGAATCAGATGATTCACTGTGGTGACTCCCGAGTAAAAGGGAAAAAGCAGAAAGGAAGACAGACAGACCCAGAACAAGACCCCAGGCAGGGCATCCCTTGCCCCCAAAACTCTTGAAAGCTTACTTTTCAGAAAGGTAGGGATGGCAGTAAGGGGCTTCCCATGTTTTCAGAATCAGTACTCAAAATCTGTGTTAACAGAGGCCAAATCTGTAACATATAACAGCTTAAAACATACCCGAATAAATCTATTTATGGCATTAGAGATATTTTTCAACTTTTGATTTGTACAATATACCAATGAAACTGTTCTATGGCTTCGGACAAAGATTTGTCAGCATTTAATTTAAATTAAACCTTATTAAAGTATACTGTATAGTATTTCATAATTTGATTTTAATATTAAGTAGTGTTCATGTGTTTGAAACAGACAATGTGTTTGTCACGGTTTGAATATTTAGTGTACGAGCCTTGAAAGTATTTGACTTTTCAATGAAAGCTGACGTTACACTGTTGATTTTGAGTTTTGGAACATTGTCGGAAATTATCAGAACTTTATCCATTTTTGACTTTCAATTCTTTTCATTGAAGTTACAGAGTTGCCGTATTAGTATGAAAAGGTTTGGGAAGTATCAGTATTAATATATTGTTTTAAAAAACTACAATTTTTTTGTCGTAATTTAGAAATTTTGGCTTTGACATGTATTATACTGCAGTTGACAGTATTATTGCAAGTGTGGCTCTGTCATAAGTTATCAGTTTTACTACTGTTTGACACTCATATCTTTATTTCATTTTCTTATGCATATTTCACAAACTTTAGTAAAAACATACTTTTTTTTAGAAACAGTAATGTGTTGTTTTTCACAAGTTTGTGTGTTAAAGAAATGGACCAGTTTTTGCATAGAATCTACTGGTTTCAGAGATTGAATCTTCGAGTTTCTAACTTCATGGGGTTGGCAGCTATTCAAACTATTTTCCACATCATACTAATTATATTAATTTGGGCTAACTTCGTTGCTATACAAAGTACTTTAATTTATGTTGGTTGTCATGTGTGCATAAAGAGTGGTGGTTTATTTTTTTATTGCACATCAAAGAAATGCATATTATCCTGTGTCAATTCCTTTTAGGAACATTAAACCAAAACAGGTGGCACAAGAAATACCCATCATGCAACAATGCCAAGCAATCACCCATAAACGTCGAGGAGAGCCTGGCTCAGGTCAAAGCTCACTTTCAGAAGTTGAGGTTTGAAGGCTGGGAGAAGCAGACCTCAGGAAACACAACAGTAAAAAACGATGGCAAGACAGGTGCAACTGCTAATATTTATCAACATTGACTACGATGATTGCAGAACAGCTATTTCTACATTATGAGCTTGTGGCAAATATGCAGTACCTTTCTCAATATCCTGTTAAAGCTTTAAAAGATTTTTCATTATTAACTTGGCCTTTGATGACATTTATAAGAAGTTTACCTTTTGTGAGGATTTATATGATGTACTCACTGTCTCTCTCCAGTGACAATAGATGTGGGTGGTGAATTCAATGTAAGTGGAGGGGGGTTGAGGTCCACGTTTAGGGTTGGCCGCATTACTTTTCACTGGGGCAGCTGCAATGCCTCCTCTGATGGCTCTGAACATAGTGTCAATGGAGTGAAATTCCCTTTGGAGGTAAGAGAAAGCCTTCTTTTTATCACTTCATCCTGTGTTATCCCTATGCTCTGTGTCATAGCATGTTTTGGAGAAGTTTCTTTATCGTCCTTCATAAAAAGTCTTAAAAATTCTTTTAAAATATTTTTAAAATATACAGAGATCTACAAGAATTTTCTTTAAAAATACCGTATTCGATGTAATAAGCCCCCCCCACAGTTTTTGATCTTACATCTAATCACCGCCCATGTGTACTGGAAGCAAAATGGTAGATCAAACTTACCAATTTTATTCGATCAGTCTCTGTAACTGCCTGTAAAAGTGAGTTCACACGGTATTTCAAGACCCCCTGCCACTGGAGAATGTCTATAATGTTCATCAGTAACAACAGATTTGATTGTTCCATCGTGCTTTAAAAAACAGGAAAATATTTTGCAGTGTTCTCTTGGTAAATGTCCAACAACCGATGAACCATTAGAAACTGCTACAGCAAAACTATGGGATGCTATGAGCCCGATATGGACCCATCAGAAAACGTTCCTGGCCATGTGCTTTTGTTTATGTTCGTGTTGATTGGTTTAACGTGCCATGTGCTAAAGTTGACATTTGTGTTGATTGGCTTGATTTTACTTCCGGGAAAATGTTTAAAGGAACAGCATCGGAAGGGAAAAGTAAGGGTTCTTTTTTTTTTTTTTTTAATTTATGCTGTTTTCTGTTTATTTTCAGCTTTCATGTAAGTAGTTTGGTTGATACCACAAAATGAATAACACAAATACCAGTAAAACTCTTTTATTGTTCTGTTATTATTCATGTTTTCCACCTCGATGGTAATAAGCACTTACGGTTCCACGCGGCTGGTAACATTTTAATAAGCGCCCACCCACTTCAATTTTTTAAGCGCCCTGGGAGCTTATCACGTCGAATACGGTAAGTTGTTTATATAAAATTACTTGCTTTAGTGCTATGTGTAATGTGTTGTATGTGATTGCCTATAAGCTTCATATTGAGTGTAAAATGAGAAAAATGATAAATACATGTATATGTATGCAGATGCAGATATATTGTTATGAAGCTCATAATCATCAGTCTATAGATGATGCCCTGAGTTCAGGCGGACAGATTACTGCTCTTGCTGTCTTGTTTGAGGTGAGTGCTAATTGTACTTCAGCTCAGTATTGGTAATTATTGTGGAATGAAACTCTCCTGACACACTAAACATTTTAACATTTTATCCTCACGTGGTTTGTACTTACATCTATGAAGTTGTAGAAATATGCAAAAATGTGTTCAATAATTTGCGTTAGCAATTTGTAGTTTGAGAAATCATGAGAAAAGTGCCAGTCCCGAGAAAATAACAGGATACAGATATTAAACAAACAAATGAGACATAAACTAGTGAATTTCAGAACTTTTTTGTGTCTATATATGTTCTCGCCGTGCTTGTGTGGGTTTCCTCCGAGTACTCCAGTTTTTTTCCCCACAGTCCAAAAACACACACAGTTCCAAATCACGCCTATGTGTGAGTGAGTGTGAATGGTTATGTGAGTGTTGGCCTGTAGGCCTTGCGATGGCCTGGCAAGCTGTCCAGTGAGGGTGTACCCCGCTCTCGCCCAGAAGTGGCTGAGATGGGTGCCAGCCTCCCAATGACCCTAATTAAGATTAAGTGGCATAAAAAAGGATTTTTTGTATTAAATATTTTTTAGGTAGCCATATAGTAGGGTCGTATGGTGGTGTAGTGGTTAGGATTTCTGCCTTATAGCAAGAAGGTCCGGGCATTTCTGTGTGGAGTTTGTATGCACTCTTGGTGCTTGCGTAGGTTTCCATCAAGAACTCTGCTTTCTTTACACGGTTAAAAAGACATGCACATTAGGCAACATGGATGTTCCAAATTACACTTAGATGTTAGTAGGAATGTTAATGATTGTGCGTGTTGACCCTGCAATGGTCTGGCAAGCTATTCAATGTGTACCCTTCACAAAGTTGGCTGACATAGGCTCCAGCCTCCCCACGAATAGTTGGATTAAGCATTTCAGCAAATGACTGAGTGAAACTGATTATTATCACAAAGTAGTCCTGTTTAGGGTGATGTCAGACCCTGCTCTAAACCCCTGTTGTGATTTATTTCTTCATATTGACCAACTTGCTGTTTATGCCTTACATATCTGATCTAATTGACACAATGCAGAGCAAATTATAACACACAGCTTATATAAAATACTCAAACAAAAGAGATAAAGTAACAAGATACATCAATCAGAAATAATTTTCAGCATTTTGTTCTTTACATTGTACTTTAGATAGCAAGCTAGATTTCATGTCTTCTGGCCAACATTGCAGCACGCTGTGAAATTAAAGCAGAGCAACCAAGATTATTTGCTTTTCACCTGACACTCTGTAATTGTGCCAGTCATATTGTAAGAGATGCAAAAGGGTTTTTTTTTCTCCTAATTGTTTTTTTTTATACTGAGGACATGCAGCAGATAATTATATCTTCAAAAGTGCTTCTACTATCTCTAAAACCACATAACAACTATCATTATCATGCTACATAGTGTTGATCATGTGCTTTGGGAATCAACTCCACATTCTCTCTGTGCACATCCTGATATTAGATTAATTCTCATGGTGGTGAATTTTGTAGGACAAGAAATGTGGGTGTTTAAATTAGATCTGCCCTTTCTTGAGACTGAAAGGATATCTTCTGTTATGTATCCCTTTTAGACACTCATAGAAAATGGTTCTATCTGGTTTTTTTTTTTTTTTTGGACTTACTGTATTAATCCAATAAGGGAAATTATTTCCTCTGCATTTAACCAATCCAAAGTGAGCACACATTCCAACAGCAAACAGTGAACACACATGCAGAGCAGTGGGCTGCCATATACGCACATTGGGGGCACTCGGAGAGCACTTGGGGATTAGGTGGTTTGGAGGTTACTTCAGCCATTTATGTGGAGGAAGGGAAGGTGCTGCTCACTCCCCCACTACCACACATCTGCTGGTTTGGGAATCGAGCCAGTGACCTTACAGTCCCAAATCTGCTTTTCTGACCATTACGCTACAGCTGTACCGAAATTGCTTGATGACTGCGTTTAAGCCGTTGAAATTTAGGCTGATGTGAGGGACGAACGTACTACCTTCAGATTATGAGACTGACATGCTACCCATTATGCTAATGAGACAGCAGATGGTATATCGAAAGGAGGCATGCAACTCACTAAGAGAAATATTTTCCCTTTTCAATATATAGCCTCTGTACACTGTACACATTTGCGTATTTGTGCAGTTGACTTAATCTATCTATGACCTGTATGAACTTGTAATTTATGAAACTGGATGATATAGATGTACATGGGAAGATAGGGAGTGTACTTGTGTATACATGTAAAGATTGCCTTCAGTTTGAATGCTGATGGATTTTAATATCTTTTCTGTATCAAATACTCCAATCAGCCACAACATTTGACAAACAAGGAGAATCACAGCGATTATCTCAGTACAAAGGCACCTGTCATGGGGTGGGATTTATAAGACAGAAAATGAACCTTCAGTGTTGAAGGTTGGAAAAATTGGGAAAGTGTAATGATTTGGATGACTTTGATAATAGACAAACTGTGATGGCTGGATGTGAACAGCATCACAAACAAGGCAGATTTAGTGGAGTGTCCCTGATATACATGGGTTAGTTTATACCCAAAAACTACGAATGTAATTCAGCAAACATCCACCAAGGTTGAGGCTCAGTTAACTTAGTTAATAGCGCTATTAGTAAATACTAATAACTAAAACATAAGCACAGTAAAACATTCATTCATTCATTTATTTATTACTTTTCTGAATCACTTAATCCTAGAGTTGCAAGGATGCTGGTACCCATTTCAGCCGACTCTGGGAGAGGGCAAAGTACACCCTGGAGAGCTCACCAGGCAATGGCAGCACATTAGAAAAATATATTATTATTATTATTATTATTATTATTATTATTATTGTTGTTGTTGTTATTTATTTAGTTTATTTTTACATTTCTTAAACCATTATAGTTCGGAGGCTTCACGGTGGTGTAGGGGTTAGTACATCCACCTTACAGAAAGGCCTGGGTTTGATTCTCAGCCTGGACATTGGTGTGTGGCGTTTGTATGCTTTCCCCGTGTTTATGTGGGTTTCCTCCAGTTATTCCGGTTTCCTCCCACGGTCCAAAAACATGCACAGTAGATTAATTGGCTGTTCCAAATCTCCCCTAGGTGTGAGTGTGAGTATGAATGTTTGTGTGATTGTTGCCCATGCGATCGCTTGGTGAGCTTAACCAGAGTCGGATGCCTCCCCACGACCCTAATTAGGATAACCGGTTCAGAAGACGAATGAATCAGGTCAAGTTGGCATGCTTGTGTGTGCGGGTGCATCAGAGCTGTGTTAATTGGCATATCTTTACCTATCTTTATGATTTTAAGTACATATGAAGTTTTAAAAATTGAATTGGTAGAATCATAAAATAAACAAACTGAAAAAAGACTTGTCATTGTTTTTATTTTTACAAATTTTAACCGTGACAGAGACACTTCCGGAGAGCTCCACGTACTAAGTACTGTGCAGCTAACTGTGTCTTTTGAGTCTATTCATTCAGAGTTAATACATCCTACACATAAATGTAAGTAAACTGCCCATAAAGGTATTTTCAGACTCATTCTGAGTTTAAATATGTATTATGCAGTAGCACAAGAACAGATTATTTTTATTCAAGCATTATCAAGCCATTCAAGATAATGTTTTTATTTTCCAGACCTGTCAGATTGCCTCATTCCTATTGATAATAATATTGTTTACTTTTCAATTAATTATCATATAAGTATCGAATATAGATCTAAATATTATTAACCAGATATTATTACACATACATGGTAAAATCGTAAGACAGTAAATTGTTCAGCAGGGCAGTGGTGGTCTAGTGGTTAGGGTGCAGGATCACTGATCCTAAGGTTGGGGGTTCGAGTCCCCATAAAGTTGTCACTGTCCCCCCAGTGCAGCTAACTGGGTTATCAAAGGTAGGCCATGTCTCTCACTGTCTATGGTGAGAGGAATGTAAAAGAACCATTGTTGACCTTCATATAGAGTAGGCTGCAAAGCCGTCAGCGTGTTTCTGTCAGTCTAGGAACCACCACAGCCGTCTCAGCCAGCTGAGCCACCGTGGAAGGGACCTAGGCCTAGAGAGCGGGGATCAGCCAGCACGAACTGGCTCTCGCTATACAAAAATACTCAGTGCAGACGAGGAGAAATAACTCTTCACTATGTTCGAATTTGAAGAACAGAGAGCCATCACAAATTGTTCAATAATTAAAATGAATGAAAATGCACAATCGGTTCTGTTTAACAGTTCCACTTTAATCACTGCTTCGTGAATGTGAAGCATTTTACATGTTGATTTCATTATAATGTTATAAAATGTGTTTTCAAAAAAATGCTTCATGTTATTGACTTTATTTAGGTCCGACCTCCCTATGGCCATTTCAAGCGTACTGTAGTAAATTCCAGGTGCAATGACTCACCTGTTAGATCCAGCCCGAGGCTGCTGAAGGCAGTTACACCCAACCGTTTAAGGTTATGGGGGCGGTACAGAGGCAAAGCACAATGGTACATATCTTATAGAGACTTGAAGAATTGCAGTAAATAATACTTCTTCTTTGGTGCATGCAATGCTTTATTTCTTATTGTTTAAAAGAAATCTTATATCAAGCCTTGTCTTTATGAAATCTCACAGGCCAGTGTTGAAGATAATGAAAACTATGAAGCCATCATCGATGCAGTGAACAGTGTCAGCAGATACGGTATTCCCATTTTAATTCAGTGTTAGTACTAGTAACTAGTCTCCGATCTTTTACTCATCAAATGCTACACACTGACTTATACATATTTGAAAAAATGTCCATTATGTGACTTCTTTTGTTTAGGAAAGAGCAGCAATGTGTCTCCGTTCATCCTACAAAGCCTCTTGCCCAACTCCACAGAGAAATACTTCATCTATAATGGGTCACTCACTTCTCCTCCATGCCATGAGACTGTGGAGTGGATTATCTTTAAAAACACAGTGGCTATTTCTGAAGCACAGGTGAAATCACGCCATGGAAATATTTGCAATGTTTGACATTCCCGTATAGCCGTTTATCATACAGTAACATACTATATATATATATATATATATATATATATATATATATATATATATATATATATATATATATATGATCTTAATGTCATGTCAGAGAGAAACTCATGAAATACTCTTTTACCTGAACTCCAATTTGTTTGAACCTTTGAAAGACCAGCTTGAAATGTGACATTGACATGCCTCATGGTCAAAAGTACACTTTCATTGCCAGGTATAGGAGTGAGTGAAGGTATGAATACCAACATCAAAAGGATGTAAAGAGTTGAAGTCTTTTTCTTTCTGCTGTGTGTCATTTAACCCTCGGGCTATCGTGCTTAAGTAACTTACAAGCACATACATGATGCTGCAGAATGTGATAAAGCTGAAGGCTGTAAAGCTTTTCCAGTTAAAAGAAGTAAGAATGGGTGGGTCGTTCTACTCAACATACAAAACTTAATAGCAGGCAGTGATGCACTTTGTCTAAAATGCAATCTTTAGCAATCTGGCTGTCTGAAAACAAGGTGACTATAGAATAAGTCACTGATCAGGCAAGTCAAGCAGGGTCTTGTTCAAGTAAACCGACAGAACTACATTTCCCCTACTTTTAGTAAAATATCACGTCACAATATCCGTTTCCTTACTCACTCACTCATTTGCTCAGCTGCTTAATCCTACTGGGTGGGGCCGGTGGCGTAGTGGTTAAGGTGCTGCACTCATGACCAGGAGGTTATGTGTTCAAATCCCGGGTTAGATCCCCACTATGCTCAGACCCCTGGGCAAGGTCTCAACCTCAAGTGTGCCTCTGATCACCCAGCAGTATAAATGGGTACAAGTAAAATACACTGGGAAGGTAACCTGCGATGGACTAGTGTCTCATCCAGGAGGAGTTGAACTCCTAGTCGCTTCACGCTACAGAAACCGGGAATAAACACCGGACTGATGAGCCACTAGACTCGGGTGTAAAAAGCCCAACAGCCTTTACCTTCCTTTACCTTAATCCTACTGGCGTTGCAGGAAGGCTGGTGTCTAATTCAGCTCACAAAGACTGAAGGCAGGGTATACACTGAATAGCTTGCTGGATGACATACAATCATTGACACTCACACCCAGGGTCAAAGAGTACCTGGAGGAAACCCACGTAAGCTCAATAGGAACATGCAAACTCAACACAGACATGCCCAGGCCTGGAAATTCTACCCAGGAATGTCTTGATGTAAAGGAGACATCCTCACCACTAAGCCACCGTCCTGCACTCAGTATGCTCAATTTGACCGTTTGTTATATATGTGACCATGTGACCGTTGGGTATATACCCATGTGTTAACCAGAAACCAAACCCACCTAGCCAACCTAACCAAAAAGTTATTGTTTTTTCGGGGGTCTCAGAATGGAACAACAGTTTATGTAATGATAAGGTTTGTCTTCAGTTCTGTCAGGACAGTGCAGGAAAAAAATAAAATTTTCTTGTATTTTGTGGTTCACCTCAGAAACAAATCTGAAGTCATGTTCTGCAGGCTGTGAAAATCGTTCAGTTTTGTGAAGGAACACAATCTGATACAGTACTAGGCTTTAGAAAATGATTTGGTGTACAGTAATGTCTGTCTGTCTTCCTTTCGGCTTTTTCCCTTTTACTCGGGAGTCGCCACAGCGAATCATCTGATTCGCACGTTTGATTTGGCAGAGGTTTTTACGTCGGCTGCCCTTCCTGTCACAACCCTTTTTAGCAAGGGACAGAAACACGCTGACGGCTTTGCAGCTACTCTTTACAAAAGTCAGCAATGGTTCTTTTACATGAACCTCTCACCATAGACAGTGAGAGACATGGCCCGCCTTTGATAACCCAGTTAGCTGCACTGGGGGGGCAGTGACAACCTTGTGGAGAGTGAGACTCGAACCCCCAACCTTTGGATCAGCGATCCAGCACCCTATACCACTAGACCACCACTGCCCCTTGGTGTACAGTACTGTAAACTGTTAAAATAGTAATGCATTCCATAAAGGTTTTTGCCAAGACAGATTATTAGTTTAATAATATTTCTACGAACACCATCTACAGTATCTCTCAATGGTGTTGATTATTACCGGCATACCATCTTGTTCATGCGTATACTGAAATCTTTTAAATAAGTGACAATGTGGTATATAATGTCATTCTGCAACAAGCTAGAAGGCAAGTTTAAAGTTTGAAGAAGAAAGGAAAGATGGCTGTATCAGTTAAATTTAATGCAAACACTTCTATATTCACTCTGTGACTTTGCCAAAAGTTTAAAGAGGCGGCTCACTGTAAATTAGAGTTGGGAGGGTCTGTGTACAGCTGATGTATTAAGATGCATCTTTTATTTAAAAAATACAAAGGGCCAAGAACAGCGTGGTGACATAATGCTTACACAGCAAGAAGGTCTTGGTTTTGAGGCTTGGGCTCAGAAAGGGTTTTTTTTACCCTGTGCTTGTGTGGGCTTTCTCCAGGTAATCTGTTTTCCTCCGCACAGTTCAAATACTACATGCACAATAGGCTAATTGGCTGTTTCTTATTGGTCGAGGTGTGAGTGTTAGTGTGACTGTTTATGTGGTTGTTGGCCCTGTGATGGAGTGCTATACTGTTCAGGGTGTACCCCGCGTTTGCTCAGAGTCGGCTAAGAGAGCCTCTAGGTTTTCCACAACCAGGACAAAATCAATTTGCCGAATAATGAATGAATGATCATAACGTGTCAACATATCATGCTATTTATATCAAAATTACAAACTGTATGGACACGAATGACCATTTGATAATGGACTGCTTCATGTTTCATCTCCCAGATCTTTACAATCAGAAGCCATAGATCTGCGTATATGGTGAATGCCTCTGTATGTTATTGTTCCGTTGCAGTTGGAGATGTTCTGTGAGATGATGACCATGCAGCAGGCCGGGTATGTGATGTTGATGGACTACCTGCAGAATAACTACAGAGAGCAGCAGCTTCAGTTCATGGGCCAGGTGTATTCCTCATACACAGGCATTGAAGAGATCCTCACACCCAGTATGTGCACACACCCACACAATACGATATATACAGTGTCGATGAGCACAGACTGTAAGAAACATCTGATATTCAATTCCCTACTTGAGTAAACGTAGTACTCCACTGTGAAGTCTGCCTGGAAAATGTCAGACTGAGTGCAACTAAAGACAGCTCTTACTTTAATAGTAAGCCTGTGCTTAAGGCTTGAATCTTTTCATTATGAATAGAATGAACTCTGGCATGTTCAAAAGAGGACATCTTTAGTCATGTTTATACTTGAAGCCTTGACTGTAAAAGTGTACTAAACGAGTGTTGCAATACAATATTCATCAGATTTAATAAATATATTATGTCGGTATTCTTGCCAATAAACATTTTACTGGAAGACTAAATATGGTTTCAAACATTCAAGTTTAATTTGTATGAACACTTTGAACACTTTCGTATGAAACCTATTGAAATAATGAGCACTTAATTTGATCACAGCTCCAGTCAAAAGTTTTAGAACATATTTTTAGTTTTACTGTATTGAAATTTAAAGAGTACAAGTCCAGTGAATGACATGGATAGGAACAAATGTAAGCAACATATCAGCACTATCTGAGAAAAAAACAACAACAAGATAATAGCTATAATATTTGCAATGGTGATTATTTTTATGAGATTAAAGGCCAGCTATTAAATACAGACTTTCATTTTTCATGATGGACAAGAGTGGAATTCCTAATCCAAAAAACTCCACAGATCTCCAGAACGCTGTGTCCTCACCTCCCACTGACACACTGATTTTAGTGTGTGTGCTGGAGAGTCTGTTTTGGCTTCTTCTTTCAATTTATTTAATTTACACTGTTTTTGCCTACTCTGCTGTGATTGGTTGTTTTTCTGAAATTGGTTGCCTTTCCTTTCATTGTGCTGGGAAGCAGACCAGGATGGAGCGTTGGGCATGGGGGACCAAGCCAGCTAATCAGAAGGCCCAGCATGCCATGACGCACTAGTGCACAGTGTAAAAATACAATACAAAACCAAAAAAAATCAAACCACAGAAAACAAGCAAACTGTGAGATTGTCGGAGGGACTGTTTCACTGTGGGGAGCTGCTACACCGACTCATGACGTTGTGATCGAGAAATGCGGCAAGCCGTGGTCGTGGCTTTCCATACATGGCATACCAAACAGCTATAGATTGGTTATAATTGACCTTATTTTATAAATATTTCGAATGAAAAAGAAAGACTAGTAAATGTTAAAGTGAATTTGATTGGACTGATATATACAGTGTCCCTTGCTAGAGGGTTGTGTCAGGAAAGGCATCCGACATAAAAACCTATGCCATATAAAAAAAAAAAAAAAAAAAAAATATATATATATATATATATATATATATATATATATATATATATATATATTTTTTTTTTATTTTTATGAATATATTATATATATAATATATATATATTCAATTCATATATAATATATAATATATATATTCAATTCAAACGCGCCATTCAAACATTAATATGCGCCATTCGAACATTAAAAAACGCACCATTCAAGCATTAAAACAATGCGCAAGCTGCTCTCCTATTAGTGATATTCAAACATCCCACCCCGCTGACCTCCCATTGGCTAGGACGGATGACGCAGCTACTTCCCATTGCCTATCTCCCAACATCCCGCCCCGCTGGCCTCCCATTGGCTAGGAGGGATGACGTAGCTCCCTCTTATTGGCTATCTCCCAACGTCCCGCTCCGCTGGCCTCCCATTGGCTAGGAGGGATGACATAGCTCCCTCCCATTGGCTGTTATGGAACTGCATCTACCATGATGCTTTTCGAGTACTGTTGTTTTATACTTTATTTCTTGACTCAGGCTTTTAACCTTCCATAAACATTTGTAAGATTATAACTCTGCTAAGAAGACATGGTGAACACACATGTGTGCACACACGCACACACACACACACACACACACACACACACACACACACACACACACACACACACACACACACACACACAGACACACACATGTGTGATTTCCGGTGTGAGTGAGAAGAAGAAACAGGCTCGAGTGATATCACAAAGGAATATGTTCAAACCCGTCTACCATCGGTACGATATTGAAACAGAAGGTCTTAAAAGGTATACTTTTATAATTTTTAAAGGGTTTAGGGGGTCGTATTGGGAGCTTTGGAATGAATCAGACGTTTTACATGTAAAATGCAGTTCAATTTACAAAAAATGCATTTTACGAGAAAGGCTCTGGAACGGATTAATTTCGTAAAGTGAGGTACCACTGTATCTTTTAAATGTACTTCTTAATGATAAGCCTGGTTACCAAAACAGTTTTCCAGCAGTATTAAAAGTTTAATGCTGGTAAATCAAATTTACTCTCTTTATATGTACTTGAACTGAGAGGCTTTAAAGAGAGACCTGAAGTTTAAATCCAGCACAAAAAGGAATTTTGGACACACTGTTCACAATGTCTCCTCCATTTGGACTATACATCTGTATCAGTGTGGGAATAAACTCGGTGCTCTCCATTTCCCACTTTCTCGGTAATGGAGTTTGTCTGTTGCTCTTTAACATCTCTCTCTATTTGAGTCTCTCAAAAAAGTCAGTAGATTTTTGTGTTGCCAGGTAACTGCCTCTGAGTTTTCCCTTTATGCCTGCACAGGGATGACGTACTTTCATTATTGATTGGAGTTTGAATCATTCAGTTCTTCCAAGCTTCCAAGAATTTTTATCTTTATGATTTTTTTCAAATGGGAACCCGTTCTTTACTAATGATAAAACACATGCTTTTATTATTTACAAGAAGGCATGTCTGAGTTTTATTGTTAAATGTTACATTTTGCGAAACAGGTAGGGGGTATATTGTCTCCTATAAATGTATGTTATCAGTAGAAAATGAATAATATGACAGTCAAAATATTTCATTTTCTTTAGATGGCCTTGTAATAAGTGTACGTTGTTATTTATTGTATGCACATTCTGCCCTCTGGTGTTCACATGAATCAGTTAATTTCACAAGGAGTGCATGGATTGGTTGAGTGTGAATGGGCAAGCAGGGTATAGTGTGCTCAGCACCTTGTTAAATTTGCGAAATTAAAAATAGAAAATCATCATTTTATTTATTTATTTTGTAATTGATTCATAGATCATCTGCATTAATCTGTTCCTATCAATGTGCCCGAATGTTGTTGTGTTTTAAAGAGGTGTTCATTCTCAGATTCTGAAGCGCAGATGGTGAAAACTGCCCTCTATGCTAAGGTCACCATGTGCTAGGACCAACAGTGTGTGAAGATGATTGTAAAAAAAAAAAAACTAAACACCTTCTGTTTGCATGCCTCTGTGAAAGTGACATTAATGTAAAAATGAAATGCATAGTAAAAATTATTTATCAATAATTTATCAATAATTTATTAGCCTGAAATCCATTTTATTTTATACAAACACACATAGTTTCTAAGCCAAAACAGTTGTACATAATGCTTTTTATCGCCTACTTTTGAATATGGTTGTTGAGAGTGTGTATCTACTGGTCTTTTGCAGTTTGTAGCTCAGAGCCAGAGAATGTGCAGACATACTCGCACAACTACACAAGTCTACTAGTGATGTGGGAGAGGCCTCGTGCTGTGTATGATGCAAACATAGAGAAATACTCAGTCACTTACTGGCAGGCAGCAGGAGATGATCCACCTACGCTTGAATACCTTACTGATGGAGACCAGGATGTGGTACATTAAACCAATTTATTCAAACTAATAATTAAATATACAGTACAGTACTACAAAAGTAGTCGTGAAACAAATGTATTAATTAATTTTATTATTTTATGATTATTATTAATATTATCTTACTAAAAATATACAGTCTGAAACTTTAACATATGAAACCACATGGTTTATCCAAAAGTATATGGACGGCTGACCCAATCATACTCATGTTTGCTTAATGATAACCCCATTTCAGGTTTAATCTGATTTTTTTTTTTTTTTTTTTTTGGTACAATATTGTTCTCTTTTCTGGGAAGGCATTCTATAGGATTTAGGAATTTGATTTGGAAATTTGGTCATCCAGCCTAAGAGTACTAGTGGTTTGCCAAGGAGGCTGGGCAAGCAGTCCATACACTAGTTCATTCCAAAGATGCTCAGGTTTAGACTGGCTACTCAAGTTCTTTCAGTCCAACCATGTCTCTGTGTCTTTCTGGAACACGAAACGCAATGGGCTGTTTGCTGTGTGTTGATAACGGTTTGCTGAAGGCCCACATAGGCATGTAATGGGAAGATGTCCACATACCTTTGGCCTTTAATATGTATTAAGGACAATAGAATACGGCTAATTTATTACATTTATATTATTTTTTTCACATAAAATATCAGCAAGCAAATGCATTTGCTGTATTTTTTCCTTTTTTTTTTTTTTTGTTTCTGTCATAGGGAGCCATCATCCCGGACTTGGAAGCCAACACCAGCTATGTGGTGCAGGTGGTGGCGGTGTGCACTAATGGTCTGTATGGACGTCAGAGTGACCAGCTGATAGTGGACATACCTGTAATTGATCCTGGTAAGAGCTTCCACACCCATCGCTCTTATTTTAATTGAGACTGCTTTACCACAGTGGCGTATTCTTAAAACTAATGACATTTTTAAAAATGTGCGGATGATCTATAATGTAGTTTGATCCTTTGATCCAGTCCTTTCCATTTTGGTAAAGGGACAATATAAAGATCGATGCTAGTAAAATTTTTAAAGTTTCATGTTTTAAAAGACAATCACATTATAGATAATATATAGATTTAGTCACTGCCTAAAAGTGGAGCTCCCATATGATTTCTCGTACTTGACAAGCATATTTGTGGGAACTCTTATACCCCATGCATGTATCGTACATATGTCAAGATTAATTCATTTTATTAACTTATTTGTAGAAAGAAATAAAAATGAGGTAACCAAACAGTCAATCCCAGTCTCGACATGTAAAGTACACCATTTAGAAACTGTAGGTTTAGAGAATATTGCACATCATTAATGATGTCACATCACGTGACTCCTCTTGTTCTATACTCTATGTATATTACTCCTTCCCAGAAATGTTTTCTAATGTTTTCACCTTTTTGAGATATAAAAAATTAAAAGGGTAACACAGGGTATTCATGTGGACACATATAGTGGCAGGATGGAGGACGGAGAGACACACTATAGGTTTTTCTTGACATGTCAGAAGTGGCATGCTGGACCTCCACTATAATCACATTGTTGCACTAAATTCTGATACCAGTAGGTAAAGATGTTCTCAAGAACTTTAGCTGGCCATGAGATAATTCTGAGTCATTGATTTTGTTCATACATGATTGTGATGCCCCCTAACCTACTAAGTTCCGTATTATACACCAGTGAGCCATAACATTACCACCACCTGTCTGTTGTACTGCTTCTGTGTGATCAGAGCCTTCACTCATCCCCCCCCCCCCCCCCCACTCAGACATCAGTGAACTCTGGGAGCAGTTAACTGGTTGTCCTTCCTTGCCCCATCTTTGGTATGTACTTACCACTGCATTCCAGGAACACCCCACAGTTGTTTTGTCCAATGAAGGACAACCAGTAAACTGGCAAGAGGGTCATGGGAGCAAGATGCTTAATAAGGCACGTGGGGAGTGAAGGTTAAAGCGTTTGGTCTGATCTCACAGAAAAGCGACTGTAGAACAAACTGCTGAAACTATTATTGTTGGGTATCAGAAAAAGGTGTCATAACACAGTGCATTGCACCTTGTGGCGTCTGGGGCTGCCAAGCTGCCCATTTTTCGAGTTCTGCTCATATTATGGGCGACGGTACCCACGGTAATCTAATTAAAATATGACCCTGGACAGTGTTTACTAAAGATGAATGAGTATGAATGAATGAACTATGTTGCACATCACCATGTTACACTCATGTTAATGAATATGGCACTTATTTTCTTGTAAGAGATTGTGAAATTTAAGTACTGTAGACAGAAACGGATGCAAACACACACAGGGTCATATTTCCACTGGGGTTTTTATTGGTTTCTTTTATTCTGGAGCTTTTAAGGTTTTCTACTTCATCAAATTTTACATAATTGTAAAATGTATTTTGCAACTGCATTTGTTTTAACTGTGTTTCTTTGTGCATTTGCTATTTCTCTGTCCTCTGTAACCCTTGTATTTTAAGTGTGTATCTTGCCTAAAGTGGGCTCAGGATTGTGTTTCACTTCCATAGATTCGTGTCTGCTTTTGTTTGCTTCATGTGCAGATCATGATCTGTCATTCATTATACAAACTACTACAGTTTATCATCTTCACAACCAATTATGTCAATGCGGTGATGTTGAGAAGTTGTATAACTACTGTTCACAATAAATCTAATGTTTGCATAATAAATTCTATGCATCGTATTTCTATGTATTTGTCTACGGTTAAGTGTGTGGTCTCGATTTCCAGTGTGAGGTGAATAGGATAGATCTTGTCTTCTTGTTTCACCATTACTCCTCTAAAGCACTCTTTTCTTTTAATGTTAGATGCATATTCAGTAAACACTGGTTTCATGAATAATTCTGGTCCCTGAAAAAACAAAGACAAAAACACAAACACACAAAAAATTGAACAATCTCTGCTATATCTTAGCCAACAGTGGGTGAAGGCAGGGTACACTCTGAACAGCTCACCAGACCATAGCAGGGGTATTTACACTCACAGCTAGGGGCAATTTATAGCAGCTAATTAGTCTAATGTGCGTGTCTGTGAACTGTGGGCAAAAACCGGAGTACGGTAGGGGGGGCACGAGAACAGCTTGGGGAGAATGTGAAGACCCCACACACAAGCATCTGAACCCTGAACTTGATCTTAGACTTTTCTTGTTATGAAGCAGACAGGCTAACTACTATGCTTTTTTTTGTTTCTTTTTACCCACAATGCTTTTTTTTTCTACCTTGCTGTGCTTCCTTTTGTTTATATTTGATGCTAATACTTCTATATATGACCTTGAATCATGTTGTGAGAATTATTGTACATATATTGTATTGTTATATTATTATATATACTGTGATTCCCTTGAACAAGGCACCTAACCCCCAACTGGTTTCCAAGTGTGTGCTCACTGCTTGTGCGAGTGCTCACTTTGGATGCTTTAAATGCAGCGACAATAATTCATCTCGCAGGATTAATACAGTATAATAAATTCAAAATCCAAAAGCTTTTTTTTTAAATATATATGTAATTTTTTATATTGTACAAGCCTTATAATTTTTCTTTGAAACAGCGTTCTGGTTCTCGGTCCTTAAATTGTTTCATAAAATAATAAGCTATTCTGAGCACCGAAAAATCATCAGACTTTAATCAAGGGGAAAATTCCTTGTTTAAAGTGGAGGAAGTTGCATCTGATTAGTGTGTGGTACTTGCACATTGGCACCAGATTGTGCGCATGTATTTTTAACACATCCAGATGTACGAGACTGCTATTTGACCAAGAATATAGTTTATTTTTGGAAAGAAACTACTTGAAATCAATTTAAGATTTACTTTTCTATTGTTCTTCTAAATGAGTTTATATATATATTAAAAAAAAAAGGTATATCTCAACTTAAGTCGTTTTGAGTTAAGTTACTCTCGATTATACGTCAATTTTCAAAAAATGTATGGAAAAATAGTTTACGTCATTTATTTATATATATATATGTGTGTGTATATGTATGTATATGTATATATGTGTATGTGTGTGTGTGTGTTTGTGTGTGTGTGTGTATACATACATATACATATACATATATATATATATATATATATATATATATATATATATATATATATATAGAGAGAGAGAGAGAGGATTTTCTGAGTAGATCCTTCCGTAGGAGAGTGCTCAATACTTTTTGGTAGAGCAAATAACAAAAGGACAGGACAAAGACTTTCTATTGAAACTCCATTTATCACTACAGATCTGTTTCGAGGGGTGGTGAAACCATCCTCTCTCTTCAGGTGATTATAGAAGAAACTTCTATAATAGAATATAGATTCTTCTATAATCACCTGAAGAGAGAGGATGGTTTCACCACCCCTCGAAACAGATCTGTAGTGATAAATGGAGTTTCAATAGAAAGTCTTTGTCCTGTCCTTTTTATATATATATATATATATATATATATATATATATATATATATATATATATATATATATATATATATATATATATGTGTATATATATGTATGTATATATGTGTGTATGTATGTAATATTATACAAGTAAATTTGGCCTAGCCTAGTTTTCGACTTAAGTCGTCTCTCCTGGAACCAATTAACGAGGTTTACCTGTCTATAAAATAACACAGCAGAAATTTTACTCTGTCACTTCATGTTTCTCGAATAGGGTGTTAAATGCTCACAAATAGCTGCACAATATTGACATATATATTTGCCTTTGGTTTCCTTACAGAAGCGGACCCTGACCCCTTTGAGTTTGATGAAGAGGTAATTAAGAATGTTGTATTTATGCGTGGTGAGAGTAAGCCTCATCTATAAATAACGAGCAGTAGCCTAATTCAGGATTCTGCTGAACATCTCATTTCTCTCTCTTCTCAGGAGGATCACCTAGGCACCCCTTTATGGGTCCAGCCTGGCTTAAATCAGGCACCTTATCCTGTACAATCCACTACAACCCATCCCAGGTTTACTACAGATGTCCCTCTATTACTTGGAGAGAAAACAATCCCGGTGTCTTCTGAAAATGATTATCAGGACACTTCTGTAAAACACACCTCCAGACCCACCACCATGACTTCCATGTCTGCAGTGATCACTGTCAGTAAAACGAAACAACCAGTCCTTCCAGTTTTTGATATTAAAACCACTGCGACAACCACTGAAAAAATTTACCAGGGCATTATAGAAAAACAACCTAGCACCCTACACCCTACTCTTCACCCTAGCACCATACCCCCAACAAATAATTTTAACACACATCTGCTTGCATCTGAATCAGATAATAGCAGCAGAGCACCAAATGTGGGATCAGAAAATATTGATCGCAATGACCTCTCTCAAGGTCGTAGAGTAAAAATTAGTCCACTTGACATAGAACCCACATCAATCGCAGTGTCAGAGAAGGGGAACATCACTGTCTCACAAGGCTATGAGGAGAGTCTTATTACTGCAACAGATGTAGCATCCCACTTCCTCCCCACAAAGGTCCAAGAACACACTACAACTCCCACTGTGATTCTCCCAAGGACCAACACAGCTTCCAATGGTGTTCTCTCATCCCAGCTCAATGGTGAGAACACTGCCACTGCAACTCCTCTGTGTGACTCCCAGCTCTGCCTGCATGCTATTCCTGTGTCCGTCCCCTTTAGCTCTATGTTGTCTGAGTCTGCATCTACTCCAGCCTGGGAAGTCCTGTATACTACACCATCTGTCCCTCACCTTCTCTTCCAACCTACACTGTCCAGCTCTCCCTCCAGCTCTTTGTCTTATTTGGATGTGGAAACTGTTTCTAGTGGTGATGATGATGATGACATGTCAGGGTCGGCCTCGAACATCACCGTATTTAACAGTACGCTCCCCCTTCAAACACTGCCTGATTCAACTGACTCTGAACTTTTTGAGTGGCTTAGTCCAGAGCAGGATATCTCTCATATCTCCAAGGTCTTGAGCACTATCTCGCCATCTCTGCACCCACTGAGTGCCTTGTCTAGTTACTATTCTTCTATCTTTACCTCCAGTCTCGCAGATAGTGTGGAGGAGTGGGACGATTTTTTGGTGGTATCTCTGACTGTCAGTCAAACTCATGCTGCACCTCACAGCTCATCGTTTATTTCAAATTCGACACATTTGTCACATCCATACCTCATGCCCTCTTCATCATTAAGTGACATGTCTCATGTAGAGAGCCATTCATTTCAGTCTTCAAGTGTTGGAACTGATGGCTTCAGTGCAACAAACCAGGAACACTCCACTTCCATTGACCGTTTCAGTGACCTCCACTTCCCTAACGCAGCCAACATTAATGACATCAGAAGTAGTGAAGCTTTTCGAGTCCTTGGAGGCTCTGTTCCCTTGGAGCCCCCCACAGTGTTGTCAAGCTCGAGCCCAGAGGCCACTTCATTATTCGCACACTCAGCTGATGGGTTCCTGGACAGTAGTGCTTCAGGATGGGTGGTGGATCAAGATTGGGGTCAGAGCTCGGCTTCAGGAGATGGAAGTCCAACTCCTTCTTCACCCAGTGGCTTCTCCACTGAAGCATTACCGGAGGAGCTGGAGTTGGAGGGACACTCTTCGTCCTTCTATTTTGAGATTGAGAATATAACAGAGAAAGAAGCTACTATATTTAATATTTCCCTTCACCCCAGCCCAACCCTGGCTCTGGGGGGTGCAGAGGAGGAAAACAGTGGCTCAGGAGAGGGTCTCACAGATAATGAGACGTCCTCTGACTTCAGTATCCCAGAGCGTGCCGACAGAGACTCAAAGGAAGAACGAGTGGAAGGTAAAAATACTGCCGTCTGCTACTCAACTCTCAAGGGTCTCCACTGGATTAGAACCACTTTCAGAATCAACTTTCTTAATTAAAAAATATTGTTTTGCCTGCAAATACATTTCCCTGCAAACAAAAAGCATTTTATAGTGATGAGTCAGAAATAATTTTAAGGTTTTGTTTGCATTTCTATAACTAAAGATTCCACATACACTACTTACTTATGCTGTCCGACTGATGACCATAAAAACTAGCCAAATCTGACAGTCCCACAGCCATCATCGTATTGCTTATAATAATCACTAACATGCTTTATGTTGTTTTGTCCTGTGTGCTTTTCCTCCACAATACCCCTCCAAGCATCACCTTCCAGATATCATTGTCGAAACCCCCCAAAATATCTATGATGACTTGACATTTGAGTTGCGTGCTACAACCTCAGTAATGGTTTTGTGGCTGCATTTTGGCTAATTCATTATTATCCTCAGTAAATGCTGTTGGTGAAATGCATAAGCCATGGAAATGTTTGCCCAGTAGAGAGCAGTGCAAGTCAGTACACTACTCAGTGTTGTACTGGATTGTCTGTGTTATAGGTTCTGTGTTAGGTTCTAACCTCGTAGTCTCTTCATAAACTATGATCTGTGAAACAAATGATTAGTTCATGATACTTTGCTAGTAAAATATATTGTATGGAGATATAGTAATACGAACAATTATGAAAAAAAATTGTTTTATTACGAATATGTATTTATTAGGAATGTAATATTCTGGGACTTTAAATCTGGACTGGTCAGTGCTGTGAACATGGAAGAACTAATAATTAATATAGTGACGAATACCCTGTGTATGCTCAGATCATTTAATATAATTCTAACCAGATTTTCCTTTTTTATTTAAATTTTTGCTCATGAGATTAAGTATTACTTTATTATAAATAAATCTGTAATTTTTAAAATCTATTTTAATAGGTAGTATAGTATAGATATGAATTACATTTAATTTTTTAAAAAAGCAGCTTATTTTGCATTGGATTAAATGGTAAGTTTTGTCTTATGGTTTGTTCCTTTTGTCTTCTGCACATATATCTGATGAGATGCTTCATCATCCATTGAAACAACCTTTTGGAGTTACCTTTTTTATGAATGTTTTAAATGAAACACCTGATCTAATAACAATATATAAAGATGCTGTTTGTGTTTTAATGCATTCATTTCATCAAACCAGGCTTCACTTTCCTCTGTCTGTAGATGCCAGTAACAGTAGTCATGAGTCTTGGGTGGGTCTGGTGTCCAGTGTGGCGCATCAAAAGAAAACTGTGGTTCCTCTGGCTGTGGTCTCAACCCTTACCTGCCTTTGCCTTATTGTGCTAATTGGCATTCTCATCTACTGGAGGTAACTTTTGTATATATAGACATATCATGTATCCTACCATTTTCTCATCATCATCATCATCATCATTTTCTGTAACCGCTTAATCCTAATTTGGGTCGCGGGGAGGCTGGCGCCCATCCCAGCCAACTTTGGGCGAGGGCAGAGTACACCCTGGACCGCTCGCTAGGCCATCGCAGGGCAGAAACACGCCGACGGCTTTGCAGCTACTCTTTACGAAAGTCAGCAATGGTTCTTTTACATGCCTCACACCATAGACAGTGAGAGACATGGCCGGCCTTTGATAACCCAGTTAGCTGCACTGGGGGGGACAGTGACAACCTTGTGGAGAGTGGGACTCGAACCGCCAACCTCTGGATCAGCGATCCAGCGCCCTTACCACTAGACCACCACTGCCCCTCCTACCATTTTCTGCAGATGAAAAAAAGACTACGCATGCATATAACAGTTATTCCATGGCATCGAGTCAGATATGTGCTGATAACCCGTGAGGTGCACAGCATGAGAGCGTGTAAGTAAGTGAAAATGAGTAGAATAATTGTATTATTATTATTATAACCACATTCACTGCTTTGTGAGAAATAAAATGTTTTTTATAATTTTTAAATTCAACTTAAATATAATCTCTGTTTGGGCCATATGCATCTCACCAGGTTGCCTTTAAATAAGACCGTTAATACAGAGTCCTGTCCGTTTCCCACCATTCTGGTACATGACTCACTTCTAACAATGGCGTCTATCCCAGTCACCAGCGTCAGGCAGTGCTGAGAACTAGAGGCCAAGTCCAATAAACTCTAATGTGGTTGGAAAAAAAAAAAAAAGTCCAATTTCTGAAAATTTTAATATATTCTTGCCATATGTTATATTCATTCCAAATTGTCTTGCTTTTCATGGAATGACTCTTCAATGAGGGCAGTGGTGGTCTAATGGTATAGGGCGCTGGCTCACTGATCCAAAGGTTGGGGGTTCGAGTCCCACTCTCCACAAGGTTGTCACTATCCCCCCCCCCCCCCCCCCCCCCCCCCAGCACAGCTAACTAGGTTATCAAAGGCTGGCCATGTCTCTCACTGTCTATGGTGTGAGGAGTGTAAAAGAACCATTGCTGACTTTCGACAGGAGTAGGCTGCAAAGCCGTCGGCGTGTGTTTCCGCCCTGCGATGGCCTGGCGAGCTGTCCAGGGTGTACTCTGCCCTCGCCCGGAGTTGGCTGGGCTGGGCGCCAGCCTCTCCGCAACCCTAATTTGGATGAAGCGGTTACAGAAGATGAACTGAACTGACTCTTCAATGAATGGCAGAGCTGGCTAGCTGGGTTAGCTGGTAGCCTCACACAGAGTCGTGTCTGATCTTTTTTTTTCTGATGTAGGTGCTAATGGTAAACGAGTTGGCATCTTCATAGTAGGTTAGCCAATCAGAATGCACAATTGATCATGTCCAGTGTGTATGATCAGAATAAAAATAAATAGTGACTGTAATAAGCATATTTGTTATAGAATTTAAAGCTATACACATTCAGTCTAATGTGTTTTAAAAGACTACTGTTGTTGATCCACGTCACTTATATTCATTATCAGAACTATGTATGTGTGAGGGATTTGAAAGGGATTGGTGATGGTCTGTGTAGATATTTAGGACGTTCAAGCCTGGTCCCCACTTCCATCCTAACACATTCAGTAAAGATCCCAAACACAGATCACTTAAGGGTTGGGGATGTGTGTAAAGGCTACTCGAGACTGTGGCCATGTGACTAACTTCAATCTGTAATGTGTTTTTGTGGATGATAATGATTGAGCCTGTAAATGGGACACGTTTTAATGTGTACATACAGTACGATATATTGTGTAGCATGTCGTGAGTCGGTGATGAAATTTTAATCCAAGATGAAGAACAATCCTGAATGTGTAACCATTGGCTCCTGTTGCGACTGGGAAATAAGCAGTGTTTACAAATCCCATCAAGTACAGTACATGGTTTTGCCGCAGAAACGATTTCTGCATGCTGGAGCTGGAGTCCATCATATTGTTTGTGTTTGACTTGGGGTATTACTCTGAGGACTGGCTGAGATTAGGTCACTAATCTTGTATCTGGTGATTAAATCTCAAAGATCTGTTGTTTGCTGCCCGATGCTGAAAAAATGGCATGTGATGATTCTGCCTAAGAAATCCTGAAGTGCGTGCGTGTGGGTGCATGCGTGCGTTCTGTTGTTCCCGGTGGGCGGTGTGTTCCTCCCCTTATTCCTTTGCACTTATATGGTGTTGGTTTGTCTTGTGGACAGATGCACACTTGAGACAAGCATTGAGGACATCAAAATGTCAGTGATTAATCTGAGCAGATGTTGTGTTGTCTTGTAGCTTCTAATCCCTTCCAAGAAGTTGCTATTATGAACGGTGTCCAAGTTAATCAGAATGTCTGATGGGGTACGAGGAGTTTGTTAAACACTCTTTGTTGATTGGATTGAGCATCCTTCTCTTATTTAAAGCTCCTGTTTCTTTCTCAAGCAGAAGGAGACATCTTATAGGCTTAAAAATATATACAAAGCTTGTAACTGAGCACATCTAGAGGCTTAAACATCTGTACACACTCTACTATTTTTACACAATATTGTTTTGTTTTGTATGTTAAATTCAGTCTTTTTTAGCCCGATATCGGTCACGTGTATTTTTCAGTTTGCTCTTAATGTGGTCTTTTGCCATCAAAACAATAAAATCTTTTTTCATTCTAAAATTAAATAAATAAACTGCAGTGTAATACAAGGCTAAAGAGTGCATCGCGATTACATTATTCATTCTCTACATATTATCCTAACATACAATGTTTTTGTTCAGCACCTTTTTGTGTGCTGTCTGCTTACTTCTGAAGTGTTTGGATTCATCCTGGTTAAGGCTGTTGTCATTTTGTTTGTCTTTTTCTCCACAGGATGTGCTTTCAGACTGCTCATTTCTATATAGATGAAAACATATCCCCTAGGGTCGTATCCTCTCCACCTATGCTTACGGGTAATTCTCTTTTACGCTCTCCTTTTGCAGTGTGTGTGTTATCATGTGATCTCAGATTGCTCATCCCTCAGCTCATCCCTTTTATTCCCAGACAATAAAAGCAATAAAACCATTTGCTGCTGATAAAGTTGAGATATAGTACCATGCATAAGTCTTAGCACTTTATTTGTTTTATATAGTTGAACTCAAACTTAAATGTTTCAGACAAAGTGTTTGAATGTCAATACATCAACCTGCATGTTAAGAGATCACGTTTTCGACAGAAATATATTGAAGGTTGCTTGTTATTGTATGTAAGGAAAGAAACAAGTGTGACAGTCAAAGTCTCCAGAAAAACTCTGGCTGGTTCTCGAAGATGCTCAGTAAAACTTACCGTAAAAAACTGCACTGCAATTTTTCATTTATTGACATTTACTGTCATCTCGCCCACTGATTTCCTGAACCTTTCAATCTTTTTAAGGTCATGGGCGAGGCTGGAGCCTATCTCAGCCAAACCTGTACAACAGTGGGGTACAACTTGAACAGTTTGCCCGATCATGGCAGAGCCAGCACACACACACACACACACACACACACACACACACACACACACACACACCTAGAGGCAATTTGGAACAGTTAACTGGCCTAATGTGCAAATTTTTGGACTATGGGAGGGAATCGGAGTACCCCGAGGTGAGTGCTCACACAAGCACTCGGAGGACATGCAATACGCCTGAACCTGGACTTTCTTGCTGTGAGACGGACATGCTAACCACTACATCACTATGCAACCTATTAATACATACTGTGCTTTGTTATTTTTAATGTAATTTATTTTAATTGATTTAATTATTATGTAGTGTATGTGTAAATAGCAGACAGCACGGTAGTGCAGTGGTTAGCAAGCCCACTTCACAGTAAGAAGGCCTTGGTTTGATTCCCGGACTCAGGCGCATGAGTGTAGGTTTCACATGTTCTCCCCTTGCTTGTGTGGGTTTTTTCTGGGCACTCCGGTTTCCTCCCACAGTCAAAAGACATGCGGTTAATTGGCTGTTCCCAATCGCCCCCTAGCTGCGAGAGTGAATGTGAACGATTGTATGTGTGCTGGCCCTGCAGTGGGCTGTCGAGCTATTCAGGGTGTACCTTTGCCCAGAGTCAGCTGAAATAGATGCCAGCCTCCATGAGACCCCAATTAGGATAATTTGCTTAGAGAATGAATATATATAAATATAAGGTATCTTTCCTGCAGAACATTTTTTTTGCATACGCATACAGTAAATCTTTTATGCAAAAAGGTGTAATCTTTCTGTCCTCACAGATGAGCATGAAGCTCTTTCAGTGAAGAATTTTGTCCAACATGTTAAAGAACTTCATGACACCGGGTCTTTTTGCAGAGAGTTTGAGGTACGTTCTCAGTTGCATGCAACCTTGTCAACTGTTTCCTGCATATGTATGTGTGAATATTTTCAATGTCTGGTTTCATGCATTCGTAAGTCTCCTACCTTTCTGTTCTCTCACCCATATATCTTTTAACTTTATCAGTTCAGTGTGTTGATGAGTACAACATGATTATTCACTAATTTCACTCATGCACACACACACACACACACACACACACACACACACACAATCAGTAGTTAATTTACGCCCGCATGACCCGTCCTATTCAGTCATTTTAATTGCAGGCAACTTTTTCAAAGGAATAATTAAGTCACAGAATTGTTTGTTTGCTTGAGACTCTTATTCGAGTATTCCACTCAGATGCACACAAAAATACAGCATGCTAGTACACAGTGAAAGCTTAATTAGCATCAAACATTGTCAAAGTGAAACCACCCCCACTCTGGAGTTGTATTCTTTTGCTCTTAATCAGATAATTAAAGTGGTTTAGTGAGGCTATAATTTGAAATACTGTATATAAGATTTCAAGGGCCTAATAGTGAGTTGCAGTACTTTCAGTTAATGTCAATCTGATAATTCAGTACTCCGCATCAGAACATTCTCGAGCATGTTGTTGACCATATATATATATATATATATATATATATATATATATATATATATATATATATACACTTTACTGTCCTTTGGGTTTTTGCAATGCAAATACTTTTATTGGACAAATTTAAGGAAAATGTAACTTTGTTATGATCGTGTTTTCATGGTTTGAGCCAATTTACCCTTAATGATTACTACAAATCAATACAAATCCATTCTGACAAACTTTATTTATTTACTCATCATCATCTTTAGCCCTTTAGTTCTGGTCAGGGACATGGTGGATAGAGAGCAGAACACTGAGCTAAAGACTATCAATCTGGCTGGAATCTAAGAGTGCATATATATATATATATATATATATATATATATATATAGTGGGCAGTGGTGGTCTAGTGGTATAGGGCGCTGGATCGCTGATCCGAAGGTTGGGGGTTCGAGTCCCACTCTCCACAAGGTTGTCACTGTCCACCCCAGTGCAGCTAACTGGGTTATCAAAGGCGGGCCATGTCTCTCACTGTCTATGGTGTGAGGCATGTAAAAGAACCATTGCTGACTTTCGTAAAGAGTAGGCTGCAAAGTCGTCAGCGTGTTTCTGTCCCTTGCTAAAAAGGGTTGTGACAGGAAGGGCATCCGACGTAAAAAAAAAAAACCTCTGCCAAATCAAACGTGCGAATCAGATGATTCGCTGTGGCGACTCCCGATTAAAAAAAAAAGGGGAAAGGCCGAAAGGAAGACGACAGACATATATATATATATATATATATATATATATATATATATATATATACACATACATACATACATACACACACACACACACATATACATATATACATATACACACACACACACACACACACACACACACACACACACACACACACACACACTCCCCCAACTTACGAACATTTGTTTTACGAGCATCCGGAGATACAAACAGGTCTGTCCGAGTTCAAAAGTGAAAGTGAGCGTGAAATGAAATTGAAGAACAAGTAGAAATAGAAATGTAATAAAATCTATAGTAAGATATATCATAAATATAAGTATGAAATATGACTAAACATTATCCTATGTGACGCTTTACACCAGAGGTCTGGGAAGAGAAGCAGAACCGATACATTTTTGAACGCCTGCCAAAACTTTCAAAGAACAAACAAATTGACTCCAGTATTAGAATGAACTGGATAAGAGTGAAACTCTCTTTAAATCTGATCAGATCCGCTGTGCTGTGCTTGAGAGGAACCAGGAGTTTAAACACGGAATCTGATCAGTTCAATTGTCCAGTTGTAGTATCGCCAGTGTGTGTGTGTGTGGGAGAGAGAGAGAGAGAGAATATGCTTTCAATTAGACTGAGCTCAAGAGCATCATTACACTGTGCTGTCAGTAATGTAATAACTCAGAGAGAAAGAGAGCGAGAGATTGTATACAGTACAAACTCATATAAGTTATACGAGGTTTAAACATATGCTCCCCTCCAAAGAATGCCTTTTAACGACTTATGAACAAATTCATCTAAGGAATGGCCGTCTGGAACCTAACTCGTTCGTAAGTTGGGGAGCGTCTGTGTGTGTATTATATATTTATATATATATATATATATATATATATAAACTGTCCGGTCCCTGATGCAGCTTATATATATATAATATATAGGGGCAGTGGTGGTCTAGTGGTTAGGGAGCAGGATTGCTGATCCTAAGGTTGGGGGTTCGAGGCCCCACGAGGTTGTCACTGTCCCCCCCAGTGCAGCTAACTGGGTTATCAAAGGCGGGCCATGTCTCTCACTGTCTATGGTGAGAGGTTCATGTAAAACAGGGGTGCTCAATCCTGCTCCTGGAGATCTACCTTCCAGAAGACATTCGCTCCAACCCTAATCACGCCCACCTAACCATCCAATCACCTCATGAAGATCTGACTGGGTGTTACATGTCACATGGGCCACATTAGGGTTGGAAATGAAGTCATCTGGAAGGTAGATCTCCAGGAGCAGGATTGAACACCCCTGATGTAAAAGAACCATTGCTGACTTTCGTAAAGAGTAGCTGCAAAGCCGTCAGCGTGTTTCTGTCCCTTGCTAAAAGGGTTGTGACAGGAAGGGCATCCGACATAAAAACCTCTGCCAAATCAAATGTGCGAATCAGATGATTCGCTGTGGCGACTCCCGAGAAAGGGAAAAAGCCGAAAGAAAAGAAGATATCGATATTATATAATTCAAGATCTTCTTGGTATGAGGCGGAAGTGCTAACCCCTATGCCGCAGTGCCACCTGAAAATTAGTGTATCACGATTCAATTGTGTGTAAAATGTTTAAATTATAATTTGAACAAACACACAGCACCTGCATCTGAATCACATCAAAACTTAATTTAAAAATGAGTTAATGATAACAGGAATTATACGCCGCTCTATAAGTCGCAGGTGCTGTGTGTAAAATGTATACTGTATATTATAATTAGAACAAATACACAGCAGCTATGACTTTCTAGAGCGGTATTTAATGCCTGCTAATCCTTATCTCGTTTTTAAAGTAGGTTTTGATGTGAATTTACATACACTTGGCTTGTTCCTGTTGCGTGGTTAAATTTGTGTGCGCTTATAATTAACAATAATCTGAAGACCTCAGCTAACATTTTAAGGCGTAATCGGTTAAACTTCCCTATTGTATAGCATTCTGTTACTCGTAGGGACATTGTCAACACTTTGGGACTGATTTCCTTCCAATGAAGATATGTGTGTAGTGCATGAGGCATGTTCTGCTTGTGTGTTTTTTGCTATATTGTTTGCCATGTGTTTGTGCACTGTGCCTTGGAATTTCATTGCTATGCTTTGTGCATTCTCACTCCCTTGATTAGATATTGAAAGACTATTTGGAGGTAAGTCACATCTCCCTTTTGATTTGATTTGATCTGATCTGACTGCATTCGATGTTACTCTTGCATGAGTTGTTTGGTTGTTTTCTTCACACACTCAATGATTTGTATTTATTCTGGGATAAACAGCAATCATGGTTTTCTTTTGCGATAGAACAGATTAGAAAGAGTGTGTTATTGTATGTGTGTGTGTTTAATTGTAGGAGATTCAGTCATGCACCGTGGATCTGGGAACTACATGTGACGACTCTGTTCATCCAGATAACAGGAACAAGAACCGATACAGCAACATTTTAGCCTGTACATATTAAAGAAAGCATCATAAGTAGCAATACTCATAATGCAATCCTTCCAGTATAAATATCGTATACATATTTACAGTATGTTTACTTTCAAATACAGAACATGGAAACTCATGTGCGGTTGTGTTTATTTCAGATGACCACAGTAGGGTCAGACTGTCCTCCCACACAGATAAGGATGGAATGATCGAAGGGGATTATATCAATGCCAACTATGTGGATGTGAGTACTGTGCCCTCGTCAGTGATATTATAGGTTCATCATGACATCAGTGTGCCTACATTCTCAGTCAGTGAGAGTTCATACCAGAAGAAATGGTGGCAGCATAAAGGGAACATAGTATTATTTTATTTGAATTGACTCGTGGGCATTTGCCATAATCACATATCAAATGTATGACTCACAGTTTCTCACATACAGAGCAGATTGCTGTTATTATACCAAAAGCAAATGGCTTATTTTTCCACCAACTTGATTTCTATCCTTCTCTTGGGCTCTCGTTTTGCACACCCAGGGTTTCAATAAACCGAGGGCCTACATAGCAGCTCAGGGCCCCCTGAAGTCGAGCACTGTGGACTTCTGGAGGATGGTGTGGGAGCAGAATGTTGGCATAATCGTCATGATCACAAATCTGGTGGAAAAAGGCAGAGTGAGCCATCTTTTACTGTCTCTAAATCCTTCATTCAATGATCGCTAATATGTCAGTGTGTTCACCAATGACCCTGACTGTTTACTCAGCTTCTGGGTCAGACCTTTCACAAACACTTTCACTACTGCATTAATGACAGTGGGGCCAATAAGTATTGGGCAATGTAGAAATGTGCAAGTTCACCCATTTAAAAAGATAAGAGAGGTTTGTAATTTTCATCATAGGTACACATCAAGCTTGAGAGACACAATGTAAAAAAAATCCAGGAATCATATTGTATGATTTTTAAACAATTTATTTGTGAAAATGGGAGGCCAATAAGTATTGGGCAGCTAGAAAACAAATATTATTTCGGCCCCCACTCAGCCCCCAACAGTATGAATGACACCTGTTTGAACTGATTAGATGCATAAGAGACACCTGCACACACCTTCAAACTGTCAGACTGCAGTCTTCACCATGACCAAGACCACAGAGCTTCCCAAAGACACCAGAGATAAAATTGTACAACTGCACAAAGCTGGGATGAGTCAAACTGCAATTGGTAAACAACTTTGTGAGAAAAGATCAACAGTTGGAAACATTATTAGAAAATGGAAGAAGTATAACATCACTGACAACCTCCCTAGGAGTGGCGCTCCATGAAAGATCTCACCTCGTGGGGTTCAAAGGATCATGAGAACAGTGAGTAATCTGCCCAGAACTACACTTCAGGAACTGGTCAGTGATTTGAAGACGGCAGGCACCACCATCACAAAGATGACAATAACTAACACACTACGTCGTCATGAGATGAAATCCTGCATTGCCCGAAAGGTTCCCCTACTAAACAAAAAACATGTAAAGGCCCGTCTGAAATAGGCTAAAGACCATCTGGACGATCCAGAGGAGGATTGGGAGAATGTGATGTGGTCAGATGAGACCAAAATTGAACTTTTTGGTTTAAACAGCACTCGCCGTGTGTGGAGGAAGAAGAATGCTGAGTTGCATCCCAAGAACACCATCCCTACTGTGAAGCATGGGGGTGGACACATCATGCTTTGGGGATGCTTTTCTGCAAAAGGGACATGAAGACTGCACCGTATCAATGGCAACATGAATGGGGTCATGTATTGCGACATTTTGGGTAAAAACCTCCTTCCCTCGGTCAGAGCATTAAAGATGAAACATGGCTGGGTCTTCCAGCACGATAACGATCCAAAGCACACAGCCAAGAAAACCAAGGCGTGGCTCCGTAAAAAGCATATCAAGGTTCTGGAGTGGCCTAGCCAGTCTCCAGACCTCAACCCAATCGAAAACCTGTGGAGAGAGTTAAAACTTCGAGTTGCCAAGCGACAGTCTTCAAACATCACAGAGAAGATCTGTGCAGAGGAGTGGGACAAAATACCAACTAAAGTGTGTGTAGACCTGGTCAAGAACTACAGGAACCGTTTGACCTCTGTCATTGCCAACCAAGGCTACATTACAAAGTATTAAAAGTAACTTTTGCTGGCTGTCGAATACCTATTGGCCTCCCATTTTCACAAATAAATTGTTTAAAAATCATACAATGTGATTTCCTGTTTTTTTTTTTTTTTTTTTTTTTACATTCTGTTGCTCAAGCTTGATGTGTACCTATGATGAAAATTACAAACCTCTCTTATTTTTTTAAATTGGTGAACTTGCACATTTTTACGTTGCCCAATACTTATTGGCCCCACTGTAACAATGAATCATGCATTTGATGAATCCCCCCCCCCTTTTTTTCCCCCTGGTTGTAATGCTTACTTTGTCTCTCCTATAGAGAAAATGTGACCAGTATTGGCCTTTGGAGAGCCAAGAAGAATATGGCCATCTCCTTGTGACTGTCAAGAGCAGTAAAGTCATGGCCTACTACACTCAGAGAACTTTCACTATACGCAACACACATGCGAAGAAGGTACGGTCATGCAAAGACCGCAGAATTACATTCTTTCCATCCATAAATCTGTCCACTGGCTTTGGCTTATCTCGTTTGATTAAAGTTGATTTTTTTTTTCTTCTGTTTCTTTTCGTTGCCATTCAACTGCACTCACCTTCTGTTAGGGCTCTCAGAAAGGTCATAGTAATGAGAGGACTGTTCTGCAGTACCACTATACTCAATGGCCAGATATGGGTGTGCCGGAGAGTGTTTTGCCTGTACTCATGTTTGTCCGCAAGTCTTCTGGGGCCTGGACTGAGGATATGGGACCCATACTAATACACTGCAGGTAGGCCTGGAAACAGCATCAGGATTAACCCATGGATCTCATCTGAAACTAGATTTTTATTTTATGCAATATAGGCCATAAAAAGAAATTTTTATAATTATAACAAGATTTTGTTGATCCCATCTGGGGAAATTCACTTGTGTATATCGAATACTGGCAGTATTTATTGAGGTTATGTTTACTTTCCATGCAAATATGTGTGTCTTGAGTTTTGATATTAATAAGTGTAGGGTCATTCCATGTCAAATCATCAGAGGGTACTCACCACCCAATCTTAAATTTTACTCAAAAAGGTATAGATATGAATCAGTATGGTGCACAATAATACAAATGGAAAATATAGAAATAGAAACGTAACCAACCTGTTAATGAAATAAATAAATAAATGTAATAATTTTAGGAAAAACTCCTGAAAAATTCATAAAAGGATGCATGTTGTTCTAACGGTCTGTGACGTTTAATAATCCTGTGATGAACAGTTTAGGATTTATAGAGCACGGGTCCCCAATCCCCGGTCCATGGCTCATTTGATACCGGTCCGCAAACAAAATCTTTTATGGTGCAAATTATAGTTTTTTTTTTTTATTAGAGCTTCCAGATCTTATTTTGAAAAATGACTGTTTTTGACATTGCCACAGAAGCAGTGAAAGCCCTTCTTCAGTTTCCAACCACATAGCTTTGTGAGGCGGGGTTTTCTGCGGTGACAGCCACCAAAACAAGGCAACGAAGTAGACTCTCGCCGGTCCGCGGAAAGATTTTCATACATAAAACTGGTCCCTGGTGCACACTGTTATGGAGTACAGTGGTACCTCACTTTACGAAAAATTCAGATTACAAAATGCATTTTCCTAGAATTTTTGTCTCTAAATATGAAACCAAGTTCATGTTACGAAAGCGCCATCTTAAAAATTCAAACGTGCCATTCAAACATTCAAACAATGCACGAGTTGCTTTCCCATTGGTTGTCTCCCAACACCCCGCCCCGCTGGCCTCCCATTGGCTAGGAGGGAGCTGAATCTCCAGAATACAGTCCTGTACCCAAAATGCTTTTCGTGTGCCTTCGACCCATTGTTCGACACACGCGTAAAGGAGAGTTGTACTGTTGGTTCGTGAGTTTCGTGAGTGTTATTTTTCGATATTAATCATGAGCCCCAAGAGAGTGATTCCCGGTGAGACTGAAAAGAAGAAGCCGGCTCCGTTATCAATAAAAGTGGGATGCAGTTGAGTGAAATCGCAAAGGAGTATGGCCGAAACGCCGCTACAATCGAGAAGATATTGAAGCAAAGGAGACCTTAAAAGCAGAGATACAGTGACGGAGGCTATTATTTGGGAATAAGCAACCGCCATATTTACGGACCTCGTGAAGGAGGGCCTGGTTGAGGGTTCTTCGGACCAGCAACCCCCGGACTTTAAAGCATCACATGGGTGGTTCGACAGATTTAAAAAAAGGTAAATAATTTTCTTTTACTTTTAACACATATTTCATACAAAATTGGTGTATTTTTATAATTTTTAAAGGGTTTACTGTATAGGGTAGTATTGGGAGCATTGGAACAAATCACACGTTTTACATGTAAAATGCGGTTCAACTTACGAAAAAAGTGCTGGAACGGATTAATTTCGTAAAGTGAGTTACCACTGTATTGAAAGTGTCAAAGGGTCACGTTGGCATAGTGGTTAGCATGTTTGCCCCACAACAAGAAGGTCCTATGATTGATTCCTGAGCTTGGGGGTTTCTGTGTGAAGTTTGAATGTTCTCCCTGTGCTTGCATGACTTTCCTCTGGGTAGTCCATCTTCCTCCCACAACCCAAGACATGCACAATCGACTAATTGGCCGAATTGACCCTAGGTGAGAGTTAAATGGCTATATGTGTATTGGTACAACAATGGTCCGGCACAGTTCAGGGTGTACTCTGCCTTCTCCCGGTGTTAGCTGAGATAGCCCCACCCTCCTAGCAACCATAGTACTGTAGTATTAAGCAGTTTGGCAAATGAGTCAGTGAGTGCAAATTCAAATTGATAAAATTCATATAGCTGTTAAATGGTCAAAAATTCTTCGATCTTGCTGAAATTTTCCGATTGAACTTTTTTCATGATGTAAATTCAGAATTTAATATATTTTTTTCAGGAAAATCTAAGACTAGGCAGTGGACGGTTTTCTGAAAGTCTGATGGCAGCATGAACTGATAGTAAATAATGAATGAATACCTCTAAAATACATCCAAAGTTTAATAAGTTTCTTTTGTATATTCCAGATTGACTATATAAGAAAAAAACGTAACTCCGAGCATTGACTTTACTGATTTATCATTTAAAACTCGATTCGAAAGTGCATTCAGTTATAGTAAACGTGACTCTCAGTCCCCTGCATACGCATTTAAATGCAAAAAATATTAGCCATCTCAGATCGAAAGATCTTCCTTTTTGCTAAAATCCCTGTTTCAGATGCAATATTTGCAAATTTTGGTGTTTTTTTTTTTTCTTAATTTGATGATGCTTCTATTGCACATCTAGTTAGTTCAAGCTGTGTTTGTATTTAAACGAGCAAGGATATAGACTTACACACTCACTTGAAAGTAATGAAGCCTAATGGAAAACAAATTGTGTGCAAGCTTCCGACTCACATTTAATTAATTCCAATTTTATTCTACAAATGAGTTTTACATATTTTCACTGCAATAAAGTCCCTACAACCCTTTAAGGTCACATATAAAGCTTGTATAAATGTTCATAATCTAATCAAAGGGAAATATTTTTCACGGTTATTGAAAAACATGGTATTTGCTAATAACCAAAAATGATTTTTAAAAGTTATTAAATATGAAATGAAGCAACTTGAGCCTTCGGTGTGATCCATTCGCTGTCTATAGCAATATCCTCTCAGGTTACACACATCTAATCCACAATACAGACCTTATACATACCATAAATGTGGATATATCCAAACCACAATAGTAATATTACTTTTGTGAATCTTTTTCCACTTTGTTTGTGTGTAGTGCTGGTGTAGGGCGAACAGGCACTTACATCGTCTTGGACAGCATGATGAAGCAGATTAAAGAGCAGGGTTTGGTGAACGTCATGGGCTTCCTCAAACATATCCGCACACAGAGGAACTACCTGGTTCAGACGGAGGTAGGAGATTAAGGGGTTATGATGGCCGGTGGTTAGAAATAGAAGGGAACATCCACCGAGCCGCCACTCTATTAGGTAAACCTGCTCATTGGTGCAGTTGTGATCCTGCGCCCACGAGAGCTTCAGATTGATGTTGCCTACAAGAATGGAACCCTGTGTCGGATTCTGCTGGTTCGCCTTAAGTTTTTACGTATTATTTGTACTCCGATGTGGTGGCATGATAGTGTAGTGGTTAGCATGTCTCCCTCACAACAATATGAGTCCTGGGTCTGAATTCTTGACTCAGCGACGGTGTTTTTATTTATAAGCTTTGCATATTCTCCCCGTGCTTGAGTGGGTTTCTTCGGGGTACTATACTCCGACAGGCTAAATTAACGATTACAAATTGTCAGTAGTTGTTTTTTAAAGTGTAAATGGTTGTGTGTTTTGACCCTGGAATAGATTTGTAAGCTGTTTATGGGTGTTCCCCACCCAAAGTCAGCTGAGATAGGCTCCAGCCTCAGTGTGACCCTAGTAGTTATAACTGGTACAGATGATGAATGAAAGAATATATAAATGTATTATGAAATATTTTTCTGGGCAGTGGTGGCCGGGGGATAAAGTTGCTGGATCACTGATCCTGGGGTTTCTCGCCCCAGTCGCCACTGGTTGTCACAGTTCCCCCCCAGTACAGCTAACTGGGTTATCAAAGGCCGGCCATGTCTCTCACTGTCTATGCTGTGAGGCGTGTAAAAGGACCGTTGCTGACTTTCGACAAGAGTAGCTGCACAGGGCGGCACGGTGGCGAAGTGGTTAGCACGTCCGCCTCACAGCAAGAAGGCCTGGGTTCGATTCCCGGCCTGGGCGTTTCTGTGTGGAGTTTGCATGTTCTCCCCGTGCTTGCGTGGGTTTCCTCCCACAATCCAAAGACATGCACAGTAGGTTATTTGGCCGTTCTAAATTGCCCGTAGAAAGTTAACGACCTGGACAGGGATGGGCGCCGCCAGGCCAAAATTAGCTCAAGGTCTTGCCGTGAAGGCGCCCCAACGATGTTAAGGGCTAAGTGAAGTGAAGAAGTTGCACATCTGTCAGCATGTTTCTGCCCTGCGATGGCCTGGTGACCTGTCCAGGATGTACTCTGCCCCCGCCTGGAGTTGGCTGGGATGGGCACCAGCCTCCCAGTGATCGTAATTAGGATGAATAAATGAATAAAAATATTTTTCTGCTCATCACTGTTGAAACACGTCAGTCATGTGTATTCAGAAGAAAAAAGCTAATAATAAAATATAATAAATGTTAATAGTGGTCAGCAGGTATGTATTACAAACCCATATACCGTTCAAATCCAATATATATTTATATATATATATACAGTAAAACCTTCGCTGACGAACGCTTAAGCTCACGAACTTTTCGCCTCAAGAACATTAAATTGACGAGCATATAGTCTCTGCTGACGAACTAGTTTTCGGCGGACGAATCAAACCACGCGGTCGAACAGTGCCACGGTGGCGGCCACGAGAAGCTGACGCACACTCATGGCGTCACAGTTCGTCACGCCCTTTCTTTGAGTGCGGAAGTGGTTTGTGTTTGATAGACATTTTGGACCATATTGAGTGTACTTTTGCTATTATGGGACCGAAAAAGACCCCACCACAGGCGGAGATCATTGAAAAACACGAACGAGGTGTGCGTTTGTGTGACTCAGCGTCCCAGTACCAGTACGCTAAGTCTACCATTGCTCCCATCCTTAAGAACAAGGAAGCTATTAAGGGTGCGTGTGTGGCTAAGGGTGTTTCCAAACAGTAGGCGTTTCCAAACACTCCTTCCAAACAGTAAGTCCCTCCCTCCCTCCTCCTCCCACTCCATTCCATCAAGCCATCAACTACCATCACAAAGGTAAATAAAACCACTTTATTATACAGTACAGTTTATTTCTTTAATTACAATACAATAGCACATTTATTATACATAAAATAAGGTATATTTTTGTGTAATTTTAAGGCTTATTTAGTAGAAAATTATGTTTTATGGGAACCTGGGAACGGATTATTCTCATTTTAATGGTTTCTTATGGGAAATAAATGTTCGGAAGACGAACTTTTCGCCTTACACACACTTTCTGGGAACCAATTATGTTCGTGAGCTGAGGTATCACTGTGTATGTATATATTTGCTGTGCCGCTCAGTGGATTGTGTCCCACACAAACTGCGCTGGTGTGCGATGCAAATAGTGTGTTGCTGTCCTTTGAAATATCACAGATGAAATGCTTTCAAACACTCTGATTATATGCTATACCTTTTCATAATCTGGATAATGTAGAAAATGTATTTCTGTAAAGTGTTTAGTCTACAGATTAATCATAAAACCCTGTAAATAATTTACTCAGTGAGACAGACACTACCCCAATTGATGGCAGAGGGAGCTAGTGAGCCCACAGATTCTTGTGCGACCTACAATCTTCTTTGTTTGTAGTTTAAATTTGCTTTACAATCCGCCTTATCAAAACGTGAGATTACATTTCCGAGCTGCGAGAATTTGGAAATCTGGGCTTTCAATTAAAACAAGCGGTAATAAGGTCAACACAGTTAAATAAAATTTAACCTCAAATGAAATATGTGTCATGTTTATGTAAAAAATGCTGATATAAGATATAAAACACAACGCATTGTTTGTTGTAAAAATGATGAAAATATACTCGAGTTCATTTGTGTTTCAACATTTGACTCTAAAATAGTCAGTATCTCACCAGCTGTCAACCTCACTGCACGTCCCTGAAAAGCGTGACTGTTTAAGTTACTGTAATCTTTCTACCAACTCAAACCATCATTGTCTTCTGACGTTTCTCTTCAAAAAGTCGTTTCTATCTGCAAACCATTGTTTTATTGCTTGTAGAGGTATTTTATTGTTACTGTAGTTAGTGGTGCTTCATTCTAGTATTCCAGTATATCAGCAGTTTCTGAAAGCCAACCACCATGCCACCTTCACAATCAATGCAGACACCTTTTATCCCATTCTGATATTTAATGTGAATACGAGCTGAGGTTTTTCATCTGGATCTGCATGATTTTATGCATTGCACTTCGATGTGCATAAATAATCAAGTGTATAGATGTTCCGAATGAAGTGGTTAATTAATATATGCCCAGTACGTACTAGTCCTTCTCAAAAAATTAGCATATTGTGATAAAGTTCATTATTTTCTGTAATGTACTGATAAAAATTAAACTTTCATATATTTTAGATTCATTGCACACCAACTGAAATATTTCAGGTCTTTTATTGTTTTAATACTGATGATTTTGGCATACAGCTCATGAAAACCCAAAATTCCTATCTCAAAAAATTAGCATATCATGTTCAGGTAGTCTAAACGAGCTATTAACCTAATCATCTGAATCAACCAATTAACTCTAAATACCTGCAAAAGATTCCTGAGGCTTTTAAAAACTCCCAGCCTGGTTCATTACTCAAAACCGCAATCATGGGTAAGACTGCCGACCTGACTGCTGTCCAGAAGGCCATCATTGACACCCTCAAGCAAGAGGGTAAGACACAGAAAGAAATCTCTGAGCGAATAGGCTGTTCCCAGAGTGCTGTATCAAGCCACCTCAGTGGGACGTCTGTGGGAAGGAATAAGTGCAAGGGCCGATTCCAGACCTTGGGGGATCTGTGGAAACAGTGGACCGAGTCTGGAGTAGAAACATCCAGAGCCACCGTGCACAGGTGTGTGCAGGAAATGGGCTACAGGTGCCGCATTCCCCAGGTCAAGCCACTTTTGAACCAGAAACAGCGGCAGAAGCGCCTGACCTGGGCAACAGAGAAGCAGCACTGGACTGTTGCTCAGTGGTCCAAACTACTTTTTTCGGATGAAAGCAAATTTTGCATGTCATTCGGAAATCAAGGTGCCAGAGTCTGGAGGAAGACTGGGGAGAAGGAAATGCCAAAATGCCTGAAGTCCAGTGTCAAGTACCCACAGTCAGTGATGGTCTGGGGTGCCATGTCAGCTGCTGGTGTTGGTCCACTGTGTTTTATCAAGGGCAGGGTCAATGCAGCTAGCTATCAGGAGATTTTGGAGCACTTCATGCTTCCATCTGCTGAAAAGCTTTATGGAGATGAAGATTTTCATTTTTCAGCACGACCTGGCACCTGCTCACAGTGCCAAAACCACTGCTAAATGGTTTACTGACCATGGTATTACTGTGCTCAATTGGCCTGCCAACTCTCCTGACCTGAACCCCATAGAGAATCTGTGGGATATTGTGAAGAGAAAGTTGAGAGACACCAGACCCAACACTGTGGATGAGCTTAAGGCTGCTATCGAAGCATCCTGGGCCTCCATAACACCTCAGCAGTGCCACAGGCTGATTGCCTCCATGCCACGCCGCATTGAAGCAGTCATTTCTGCAAAAGGATTCCCGACCAAGTATTGAGTGCATAACTGAACATAATTATTTGAAGGTTGACTTTTTTGGATTAAAAACACTTTTTTTTTTTAATTGGTCGGATGAAATATGCTAATTTTTTGAGATTGGGATTTTTGGTTTTTCTTTACTTTTTTGCCAAAATGATCAATATTAAAACAATAAAAGGCTTGAACTACTCCAGTTGTGTGTAATGAATCTAAAATATATGAAAGTCTAATGTTTATCAGTACATTACAGAACATAATGAACTTTATCACAATATGCTAATTTTTTGAGAAGGATGAGTATATCACAGGTAAAATGAAATAGCAAGTACAAAAAACGAGCAAAATTAATATATTATAACAAGTTAACTGAATCCACACTACACGTCTTCATGACCAGTGTGCTTGTGTTCCTCCACATTTCCTCCACACAGGAGCAATTCACCTTCATTCATGATGCACTGGTGGAAGCGATTCAAAGCGGAGAGACAGATGTACCTGCTAACCGTGTTCATGGTTATGTTAATGACCTGCTCTCCACTGGTCCTTCATGCACAATGTGCCTGGAAAAGCAGTTTAAGGTATGAAGAAACCCAAACATTGGGGGGTAATCCAAATTTTTTTGCTGAAATGTACAAATTATTCATGTACGAATATAGATAATTTCATACTTAAGTGAATGTGTCAGAAACATATCGCCTCAAAGTGCACACTCATTTTGGTTGCTTTTGGTGGAATCGTGTATCTAAGTGAAGCTAAAGCCCTCGTTACAAACATCACTCAATGGTACACACTACAAACACATGAAGGAACAAATTGTTTACAGTGATGGGTGTTGGGTCTCATTCTTACAGTCACAGCAAGTAAGATATTAAATAAAACTCAAGAAATGTGTAGATGTGTTCAAGAATCCTCAACTACAGTCAACAAGTAATTGTTAGAAAAAAATTCCTACCATTGCTGGGAGCATGCAGTGAAACAGGGAATAAAGAAACGAGTGTTGAATGAGTGGAATTTCTAACATGTCTACTAGTTGTTTATTCTCAATGTTTGATAGATACACATGTTGTTGTTTTGTTTTTTTGCAGCTGGTGAGTCAGTCCAATACCAACCAGGCGACTTTCACTGCTGCCTTAACAGACTGCAACAAAGACAAGAACAGGAGCTCCTTGTTGGTACCTGGTAAATTCCCAGAAATGTACAACACCCATCCGTTAGAAAAGGGGTGGCACATAGCTCAGTGGTTAGCGCTGCAAAAGGTTTGGAGTTCGAATCCCCACGCTCGATTCCAACCTCATGGCAAAATGTGGTGTATTCAGTACCCCGAACATGTCAAGAATTCATTGCAGAGCCAAAACAGACAAACAATTATAGGCAATCCAGAAGAGTCTTGTAACTTAAAGGGTATCTGTACCCAAAATTTACAGCATTCAAAAAATATCCACTATACTTTATTATTAACTTATAAATAAACTACCAACATCACGAGATGTTTATAAGTCCACATTTCCGTTTCTTCTGTATGGCATTCCTTGCTCACAAAGGTTGAGCACGCGAACATGTTGGCTTCTTTTCACCGGGGTTAAAGGTCATTGTGATGTAACATCGTTGACAGTCGTATAGCCAATTGCAGAATGTCAGTATATTTTCCTCAAGCAGTTCATGTTCTTTACAACAGTAGCACTCCTGATCGGTTTTTTGACGCATTTTCCACAAGAGCAACAAATATTTGCTGGTTGTTTGCTACGATTTTCCCGTGTAAGAGTTTCTGCCGACTCTCCAATATCATCCTCCGAGTCGTCACTTTCCTGGTCCGATTTCACTAAATGTGGATAGTCTTTCTTCAGTGGTTCATATAAATAACCTTCTAATCCTTCTACGAAACTGTCTTCGTCCGTGGTTTAAAAAAAACTACTATAATGTCTGTTTTTTCCAAGTTTCCGTGAGCTTGTGTTGTATATGTCAGGTATATAGCCTTACGTTTACATTGCAATCTCGCAGTTCCGTTCGAGGCTTTGTCAACGATATGATGTCACTTCAAATACGCCGTTTTAAAACTCCTGTGCTTGACGTTAGTGAAGCCCTTGAATCACTTAAAGCTGGTTTGTGAGAGAATATAATAAACGTATTATAGGTGTTTTGTCACTAGCTATACACAATACATCAAATTAGGTATATGAGCGCTTTCACTACAGGTACCCTTTAAATTCATTACTCTGGACTGTTGGGGGGAAAACTGGAGCGCCTGGAGAAAATCCATGGGCAGAACATGAAACACACAGAACCATGGGGATCAAATCCAGGACCTTCTTGCTGTGAGATGAGAGTACTAAGCACTGTGCCCAGCCCCCCTCCACACGCCGAATAACGTTTGTGATATTGTTGTTCCACTGTATGGATAATAAGATAAAGAGATCTTTGTCAACCGTTGCATTGACAATGAAAGATTATTGACAGATTACTAAATATCTCAATAATCACTGCGTATTATATATAGATAGATATTTCTGATTGTAGTATCAGTTTAAACCAAGTTAAAGTTCAGATATTCAGAATCACGGAATATAACCACAGCTGAAGCCCTTTAATGGTGTTGATGTGTTTTAGTCGATCGATACAGAGTATGTTTGTCAATAACATCAGCGGAGACATCAGACTACATCAATGCTTCTTATATTATGGTGAGCCATTTGCAATAATTTTACTTATTTTCCATCTGGAGCGTGTTTAAAGAGAAGGTTGTTAAAAATAAAACTCCATGTTGTTATCCAGAATATTAGTCTACATTGCATAACCAAATGCTAAAGCAACAAAGTTACAATTAAAACTTTTTTTTTTCTTCTTTTTTGAAACACTTTGCCCCTGAACAATAGTTGTATTTTCTGTATGATGGGCCTGTCGTTTCAGGGTTTTCAACACATCAACGAGTACATCATTACCTCAAATCCTCTGCCAAACACGGTGAAGGATTTCTGGAGGATGATATGGGACCAGAACGCCCAGGTCATCGTTTCACTGCCTGATGGTTCCAACCTGGTATGTGATTTTTTTTTTTTTTCCCCCCCCTCCTAGGGCGTTGGTATTGTTACCGATAAATAAATGTTATTTATTCTATCTATCTAGAAAATTCAATCTACAGTGATAGTGATAGATGATCACGAACATAATTGGTTCCCAGAAAGTGTGTGTAAGGCGAAAAGTTCGTCTTCCGAACATTTATTTCCCATCAGAAACCATTAAAATGAGAATAATCCGTTCCCAGGTCCCCATAAAACATAATTTTCTACTAAATAAGCCTTAAAACTACACAAAAATATACCTTATTTTATGTATAATAAATGTGCTATTGTATTATAATTAAAGAAATAAACTGTACTGTATAATAAAGTGGTTTTATTTACCTTTGTGATGGTAGTTGATGGCTTGATGGAATGGAGTGGGAGGAGGAGGGAGGGAGGGACTTACTGTTTGGAAGGAGTGTTTGGAAACGCCTACTGTTTGGAAACACCCTGAGCCACACACGCACCCTTAATAGCTTCCTTGTTCTTAAGGATGGGAGCAATGGTAGACTTAGCGTACTGGTACTGGGACGCTGAGTCACACAAACGCACACCTCGTCGTGTTTTTCAATGATCTCCGCCTGTGGTGGGGTCTTTTTCGGTCCCATAATAGCAAAAGTACACTCGATATGGTCCAAAATGTCTATCAAACACAAACCACTTCCGCACTCAAAGAAAGGGGGTGACGAACTGTGACGCCGTGAGTGTGCGTCAGCTTCTCGTGGCCGCCACCGTGGCGCTGTTCGACCGCGTGGTTTGGTTCGTCCGCCGAAAACTAGTTCGTCGGCAGAGACTATATGCTCGCAAATTTAATGTTCTTGAGGCGAAAAGTTCGTGAGCTTAAGCGTTCGTCAGCGGAGGTTTTACTGTACTAGTCTTTCTTAATAGACTCAGTTACCTTACATATTTATGATTAGTTGATTATATAATAATTGTGATGGGTTTAATTAAAGCAAAAAATTGTAGTATAGCGCAGTGCTTCTCAATTATTTTCTGTGGCGCCCCCTCTAGGAAGAAAAAAAAAAATTTCACGCCCCCACTGCCCGCAAGCAACTATAAATAGTACAGTATTTGTCTATACAATTTAGTCCACCTCTAAATATAGTTCAGCTTACAATAAAGAAAAACTTCATTAACATTGTTTTTAATCTGTAATAGAAAAGATTTAAAGGCCCCAATGTACCTGAAATTTAAAAAAAATATATATATACATCCTTATTTAAACTCATTCAACTTATGTCTTAATATCACCGTCTCTCTCTCCACCTTTCTCTTCGTTCCTCTTGGAAATTTTTCCGTGTTGTTTCTTGAGAGGTTGTTTACTGCACTTCATATTGTTTGCTCATGCGAAAAACTGCTACACCATGGAGTGACGAGAGCGCCACTACCAACTAGTGGAGTGGAGGTGCAATTACACTTAATTCTCATACACTATTCTCGAAAACCATGTTCCCCAGGGTCATACACGCTCCCCCACCCCGGCATCATAACACGCCCCCCCCCCACTATTTGAGAAGCACTGGTATAGTAGGAAGTGTTCTCACATTTAAAAGTCCAGGTTTGAAGAAACGTTGCAGGTGTTCTCCTAATTCAACACTGCATATTTTGAGTGATCTCTCGCTCTCTCTCTCTCTCTTTCTCTCACACGCGCTCTCTATTACTCTCGCTCTCAGGCAGAGGAGACAGAGCCAGTAATATTCTGGCCTAGAAGAGACCAGACAATTAGCTGTAAAATGTTCACAGTGACCTTAAGAGGGGAGGAGTGTGTGTGTCTGTCCAATGAGGAAATGCTGATTGTCCATGATTATGTCCTGGAAGCTTCTCAGGTAAATCTGTCAGTTTTGCACACAGCCTGAATTCTGATCTCATGAAAGACCTGGAAAAGAGGCATTATCAGTCGTAATAATTAACTGCAGCCATTTTATCACATTTTAAAAGACTTGTATTGAACAGATAATGTATTCTATGCACGTAATTAAAATAAGTCACATGAGAATAACAATGGATTTAAACGATACAGCGAAGTTTGAGAAAGTGTCCGAGCCAGAATGAAAAAAGCACACGCGGCGATGGCATTTTAACTTGTTTTTCCCCCTTAAGAGTTTCCCACAATGCCATTGTCAATTCAGGTTTAAATTACGATTGAGAAACTGCTATCTGGTGAACTGTAAAGATACAGAAATAGACATTTCCTCTGTAAGCAGATAGGTGATTTTATATTCTGTCAGGGTTGTCACTATTAGAGAACATGTATCACATGCTTCAGCACTCATTATGAATATGGCTTCCTGCTGGTGCCAGATAACTGTGGAGTTCATTTAGAGACGCACATGGCTGCTGAAAAGACTGAGAGTCGAGTCTCGTAAACACTGAGCATGTCGTAGCCGAACACATCTGTTCTCTCGGGTAGACCTCACACCTCTCCATCTGCACATGCAATTACTGCAGCAGACATTGCACACATGCTCACTTTTTGCTGTCCAATACACACACACACACACACACACACACACACACACACACACACACAGAGTTCTGATCTTCTTCTCTGTCTGCCTCTCTGTGTTTGAAGGATGACTACATTCTGGAAGTGCGGCATTACCGAGCTCCACGCTGGCCAAACCCAGACAGTCCAATCAGCAAGACTTTTGAGCTTATCAATGTAATCAGAGGGGAACAGACTCGTAAAGAAGGGCCCATGGTTGTCCATGATGAGTATGTTCTCGCTTTATTCTTACTCTTACATTTGATTTTATAGGTTGGGAGGGGACAAAAAAATAAATAAAAATGACCGTCATCTATGCCATGTTCCACATGTTTCCCTTTATACAAAACCCTCCTTTACTGTATCTTTGTCATTATATTTATTGCAAATACGTGTTAGTCCTTCATTGTTGTTAATTCTTATTTAATTAGTTGTAGTGAAGTATAGTTATTAAAACTCTTTATTAAGAGATGGATGAGTGCGCTCCATTATATATATATAATATATAACTTAATTAATGATCATTTCAAGAAAATACTGAAGCAAAATAAAAACTAATTTAGGTCTTAAAATGTGTAAATAAAGATGGATGAATGGATCTTTCAAGATGATTCCACATATCCAAAGGTATAGACGTATGCATGGCTCAACTTCATGTCGGATTAAATATCTACATTGAACACTTCACTCCAAATTTCTACATTCTGAATTTAATTCATTCAGTTTCTAAGCCACTTAATCCTAATTAGAGTCACAGGGAAGCTGGTGCCCATCTCAGCTGACTCTGGGTGAGGGCAGGACGCACCCTCGACAGCTCGTCAGGCCATCGCAGGTCCAGTGTACACACACACACACTCTCCCTCTCTCACGACTACGGGTGATGTAGAACCGCTGATTATTCTAACATGCATGTTTTTGACTGAGGAAGAAAACCAGAGATCATGCAAACTCGTGCCCGAGTCTGGGAATTGAACCCAAGACATCTTGCTCTGAGGCAGTCCCACTACCCACTGCTCCACCGTGCTGCCAATCATGAATTTCAGTAGAATTAAAAATGGTTTGTCGCATTTTAATCAGTATTCTATCTTCAAATTAAAAATACAGACACTCCCCGACTTATGTTCATCCGTTTTACTCCCCCCCCCCCCCCCAAAAAAAAAGTCAAATTTACCTACGTAATACACTGACATAATGATGCTGCGTCCATTGTTTACAAACGAAAGACTGAACTTGCCCCTCCTTCTTCCCAGTTCAGTTATATCTCGGTTATATAGCGTGTTACCCTTGTGTTAAGACGTCGTCTCTGTGATCTTTGTGTTTACACTGTTTTGCGGACTTTTGTAACCCTAAGCAAATATGGTTGGTTAGAAGCGTAAGCCTACTAGCATGGGTACAAGTCTCATACACAGAGATGAATTAACTATCTGCTCGGATCGGCACAATCTACCATGCATACTCAGTTAAGCAAAGAGAGTTGTAAAATGAATGAAAACCCAAATCCAGAAAAGAAAGAACTCGCCGCTATACTGGGGATTCACATCAGTGCAGCCTGAGTCACTTCATTTCATTTATCCCTTAACATCTGAGGATGTCGTTGGGGTGCCTTCATGGCGAGACTTGGGCTGATTTGGCCTGGCGGAGCCAATCCCTCTCCAGGTCATAGAAACACGCAAACGGCTTTGCAGCCTACTGTTTATGAAAGTCAGCAATGGTTCTTTTAAATGCCTCTCACCATAGACAGTGAGAGACATGGGCCTGCCTTTGAAAACCCAGTTAGCTGCACTGGGGGGGGGGGGGGGGGGGGGACGACGACAGTGACAACCTTGTGGGGACTCAAACCCCCAACCTTAGGATCAGTGATCCTGCACCCTAACCACTAGACCACCACTGCCCCGCAGGCTGAGTACTAAACAAGTATTCAATGGCACCCTTCTCACTTGAAAGACCGGAAGTCTGTATAACCTGCGCTTTGTTTCAAGCGCAAGCAAGTAAACTACTTTCTTTGTTGAACGCCTCACATATTGTAAGCGTTAATTGGCTGTTTTAAGCTTCATGTAAAGTGACCTTCCGTCGACCATCGGAACCATTTACAAGCAAAAAGGTCGAATCATACAGAATGTTAAAGGTTATATTTGATGAGTGAATTTGATTAAAATTTATCTATCTGAAATTATTTTGCTTGAATTTAATTTATTTGAAATTAATGGTGATATTATTTTACAATGTTATGTTTATAATAATTGATTTAGGGGTGTTTGAGATACGGTAATGGTATTTATGGATGTATAGCACAGTATGAACATCATAAATCACTGGAACATACAGTAACAACTTATGTTCGGCCGTCCGGAACCAATTAAAAACGTAAGTCAGGGAGCGTCTGTAATGCATAAGACATATTTGCTTTTCAAATGTTTTCTCTGAAATCAGTATTTTTAGTGTACAAAAATTGTATTATCCAGATACAGTAACAGTCATACAAGTCGCTTCATGTACAAGGTTCGAGAGTAGTCACAGGAAAAGGGTTAGGAGTATAAATTCCTGGAGTGCAAGGATATTTGAACAAAGCCTTTTACTTTTGAGTACTGAAGAAAAATCTGTGCAAGCCTGAACATGATCCTAAAATTGTGTCACCACAATACCTGCCTTTACTTGGAGGTTTTATCAGTGAATTGTGATGTCTGATAAAAGATCCTGGAATTACTGCTACATTCCCGATCCAAACTCACTTTGTGCTGTTTTTACATCACCATAATCAACATGTCAATCTAAAGCCCAGAAGCAAAAAAAAAAGGCCGTTTTTGTACCGTGTGTGCAGTTGTGGTGGTGGTGTGACTGCGGGGACGTTCTGTGCTCTCTACACACTTCTCCAGCAGCTGGAGGCTGAAAACTCCGTGGATGTTTACCTGGTGGCCAAGATGATCAACCTGATGAGGCCTGGGATCTTCACGGACTTTGTGCGCTTTGCCTTTAATTCATTCAAATAAAATCTTAATTCATTTTATCATTTCAACAGCATTTCGATTGACATCATTCCCGTTTTGATTTCTTTGACAGGAGCAGTACCAGTTCCTGTACAAAGCCATTTTGAGCCTGGTTGGTACCCACGAAGACGAAGAAGCCCGCCAGTCCGCCAAAAACACCACCACCTTCCCAGAAAGCACTGCAAGCGCCACAGACAGTCTGGAATCCCTTGTGTAACCATAGCAATGTGTGTATGCAGCGCTTATGGGGCGGGGTGGGTGTGTGTGGGGGGTGTCCCCTCCCCCTCCCCCCCGTTGCTGCTCCTTTTTTCACCTGATCACATCGAACGTGCACACGAGCTCATCAAACCACTCGGGAACTTGACATGTGCCTTCGTGCATTCATTCTAAATCTGATCCAGTTTAATATTAGATTTCAGTAATCT